>OZ014493.1:16617303-17835100 GCA_963966045.1 Xestobium rufovillosum | reverse complement strand
AATTGCACTGTCGGCGGATTTGGCAGGAAAACCGTCCCAATTAATTTATCCCTAAGATACCTATCCAGACATTTAAACTGAAACGGATTTGTTGTTTAGCTTCAACAATAGCGTGTGGATTTTCGTCACACTAAATGTGATTGTTCTGAAAATTAAACATTTCTTTCTTGTGAAAACAAAAATAATATTTTCGGCGAAGTTTGGGCGGTCTGGAATTTCACCATTGACTGAACAGCAACCTTGCAGCGTAATCATTGTGTTGGAGGGATTGCTCTCGCTTAATATGGCACGGGAGTAACAATTGTTAGTGAAGAGTTTTCCAACCAAGATGTGCACTAATACCCACTGGAGCTGAAGTTCTTCTAACGCAAGTTTCTGGGGGTTGTGCCACACTAAATAAAATTTGTTCTTGTACCTCGGGCGTAGAAATCGATCTGGGGCGTAGAGTATAGTATGCAACAGAAACTAAAAGGGCAAGAAATAAAGAACTTGAACATAGAGCAAATAATGTGAAAGAACATAAAAGGAACCATACTAGAAGCAGCGAAAAAAGCACTGGGAATAAGAAAGCTGAATAAAAATAAAATACCGACAAAAACGCCATGGTTTCACGATGAAGTAAAGAAACTTTCTGAACATAAAAAAGAAGGCGTTCCTAAAATATAAGAATCACAACTCGTCTAACGAATATCAGAGATACAGGGGGGTGAGAAACGAAGTGAACAAGGAAATAGCAAAAATAAGAAAGACTTATTGGGAGAAATATACTAAAGATCTAGAATACGACTTATACTGCACACAGAAAACAATGTGGAGAGCATTACAAGGTCAGAAGAAACAAATCAACAAAAGCATAAGAATCAATAATATAGCAGAAGAACAATGGGTGCGTCACTTTGAAGCACTCTATGAAGCAGAAGAAGACCTGGAATCGAAAAATATATCGCAGGAGGAGATAGAGAAAGCCATAAAAAACTGAAATATCGAAAATCTCCGGGGTCAGATGAAATCTGTAACGAACTCATAAAATACGGTGAGGATACATTAAGCATAAGATTATGTGTACTTTTCAACAAATTTATGAAGGAGGGAAAGGTGCCAAGAGAATGGAAAAGCAACTATACCATACCCATCTTTAAGAAAGGCGATAGAAGAACACCGGATAATAATTACAGGGGAATTACATTACTCAATGCACCACTAAAACTACTAACATCAATTTAAGAAAACCGCTTAGAACAACAAGTCCCTATACATGAGGAACAACAAGGATTCAGGAAGAACAGAAGCACAGTCGATGCAATATTCATGATTAGACAATTGAGTGAAACCTCTGTAGAATACAACAACTCAATATATTTATGTTTTGTAGCATTCGATAGAGCCAGGAAAGCATATACCTACTAAAAATACTAATACATAAGAAAAAAAGTCCCCAGCAAATAGTAAATGTAATTAACACAACCAGAATAATAACTAATAAAGAAATAACAAAACCTGTCAACACTAAAGCAGGCATTAGACAAGGCGATTCATTAAGCCCCCTTGTTCAACCCGATAATAAATAAAATCATCGAAGTTATAAAAAGCAAAGAGGGGTATAGAATGGGGAGTAGAAATACCACGGATGATGCAATGCTAATTGTCAACAATGAAGATAACCTACAGATATTATTGCATCACTTCAATAAGGCGGCAAAAAGGCTCAACATGGAAATTTCCCCTAATACTATGGAAAAAGAGAAGGAACCGATAAAGTGTAAACTGGATTTGGAAGAGAAGATGATTGAATAGGTAATGAGATTTGATTACCCAGGAATAGACGTGTCCAGTGATAGAGACTTGAGAGAGCAGACGCGGCGATAGGCAATCAAGGCGATTCGGATGGCAGGGGCACTAAGAGAAATGGTATGTCGTAATAAGTACCTACATAAACATCGAAAGCAAGACAAGATTATGCGATCGATCCTGGGAATAACAATACGAGATAGTCAAAGAAACATAGAAATTAGGATGTGGTGAGTTGGCTGAAGAAAAGAAAGAAGGGTTGGTATGACCAAGTAGAGAGAATGAACGATGACCGATTGGCTCGAATATGCAAAAACGAAAAACCAGCTCGAAAAAGACCACGAGGAAGACCGCCCAAGAGATGGTACGAAAGTTGGAAATCGTAGTCCACAGAGGTTTAATAAAGCAACAGGATACAAATCCTAGTCCATTTCGACTTATTTTGGTCTCTACTGTTGTATGTCCTACAAATGTAAAGTATATATTTGTTCCTTAACACCCCATATAAAAAATGTGTTAATGTGCTTACATGACTTTTATTGCTAAATCACGGAGAGCATTATCCCGAGATCAGCAAAATATTTAGAAGACGGTACCAATATTCTGCCACACACCTGTGACTGAAAATAAGAAGGCTCCCCTAAGTTATACCTGATTCGCCTCTTCAAGATGGTGAGTTGGAAATGAGATTTCTATAAAAACTTTTAGCCATTTAAGGCACATTATCGAACAAATTGTACCAAAGTATTTTGGGAAAAAGTGCCCTTTGACTTGGATGGTTCTTTGTTGTTTATATTAAGCATCTCTTATTCTCTTGTGTACTTAGTGGTACACTGGCATTAAGACGGTATAAAAGCGGGACACTACTACTAAAATCAGTAACAGATAACTAAACAGAAGCGAAATTACTTTATTATTTTTAGATGATCACAATTCAAATACTTGTTTCTTTCCTTTCCCTTCAGCGTAAAATCTGGTTCACAGACAATGTAGTCCTTTTAACGCTTTTAGAAGCAAGCAAATTTGCATAATTTGTATTTGTTCAAAGAATCCACGAATACGCACAAAACTTTTGGGTAGAACATGACAGCTTCCAATAAATCGAAAAAGTTAGCAGGAAATCTATTCCGGAAAATGGCCGTTAAATCAGAGAGTCCAGCGGCTTTAGCCATTCTTCAATAAAAATCATAATGGTAAATGGAATTGTAAATCAATAAGATATATAAGGTGAGAAACACATATGCGATACATATTTTATGGCCTCCATGTTTCACCTAACGGTACGGTCCGACTATACCTACATTTAAATGGATTGACGCCCGAAGCGGTCACGGAAATATTAATTTATTTATAATGTGTAAGTGAAATAGTTTTTAGTGAATTGTTTATGTGTATTCAGATTGTATTTCGAGCAGTATACTGTGTATAGGTGAAATGTACAAATTACTTTATGGTAATCATAAAAGAAACGATGTTTCTTACACCAGTAAGCAAAGTGTCATATCTTTATGATTTATGAGCATTAGAAAGAAGAAGAACTTAAAAGGATCTACACCACTTCATCATCCAATTTTGCAGGCTGGTGTCAATCTTAAAATATTCTGATTTTTTATTTCATGTACGATATCTGCACTAGATATAGGTATATTTTCCGTCCGAACTAGCAGATAATTTATTAAAAAACAAATTCTAATTAGTACATTGATGAAGTGATAAAAAATAAAATGTACAAGCATAGGGTATTCTTTTCTTGGGAGATAGAGTCTTAAATAATGAAGCACAAAATGAATTTTTATCTAGTATTAATACATAATATAAATGTTATTGACATTATAAATGTTATAATGACATACTTTAGCGCGGTCTTATGCTTTAAAGATGTCCAAAGCCCAACTGGCATCTTTAGTGCACGCATTTTGTGAAGTGAATTGCACGGAAAATTAACACCAAATATAATGGCATGAAACTTACTTGTTTTAAACGTTAATTACAAAATTTGTAGAATTTGATATAGTAACTCGACCTCGGGTACACATTTAATAGTCACATTGCTGTTCTCTCGATGTTCGAGGAAAAACTTCTCATTCTATCTCTAGAGATGTCAAAAGACGAACGTAATAGTATATTACGTAACGAGCATAGAAAGTGACAAATTTCATACGAGTGTGAAATTTTATCACGCGATTTTATAGGAAATGCATTTTCCATCGAGTTATGTACACTATTTTTCCCACAACCCCTTAAGTAAACAAATTTTTTCATAAAACAGTAACTTTATTTTTAACGATTTGTTGTCTATGTTTAATAGATGTCAAAATTTCCAAGTAGCCTACTAACTTACCATGAGCATAGTTTTCTAATAATTCCTACCGGCTCATGAATGACACGTTGATTTGTTCTCTTGCCGGCCAATTCATAAATGATCAGTAGTTCGTACCTAAAATATTTAGGTCTTCCACGGAGTAGCCATTTAAATAATGTTCAACTGCTGCACCTTTTAAGAAATTTTTCTGATAAAAAATTATTAGATTTGAAAGAGACGCGACAGGATATTTATTCAGTAAACGTCAAAATCTCAAAACTGACTACAAAATTTGAATGAACTGTGCGATTTTCAAAAATTACACCACAGTTTTGAATTTAGCGCACGGGCAACGTAATTCTCAAGTTTCCGGCCTACTATGTTGTATGCAACGCTGCCTTTGGCCTCGTTTGATAATTTTCCCATCTTATATCGTAATGTGAACTGTTATGAACAGTCAATATATTGGCATACAAAACAGTATGCACTACACTTGAAAATATCCACTCGTGAAGTTAACCATGAAATTAATATAAAAACTGCAATAATCCCTGTCAGCTGAACACGTTAAATATACAATAAACAGCAAGTACCCAGTAAATAACTGCTATGCCATTTAGCGCACTGCCAAATTTGTGAACATTGAGGACGTGCGCTATTTTGTGAACAGTGCTCGTGCAGTAGTCAGACTTCTCGTTGTCGTATTAGAACATCATCCCTGCTTATTTTAAAATGGGAAGTAATTATTTGGGCGGTTGTTTTAACATCCAGGCAGTTTCGTTGGGCAGTTAAAAATTCACGCGGGTGGTATTAAACACTTTTGGCGGTAATTAACTTAATGTGGCAGTACAACGTGGCCAGCAATATAAAATAATTTGGTCGGTTATTTAATCTTACAACGGCAGTTCAAAACTTACTCGAGCGGCAGATTAAATAATTGTCCAGTGTAATTATTATTTGAGTTGTAAAATGATTGAATGGGCAGTATAATGTATTAATGGGCAGTTAGATAAATAGTTCGCCAGTTCTCGACGTTTGGCAAAATCGGACGTCATTTTCATTGAAAAGAGCGGCACACTTCCGTTAAAAGGGGCGCAGCTTACGCGACAGTGCACCGTGGGCGGCCAATCGGAAGAGATTTGCCTAAAAATATTAGGTCGTTTCGCTCATTACCTTATCACTGAGTTGCGAGTGCTTGGATCTATTACACTAGCATTGCACCATTAAATTTATTCAACGCACCCCTCCCCGTTTTCCCATAGAAATGTTTAAAATACTGAACTCGGCCCCTCACAGGTAAAAAAATATTAATTTTGCTTTATCCCTTTGCGTCTTCTAGTGCTCCGCATTGCATCACAAAGCATTTTTGTAATGCTGCATCGAATAATGCATCATTTGGATGCTAACGACTGAGACTTACAACGATCCGCTCGCTTCGCTCCGCTTGACCTTAACCTGACAGACTTTTATTGTATTAAAAAGTGTCAGTCGTTAGCGTTTATATCATTCTTTTCAAATATTATTCACATGAAAATGCGCACCTTTGAAGAGAACAACATTATAAACGTTTACAACTGACGCTTTTTGTCCAAATCTCTGTCAGGTTAAGGTCAAGCGGAGCGAAGCGAAGCGAGTGGAGCGTTGTAAGTCTCAGTCGTTAGCATTCAATAATTTTAATGGTGCAATAAATTAAATTTTTTTCTTAATATCTACATTATTGTTAATTGTTATTTTTTATTTCGCCGCCTAATTTAAATAAACATTATATGTATGAATCATTTAACAGGCCGATCATATTTTGTACTGCGTAAGTACTTATAGAACTACTTGTCCCACGATTTTTAACAGACCCATTCTGATTTCATGACTGCACACGCGTTACTGCCCCTTTATTAATTTTACTGCCCAATTGGATTTTCACGCATTCAAATATTTATTGGGCTACTCATTTGAAGATATGTTACTCCTCGTTTCCACTTTTTTTACTGCTCATATTTTACCACTCAATCTGTTATTGAACATACAATTTGTATTTTCATACTGACAATAACTGTAATATAATACCGCCCCTTTAAATAATAGCCTTTTAAAATTGATGAAATTATCGTCGAGATTTCGTGATAGAATTCACGTCCTTCTTGGGCGATCGGAACGTCACTTCTGGAATTGAACAACCAGGATTCTTCTCGAAACTTCGAGTACCTCAAGCCGAATCTACCGAGTGCAATTTTGTATATTTACCAAATTGGTATATACCTTGGATAAAAAAATAGACGGAAGCTTACCTACTTCAGCAACGTCCATTTGAAGTTATTAAACATAATTACAAACACTTAAAAGAAATTCAATATTTTCTAATAATTTTATTGGGTTCTCATTATTGCTTTATAAACCCATGGCAGTACGACGATTTTTGAAAATTTTGATTCTGTACGTAGTAAAATAACAAATTGTATTTGAAAGAAGCCTGATAAGTTGATAAGGTTTAAAAGAAATCGCATCAGTGGTATCCTGCTGGGAGATATTCTAAAACTAAAAAGAGAAGAATATCAGAGTCACCTACATCGAAGACTGATGTTAACAGATACACTAGAATAATTGAATATAGACTAACTAACGGATAAAATCATAAACTCGATAAAAACCTCAACCAAAAAAATATGTTCACTTACTAAGTGTCCCTAACACGCTAAAGCTTGTAGCAGAAAGAAGAAACAGAACAGATAGTACACGAATCAGCTTTAAAGACCGAAACAACAGCAACATGACGAAGAAAGAATTCACGCGGGTGGTATTAAACTCTTTTGGCGGTAATTAACTTAATGTGGCAGTACAACGTGGCCAGCAATATAAAATAATTTGGTCGGTTATTTAATCCTACAACGGCAGTTCAAAACTTACTCGAGCGGCAGATTAAATAATTGTCCAGTGTAATTATTATTTGAGTTGTAAAATGATTGAATGGGCAGTATAATGTATTAATGGGCAGTTAGATAAATAGTTCGCCAGTTCTCGACGTTTGGCAAAATCGGACGTCATTTTCATTGAAAAGAGCGGCACACTTCCGTTAAAAGGGGCGCAGCTTACGCGACAGTGCACCGTGGGCGGCCAATCGGAAGAGATTTGCCTAAAAATATTAGGTCGTTTCGCTCATTACCTTATCACTGAGTTGCGAGTGCTTGGATGTATTACACTAGCATTGCACCATTAAATTTATTCAACGCACCCCTCCCCGTTTTCCCATAGAAATGTTTAAAATACTGAACTCGGCCCCTCACAGGTAAAAAAATATTAATTTTGCTTTATCCCTTTGCGTCTTCTAGTGCTCCGCATTGCATCACAAAGCATTTTTGTAATGCTCCATCGAATAATGCATCATTTGGATGCTAACGACTGAGACTTACAACGATCCGCTCGCTTCGCTCCGCTTGACCTTAACCTGACAGACTTTTATTGTATTAAAAAGTGTCAGTCGTTAGCGTTTATATTATTCTTTTCAAATATTATTCACATGAAAATGCGCACCTTTGAAGAGAATAACATTATAAACGTTTACAACTGACGCTTTTTGTCCAAATCTCTGTCAGGTTAAGGTCAAGCGGATTGAAGCGAAGCGAGTGGAGCGTTGTAAGTCTCAGTCGTTAGCATTCAATAATTTTAATGGTGCAATAAATTAAATTTTTTTCTTAATATCTACATTATTGTTAATTGTTATTTTTTATTTCGCCGTCTAATTTAAATAAACATTATATGTATGAATCATTTAACAGGCCGATCATATTTTGTACTGCGTAAGTACTTATAGAACTACTTGTCCCACGATTTTTAACAGACCCATTCTGATTTCATGACTGCACACGCGTTACTGCCCCTTTATTAATTTTACTGCCCAATTGGATTTTCACGCATTCAAATATTTATTGGGCTACTCATTTGAAGATATGTTACTCCTCGTTTCCACTTTTTTTACTGCTCATATTTTACCACTCAATCTGTTATTGAACATACAATTTGTATTTTCATACTGACAATAACTGTAATATAATACCGCCCCTTTAAATAATAGCCTTTTAAAATTGATGAAATTATCGTCGAGATTTCGTGATAGAATTCACGTCCTTCTTGGGCGATCGGAACGTCACTTCTGGAATTGAACAACCAGGATTCTTCTCGAAACTTCGAGTACCTCAAGCCGAATCTACCGAGTGCAATTTTTTATATTTACCAAATTGGTATATACCTTGGATAAAAAAATAGACGGAAGCTTACCTACTTCAGCAACGTCCATTTGAAGTTATTAAACATAATTACAAACACTTAAAAGAAATTCAATATTTTCTAATAATTTTATTGGGTTCTCATTATTGCTTTATAAACCCATGGCAGTACGACGATTTTTGAAAATTTTGATTCTGTACGTAGTAAAATAACAAATTGTATTTGAAAGAAGCCTGATAAGTTGATAAGGTTTAAAAGAAATCGCATCAGTGGTATCCTGCTGGGAGATATTCTAAAACTAAAAAGAGAAGAATATCAGAGTCACCTACATCGAAGACTAATGTTAACAGATACACTAGAATAACTGAATATAGACTAACTAACGGATAAAATCATAAACTCGATAAAAACCTCAACCAAAAAAATATGTTCACTTACTAAGTGTCCCTAACACGCTAAAGCTTGTAGCAGAAAGAAGAAACAGAACAGATAGTACACGAATCAGCTTTAAAGACCGAAACAACAGCAACATGACGAAGAAAGAATCCCGAAAAGACAGAAGAAATCACAATTCAAAGATGATAGAAAAACCATATCAGATAACTGTAAAATGAAAGTACTTTGATCACAGCTCTCAAGGGGAAAAACAAAAATAACAAAATTAATTGTCGAAAACAATGTAGTGATACAGAATAAAAAAGACATCATCAGCGCCATTGAGAGGTTCTACTCGAAATTGTATACATCTGATTCACCGCCACTTAAAACAAAAAAGAATATTTTAAACGTGATATCCGAAGATTTACCGGAAATCACGGAAGCTTAAATAGACACAGCATTGAGACAAATGAAAAATAATAGATGCCCAGAAGAAGACCAAATTAATTACGACAGAAATATTAAAGCTGGGTAGAAAGAATCAAACAGTTGATTGATGGGAGGGAGTCGAGTGCCGACCCACTGGTCACGAGAGAACTGGCGAAAAGACAAAACAGTCCGTCGACAGGATGACGGAGAGCTTCTCTACCAGATAAAATCCGAATCACTAGACTTTCTGAACTATTGAAAGTACCTGAGTAACTGTCTCTCGCTTCGTAGTGTGATTGACTGTAGTACAAAATACCGACGGTAAACTACCAGAAGTAAGTGCCGATTGCTAATTATTGTTGCTGTGAGGCTACCAATAATTAAACACACCATGTTAGTTGATCCTTGTAGAGGTATAATAGGCTTAATAAGGCTTGTTCTGAAACCCGAATAGTGCAGTAGAATGTTCAATCCATGAATTAGCACAGCTGAATGCATTCCGTGCAGTGAAAATTCGCACGTCTCCATTCAGCTACTGCAGTGAGTGATTGAACGACGCCTAGCATGGGTGGGTTGAACAGGGGTTATACAACTACGTACGTGCTGATTAATGGCCATCTTATTACGGGATTGCACATATTTATGTAGTGGCTGAAACGTACATCCCAGATCTACATCCCGTCTGGATTGCACATTTGTGCTGCGACGGCAAATCCAGACACCGAGAGAAAGGAAGAGAAGGGGTGGTGGTAGGGGGTAAGGGGGCGAGGAGAGGGAGGGCCAGTTTAAGTTGAGTAATATTGAGTTAGAGAGGGAACATTCCGTATTACTAAAAAATACCATAGGTAGATCCTTTAAATGCTAAAATGGGGTGTACAAAATATATTTTAACAAAGGAAATCAACCCGTTCCAGAGTTTTCCAGAAAAATTTTCCATAATTTTTATGAATTCAATCTATAAGTAAATACTATACTTTTGGATCACACTGTATATTTATTACTTAAAATTGAATAGGATGTTAAATTGCCAATCAAGAAATTTGAAAATCTCCTCTGTATAGGTAATATATACATATTTAAATAATACATGCAAATACACCGAGTGCCATTGAACGCATAGTCAGGTAATGGCTATAGTAATGTTCTAAGCGTTATAAATTCACTTTCGGTCTTGCCGAGTTACATTAACTTTCGTATTTTAAATGAACCGCTGTACATACTTTAACACCAGTATACTGTTCTTCGATTTAAAATACGTGCAAAGGAAATTCATCATAACTCCCAAAAATTTGATTTTGCCCATGACTAGAAATGTTTGTGTATTAATATTGATATCCATTAATTATATCAGGTAAGGTGTTCATTAGTTACTGAAAGAGCTTAAAGATTTATTTTAGTCTCAACAATAGGTCATTAATTTTAACCAGTTTGCAGTTGACTAATAGTGCTTGTGCCTTTGCTTACAACTGAGAGTGAAAAGCAATTCCTACTTGTTCAACTTAGAAGTACAAAAGCGTCATTATATTAAACATTTAAAAAAACATCTCTAGTTGCTAATATAGAAGTGAAAGGTCAAAAGGTCTCAATTTCAATTGCAAAAGCTGAAATTCAGCAATGAAAAGAAATCACTTTCACTGTCAATATTATTTTTGAGGGGTTGTAATACGGTTTCGAATTAAAAAAAACAATTTGTCCTCTGTATTTGTAGAAATAAAAACAACTTCAGTCAGTTTCGAATACATTCTCTGTAAGTCACGAAAATTAGTTTTATAGTTCTTCGAAAATGGAACTGCAAAAATTACTATGAAAGCTTAACCGTTTCGTTTGATCCAGTCAGCTATAAAAAGCCTATAGCTTAGTGGTCAGAACGCCCACCCGAAAAGTGGGAAACCTGAGTTCGAGTCCCAGTTGCTTGCCGTCACATTTTTCGTGCAACTTCCAATTAAAACTCTGAATGAAATATTTTGGGTAAAAGTTGTTGCAAGTAAGGGAATGTAAAATATATAGAATTCCATTATCAAATGCATAATTAACGTATTGCTTCAGGATATGGACGATACAGAAAATGATAATTCTGAAGCCTGGTACAGA
Organism: Xestobium rufovillosum; assembly: GCA_963966045.1. Lineage (NCBI taxonomy): Eukaryota > Metazoa > Arthropoda > Insecta > Coleoptera > Ptinidae > Xestobium > Xestobium rufovillosum. The sequence goes on along the minus strand of OZ014493.1, from coordinate 17,823,894 downwards.
CTTGAGTACACATGAGCTGAGCAGCAGATAATGCGTATGAGTATTCTAATTTATACAGAAGTTTAGCAGTTACTCAACGCATGCGTTGTAACTCGCGAGGTCCAGCGAACGCACATGACGCGAGCCAAACTTTGTCGGTTTCTTCTCACCGCTCAGAGATATGCGTACGTGTGTACGTGCTTACGTGCTCAGTGTGTACGGAATTCCGGAGCCCTCATCTCGTGTTTACTGATGTTCAGTCAGATATTTTGTAGCTACCACGGAAGTAGTATTATTCATGATATAGAACTTAATAATGACACATTGGTCAAATTAAAAATGATAAAAAAACCACGCAGCGCTTATATATTAATTTATCGGTCATTTGATCACTTCTGTCAGAGTAAACGAGAAAGCATCCACGGACGGACTTATATTAATTTATAGCGACGCGAGAAGATACACTTTCCATCGAGGTATGTACACTATTTGTCCCACGACCCCTTAAGAAGACAAATTTATTCATAAAACAGTAACTTTATTTTCAATGATTTGTTGTCTATGTTAACAGATGTAAAAATTTCCAAGTAACCTACTAACTTACTCTGAGCATAATATTCTAATAATTTCGACCGACTCATGAATGACACGTTGATTTGGTCGCTTGCCCGCCAATTCATAAATGGCCAGTTCGTACCTATTATATTTAGGTCTTCCACGGAGTATCCCTTAAAATGTTCAACTGCGGTACCTTTTAAGATTTTTCTTATAAAAAATTATTAGATTTAAAAAGAGACGCGACAGGATATTTAGTAAGTAAACGTCAAAATCTCAAAGCTGCCTACAAAATTTGTATGAACCTGTGCGAGTTCAGCGCACGGGCAACGCAAATGTCAAGTTTCCGGCCTACTATGCTGTATGTAACGTGCCGCTTTCCTAGGGGGTCGTGGGAAAAAATAAATACGATAGACTAATACTGAAACTAGTGTTCGTATGGACCCTGAACGAAAAATTAGAGAAGGACCAGCGAAGAATTGAAATTGACGATCACGAAAGCCATGGGCACTCGGGACTTAGCAGAACGGTTATCACATTTGGGTCTCTTTTCGTAATTTTTGTTGAAACACATGCTTTGCACTCCTATCAATTGCAAAGAATTGCAACACAAATATTTTTATTGCACCAAAATCGTCTAGCTGCTATTGCAAAATTAAAATGTGACGGGCCAAAAACACAAAAAAGCAGTTGGATCGATTATTGCACTGGCATTGCACCATTAAAATTATTCGATGCACCCCTCCCCGTTCTCCCATAGAAATATTTAAAATACTGGTCGCCCCTCACAGGTAAAAAAATATTAATTTTGCTTCACCCCTTTGCATCTTCTATTGCACCGCATTGCACCACAAAGCATTTTTGTAATAGGTACTGTATGGAGTAATAAATTAATAATGTATCATTTGTATAACAAACAATTGATACCAACATGTGTTGTTCACTATTTCTAAGTTATTTCGAAGATGCCAGGCAACTCCCTCCGTGTTCGGATGGCTAATGGGTTGTGTGTGTGATCAAAATATCCCCGGATCAAATCTAGCTTGATACTGCTTTTTTGCGTTAACTCCGAATTTGCAGTTTACAGTTTCACGGCTCATTTTGTATGTGTTCGGTGCCCCGTTAGATAAGGGAATCACATTCCAAGGAAACAAGTCTTGATTCGAAACACCTGAGGTGGCCCGAATCCAGCCGAGAGAGATCCGGAGTGTGCAGTTGCACCGGGTATCAATTATTTGTTATTAAAATGATGCATTATTCGATGGAGTATTACAAAAATGCGTTGTGGTGCAATACGGTGGAATAGATCCATTCTGCTTTATTGTGTTCTAAATTTGTCCCATCACATTTTAATTTTGCAATTGCAGCTGGAGGGTTATGGAGCAATAGAAAATATTTATGGTACAATGCTGTGGAATAGGAGTGCAATGCATGTGTTTCAAGAAGAATTACAAAAAGAGAGTGGGGGGGGGGCTAAATTTATCGACTCGTCACAGTTGCGTCTCTAGGGATTTAGTCAGTATTCTGCGTCTGACTAGAACAAATTCAAAAGACTCAGATGTAATAAACCTATGGTGCTTCCGAAAAAGTCGAAGTAAGAGAAGCGGCTCAACTAATTTTACTTTAGTTCCGGGTGAGCAGGCAATGTGTAATAAACACAAGCAGTGTCGTGCATCCTACCTTCAAGTCAAAATATAATTTGTTGAGAAGTACCTAGGCAATTTCTTTTTGTTACTGGAAACCTACTTTCGCCATCATTTTAGAACTTTCAGTGTATTCACATTCAATGTCAATAATTCCTCCGCAATTCTAGCTAATTTTTAGATTTTTTCAAATTACACGGCAGCAGAATAAATAATGAAACTTTGACTTCCGTGACAGTTACCAATCCCTCAGTTTTTGGTATACGAGCAAATTTTAGTGTTTCAGACATTTTGACCTCGAGTTTACAATAAAACACAACCTAGAGGGGCGGCTTTCATTGCGGCAATCTAAAACTCTGGATTTTCTGGGTGACCTCCATTATACTGATATAAACCAACCTTGGAAATACGAGAATGTTCCATTGAATTTTACATACAGAATACGTTCTTGTTTACATTTAATTTTGCTTTCGATTACAGTATTATAACAGAATTCCAACTTGAGAAAACTAATTAAATCACTACATTTTATCGGTTAAATATTGTGACTTACTTATGCGGGAACTTCAAACAATAAATTTACATAAACATAGATATTTATGTTTATTCATACTTTCATTGTTAGACTAGTAGGTACATATTCACCTGTGATAAATGCCCTTGTCATATGTATAGCATGCAACAATAAATAAATGCAAGACACTGAGCAACTTATAGCAAGGCAGATTTTATCTAACTATGCATAATTGCGCTAATAAACATTCTCGCCAGATATAAATATGTAACGGTAATTACTATAAAAACACTTAAGTATTATAATAGCTGGAGTACACACCTTGAAAGTTATTCCACAAAAAAATGTATGTGGACATTTTTAAGGTTCTAATGCCCACACACTAAGAAGTTTTTTTGCCAAAACCAGTCGGTCTTTGACAGATAATTTGTAACATAACAAGATGCTACAACTTAGAAACAAGGCACGAGATGATTCCCAAGAATTTGTGTAGGCTCAGTTGTCATAAAAACATATTTAATTCTGGTTCTTGTAACAACAACACTTCTCTTTTCAAAGTAATACAGATAAGAAGTTGTAGGGAAAATATGCAGTTGTTCTGGTTTTTTAATACCTATACGCAGGTAAGAGATAACTAGATTCTAATAATCATTCAGCACCATAGTTTTCAATCGGAAGACTGGTTGAACGCGTACTTCCATCTTTTCTCAACCTGAAACAGTCTACGCGTCCCAGAGATAGAACAGTAGTTTAATCTGGGCCTAGCTATACATCTTTTTATTCAGATCTCCGCCTGTGGTATATCGCGAACTAATCCTTTATGTCTCAGAAGGTGTCATACTTTCCTATTTCTCCTATTCTTTATCGCCTTAACATATATATTTCTCTTAACTCTTACTAAGATATTTTAAACAGCCCTTTTGGTAGAGAAATGCCTTCTTGGTCATAGCAAAGATTCCCTATGACATAAGAAAGGTACAGGACGACGTCACAGAACAGAAAGATCCTAGGGCCTTAGATGACGAAAGTCGTTAACAATTTAATTCTCACAAGCTGGCTGGTCATCAAAAGACCGAGTTAGAATTTGTGAATTAGCTCTGAACATTTTGAAGGATGGTGGTCACCGAATAATACCTAAAATTATTACAGGTGGTGGTGGATACAAGCCATATTTGAGGCGCCCATGGGGCAAGAGTCGCATGAGGGCTCACATAGATGAAGCGTCATCAACAATGGTCAAAAAAATGGGCTTTGAAAAAAGTCTTGTACACAATGTTCTTAGGTAGTACTGGTCTGACTAATTCAATGAGGAGCATAGCAGTACACTGAAAAATGTCTGTCAGGTATATTCCAGACTCTTTATAAAAGCAGTTTCTTGCTCCTCCACGATAACGCGTTTTCCAATAGAATCTGTTTGGAAGAGAACAAGATCAAATCATGGAGCAACCTCCAATATTCGTCAAATTTAGCTATGTGTGACTTACGTCAATTACGAAGACGAGGTAGATTACGTTGCATATATTTGAATACTTTAAAACATTTTCAAAACATCTTTAAAATCGACATTCGTAATAGGAAAGGTTGGTGAAATGCATTATTGGGAGAGGCGATTATTTTAAGCACATTTAAAATAAGATGTGGATAATAACGCTGGTTTGGGGAGTAAACCAAATGCTACCTTCAACTGAAAGACACTATAGATGAAAGCTTTAATTGTGATAAAATTATTGTTAACAATTTTAACAATCAAGTGAACCAATATATTTTTTATCACTTTGTCACCAGGTTACACAAACGTAAAATAAATTTATACTATAGACCATCATTGTTACCGCCTATAGGCTAATGGTGCACTGTCAGATTTCGATCGTAATGACTCTAGTGCACAAATAATGCCCAACTGAGTAAAATGCCATTTACGAATTTGAGGGAAATTTAATTTTAGTTCGCAGAGAAGATACAGGGTGATTCAAATTCGAAAGCCACCATTGAGATCTTGCTTGTTTAAAGAGATAGAGGGTAGTTTGAAACTTGGCACTTTTGCTCATTAATGTGCCCAAAAAATGAAGTTGTTAATCAATAAAATTTAAAAGCATTCTGAAGCCAAACTGTGCAAGAGAAATAGAGATATAGCAGTTGAAGAGAGTCCCATCTGATGGCAAGTTAACCTTAATATAAATGAAATTTAAAACTCTAGGAATCCTATGTTTTTAAATTAGAATGTTTAAATTCGAATGACTGTTATCAAGAGGTCGCACGAATTCGGATTTTTGTGGGGTGTTTTTACAAAAATTTTAATGGTTCTTCTAATTTTAGATTGTGAATTAACTTTTTGTGTTATAATTATTTGGGTTGTTTGAGACGTTCTAAGTGTTTTTGGTTTTATTAAAATTCAGACTTTGTAAGTAGGCATTATTTGACATTGATAATATATTTTTGTGAAAAATTGCTAATTTAAATATCGACGGCGTTACGACAAAAAGGCGTAAGCGACAAAAATCTGAAAATGAGATTATTTTAGCAAACGAGTCGTAAGAGACTTGCCTTTCGGCTAATACTACCGTTGAATCCACCAAAAATTCGAGAGTCGTGAAAATTTGAGTTCAAGTGGTGTAAGCGACAATTTCAGTTGTAATAAAGTGAGGTTATAAAAGTAGTAACCGCCAAGATCTCACAGTGGCACGTGCTGTTACGCCAAACGTCATTAATTAGACGCCCTGACCAGGTATGGGTTTCGAACTATTATTAATATTAAAACTATTGTGGCAAGGCTTAGATTGCATAGTTTTTGGCATTTAGAGTTAATAATAATTGGGGAAAATCCTCGAAAACAGATTTTGTCGTTTACGCCTTCTAGATGCAGTAACTTTTGGTGGGCTTAAACGCCATTTCCCCATGCGTAACGTATGCAATGTTTGAGTGTGTTTTTTAAAATTACCTATGCCAAGATCGTTAAAATGTATGAACAAATTGATTAGAAGGCTACTTTAATTCTTAAATATCAGTGTACATTAATTATAGATTCAACAGGTTTCCCCAAATTTGAATTTGAATTTTAGTTTCAATACGTCGCTTACGCCTGTTGTTTTTTTCCTTTTCTTAGATGTCTCGTGGCCAAAAAATGTTACTTAGGTTAAAATTTTCGTTTTGTTTTTCGTTTATTTTTAAATATAGTGTTCTCCGTCGGTTTCCTTAAATGTTATATAATAAAAATTTATAGTTAATATTTTGAGAGTTAAATTTCAAAATTTTCAGTTTGTTTCTTGTTTTTTATTATTCTTAAATAAAGCATATTTCTTAAAATATTTTGTATTTTGTGAATTTTCTATTACTTATTAGAGGGCGTATATACCGATTATCAAAATATTTCACGAGAAATGTGAGGGCGTATGCGAGACTCAAACGCCTCTTCAAAACAAAAAAAAATGGCTTCAAGAGGCTTATGCACCACAAAAGAAGGCGTAATCACCAAATGCAAAATGAAAAAGGCGTAAGTGACAAAAATGCGAATAAAAATGAGACCAAGTGGTAAATACACATTCTTTAACTATAAACACTATTACTAATTTTATAACTAATTAATAAATTAAAATTTTCATCTTAGGCAACCTTTTTTAAGGTTTTAATCAATTTTTTGGTCTCCTGTAAAATTTGACAAAAGCCGTTACGCCTTTTTGTCGTGACGCCGTCGATATTATTATTTTTTTATTTTTGTAAATTGTTTAGGTAGGTAATCTTGATTTTTTAGGTCTTCTAAGGTGTCTGTCAGGTGTCTTTCTGGATTGCAAGTATGCCTTGGTTTGTTTTTGAAGTTGTCTACTGGAATTCTGTTATTTATTTTCAATAATAGAAACGAATTCTGATGATGGAAAGAAATTTTTACGAAAGTGCATTAAAAAGTAACTATGTTGTATTAAAATTGGTAGTGCGCATAGTAGTAATAAACTCAATTATGTACATACTCTACCAAAGAGTAAGAAGTGATTGTGTTAACAACTTAGAAAAATATAGATTCATAAGCATATCAATGGAATTGTAAAATAACCAAAAATATCTCTTGAATCTTATAGTTCACTTCGTCAATTAACTGATACATTTCAGTGTCACATTCGTCTTTGCAATGCTTGAATGAACCAGCTGGAGCAGTTTGTTAATTTATTTAATTTTTGACAAATTTGATAATGGTACCAGAAAATAATGGGAATCTGAAACTCCACGTGACGAATAGATGTCAACCGCGACGGATTTAATTGATTTTTTAGAACGTAAATGTCAATTTCTTGAGAAAGTTGATAAACCCAAAGATTTTAAATTCCGGAACATTCCAAATTCAAATTCACCACGTAAGAAACAAGATATTGCCTAGCCAAATATATGCAGGAATAAATCGTCCAGCTTGTCCATTTTGTTACCAAACACATCATGTTATATTTGTAAAACCTTTCTAGGATTACCCATTAATTCTCACATTTCGGAAGCCAAAAGGCATGAATTGTGTTTAAATTGTTTGCGCTATGGTCACATCAGCATGAATTACAATTTAGGTAATTGTACGGTATGTTCTAAGAAACATAATACTCTCTTGCATTTGAAAACACAGAATCCAGTTAATTATGATTCAGATCAGAAACTCTGGGATGAAAATCCTTCCAATTTTGCGACAACCATTTCTAATACCTCACAAGGTAAACAAAATGTTGGCCGAGTCTCAACAGCAGCTGTAGTTAACATTTTGAACATTCATGATGTTGCTCACGAGTACACATCTTTCCTTGACTCAGCATCTCAAGGAAACTTTATGACATGGAATTTGTGTAATCGCTTAGCTTCCCACATGTAAAATTCTGCGAAATCATTTACAACTTGTAGGGTCAACCATTCAATTAGATTTATCCTCCTCTGATTAGATTCCGACAGATCAGATAATATCTAATCTAATCTAGTGGCGTAGCTAAAAATATGTACAGGCATTTTTGTTAATCCCATTCAATACCCATTAATATAGCGTATTTTGTGGCTAGAAAATCCCCCTACCCCCTAAGGAGATAAAGGTATTTCAGCTTCGAACTGTCACATATGGAATGGCTTCGGCGCCATTCTTGGCTGTTTGTTGCCTCTTTCTGTTAGCAGAGGAATGTTCTAAATTAATGCCTCATATTTCACGTGTAATTCGTAACTGTATACCGGGTGGGGATTTAGTGTGTAATCTGTTCATATCTCTGGTACTGCTTAAGATATCAAAATGAAATTGTACTACACGTATGTGGGGAACGACACGGAGCATTTCGTAAAATTATTTATGTATATACAGGATGTTCACATTCTGAGTACCAGACCAAAGATCTATTTTTTTAAAAGGAAACCCCACAAGTATTTGCGTGATTTCGATTCCCCATAAAATTTCATGAAAATTGATATACTACATGATGTGGTTTTGAGTGAGGGCCGTTAAGATATTGACATTTTTGTATCATTATAGTCCCAAATTTATGACGCTACTGACGTCTACTGACCAAAGCCACCTAATTATTTTTTATTGAAAGGGGTTTACACACTGCTGTATTTGTGAAATCTATAAATACTTTCACCATAATACTTAGGATTATACAAGGTGGTTAAGTAGTGCAAAAGGGAATTTTTCTCAAAAATTTCAAATATAATACCATGTATATTATTTGCACAACTGACAGTCGGTTAACTACCTAAGCTTTTAATTGGTGTAGATATTACCAGGTCTACTACTGATACTTTCGGCAGATATTACGATTGAACATCAAAATTTTTGAATTTCATTATTAGTTTATAATCTTTTTGGCGAATTCCCCCTATTATGTTCTTCAAAACTCACAATAATGCTTATATTTTGTATTTGCAAATTGGTATCAATATAAAGACAATAAATCTTATTGTAAAATTATTTCTAGATGGTTATATTCTTAAATGTATAATGTCTTTTTAAAGTCGGGTATAATGTTCAAACAAGGAGTGCCATGGAATAAAATATTATCTTTAAGAAATATTCTTGCAATGGGATTTCTTGTGTTAATGTAAACTTCATTTGCTAAATATTTTATAGAAACAAAATGCAGACCTTTTTTGGAGTTTTGGGTGACAAAAGAGGGGAGATCGTCAAAAATAATGTAAAATACTAACGAAACTCTACATTTTCATAATTCAATTGTACATTCTGTCGAAACTTTTGCTGGTAGACTTGACAAAATCCACATCAATAAAAAGCTTAGTAAAATGACCATCAATTGTACAAATAATATACATGGTGTTCCATTCGAAATTTTTGAGAAAAATTCTGTTTCGCATAACTTAACCACCACCCTGTATTATCTCAAGTATTATGATAAAATTATTTATAGATTTCAAAAATACAACAGTGTGTGAACTTATTTCAATAAAGAAATTTTAGGTGGCTTTGGTTAGTATGCGTCAGTAGCGACATAAATGTGGGTCCATAATGGCACAAAAATGTCAATATCTCAAAATTCTTTAGTCAAAACCACATCATGTAGTACCTACATATATCAATTTTCATGGAATTTTATGGGGAATCCATATTATGCAAGGACACGTAGGGTTTCCATTTAAAGAAATAGAACTTTGGTCTGGTACTTAGAATGTGAACATCCTGTATATACCTAAATAATTTTGGGAAATGCTCCATGTGGTTCCCCACATTCGTGCAAAATTTCATTTTGATATCTTAAATAATTCCAGAGATATGAGCCGATTACACACTAAATCCCCACCCGGTATAGGTCGATGATTTACTGTGTACTGTTGAATCGACAGACTTAGCTGTTGATATTTGTGACAAATTAATCAAACATTTCAATAAATTCTGGCTGTTTCCCATTACGAAAATGGATTTCAAATGATTCAAAAAAACCTGAAACAATCAGTAAGGCTTCCAATGGATCAAATGACATTTTAATTTTCATTCCGAACGAGCGCGATAAAACATTAGGACTTTCATGGTTCTCTGAGTCAGATGAATTATTGTATCAAATAAATACAAATATAGTTCACGAAGTTACCAAGAGAAATGTGTTATCCACAATTTTCGACCCCCTTGGTTTGTTATGACCATACGTGATCAAAGCAAAAATATTTAGTGCAGAAGTTTTGGAGAGCCAAACTATTATCAGGTTCTCTTTTATTAGAAGGGACACGTTTCTCTCAAGTCGTTAATGAATTACGAATTCCACGTTTAGTTGCATGCGAAGATCGAAGACTCGCACACTTATAGAAATTCATGGTTCTTCAGATGCTAGTGTGTTGGCCTATGGTGCATCAGTTTTCATATTTGTAGGTGTTCAATGTTCATCTATTATGTTCAAAATCACGAGTAGCGAAATTGAAACAATTATCAGTTCCGCGCTGGGAACTTTTGGGAATTCACACCTTTTCTCAGTTGATGCATAAGGTAATAACATCGTTAGATTTAGCAATCGGCCAATTATTTATTGGACAGATTCAACTATAATTTTAGGATGGTTGAATTGTCAACCAAATACCTTAGAAACTTTTGTTGAAAATCGCATCTCTGAATTTGAAAACGTTGGTGATGTCTCATCTGGTGAGGTCAATTTTTTTTATAAACAAATGTTCTTCAAACAATTAAAATCTTTACCACTAATGAGCTGCCCAAAATGAAAATTAAAATAAATTCTCATGTTTCTCAAAAAGCAAACCAAGCCATAGATTTTGAATTTACGAATTTCCTTAATTTAACAAAACTTTCTTGCGAGAGTGATTGCATGGTGTTTTATATTCACAAATAATAGTCGCAAATTTAATCATGTAGATCATATTTCTTTTCTTTTAATTTACCATGAAACTAAAATTTCCCATATCACATTACTTAAATTGACAAAACAAAAATGTTTTAAAGAAGAATTAATTTTAATTATCGAAGAAAAACGTGTTTACAAATCTAGTAATATACATATATAAAAATTGAATCCATTTATACATAAGAACAGGTGATCGTTTAGACTTTAGAGCATAGTTTTCTTCCTTTTGACACAAAACATCCTATAATTTTGTCTGCAAAACAACATGTTATTTTCGTTAGAGAACATCTGTCTCTGCTTCATACTGTTCTTCAACCACTACTTAATTCCATTCCCAAAAATACTGGCCTTTGACACGTATAGTTAAGCGAGGAAAACGATATAGTATGGTTGTGTTATTTGTTTTAGAGCTAAACCAAAGGGTTTACAGCCTTTAATGGGCTAATGCTGATTTTCATGTAGTTGTTGATTATGCAGGACCAGTTAAAGACCGACAGGGTCAAGGTCAAAAGCGCACTAAGTACTATATGAACCTTTTTGTAGGTATGTCTAAGCACCAAAGCAGTGCATTTGGAGCTTGTATCTGCTGTCTCCACAGAGGCATTCATACAATTCGTAGATTTGCGACATAACATTTTATCGAGCAACGAAAAAAAATTCGTTGGACCGAGTTCGGGACTCAATGATTTAGGTAAATTTCTATATCAAAATCAGGAAAATTTAGAAAATGAACTCGTTCAATCTAATTTGAATTGGAAGTTCATTCCAGCTTATTTTCCACATTTCGGGGGAGTTTGGGAGGGTGGTGTAAAATCTACGAAGAGTTATGCGTGACTCTTGCTTAACTTTTGGACAGCACTGCTTGAATTTGAGGCTTTTGACGACTTTGTCTTGTAACCACTGATTTCTGGTCATTCTTTGATTGGTAACGCCAGACAAATCTGGATGATCATAAAGACAGCTGTTTACTTAACCATTACAAGAAAATTCAATTCGTGCCCGATCTTCAGAGTCGCATCAAATGGAACGAAAACAAACAATCGTTAAAAATTGATGGCAGTCATAATAAAAAATGATAATGATAATGATAATCCTATGAAGTGGATGTTTTGCCGAGTTATCGAGTTAATCCTCGTGACGATGGTATAGTACGTGTTTATTCGCTTAAGACTCCTAAAGGTATATTGTGTCGCACTTTAGTGAAATTATGTCCATTGCCCTTTTTCCTTATGTTTTCATATCATGTAACCTTGAAAGTTAATCCTTTCAAGGTAGGGAGCATGTTTAATTTAAACCTTTATCTAGTAAGTTTTTAGCATGGTTGTCATAGGAGAGAAAAACTGAAGTTGCTAGTCAATAAAATATAAAATCATTATGTAAAAATAATTCAGGATCACACCTTGAGCTTTAGTCATGTTCTTGGGTGAAATATTCGCCATTTATCCTGTTTCCACAACAACGGGCATATAATTTCGTCCACTGAAATTGCTTAAAAAAAGATGCCGACAGAGAGATAGTATTCTGGTGGTCCTTATTCGGTGTTGTTACCCAGTTTTGTTTCTTTTCGTTGCCGAAGCAGCGCCACTTAAGCTGCGCAACTAGCTTAAACTTGCTTTCGGACATTTCTGTTATTCGCTATATCTATTAGGTAGGTACGTACAACTAACTAATCTCCTGCTGAAACTTGAATTTGTTTGACTGCAACAGATTTTAACAGAAATAAGACAGAGTGCAATTTGGAATTTATTGTGTGGTACTCTTCTGTGTCGTAGTAAATCCGCAGTATGATAAACTTTGCTTAAAACGTAGCATTATGAAAATTAAAAACGTAAGAAGCGTGCACTATTTCATGCCAGCACGAAACATAAATAAGGAAAAGTTTGGAATTAATGTAATTATTATTTATGTGGCTCAGAACGCACGTAGACAGTATTTAGAGCGAAAAGTTCGTACTTTTGATAAACTGGCTGAGTTAGGAACGTAAATGACGAAGTTTGAGGCTAAAAGAGACAGCGCGAAATTTTATTAACCCCTAAAATAAGGAACATGTTGCTCAAACTATTATGCAGAGTCATAAATGGGAGGTGTGAGCGCAGAGTTTTATTTCGTTTCACTGTGTGCCCCGAGCGCATTTTAGTTCGTCCTGCATTAAATAATTAATCCATTTAATTAAAACTTCTAAAGCGCAAACATCTATATTTCTGTTCGATTGGTGCTCCACTCGTCTAGAATTTAATTGGTTAGAACTAATTTCTTATGTAAACTCCCACTGAACTAAATAGGTCAAAAGCTACCTCATTTGCATAGTTTTTATTAACTTGGCGCATAATTGTTAGCGACCATTTAAATTAACATTCCTACCCCAAAATTGTAAATTGGCACAGATTGCAACCGGGAAAATAATTTATTGTAATATGAAATGAAGAACATTTAGTTTAGTTAGTACCCAACATTAGCAAACAAACGATGTGACAAAAGTGAGAAAAGTACAGAAAATAGAAGAATTGGGTACTGGTACGGTTAGTTTCGAATCAATAAGTTTTCTGGTATAAATCTGGACGTTGGGTGTACGAAAGACCGATTCTTTTATCCTTCATTCTGAATATTTTGTCGAAAAAATACACAAGTTCGCGCACCAACAATGTCTGAAAATGCCTGGCGGGGTATTTGCCCGAGGAGTAGTTGTTCGAACGGTCCAGTACCACTGTTTAAACGACTCATTATTTTTTTTTTAATATGTTTCATTACTGCAAAAACATGTATGGTAATGAATAAACAACAATTACAATTTTTAACCCTCGTTTTTGTAAATCCTTCTGTTTATCTAATTCGACTGCCAACTTTTGTCATATATTTTAAATGAAACAGGAGAATAAATTTGTTGAAAATTGATTGGACCGGCCCAAAAAGAAGGAATTTATTGCTTATTTACAATGATGGAACTTATTCGATACCTATTGGAACCTTTTCCGCTAAGACTTTTCAGTATTTCACTTTTATTTTGCCACTCTTTTTTTCTGTGGGGTGAACTTTATTAATTATTCTTTCCTTGGTATTTTGGTATTAGCAGAAATAGCTTTACTGCAGGTATCGAATAAGATTTATTTCTAAAGAATACATTATTTCGTCTTTCCGAAACAATTCAACCGATTTTCAACAACTTCGTTCTACTCTATCCATTAAAATAAATGCTAAGAATTGCCAACCAAATTACATAAACAGAAAATTACGAGGGCATCTTTTTAACAAATACCATGCGAAGAGAAGTTATTTGACTCGTGCATGTCTTAAAATGGATTAGAATGTGTGTTACAATGCAGTGTATTTTTGGAGGAGGTGCTACGATTAAGTATATATTGAAATTGTCAAGCAGCCATATTCCGAACAATCCTAAATTTATTTGTATGAAACAAATGCTTTATTTGAATATGGCGAAATAAAGATAATATTTAAACGGAATGAATCATTGATTTGAAGTTTGATTCAATTCTATAAACGTTCATCTTAAGAAACCCGAATTTTCGGCGGAAGTATATCAATAGCTGAATCAACTAATACTGCTTTATCATATATAAATTGTATACTTATAGCAACAAAGCTCAACTTTACTTTCTTTGCTACAAATAAATGAGGTAGCTCGTGTAATATAAATATAGTTGCATCAAATAAATCAACTTTTACCACAAATTTAATGAGACCTGTTTCTACAGAATTAAAATAAATATTTATTTGCTACAAAGAAATTAAGTGCTTGTTTCAAAACTTTATTTACTGCTGATAAATAATAATTATTATACGGGATTCCTTCACGTGGGATTAAGTACCTCTATATGTTTTACAATGAGTGGGCCAAACTGTAGTGAGTGATAGATGAGCCTGAAATTGAAAGAAAAGTTATATGACCCCTTTCCATAAGTTTCTGTTGGCAATCGTCACTCATAGTGGAACGGGTGATTAGACAGACACTCTTGCAAGTACCTAATAACAGAACACGCTCCTAAACAGTCGTGGCAAAATGTATACGAATATGGACGAGTACGAATGATTATGCCATATGAAAACGGGGTATCTGTCGATCGTCACGTAGATCAATTTGGTTATGAGAAATACGATTTGTTTGTGGAAAATAAATGTCGTGTTCTCAGAATTAACTTGTTTGTTTAGATTAAGAAACACGACTTTCTTTGATCCAATGCAGACACCTCCACCATTCCACTTACCATTAAGTTGTGACAAATAAAAACCTCCTTTCTGTCAAATAAAGAATTCTGTAATGACGAATAAAGGGGCTGCCTAATGTATCCGGAAAATTGCACTTTTAGGAATATTTCAGTTTTCTGTTAAGTTGCCTAGGTGAAATCACCCTGTGGCATACGAAAAGTGATATTTCTCCCAGCTCCATTATATTTACACTAAAATCACAGGAACATACTCTCAAACCGTATAATCTTAGGCAAGACCGGTAAATATAATTTCTATTTCTAAAGCAGTGTTTTCGTATTATATTGCGTTTCGTAACTTATGAAAAGCAGTTCATTTTAACCAGCAGTGTTTAAGAATAAGAATAATTCCTAAATGGATTCACGACGAAAGCCCACATCAAGAACGCCATATTCAGCAATCGCAAACTGCAATACAGGTATAGTTGTGTAAAATGAAAAGTTAAAATAAAAGGCAAATTCCAATATCTTTAATTATCAGTTCAAGTACCACGTTGTCAAAGCATTTAGTGTTTACGATCTCCTCAACTTTTAACTCTTTTCAGCTTTTCTTACTCTGTTGAATATTTCATGTTGGAAATACGAAGGTGAACTAGGTAAAAACAAAAACTGATTGCTTATTAACCACCCTTTCCATTATCAGTAATTTTTCTCACAGCCCTCTTGTTTATCCATCCATCACATCAATATTTATGTCTGTAAACATTTACTTCGCGGGAGTCCTAAACTCAATTTTCCTTGAAGAGGGGAAGGATTTATCTCATTAACAATAGCTGTGAAGAAATTCCTAATATAACAAATTTACGAGCGGAAGAGTATCAGCTCGACTCTGCTCACTTGATTTAGAACTGAACTTTGCGCAAAGTTTACACTGAGTTATTCCAATTCGGAAGTACATCTTAAATTGTAATTACTTTGCGCATATTTAGTGGATACCGCGTGTTTTTAATGTCCTCTGGGAGGAAATGAATCAGTCCGATGTCTTCGTATTTTACTTCTACGTTATTGGATAGGTTAGGTTCCCCTCGTTTATTATCAAACGGGGTCGCCAGATTTAAACAGAGCTTTAATCTCGTGTATATTTCCTCGAGCTATTGTTCTTTCCGTTCACAGCCTTCGTTTCGCCGACCAGAATTTCAAATGCCGAGAGTTTTTTCTTCGAATAATTCAGTTTAACCATTAGAATCTATAAGAAACATGTATACATACATATGTATACATTTTTCAGTTATCTGTGAAAAGGTACTCCTTTAATAGGTTAACAAGCTGACTTCTAAATTCAGAACATGGCACAGTGAAAACAAATAAATATTTCTCATAATAGATTACTATAATCAGAGGAAGTCCAAGTAATTTGGCCCATTGTGCAAAATGGACCAATTAAATATGTATTTTAAAAGTAAAACTTCATGCGACACCTGAGTTGGTTGCAAAGAACTAATAAAAATTTCCCGATTGTAAGTGGAATGGAATTATACATTACTGGCTAAGCTATAATAATGCAAAGTATCTAAGACTCTCAACAATTAAAATCCTGAAAATTATTGATCATTTATATTTATTACACGTAGATACTTGACGGAACAAAAAATTATTTAAGTATGCCTACGGAATGTACTGGACTTTCATGTGCATTGACTACACTCACGAATCTGTTTACTTATGTTGGCAAAGGACAAGGAATTTATTATTTTGAGAAATTATCAATATTCACTAAGTCTATTTTGCAGCATGCATAATTTATTTCTCAATCAACTTTCTATCTCTAACTGTTCACGAAATAACAATATTAAATCTCTGTAGTCTAGTCTAATCTCGTCTTATATACACCTTGTACGCAAAAGTATCCAGCATAAATTATGAACTAGAAGAATAGGCAGGAAGCGATTAAACCGAGAATTAAACGTTATAAGTTCTGGTACTTACGTAAAATCCCAGGGTTGCTGAGATGCTGTTACCTGAAAAATAAAAAAAGTTCAATATCTGTTCACTTAATTTCTGTTTTACAGACCCAGATTTTTTGCGGCCCATTTTTCTGAAAATGTGTTTGCGATGCAATGCAAATTGCTGATGGTAGTATAGTGAATAAAAGGTTTCGAAAGTCATATTATAATTCTGCAAGGAACTTTAATATTCTTAGACAGGTTGTATATTCATGGAAAAATGGTTGCCACGTCGTCGTTGGTAATCTGTAACACTAAAATTAAAATTAACATTAGCACTTGACGTTTCGACTCGCATATCGGAGTCTTCTTCAGATGCTACTTTGAAACTGAAAATCTATCGCAGGTGACTCTATTTATACTAGTCGGTAATCACTGAAGCGCGACGTTTTCACGAAACAGTGATTTCCAAGTCACCGGTAGATCCATTCCTAAATCTCTGTTGAAGTTGGGTCTCTTGAAGATCTCTATAGCCTTCCTGATCCGTCTGGGCCAGAAATTTGGAATCCTTGATAGCGCCTTAGCATCCTCGAATCGAATCTCGTGTCCTGGCAAAGAGGAGTGTTCCGCAACTGCTGACTTGTCCGTCCGTTGGTTCCTGACGTCCCTCCTGTGCTCCTGTAGCCTCGTGCTGATGTGTTTCTTCGTTT
Organism: Xestobium rufovillosum; assembly: GCA_963966045.1. Lineage (NCBI taxonomy): Eukaryota > Metazoa > Arthropoda > Insecta > Coleoptera > Ptinidae > Xestobium > Xestobium rufovillosum. Next base: position 17,806,582 of record OZ014493.1, on the reverse strand, counting down.
CTCCGATGCAGATACATGGGATGCTGTATACTCCTGGTCCATGATGCTCCTTCTGCTGTCCTATTGTCCTAGGGAAACTTGCAGCAACCTTTCCAGGCGGATTGTACACTACGTTGATCTAGTGTCTGTTGAGAAGGCGTCCGATTTTGTCCGTGCATCCATCTATGTAAGGAAGGTAGGGCGTAGCAATGTAGGTTTCTGATTCCTCTCGCCGTTGGTCGCTCTTCCTGATAGCACACTCTATGGCTCGTAGAGAATATCCATTCTTTCTTAGGGCTGTCTTCAGATACGCTAGGAAATGGAGAAAGACAGCGCCCTCCCATTCCTGGACGTCCTCGTCAACCGCAAGACTGATGGAAGCCTGAGACACAGAGTAAACTGGAAGCCGACGCACACGGATCGCTATTTAAATGCCGCTTCCCATCATCACCCGGCACAGAAGCAGGGAATCATCAACACCTTGGTGCACAGAGCCCGCCAAATCAGCGAACCGGAACACTTGAAGGAAGAACTAGCGCATCTGAAGACAGCCTAAGAAAGAATGGATATTCTCTACGAGCCATAGAGTGTGCTATCAGGAAGAGCGACCAACGGCGAGAGGAATCAGAAACATACATTGCGACGGCCTACCTTCCTTACATAGATTGATGCACGGACAAAATCGGACGCCTTCTCAACAGACACAAGATCAACGTAGTGTACAATCCGCCTGGAAAGATTGCTGCAAGTTTCCCTAGGACAATAGGAGAGCAGAAGGAGCATCAAGGACCAGGAGTATACAGCATCCCATGTATCTGCGGCAAGGAATACATCGGAGAAACGAAGAGACACATCAGCACGAAGCTACAAGAGCACAGGAGGGACGTCAGGAACCAACGGACGGACAAGTCAGCAGTTGCGAAACACTCCTCTTTGCCAGGACACGACATTCGATTCGAGGATGCTAAGGCAACGATTCCCAATTTCTGGCCCAGATGGATCAGGGAGGCTATAGAGATCTTCAAGAGACCCAACTTCAACAGAGATGGAGGAATGGATCCACCGGTGATTTGGAAATCACTCTTTCGTGAAAACGTCGCGCTTCAGTGATTACCGACGAGGATAAATAGAGTCACCTGCGATAGATTTTCAGTTTCAGAGTAGCTTCTAAAGAAGACTCCGATATGCGAGTCGAAACGTCAAGTGTTAATGTTAATTTTAGTGTTGCAGATTACCAACGACGACGTGGCAACCAGCCCGGAAACTATTATTCCATGGGCAACGGCCACGAGAGCCTTAAGAAGAAATTTTAGTTTGTATATTCCTCTTATTTAATTATGATTTCTCAAAATGCCCATCCAAATTCTGCCGTAAACTAGTTCCTTTAGCATACATATATGTATTAAAAATTATTATTATTTTTCTCAATCAAAAGAATTTCATTAATTTTACGGAATCTCCGAATTTATTAGCACTTTATTAGAGAAATGTAATAGATTTAATAGATTTTTATGGTGTATGTTTGGTTCCTAAACGAACTTTCCGAATACGGGTGGAGACCGTGAAGACGAACTTTACGTTAGGAGGGGTGGCTAGGTTTCAACTGCCCAAGAGTTGTAACGCACACTCAGTAATAAAAATAAACCATTATGCCGTATGCTTATATTTTACTCATTGTACTGTGACGTAAAGTGATATTCATTTTTACCAGGTAAAAGTTTATTTGTTGTAATTCTACATTGCCATAGCTTGTAATCTTATACAATTCTGGACTCGATTTTACATAGCGATTATGAATTCGTGCACGTATTTCCTTTGCTTTACCTCTACTACTCAAAATTGTCTAAGGAACAAAACTATTATTTCGATTATTTTTTTCATCGTCAAATTGACCAATAGGAACATTGCATTTGGGTCTAGAAGCGTGTATTATTTCGGTAGTTTTTTTCGATAATTTTGCTTGTTGATAAGTTGCCATAGTTTCGAATTTGTAGGTGCATTTATAATGTATAATCTAGTTACTTTAGTACCTGCCAAACGTCAAATATTCCCAACACATTTCTTTGTATGTGAATTAATTGAAATAAAATTCGTTTTGAACTACCTTGCTTCGATTCAAAAAATAATCTTGTCAAATACAATTCGTGGTCTGGAATTTTTAGGTAATTTTACTCAAGCTGCTGCTTTTACTAGCCACTCGTGGCTACCAAGCAACGCAACAGCTTTCGTAAAATTTCCGACAATTCCAGACCACTTATTGTATTACTACAGAAAATATTTTCTCCAAAAATTCGTAGCAAACTGAAAATGCGCCATGTACTTATGTTTATTGGATATCATACCATAGCATGATAAAAAAGGACTTGATTTGTTCGTTTTATTTATCCAAAAAGGTGGACGATAAAAAATTCGCTTTTTATAATGTTTTTGTTTCACATCATCTCTGAGCATATATGGTCAGTTTAGTTGTTTGTTTTGAACATAAGACAACAATTTACAATGCAACGACGACACAGCCCGCGATGAAATGTCACGTGTGGTGGGGATGATTGAATTAGGTGGTTCACAAAGTCAGGTAGCGGCCGAATTTGGAGAATCGCGAAGTTTAATGTGTCGATTGTGGAGACTGGCGATGTGGCCATAAGACACGAAGGCCGTAGAAGAGACACAACACCTGCCCAAGACCGATCTATTATTCTTCAAGCCAGGCGTAATTCATCAATTACGACACGAGAACTTTCTGCGGATCTCCAAAATGTACAAAATGTACGTGGCGGTTTCTGACCAAATCATCAGAAATCGTATCCATAAAGCTGGTCTTCATTCTCGTCGACCTGCACTTCGCCACGGCAATCGCCAAGCTCGTTTTAAATGGGCCGAAAAACATGCTCAATTGGGTGAAGCAGATTGGTCCTATGTTCTGTTTACCGACGAATCTCGGTTCGGATTTCAACCTGATAGCAGAAGAACGAGAGTGTGGCGAAGAAGCGGAGCCTTGGAGAGGACCAGGCACTTCCAGGAAGTTCACAATTACCGAGGAGGGTCTGTGATGGTATGGGCTGGAATCGATTTGCACCATAGACCGGACCGGGTTTGTCTGGATGGAACCATGAAGTAGCGGCTTTATATTGAACAAATTCTTGTACCTGTTGTGCAACCATATTCATATGCTGCTGGTCCAGGTTTGGTTTATATGCAGGACACTGCTCGTCCTCACATTGCACATCAGGTACAAAATTGGTTTGAAGAAGAGAACATTGCACTCCCGACCTCAACCCCATTGAGCAAGTGTGGGACATGGTGCAGAGACAATTTCTTCCAGTTACGGCATAAGTTCAAGGCCGTTTTACATTTGAAAATGCACTGAGAGAGCACTGGGGCCCTTTTGCTACAAGATGCAATCGATAGGCTGATTTTAAGTATGCCTACGCGGTACAGGGCAGTCATTAATGCCCGAGGAGCAAAAACATCGTATTAAGTACAAATATCAAAAAATTAACGCAGATAGCACACCCAACTAATACTTAGTTCGCTATCCATCGACAACGAAATGAGCAAATTAGAATAGATAGTTGGATCTTAATGTCAAAGCTTATGAACATTGCCCCGTGAGAGACCATAAAATGCATGTTTTGAATTTTAAACGGAGAATTGCCTTAAATTTAAAAGGCACCCAAGAGTTATGGCAGTCAGTCTAAAAGGAAAAATACAAAAATCTTTGGCACCCAAAGAAGATCCATTTACAAAGGCACAAATCAAAAATTTCACCCGCATTGATGCAAAAGCTACTTTCAAATTATGAACAAGCCCTTGTTAATGATGCACATTATTTGGTCAGTGAAGTTAGTGTGTAAATAAATTAACGACAGTTGTTCAGGGCGTCAATTTAATTGACTTCATAAATTAGTTAGGTGAAACAACGATCAGGTTGGGCGTTATTAGGTAGATTAGGAAATTCAGTAGCCAGCGAGTCACGTACATTAATAGGACGATTTGATTAAGAATCCATAATTAATCATCCCTTTACCCTTCTCCTAACATTTAGAATATACCTGAACTAAGAATACTTAAAACTAATTTGAGCAAATCACTTTCTTATCTGTGGTAATAAATTTATTGCTCCTTGCAGCGCTCTCCTGAAACTGAATGTGGTCACATGGCTAAAAACGGGGCTAAAATAGTATATTATACACGAGTTTATAATGAATGCTATTATTACCGAGGATGAAGTTTACAACACGAGCGAGCGAAGCGAGCGAGTTTTGTTATCATCGTTTTCACTCTCACTCCTCATTATATCTTCTTTTTTAGAATATGCATTTCAAATTAAAAGCAAACCATGCTGATTTGACGTTTCAATTTGAACTGAAACGTCGCGATCGCGGCCTACAAAATAAATGTAAAAAAGGGTCAAAGCGATGTTCCTATTGGTTTAGTGAATAATATTCATTATTCACCGCAGTGATTAATGTATCTAATTATGATTGAAGAAACACAAGTATAAAGAGTATGTTGTAAGATAGTCGTGGACAAAGTATTTTGCGGTACCTACCGACTACAAATTTCAATGTTTGTTCTTTTTCAAACATGAAATTAATGTATTCAGTAAAAGCAACCCTTTCAAACTGAACAACATTTAAAATTACTGATTATACCTAGTAAATTGTCAGGTTAAGAATTTACAACTTGCATGTGCATAGCAAGACGTACTTTGAATAAAAGCTTAGCTTAGTTTGCCAGTAGCTTATAAGGGTTCTTCACTAATTATACATACATAAACATATAACTTCCTACAACTTAGACATTAAGTTCTAAAGAGCATTAACTATAAATCCTCTAAGAACATATTTTGCGGTGGAGTGTGTACATCATTTAGAATTATACAAGTGTGTATTATGCGTCTGTTCAAAGTAGTTACGTATTCAACATGGATGAAGCGTAGAACGAAACTGAATTACTTTCAAAAAAACTGCAAAAATCCTAAACTAATACAGGCAATTATGTGGTAGCGAAGGTCAAATGTATTCAAGGAGAAAAGGAACCATACTTGCCTACGTATACAGGGTGTCCCACGCTTGCGTATTTCCTCCATAACTCAACAGGAGTTGTAAATATCGAAAAATGATTCAAATGAACGTTGCATCCAATCAACTTCCTCACATTTTAAAATTACTTTCGACTATACAGGTTGTTCCATTTCTTCTGCACAGCACTTAGCTTTGTTTTCTTAAATTGAACACCCGTTATCTGATTGCATTTTGGAATTCTTTGTTGAATTTAAGGGCCACTTCGTTAACCATATATTGGGTCTAAGTCTTACGACTTCGGCGTTATGTGACGTTAAAAATCGTAATTTTTCAAATTTCATCAGTTGTAACTTGGAAACGGTACAAGATAAAGAAAAATGGCTTGCATGCCCCTATCCTAGTTTTTAATTCTCTATCTAATGTGTCTGGAAAATACTGCTTCCTGATTGGTCAATAAATGACCAATCAATTATTTCTTAGGAACTTTTTAAATATGATTTGACCCTACATTTCTTTTGAAATTCATTAAAAATTGTCCAGGTCCGTATTAAGAAAAATTAAAATTGACGAGATAGACAACAGACGAAACGTCGTACAAAAATAACCTTGACGGTTTGTGAAAGATAGTAACAATTTACATTAAAAAATTTCTTTCGGTTTTTCGAATGCCAGAAAAAATGAAAACGAAAATCATAGAAACACGGTACCTCTTGCTCGTTGAGTTTTATTTTCTTGAAAACGCTTCATTTTGTCGAAACCTAACAAGAGTAACTTTTTATTAGCAAAATGTCCAGGGAAACAAAAAATGCGGTTGAAAATTAAAAATTTTCAGCCCCTTAAAAAATATGAAGTTAAGAAGGTAAGGGGTAGGTCACCCCTTGCTCCCCTGATGTACTATCAAAAACGGGTCGCATTATTTTATCGACATTCAATCACTAGGTACGTCACCAAGAAAATTATCGAAATACAATTAAAAATAAAAATTTTCTGTGAAAAACTATTTTTATTTCTCCATTTTAAAGGAGAATATCTCGGCAGGGGAAGGTCGTAGGAGAAAACTTTATATGAACTTGGGGTGTTATTTTCGTGTAATCTATACGCACCCGAGAGATTTCCCACCTTCACCGGGACACCCTGTATAGTACCAACAAAGAAATGTACAGTATGTAAGTTGATGACCCACACCGAAACAAATACTAATTCTTTCTTTGGAAGTATGTATATATAGGGCGGACCCCTTATATTAAAAATGGGGCGAAAAATATGTCTTTTATAGGAAAATATCTGTTTGAGGATTCTATGAATAAAGCTTATCGAGTAGAATAGGAAGTTTTGATTTAAAAAAATAAAGTCATATACCACCACGTGAAAAAGGGCGGAAAGTGGACAAATTTTGCCCCCCTATCGAATTTGAACACTATTTGATATAAACAGGAAATTTGGTATTGCATCTGACAAATAAATCTCATAGAGATCCTTCCAGTTGATTCTGAGAATGGCAGGGAACCTTTTATTTACAAACGCAGTTTTTGCTTTGCCGTTTATCCATCCTATTATGTAATTTCTTCTATGGAAAACTCACAATCGTATTCAAGAGCCATCTTCCAACATGCCTGAAAAGGAAGATATTCGTATTCGGTCATTGCGTACCTACTGCCCGCCTTGGCATTTGGTACAGAAACTCTATCTTTGACCATTATGTCTACACAAAAACTTAAATTGCCCAAGAATGGAAAAATCAATTACTCGGTCTCATTGTGGGATCATAGTAGAAATGAGGGATTCTATGCCGCGGGCTGGAAGAGATTGACGTTGCCGATCGCGTGCCAAAACTAACGTGGAATCGGGGCCCTCACACTGCCCGCACGGTTGATGGAACATGAACCAAGAGGCTGATGGAGTAGAGATCATGGACGCACTGGAGGAAGATCACTTACGCGCTAGATAGACGATCTTTTTAGAACCGAATAGGTACATGTGGGCCAGGACAGAAGCGAGTGGACGCTGAGGCCTGGTTGATAATAATGCATGTAATTGTTTAACATTATTATTTTATGCATATTTAAAGTAACACAATTTGTGTTAGACATTCACTGTATTAATTATTTGCGCCTAGAACAATTGTTTCGGCGATACAACGGCTTCTTCAGATAGGTACAAACTAATCACAAATAACGAATTATTTTATGTTCCCTCTGTTTGTACACACAGGGCCAAACTATTAATACGCTCAGATGGTATAGCAGTAATAGCATCCAGTAAAGAAGAATTAGGAAGGACTCTGAATGAAATGGAAGCAGTTTTGACGAAGGGCTACGGCATGAAGATCAATAAAAAGAAAACCAAAATTTTGGTGTGTAGGGGACGTGAAAATAGAACTAAAACTAAAATACAAATCGGAAATGTACATAGTACGACTGGAATTGTTGATTTGCGGATCCGAATTGGGAACAATTTAAACGTTCAGTATAAAAATAATAAAATTTAATAATGTTCAGTAAGATAGTATGTAATTTTGTCCAAAACGTAAAATAAATTGAATATATCCGGTGGTAAGGTCACGTCAGGTCAGTTCAGGTATGTTTCATAAAAGTAACGAAAACATTTCTTCAACGTATAATCGATTTCATATGAACGAAAAATATTAGTTTTACCGGAATCATATAAAAAAATGTAATCGGTTGGCAGCCCAAATAATGCTGAAATTAAGTAAATCATAGTCTCACAGCCTACTTCGTCATATTTCATATGGAGGCGAATTTGTATGTAATCTACAAACAAACGAGGAAAATATAATGTGATACGTGAATGTGCTACTGAGGCGCATTGCCGAATAATAACCGTTTTAGTAAGCTCCTGTTTGTGCGTTTCCTCGTCTACCAATCTGCAGTCGCTCGATAATAGTAACGATGTATTTCTTTATTCAAACCATGTTAATTTGAATGTGTGTAATTCACTGGTCCTGTGAACTAAGTTGGAAACTTCATCATTTATAATAACCAGTACTATTATGACGTGCTTCTAACTTTCACGCAACTCATTTACCCACACCGCGAATTCTATTCGAGGGTCTCCACTCATCAAAACTTTCGTTTGGTGCATGTCCCTGGACTCGCATACTTTTTTAATGAAACCGGAAGCACATATGCAGTGAAATATCTAAAATGTTGCGTCTGTGATGCCATGCGGCACTGGCTGCATAAATATTTTCAAACCGAAAACATGAGTTTGGTCTTTGAACTGAAATTTATGTTTGCACCGTAGACATACGTAAATGGAACCGATAACGTTTAAGACACAATTTGCAAAAAAATTAATAATTCACATACCATGTATCTCACCAAACTTTTTTAGTACGGAGAACTAGTAAACTGTAATAGTTGCAAGTTTGCTTAAATGAGAGAAACATTCAGTTTGAAACTACGAAAAAAAGAAATTCGGTAACTGATGCTGTTTTGTTTTTGCGAAAATGGGAAACAACTGAAAATTGCCGAAATTTTCTTTTCGTACTGGATCGCGTATTTTGCTGATACCTATTTTAAAACTAAATTTCAAGCCACGTCCTGACTGATGCAAAATCTCAATAGGAATTTAATGTAAACTTTTATGCAGGGTGTCTCATAATAAGAAGTTTCTTTTCCTAATGGAACGGAACGTGCTTTAAAGAAAAAGAAAACTAAAATTTTTGTATGTAGAGGGCGTTAAAATAGAACTAAAACTAAAATACAAAAAAGAAATGAGAAGATAGATTTCTGCTATTTAGGAAGTCAAACAAACTCAGGAGGGAAGGAACATTAAAAATATGAAACAGAGATTAGGGCAGGGTCGAATTGCGTTTAACAAAAAGACACAACTGTTATGCTCGGAAACGGTTAATGAAGGAACTCGGAAGAGACTCTTAAAGACGTATGTATGGAGCACGGCATTGTACGGGTGCGAAACTTGGACAATAGAAAAAGCGGATCGAAAAAGAGTAGAAGCGTTTGAAATGTGGTGCTACGGACAAGTGGTGAAGGTACCGTGGACAGACAAGTTTAGCAATAGAGAGGTATTAGAAAGAGTTGGAAAAAGATAAAGGTTTGGAAGACAATAAAGAATAGCAGAGGTAGGAAGGTAGGGCACCTTTTGAGATACGAAGGAATAGTTCGCAACATAAAGAATAAAAAGAGGTAAGGGTAGGCAAAGATTATACTACTGCTCTCAAATAGGTGGGGCTGTAGGAGGTTATACTTTTAGGGAAATGCTTAGGTTAGGTCAGGGCAAGAAATGATAGAGGTACGCGTCCAACCCGTCTTCGAACTGAGAACTGTATGTTTATTATGTAGGAAGTTTTTAAGGAAGGGAGTTTGCAGAAGGTTTCTTGACAATAACTTTTGAACACGATAAGTCTTGAAAACTTTTGATTAGCATTTTTTAGACGAAGTGAGTTAATTGGCAGCAGATACTGATCACCCTAACTATTCACACTTGGATTCTTTCCCCCCAAATGGGGATTTTATAAACCTTATACTGTCACGCTGATGGCTAGATGGGTTGGTGTTGAAAGCTGAACTAATCGCGGCATCCATCCAAGCGCAAAACCTGATGAGTGCTGCTTCACTTTCGCGAACGAAAAAGTGCCACTGTAGTATTGCATCATAATCAATTACTGCATTTTATTCATACTACCCGTAATTTCAAAAAATGTTAAGACGCATAATTGTGTCAGATTGGCTAATTATATGATAAATTGCAAAGGAACGATACAAATTAATATTAGTAAGAAATATTAAAGAATTAGGATCGGGAGCACTATGGATTTGCACTTCTCCTGTATCGTAAATATTATCTTATCTTATTATCTCAAATGGTTCGAAAGTTTTGTATAAAAATCATCTGCAACTCTCTGTCGATGATAAATCCAGCATAGGATCTTTTATTCAGAATTTCAGTCAAAGAATATATACCCTTGAATTTTTGTGGCTGCCACGGATAAATGCACCCATGCATTCCGGTTATAGGTCTCACTATCTTCTTGTACTAGATATTTCCCCTGGTCCTTGGACATTTGCCTATTAATTTCTTTGCAGCAGTATTTATATCATGTAGATACTGTGTTTTCAAACTATTCATTCAGTTACGTCCTTTATTTTGTTTATCAAAGGAAAGTAATATGTGGCAAGAAACAGCTCCAAATCATAGCATAAGACATAGTGTCTTTCTCAACCTCATCTTAATTGTATCATATCGTAAGGATCGAATCGTCCAGATAGGTAAATCAGCGATACTCGGAGACAAAGAATACTCATTTGATGTAAATTTAGACTCTTGGAGAAATCTTAGCTCTGCGTAGGTACCCAGCTAAAATAGTTAGGCAATTTTCATATTTCTAAGTTTAGTTATCCTCACAACTATACAGGAATACAGTATTTATTTATGGATTCAACCAAATGTAGTAAATACTTTCAAAAATGAAATCCTGAAATTTACCTTCCAAAACGAAACGCAATGCATTTTTCATACACTTTATTGGTGTTAAATTCAGAATGATAGAGTATTTGGAATCTCAAATAATTGGCCTGAAGGAAACGCAAATAAAGCAATGGAGTAACATTTGAGGCCAACAGGAACAACGAATAAACAAAAGGTCGGAGAGATTTAGTAAATGGGTAGCAGCAAAACTCTCCGACTATTACAATGTATTATTTAAATCTCAGGAGAGCAGAAATATTGTAAAACGCGCTTGTAGTAAAATATGCAAAGACGTGTAGATGCCGGCAGCCGAAGCATTTTGTAATTTGAACATTTCCTATGAACTTGCGTAGGAAGTTATGAATATTTTAGGTATAGAATATTTAATACTCAGTGATATTTCCACAACGTATTTTAATATCGAGTTTGGAGATTGCGACTTACGGCTTCACATGAGGTAAAAGTAAATATGCAGGAATCTTCCTAATATGATAGCATCTATATAACCCGCTCATGAAATCTTATCGCAGGATACCTTATATGCATACTTCTGCAAACTCGATTTCTGCGTCTTATCAAGGGATGGAACAGTAAAAAGTTTATATTTGCTCTTGAAACAAATTATCCCTTCGCAATACGATCCATTTAATTTTATTGTTATAGAGCTGCGTGGATAGAATGGATTTTGAAAATACTGACTCCGCAACCTTGACGGCTTAATCTGTCCCTAAAACATATACGAGAGATACTCAAAGAGAACCCTTCAAAAGGGACGTGCTTCCAGTTTTTATTCGGTCATGTGCAATGAAATAAAAACTGCAGAATAACAGACGTCAAAAGGGAATCCTAAGATTAGGTATAGGTAATACAAAATGGACATATACATTTATACATGAACATGCAGGTGAAAAACATCATATTTTATTAAGATTAAAGTGTCTTCACGTTATTGAAAACAATTAACCAAAAACTGGAGCACATACTAAGTCCAAATTTAGCATTCTTTTATATTTTTTCAATTTCAAATCTGTCAAATTTTTGGTTGCCTTCATCAATGTTTCTGTTACAATTTCCAATTCATGGTAGCATTTTTATATTCACATACCTAAAATTATTACACAGGTGTACAAATTGTATATTCATATGAAAAATATAACATTGCTATTAATATGTATATAAAAATATTTGTCAAATATAAGAACTTCAGAGTTTGCAATCAATCTAAGGCTTCTGGAGTAACTTAGTGGTTATCGAAAATACCCCAAGAAAACTTTCTTAGTGGGTACTTTCTCACTGATCGAATCCCTTTCATTACCATACTCATACGTTGGGTTGTGTTGCTCATTCCAATTTGATTTTGGGCTAGTTGTTTTGGACTAGCTGAAAAGAGGATGAACATGCGCACATTGTATGGGTTGTTTTTGTGGTCTGCGAAGCACGGAGGCGACATTATAAGGGTGTAAAGTTGAAGTACGTTTTAAGGAAATTTCACTCCCGCTTAAAAATGGGGAAGCATTAAACATCTATTGAAAATTTTACCCTAACAGACAGACAAACTTCTCAAACTTAATAAAAGGTTGTAGGAAGTAAATATGTCGTGGGAAGGAGTTCATCGCCGCGCGAAACTTATTGGCACATGGCCATTGGCGACGTGCAATCAGTTACGTTTCAAGGAGTCTTCTCTGATTCATTCCAGTTTCGTACCTTTTAGTGTACGGAGTGTCATTGTTTCGATGTCGTGAAAACGTTATTTTCATTTTTTACAAATTGTTACGTTGATTTATACTGAGTATATGTACGTCGTTTTCCTGTTTCTACGTAGATGTACAAGAAGAAGAGTGCAAAAAAGGTTTGAGAAATGGGAAATTATCGTTTGTGAGTAAATTTTCTATTTTGTGTAGATTGTGAACTTGTAATTTTATATTCCTTGCAACTTAATAAAAGTGCGGAAATTTTTAAAACTTTTCTTTATTTGTATTCGTTGTAAATTTCATGGCACCCTTAAAGATGAGATGTGTATCTTCAGATGCGACATCTCCAAATCCTAGATACTTTTTAGAATCAGCCGAAAAACAGAATCGGTTCGAAATTGACAACGGCAACGTCATTTTCTGAACGATCCCAAGTCGAAACGAAGTCATATCGGTACAACTTTTCCTATAAGAGATTTGAGATAACTTTTTTATTTCTTATAACCGTCGCACTAGATTGTTGCATATTTCGAGAAAGCGTTAAAATTCTTTATAACCATTAAGAACGTCAATATGAAAAAAGGCAAAAGAAACAATAATTAACTTTGACGACAGCAAATTTATTTTATATTGATATCTAATAACAATGAATTTAATATTACTTTGTTCGGTTTATGAGATATTGCTAAATTACCTCGGCTACCACAAGTTGTAACAATAAAGAGTGAAAATGTCCGTCAAATCCAACAAACTTAGATAGGCACTCATTATTATTTTTCTCCACTCCGCCGCGTCACAGAAAAACAACTCATGTGGTATGTTGGAAGAGTGGCTCTCCTAAAGCAAACCATGAACAAATTTAGACTATCTGAATTCTTGGAGTTACTACCAGTATTCATCGACGTTACTTAAGTTGTAACTTTCAGTAATGGCGGTTCAGCAGTGGCACATTCATAATATAAAGAGAGAAAAGTTGGGAGCGACGTCACGAGCGTAAATGAACAAGTAATGAAGATGGAACCACGCCACTCGCGTTGATCAGTCCGATGGAAGGAAGTGTGAGCCCAACCGCAGAATACCGACACTGCAAGAGAGTGTAGAAAAGCCAGCATGGAAGAAAGACAGAAATAGAACGTCTTCTCCCGCATCCAGAACGCAACTTCTTCTCCTGCATCCGATCCAACTGCCTTGACAATCCTAACCGAAAACCCGCATGAATAGTTTTAATCTGCGGCGTGTGATTTGCTGTTCATCGACGGCAACCGCTGTAATAATTATTCTAATGAGAATAATACATAAAGAATTAACCCCACTGGTATTTAATTATCGAAGCAGGAGCACTACTAATAATTAAAATAGCCTGGCCGGAATCAATTGGTACGTAGCAGAGGTGTAACTGACTTAATCAGGTTGGTTCATTTACCAGCTCATGTGCGGCGGAATATAGTAAATATAATATAATGCCAAACGGCTAATAAATGTGGATAAGGCCTATATAATTTGAGAGATTTCGTACTGGTATAGATGTTCCATAAAGTGCATGTTGCTTCGCAATCTAGGGTAAACTGTAGGTGCAGTCTAACTTTCAACTGGCCTCAAGGTTACCAGATTAATTTCTCGCCGTTTGAGTGAGTTGGGGGTAACTATTTAGCACTTTGGAGTTTTTCAGCTAGAAGTAGCCACATTTAAGTTCTCTTGAAAATTTCAGCCCCCCAGTTCATGGGAAGGTATTAAAAACTTCCCCAGAATTACTTACGGATACGGCACCAGCTTTTCGTAACTAAGTAGAAAGAGCATTGAAGAAAATTTTATCGAGTTTACTCCTTAAGAATCAATTCTCAGTTATAGCCCGCGGTGCGGAATTTTTATGAGTAGTAAAATCAAGCGTTACATTTCGCGTTAACTAAAAGTAACGCGTTACGTATATTGAAATTATGAATGTATCTATGGATACGGCTGTTTATGTCTGACTGCATAGAGCATGGACATAGTGAAAATAGAGTGGTATAGAGTAGATATGACAGTTGGCGTTGTAAAGTCAGCATTTGCATTGTTTGTTCGTTCGTAAATTTGTTGAATCTTTTGATTTAATATGGAAAAACCTAATATTAAATACGCCAAATATTGCTTAGTGCCGAAATGTGAATCAACGCCTATTCGAACACCAGGAAAAGTATTTATTTCATTGCCAGTGGGATCGACGTTTAGCAGATTGTCACTTAATTACTGAATTTATATATAATTTATATTTTGATGTAGTTGGACATTTTCGAAAATAAACCATCTGATAAATAAACATTTGGGTATAAAACTGACATTCGCGTGTACCCTATTATCAAGTGATTGAAGTTAAAATAATAGTTCGTAAGGAGTAAACTCCAGTCGTGCTTTGGAGCTGACACACACAAGTTTTTTTTAGAAGATATCAATTCTCTACTAAAGTAGTGTAATATCCGGCTGGGTAAGTACAATTTGTACTGTTCTTATGTTATGAATGTGTCCTTTGGATTTCTAAAACGATGATGTATATCTTTTTCAATCCTCCCCTTTTCCTCTTCATTACCTTTGTATGCTATCGCTCTATATTCTCTCCATTTTCCACATATCTCCATCCTTTTCATTTAGCTCCTGAGCTGTCATCTTTTCGCTGGCCCTATCCAACCTCCGCCGATAAATCCTTGTCCCCCTTGTTTCGTTTTTTGTATATCGCTCTTCTAAAATAGATATGAATATGTTGACTCATCAACATACAGCTCTAAGTTTTCCCGGTCGAGTAGAATTTGTTTCATTGAATAGAAGTTTGTTTATGACAGTGGATCAATATTCCAAAGTGCTGAAGTGCTCAAGAGCCAATAAGAGGATACTGTAACAGTTTAGGGCATTTAGGAACTACGTAACCTAGCAAATTAGAATTTGTTTTGTGTTTCGTCAATAAAAACTTGGCAGTAAAATAAATCGCTAGCTTTTATAGCTCCGGCCAAACGCATTTTTGGGACGCTTACAGTACTGACGTCATAAAAGAAATAATTGAATTAGGTACAGCAGTAAAATAAATATACGTTTAATTTGCAGTAAAATAAGGAAAGTTTATCTTTTACGAGTTTATTCATTGTTTAAATACGTGGCAAATCCATTTCCAGTGCTCACGTTGTTTTTGTGTTTTCTGTGTACTGGAAAACGATTTTTTTATTAAGGTGTCGAAGAGAAAAGAAAATAAAATGCGAAATGCATTTTAAAGAACTGTCAAGATTTTCTGGGGTCTTTTGTTGCGTTTTCAAATATACTTTTTAGCTTGCAGAAGTTAGGTACCTACTGAAGTTGGTTATTAAAATATCTTTACCCTGCCCGGATGGGGTTGCATAGAGGGAAAAATATATTTATGTTCTCAAAAAATAACTTTTCATAAATGACTCTTCTTGTCCTTAAACTCCCATTGCACATATTATTTTTATCCAACTATTCAAGCAAATAATTTATTAATTTTTTGTGCATTTTTCGGCCTAGAAAAGTTTCAATCATGTTGACACCACAGTAAAGAATTTAATACAATGCTGGTACAGGTGAGTAATGCTACCGTCCAGTAATTACAGAATCTCCAAGAAAAATATAAGAAATAAGGTTGCATAATCCTTCATACTTAGAGGCGAGAGAGTGTCATAAGTTAGGCCAGGGGGTGGCCTATACCAGTAGACCCGGAATATCATTCAATCAGCTTCAGTTTAGATGAGACATACGTAGTATCAATAGTCCCGTGACGTGTACATGACCCAGCTTGCATAAAAAGGAGTGGGGTGTCCACCCATCACAACCTCGCCATGGCCTATCTCATTTTTGTTATTTAAATTATATCCCAATCAACCCTGAATAATTGCGCCACTCCCTGTATAATTATGGAATAATACCACTAGGTGTCACAAGTTAAAATTAATTGGTGTCCAACTGTTACACCATTGAATGTAGGAATATTAAAATTGTGCAAATGAAACGCGTACTGAGATCAAAGCATTAAGAAGCAACCATAATGGGTTACTGATACAAACGTAATTATTTAATGTAAAAATTCAGAGTAGCCGTAGATTGCAGTAGAATATAATTAAATCAAGACAATACAATGTAAAATATATTTGGAAGTGAGGCTGATTAATTCGCAAATAGCTAACGGAAATCAAAATTCCTACTTTGATAATTACAAGTTATGACACAATGTTAAGTAACTCCGAGTTTGGAGTATTACAGTTGATACATCTCCAGCAATCTAGCACTTCACATCCCTGTATTTTAAACGAGCATTCCCTACCGGGTGTCCAAATAAGAAATTATTTTCAAGTTTCTAGGTTTGCTGCTAGATGGCGTAATAATCATAGTCGGCAAAAAAACATGGTTTTCTCTAAAATATACCCAGATAAAGTAGATCAAAAATACGAATATTGCAATCTTGAATATATTTTGTATAATTTTGGTTTATCACTTATTGCTCTAGAGCTCATCAAATAAGAGCTGGGGGGAAGGGGAGCATTTGGTTGTGGAGATGCTTGTAACTTTGGTTTTATTTAACCGAATTTAGCAAACTTAATGTTGCTGAAAAGGGCTCCATTTATTTAAAGCAAAAACCTAAAATACCTATGTTTTTGTTATTAAAATCTACCCTTGTAAATTGCGATATTTCTTATGAATTCTGAAGAAGTTAACCAGACACGCCAAGGGCAGTGAATTTACGCCAAAGTTACTGATCCAACCACTGTATGTGCAATATACATGTATTTATAAAAAAAGTAGGCGTTGAAACAAAAAAATTCGGCACAATGTTAAGTGTTTTACTATCATTTTTCTTTTCATTGGTCCCTGCGAATTATTTTCAAAATGTCCATATAAAATTCTGAAGTATTCCACATACTTTCAATTTATCTTGAATATTTGCAAAATGCGATTATTTCCTCAAGGGTGTATGGAGTAAGGTAACCTGGAAGGCGTCATTTATTACAAAATGGTTTTTACTTGGATTGCTAGACAGAGACTTCGCCTTTGCATAGAAGAGGATCGCAAACAATTTGAACATTTAGGAAGGTATTCGAAGTTGCTATTTTCGTTTTGTTATTTAAAGTCTATTTTTTATTTGTGCCCATTTTATAAATAATTTCATAATTTGTGAAATATTACCATATTTAATTAGCCTTCATCGAATATGGACGTTTCAGGTCATTATAAGCCTTTTTGGCAAGGTGGCACATTTCCATCCGTATGTGGGTACGTGTGTGTGTGGGTGTGTGTGTGTGTGTGAAGAAAAAAGTGAAAATGCCGTCCGGGAACCGAGTTGCCAAACCTACTGCTTGTCAAAATCCATCGAGTAAATTGTCAGTTGTCACACCGAGTCACGGTGCCTACCTATTTTCCAGCATCAGATTCACATATAGACGTAGAAATGTTACGACAGTAACCAGCATTCAGCCGGCAGAATGAAACCAACTTATTATTGTAAAGGAAAGAAATATCCCTACCCAGCGGAGCGTGAAAAATGCACAAGCGCAAAAGTGCATAATCTTCATGTTTTGCGGTTCAGAATCTCTGTGTCCGGTGCCCCGTCAGGCGTCAGATAAGGGATCACGTTCCACCCTAATCCAGCCGAATATGCATACTGGTCACAAAAAATTCGCTATTAGTAGAAATAGAGTACATGATTTGCACAGATCACCGTCGGGTATCGGGTATGCAAATCCTCCAAGTATTTTCTGGTGCTACGCGGCTACGCACGAGGTACTTATATTTTTTGGCGTTTGGCGTTTGACGCCAAGTTTTTGTTCTAATCTATAGCTTACAGGTAACATACTTTTATAATTCCACAGTTAAAACAATGTCTGGATATAGACCAGCGTACACCGGCCGAAGAAGAAAAAATTCTTCGATATATAATCAATATGGGAGGATATTATCGCTTGAGAGGTGATAAATTTTGGACGGAATTGGAAGAAGCTAATCTGGTAAAAAGAACTTGGCAATAATTAAAACAACATTTTAAGAAAGAAAATTATACATCAGTTCACTTCCCGATATTACCCCAAACTGGATGACGAAACGCCGAGGAAAATACGACACGCTTATGAAGAAACGGCCCTATCACACCGCAAACAATCTGAAATCTGAAGCTACCATTGTAAACATGTTAGCTACTTTTCCCGACGAAAGTGATACGAGAATAGTTTGTAGTTGAGTTCTTTATAGAGCAGAAAAATATACAGTTTAAGTTCCAAATTTTCGTAATATATTGTTTATTGTCAATTTTTTGTGATTTTTCGAATACGAATAGGTACCTACACATAAAACACGATCCCTTGATGGTAATCACGATTGGCTCATTTAATTTGTGGTCATTGGCTGCTGGCTAATGGATAGCAGTTGAGCGCAGGAAGCACAAAGGGCGTTAAGTTAAGATGGAACTCCTGTGACAGTGCAATGTCGCAAACATTCCATTTTCTAATTTTGCTAAAGGCAGAACTCCACCAAAGCGACATTTGTCGAAATTGTCGACGACAATGTCGATGACCTTTGTTGGTGTTTCCGTAAACATTTGTCGTAAACACCTACCCGACCCCATCAAAGCAACAATGTTGCTTGTTTATTGTTTTAAACAGAAAAAACGAAACGAACAAAATCTATATTTAGTCGACAAGAAGATGCAGAACGAGGACGATTTAACCATTTTGGCAGCTGCCTACTTCGTAATTTCGCGTCGGAAACGTCGGCGGCACCGATACTGGGTACGCCCTAGTTTACAAAAAAAGTGCAAATATAGTGCAACCGATTTGCTGACGATTACGACCCATTAAAAATGAATTTCGATGTGATGGGAGTTTCAAAAATTTTATGCGAATGCCATTGTCTGATTTCGAAGCACTATTGCAAAAAGCTGAACCAATTATTAGAAAGCAGAACCTAATTATAGGGAATCAATACCAGTCAATGAACGACTAAAAATAACACTACGCTTTCTAGCAATTGGTGATTCATACGTCAGCCTTAGTTATCTATTTAGGGTTGGAAAACAAACAATTGCAAAAATAGTACCAGAAGTATGTGAAGCACTGATTTCGGTACTTAAAGGATGTATAAAGGTAAGTGGTAAAAAACTTTCTTATTTTTCTTTATTGCCAAAGGTTAACATGTCAAGGGCTTTGTTATTACTAGGTATTAATAGAATTATTTATTAGATTAGTGTAGGTAGTGTAGTTTGGAACATCAGTACAGGTATTTGAGTTTGTGTAGGTTCCAGGGTTACTTGGTGATGACATCGCAGGTGATACATTGTTATCTGAGGAATGTGTCGATGGACTCCAAGGTTCTATAGAATTTTACCCATATACTTCGAAAGAAGGAGGATGATCATATTTTCCCATTTCAGCCTCGTACATGAGGTTATCGATGTAGTGTTTAACTGTTATCTGAGATTGACGAGTTCGAAGATGACGAATTCTACATGCAACATTCTCGCCATAAATAGTGTGTTCATCACGTGCAGTTCTGTTAGCGTATGCATTTTTCGTTATAGCGAAAGCTTCGTTGACCATAAGATCATCTGCTTTTCTTTTGTTTCTTCCAGAACTCCCAGCCACAGCCCGACTTTTGAGCCTCCACTGTTGGGTTGAATTTCTATCTCTGTCTCTTGTATTCCGTCGTTTGGTTTTTCTGATTCATTTTCGCTTTCATATAAATTTTCGTCTGTTTGTGATTGGGTCTCATTCTCGAAAAGTTGCTCAAAGTTATCCAGTTGAGAAGAAGTGTTCTGCAAAAACATAAGACTTTGTTAATACTTAGTAGAGTGATAATACACTTTAATATTAAATAAATATAAACACAATACATTATAATTTTTTTAAACGATTACTTTTTCTCAGCTACCAACTACTGGAGACGAATGGTTAGACATTGCGAACGATTTTGAAAAAATCTGGAATTTTCCACTATATTTGGGAAGCCATGGACGGAAAGCACGTCATGTTGCAGGCACCTTTTAATAGCGGGAGTGATTATTTTAATTACAAAGGATATTTCAGTATTGTCCTTTTTGCTCTGGTGGATGCGAACTACAAGTTCACTTACGTCAATGTAGGTTGTCAAGAACGTATTTCTGATGAAGGAGTTTTTAACAATACGTTTCTGAAAAGGGCACTATTTTCGCAGAGATTGGAGTTGCTCGAAGTCAGGCCACTTCCGGGAAGAAATAAATCAGTTGATTATGTTATAGTTGCTGATGATGCGTTTCCCTTGACAAACAATATAATGAAACCATATCCGGGAGCTCATTCCAAAAGTTCGCAAGAAAGAATCTTTAACTACCGTCTGAGCAGGGCCTGTCGAATATCCGAAAACGTTTTTGGCATACTGTCATGTGTGCTTAGAGTGCTTCGGAAACCACTTCCACTACAACCCGCCAAAGCAGAAAAAATTCTATTGGCTTGTGTGTATTTACATAATTTTTTGCGACAAATCTCAACATTTTTAAATAGATACTGTCCCCCGGTACGTTTGACAAGGAGGTTGATGTTACACAGCAAATAATTTATGGATCATGGAGACAAGATCAAGACAACATATCGTCTCTACTGCCTTTAAAAATGGTTGGCAGGAAATGTTCGGCATCTGCCCAGGAAGTGAGAAATGAATTTGCAGAATATTTTGTAACAAAAGAAGGACAGGTACCTTGGCAACATAAGTACTGTTAGTACCTATTTTTTGTATATTATATTAATACATAGGGCCACCATTAGAATGTATTATAATTCTACTATGTTTCTACCAAACAGTCTATACCTAGATACTGAATAAAAATGTAAAAACAACTCACGTCCTTTTCTGTTTCCCGAGTAGGCCGAGGAATATGCTTATCTTTTAGGAAAAGCAGCAGTCGAAATGCAAACCATTTTGATGAATATACATTTTGGGTGTCAGTTCCAGAACAGTGTGATTCTCGCATCTTCTTCCACTCTCTTTGAAACTGCCCTGTAACATTTTTAATTTTTCTTTCTACTTCATGCCTGTCACATTTTAATGTATTAGCAATATTATTCCAAGCATCGGTTTTCTTATTGCGAATTTTATACATGTGATTTCTTGCATCCCATAATTCGGGGTTAGCACGATATGTTTCAATTAGTTCACACGTCTTTTCATTTGTACACTCCATTTCCTGCATACTGCTGCCTATATTTCTATCTATTTCTACAAATTAACGAATTAAATAACTTGAATATCAAAAAAGTGCACTTACCACTGCAATCTTATCTGGACAACTGCTTGTTGAAGGAAATAATGAGTTAAAGCGTTTGGGAGGCGGGCATCTGGTGGAGACGCGTTCGAAACAAAGTCGTAAACTTTGTTGGTAACTGCAATGTATTTAAGTTACTAAGTATTAATACTGCTTCAATGCGCAGGCCAAGTATAAGAAGAATACGCATGAACTTTTTGGTCAGCATTAAGCAGTCACTTTTTGAGAATTTATGTGTATGTATGTGCTCTGTACAAATTAATAAAATGTTAAGTTAATAGCTAACGTGGTTTTTCTCATATTATCTACTCCAAGTAAATATGACAGTAAGATTGTTTTTCTTTGATGTACCGCCCTCCGAGCGAAACCGTCAACATTATCGGCGACAGTGGTCGTCGACATAAAAAGTCGCCGACTTTCTTAATTTACCGACAAATGTCGCTTTGGTGGAGTAACAATAAGAAGGAAATTGCGACACAATAGCGGAAGTCACACAGCGGACTGGCAGAGTGGCAGGCAGACATCGAAGTCATATGCCGTTATTTACCTCAAGTTGAGGTATGGAACCCTACAAATATATTTTTACTTTACTTATTGTTTTGTTTCTCAAATTCAATTCAAATTAAAGAGACAGTGCACATAATAAGCAAATACGAGAATAGGTAAACATAGGTATTTCTTTGTACTTTTTCAGAATAAGTATTTTTATGCAGTCTTTGATAAAATCTGAAGAATATCAACCAACCGAGATCAAAGATGATGTGAGAAAAGTAATATTGAAATTTTCTTTGAATTCGATATTACCTGTGGTTCTTGTTGTTGGAGCTCGGCGTGACTCGTGGTTGACAATATTCCCCTTTAATATACTGCTTGTAAGCACTATTTTATTACCTTGTAGTAGTATAATACACTTACCTATTACGCTATTACACATTGTGCTAAGGAAATAATTCAAGCGACATTGATTACTACTCGAAATAAAAATGAATGCTAAGGATACTGAAGGTATTTTACTTAATTCAATAAATTCTGAGAGAAGCAATCCTAAATTCTTCTTATTTTTAATGGCAATATACTTATAAAGAATTGACTACAGAGGAACAATAACAGATAAATGCAAACATTTTCGCTAATTAATTACCAAATTGAGTAATTCCACTCACGGTTAAAGCGATTTTGGGTATTCCAATTATTGGTTTGTATTAAACATTATTACACAGTAAAAAATGTAGTGTTAAAAATAAACACTAATCAACACTACCTAAAGTCTATTTGCGACCCACTAATAGTGTCACATATTAACACTAGAATAAGCACTAGAATAGTGTTACATGTAGTGTACATTGTACACTATAGTAGTGCAAGTAATCACTGGAAGAGTGCCACATGCAGTGCACATTTTACACTAAAGTAGTGACAATTTTCACTATATTAACAGTAACTTAAGGCACAGCAGTGTTAATAAGCAGAGTTAATATTCACTAATAGTGTTCTTATCAGAAATATACAGTGTTATAATTATCACTAGTAGTGTTTGCAGTTTACTACGTAGTGGTTAGGTAGGATAGGATATTTCTTGTTACAATGAAAACAA
The DNA here is from genome assembly GCA_963966045.1 of Xestobium rufovillosum. Lineage (NCBI taxonomy): Eukaryota > Metazoa > Arthropoda > Insecta > Coleoptera > Ptinidae > Xestobium > Xestobium rufovillosum. Next base: position 17,783,584 of record OZ014493.1, on the reverse strand, counting down.
TATTATATAGAGAAATAAGCATACATTTTATTTAAAAAGTGTGCAAAGTACATTATTTAAAATAAATGGGACATATATTTATATAATGTATATAGGTAGATGTATGGAAATATAAGTACAGTACAGTACACTGCAGTACACTTTCCAAAACTTGCTGTTGCAAAATTTTACAGCGTCAGTTTTTATTATCCGGAAGTTAGAGCATATTGGCTAGTAAATATATAACAAAAAATAAAAGCTTACACTTTTATATAAATACACAATCTCCACTTTAAACTGCAACCCGGCACCTTCCTATTCGTATTTCGATTTATACCACAAACCACACCAACGACCGAACAAACATGCAGCAATGGCTGGCCTCAGCAGAAAACACGTGTGTTTAACGCATGCGTAACGTTCTACAGTGTCGTTTTAGTGTTAAATAACACTAAAAAACGTTCGCGGCACTTTTTACTGTACCTGCTAGTGCAGTTGTAGAGTTTATTAGCACTAGAATTGAAAAACTGATTGAATATGGCGCATGCGTATCATATCTTATTTACCCGCTCGCATTCATACAACACTAATAGTGTGTTGTAAAGATAGTGCACACTGCTTATACACTACTAGTGCTTTAAACTGTAGTGTAAACATAATTTCCTGTAGTGCTAAAGTACAGTGTTTGCCAACACTAAAATTTAACACTAATTTATTAACACCGAACACTACTCATTTAACACGGACCAATTTTTTACTGTGTACCTACGTCAAACCAATCATACGGGAACCTGTTCATATTAATATTCAATTCAATCCAACGTCGGCTCAATAACAATTTATTAGTAGAAACAAGTATGGAGGTGGCAGAGAACACCATATTTTCATTTATTTCCATGCGGAACTATAAAAGAACTTTAACACTGTAATCAAATTATTATTTCATATTACAAGCTAATTACTATTATCGAATTAAAATTTGCTATGGTTCACGTAACTTGACTCCCATTATAGTCAATAAATACATACACAGTTAGCACTACATCAACCCTCAACATCGAACAATAAAATAGCAAATAAATAAGAACGGAAGCTTTCAATTTAGAAATTTTATGTACAGGAAACAGATCGGCCTATCTACAAAAGCGAATGAAATATCCTTATCACGTAAAGTAAATTGAGTAATTTTTTATTCGTGATGAAGCTATTTAGGCTCCTTCATATTGAACCATTGTGTTTATCGTACTCTGATTATTTATTTGAAGAACCCAATCCTATCTTTCGAGGGGATCGTTTTATCGTTTTCTTTTTAGCGAGAAAACTGTTGCCCTATATTCACATCGTTTCGGAATCTTGCTGTTCACCCTGCACTGTAATCTACGAGAAGCCCTTATCTGTGTAATATCAGAAATAATTTGGACGTGTCAATGTAATATTTTCTTGGTTTTTATTACAACTCGTTCTTTATTTTACTGACTGTTTTATGTGGCCTTGCGCATTTATGTAATATATTCAACGTGTAATTCTGATATATTATACCGAATTTTCTGCATTTATTCATTTGTTGTGTGGCTATTGTATAGTTTAAGCATAATTAAAATAATTGATAACTTGGGTATACCATTGCAGTCATAGTTTTGGTGGAGGCGCCGGTTAACAGTTTGCCCAGTGCCTTGATACTATGCCCAAAATACATTTCAAAATCATATTAAAGCGTTGTTCCTGTTTCACTCCCCTTCACCATCAACAGCCATGTCCGAAATATCAAATGATGCCCTTTGTCTTGTAATACTTTATTATAAAGACTGATATTAAAATCAAATCAAATGAAACATACTTATTGTGAACGATGATTATAAAATTTGTGCAATTTGACGTATTGTGGAAGATGTTGAAGCTCCATGTTGGTATCTCGATGTCTGAGGAATAACTTTTCTGTTTGTATAGCATACATAGCAAATAAACCGTTGTACGATACTCGTATCGCAAATTCATATTACGATACAACATGTATCTTTTGCACTCTATCGTATTAAACGTCGTAAGTTAAACAGAAATAAAGCTACTGGAATTTAAACATGTTTATCTAAAAAATTGTAACCACATGCAGATTTTAACCCCAATATTGGATCATCTAAGATGCGACTTACGATTACAAGTATGCCAACGCATTTATTAGAATAAGAAGAATGACGTAAATCCTATATTTATACCTAGGCTTTCAATTATTTGCGACTTTACGCCAATAAAGAAATGCCGCTAATGAAACGTATTCTGAAATACAGAGCCGCATTCAGTTGTGATTGCCGTTGTGAAAATGTCTGCTGCTGGCAATTTATGCAATTAGGGGAGACTCGGGCAACGAGAACCTACTGGGCAACAAGAACCAGCAAAATAATTTATCACTGAAGAACTACGTAGGTTTGGCAACACTATAATTGGAGAGTTTCAGTTCAGTTTATAACAACAGCGCGTCGTTTGGTCGTTTCTTATGTTTTTCGAGAATTATGAGTGTGTTTGTTCTAATATGTGTGGGATAGAGCATACAGAGTTTTTCAACTGAGAAACTAAAAGGTATACATCAAGATTATACCCACTTTTTGGTATATCTGCTCAGGGGAACAATCAAGGTATGACATAACCTCACTTGCTTGCTCCAGTTTCTATATTTGCCGCGCAATAAGCTTGTTCAGGCCTTAATTAGGATTTGAACCTGTGTCTTTGGTAACCGTATTTTGTATTTTTTATTATAGGCCAACTATTTTTGTATAAATGTAAAAAACAAAAAGGTTCGTTGTTATATAAAATAATTTAATAATATGTCATAATTTTTGTACAAAATTTTTCCATGTAATAAATATCGCAAGATACATCCAATAAAAGTTTTCCATTCAAGAGAATTTACAGTCCACAATTACTAACCGGAGATCTGCTTATTGGGGAACGAATAGTTCGCGCCTGAAGATAACAGATTCCACAAAGCTAGAATAAAAATACTGCATTCTGGGCAAAAGGAGCCTGGCAAAAGGAATCATGGTTCCTTTTGCCCGCATATAGCATTTGTACTCAGCTATTGGGTTTTTCAGATGGTGTATCGTTACAAGAGGAAAACTGATCGGGGAAATTCTTGGACTGAAAAAGACATGACAACTGCTATAGAAAGCGTCACGAATAAAGAGCTTTCGATTCACAAAGCTGCCGTCAGATATAATATCAGGTACTCTACTCTTCAGAAACACGTAAAAAGGTACAGTCCAAAGAAATCACTAGGGAGATTTAAAGCAGTCTTCTCAGAAGTTCAGGAGAATGAATTTTGTGGAGCACATAAAAGAATTAGATGGACGCTTTTATGGTCTTACAAGGGAAGACCTATGTGAGCTGGCATACCAGTATGCTGAAAAAAATAAAATTCAACATCCTTTGAAAAATGCAATGGCCGGCGAACAGTGGTTTTCTAATTTCATGAAGAGACATCCTGACTTAAGTTTACATCAAGGGCGCAGGGTTTCAATAAACCTCAAGTAGAACTTTTTTTGAAATCTTAAAACCGTTATTGACAAACATAACATATCACTGGTCAACATGTACAATGTAGGTGAAACTGGAATATAAACTTCAGCAAAAAAAAACACCGAAAGTAATTTATATTTCTGGAAAAAAGCAAGTAGGAAGCTCGTCATCAGAAAGAGGAACGCTAATTAATAACAGCGCTTTTTTGTTGCTCTGCCACGGGGAAATTCATTCCTCCCACACTAATTTTTCCTCGAAAAAAAAGAATCTTCGTTATCTGAATGGTGCCCCTCTGGGAACATTAGATTTGGTGACAGATAATGGTTGGATCAGTACTGAGGCTTTTTTAAAATGGATGGAGTTTTTCGTAGCAAGTGTGAGAACGACTAAAGATCACAAATGTTTATTAATAATGGAATAACCATTCCACACATAGATCCATTCAAGTAATCGACTATGCATCAGAGAAAAATGTTGTGATATTAACCGTCCCCCCTCACACTACCCATAATCTGCGACCCCTAGACGTTGCCGTGTATGGACCTTTTGGCAAGTATTTTCAAGTCGAAATTGATAAATGGCAGAAAACACATCCGGCTCAACATGTTACATTTTATGAAATAGGCCAGATATTTGCCCCTGCATACCTCAAAGCAGCTGTTCCAAATAATGCCATCAAAGGATTCAGTAAGAAGGCTGCTACGACTTCATTATTGAATGCCACATCTAGTTCCACTAGATTGGACATGTCGTCCACTTCTTTTGAAATTCCATACTAAACTTACCGTCGACGTCACACCACAATGTACCAATCGATATCGACATAAACGTGCAGCCTTCAACTTCCGACACGAAATCTACTGCCACTACCTCCGACTTCCATGTGTCTACCCCAAAAAACAGCGCCAGTTTGGATTCTGCTTCTAAATTGAGTCCAAATGATCTAAAAGGGGGTATTTTTAATATCAAAAACCAAAATATTTGCCCTAAATCACTAGGAAACGAGAAAATTAAAATAATCGATATCTATATTATCCCAAAATGCACAAAACGTTCACAAAAAGCACCGTCAAGAAAAACCCAAAAATCAGAAATTTTGACTTCAACTCCAGTCGAAGAAGATATTAGAAGTAAAGCACCAAACACTAAAAAACAAAAAGTGAAGCGTAAAATAGGAGAGGCATCCGCCACTCCTAGACTGACAATTCTAAAACCACCTGTCGAAAAAACTAATCCAGATGAAAAATCAGTGCCATGTATTTTGTGAGTTGATACTTTTGGGAATTCCAAGCCTGGAGAAAACTGGATTGAATGCAATATTTGCTCTAAGTGGGCTCACGAACTTTGTGCGGATTATAAGACCGGAGTTTTTATTTGCGATTGCTGTCGGGAATCGATTCTGTCTTCACTAAAATGAAATCTAAGCCCACGAAATTTGCTCGAGTTCTTTTCCGTTTACCTACACAATTATTTGGTTATTTAGAATTCGTTGTTATGTTTTTGTTATTTTTTTGAATATATGTATATTTTGAGTTTCAGTTCAAATCCAGGCTTTTTTAATGACGATTCCTTTTGCCCTAGGTAGGTGATTCCCTCTTTGCCCAAAACGATTATTCTTCTTGCCCAGGGAAGATGGGCAAAAGGAATCAAGCGTAGTGTTGTACTTGTCAGCGTAATTCACAAATTTTACTAAAATAATCACAAATTTTGTAGTTTGGGAACATAGTACACATACTGCCTTTAATAGTCTCCTAAGAAATTCGATAATTGCAATATTACTTTTCCTGTAATCAATAAATAATGGGCGATTGCTGTTTGAGTTGCCACCTGCAAATATATCCAGATGGCAGATGCCGACCGGGGAAATAATAGTTATTTATGCACCGAGGGCACAAACAGGCGTTTATGGCCCGACTCGTGTTAGAGCCTGAGGCTCGTGGGCTCAAACATCATCTTCGTGAATAATGGCTGTCATAATCGCTCATATAATAATATACTATATTCTCACAGCTGAAGTTAGGAAATATGAATTCTGTACGTATAAGCCATCTATGAAATTTGCCAATTACTACTTCGTTTATATAACTGGTCTTGAGTTATTCAGTCTACACCTATATACGCAATAGTGACAATATAGTAAACCTAACCTAAAATTCTGATTGATTTGCCCCTTCTGCATGCCTGATGAATTTTTATTAGCACAAAAGTATACCTATTTAAAATACGTACTCGTAAATATCGTTTCAACATAGGAGGGATACAAAAATTGTATTCCTCCTATTAAAAAATATATACCTAGTTGTAAAGTAATACTGTACATACCTTGTACCATATTTTCGATTTTTACTGCTTCGGCCGTTACGCTTGGATACATAAATATTGCTTCCAATCCATCAAAATATCATCGCTACAGTTTTGGTCAATCCGAAGGTGTAAAGTATATACGCATTGTTAGGGAGCAACTATAACATTGTACATAAACACGAATATAATAATTATAATTATTTCAGGATCGTTAGTTAATCAATTCTAAAATAAGTCTATAAAGTAATAAGACATATATCTACTTTCCAGGGAAAAAGTGTAGGTATTTTTAATTACTACATTAATCTTTCTCACGCATACATTCGTGAATTACAGATCCGAACTTTAAAACACGTTGCACCCCAAATCAATTTATTAAAAGGGTTTTTCCGAAATTTATTTGATTGGGGTTGTTTTATAGACAAGACGAGTGAGAAACGCTACAGTGATCCTTCACGAAGCACCCTTCTACAAATAATTTGTAAAGCGACACCGAACAGGAGCGTTTAATTAAAGAGGGATGAATTAGGCACGGGAACAATTAACTTATACCAGCCGAAGAAATTGTAGAAACATTGACAAAATTCAGAGGAACGAGAGGAAATGCGTATCACAACGCCTTCCGTTGTAAATCCATTTGGTTGGCAGTAAGCTGGAGGTTTAGATTGAGTGTGCGATAACTGAACCCTCTCGATCAATATATACTTTCTCAATTCGCAAACTATATCTGCATATTAATGCAGGAAATGAGTAGGTAAATTTTTCGAGAGCGGAATGAGAAAGTCGACTATCTGATAGCCTCGCACTTTAAAAACCTTGATCAAAATTTTTTTTTTATAATATTAATGCTCAAATAAAAAGAGCGAAAGTTAAAGAATTTGAACTCTTCATTGAAAAGTTTTCGATTTTTTTACATTTTCCGCCTTGGAAATTGAACACATTCAAGTGGACGGAACTTGGTATAAGCTTATTGTTTTGTTGCATAGGTCGCATGCTTTACCTCTGAACTTGTGCGACGTCTATAATTTTAATAAATAGATATTTTGTTGAAATGAATAAAAGTGATGCTGTACCTACTCCAGATTTGCTCTCCTTCTTTTCTTCTACTCTGATGCACTCTGTTTCAGACACTATGTCCTGCCAACTCGTCGATGAGAAGCATGTCAGTGACCTTCTGTCAGTCAAATCCGGGGCGTCTGGCAGTGACGATCTCAATATTTCACATATTCTTCTGTGGTTTCCGTTCATTACTCCTTTCCTCACCCATATTTTCAATGAATGGATACGCAGCGTCCGCACGTTATTCCTTTTCCTAAGGTATTCTGCCTATCTTTTCGAAAATTGTTGAAACGATTCTTGAGCTTTAGCTCTGCGCGCATTTAAAAATTCCTTTAATATTATTGCCTTTGAGACAGTCGGGTTTTCGACTTCGGTTTCAACTTTGCCGGAGGTTACCGATTATATTTTTCGCGATCTCGACGGTTCAGAAAGTTCAGAATGGATGGTCCTTGCTTAATGTTTGGAATTAGAGTAGAGGTACGTTCACGTGACTCTCATAAATTGAAAGATGACTATTTTTGACTCTTCCTTGCGAAGCAATGAAACAAAAATTATAATTTATTGAAGATTTTGTTAGACCAGTAGTAGTTGGTTTTGATTTTTCTGTCTACCTTGCATTCGTGGGCATATATGTTCTCTTTTGGCCCACCTTCCTCTCGTCTCTTCTTTCACTTTGTTTTTCTCTTTTTGTCTTCTCCTGTCTTTGTATCTTGTTTCTCTAAGTAGTTTGTTCATACATTTTTTTTTCAGTATTTTATATATTTTGTGTATTGACTTGGCTGCAACAGTTTCTTTTTTATTTTGCGGATGTATCATTTTTTTTGAAATATATCGATATTAACTTGGTGTTACTAAATTCATTATTATTATTATCATATACTTGGAAGCACACACGTAACGCCAGAACGCAAACACTTTTACATACATAACGACATTTAACATGCAAAATATAGTTTTCGATTCGTTTGAACAATCTTGTTACCTGAAAGAAAGAAACTTTTCTGGTTTTTTAATACTAAAATCGTGAATGCTCGATGCAGATAACAAAAGAGAAAAACACTTAAATGTTCTAATTGTAACGAACAGTATAGCAGCTCTAAAGACCCGATATCAACCAAGCGATTTGTTAACTGACAATTCGGAACATTTTACGCAATCTATTTCAAATTTGCATGGAAAACAGGGGACATAACGGTTTGAGTGATAAAAAAATTGTGAAAGCGACGGTAATGAGGGATGCAGTAGGCGAAGACTACAATTTAATTCGCTGTTTTTGTAGACACATCTGGTGTCTGATGTGGTATAAATACTCATGCGGTGATTGCTGGGCCACAGATTTTGTATATTATTTACCCACTGAGTAGAGCAATAGTAACTTCTGCTTTGCATAATATACAAAGTATGTGAAATTAATAACATGATTCTGTCGAATAAGAGAAATGCATATGAAAATTCTTCAAATTTATAATACTGTAATACCAGGAATACAATAAACTTTCAACGTACAGCATAATGCTATTGGTTAGCACGCTGTACGCTCCAAGCCCAGCGATATGTTTGGCGTAGCATTCTGTAATGGCTCATAGTACACAAAAATCCGGATTTAGTTATATAATTCCGCTCTTGGCGAGGTGTTTGCCTAAGGAGTAGTTGTTCGAACGGTCCAGTACCACTCATTTGGAGTGAATGTTAATTATTAATAAGTTAATTATAAAGTTTTACATATAGGTACTCTAAAAGTAAATAAATTGAACTGGGAAGACGTCAGGGTATATGCGCGGAATAGTTGTTTGCAGTAGTTGTATTCGCGCATATGAGAATCTGCGGTGTAGGAGGCACACTAGAAATCTGTCTTAACGACATTAGCAGTTGTAGGAATTGTGAATAGAGTTCGTCACACCCTTGCATATTTTTAAGGAAATACTCGTACCTGCTGTAGGTAGTGATATGCGCCTGGGAAGATTCCCCAGGAAAGATTCCCGGGATTGGGAAGATTCCCGGTAATCTTCCCGGCACTCTAAAATATTCCCCAAAACTGGGAATTTCATTATTCTTATGTTATTTACGTATGTACTACCTTAATTTTTAATAAACAGTTAATACAAAACACATACTGATGGCAAAACATGAAAAAAACCGTCAACTGTAATTTTAAACACAGACACACTTTGACAGTCGAAACCTAACCTCACTAAACGTGACACGAGAACTTGAACATGAACGATGAACATCCCGTCCTCGTCTCGTTGTGGAGTGATGGAGCCGGAACCTACCGAAATGGAAATGGAAGATAATGGTGGTGGTGACCATGAACATTATGACCTCAAAACCAGCGAAGAGGAAGATGTTTCACCACTAAGTGATGATGAAGATGAACTTATCGGAATTTCATACAGCGACACCAGCGGCAGCGAAAACGATGTTGATGAGGAGCAGGAGGACGTGGGCGAGGATGATAGCAATGTTTAGCTGTACATTGTACCTATCTACTTCTTAAAATTTCTTTGTTCTTTACATAATAAAAGTTAAAATTTGATGGTTTTTACTTTTTATTAATGTCGTTTTGGATTCATTTTATAGTAACTTACCAATTTTAGCTGTGCTGCTGTGCAACATAAATATAGTGTAATAATCACTAGAACAATCCGCAGTACATTTGTAGTATATGCAAATTTCCAGTAATCGGGAACACATCGGGAATTTCCCGGGGAAATTTGCGGGGGAAATTCCCGGTCACGGTCTTCCCGGGAATTTGCCCATCACTAGCTGTAGAGTCCTACGACGTAGACGACCACTACGTAGACTTCGTCCCAAAAAAATTGAAAGACACCAAAAGCGGTGAATTGGAAACTGAAGCGCTCTAAGTACACCCTCTGGTGGTGAAATTTTGACATAACTGTAAATGAGCTGTTTTGTGGGCTTTACATGCATTTGTGCGGAAGTATTGTGGTAAGGTGACCATTTCAAGAATATATTAAGGATATTCTTTGGCTTTAACGTGGATTTAGTGATTTTCCACGTTTTAATAAGTCGTATAGAACAAAATTGAATATAAGTGATAAAATCGCATTGAAAACTATAGCCAAAACAGGACTCAACTTCAATCTTTTTTGTAGTGTTAATGGCTGCCGAAGCAAAGTCAAGAAAAATAGGCATCTGAGTTTTCATGAGTTTCCCAAGAAAGGATCCCGTAAAGTGTAACTTCAAGAAGCTGATGCTTCAACCGAGCTTGGACAGTAACTTTAAAAATGATAAAACCAGCATGAAAATCTGTTGGCTGCATTTTAAACCCGAAGACTGCTTATTTCCTAGTAAGTTTTCCTTGTGATTGTCTATGACCATGGTAGATTAAAATGATTTAATATGTTCAGATTTGGAGAGAGTATACACCGAGTTTTAAGAAAGACTGCCTTACCTTCCAGGAATTTACCTGTTACATCCAAGGCAAAATTTGACAGAAAGCAAGATCTCTCAACGAGTCCCCTAAAACGATATTTGCAAGTAAAAAAAGTAAGATTTTCTTTGTTTTCTAAAGTAAATATAATCTTACAATAATATTGCAGAGCAAGACCATTTGTGAAGCATTTGAAGCTCCGATTGAGTTATCGGATCACCAAGAATTTGCAAATGTCACTGCTACGTACAACAATGATGAACTGGAAGCCGCAAATATTTTGTTCGATGGGCATTACCCCAACTATTATCAAAAAAACAGACGCAGCAGTGCAAGTTAATACGGGAGTTTTCCAACAATATTAATTTCATCAATTGTCTTGATACTGACAAAAAATTGAGTAGTGTTACTGGTTTAAGTGCCATTCAATTATTACATACCAAAACCCAACTTGTGCCAAATCAATTCCCAAAGACAAAACATCTTAAAGTTCCCATCAGAACGCGAGTTGTGATGACTTTTATGAAAATGAAGACTAATATATCCTACATAATCAATCAATTTTAATTCTATTGTAACACCCACAATGTACAGAGAGATTTTTTGTGAGACCATAGACATATTAGCCTACATTCTTCAACCGTGTGTTCAATTTTTAACATTCCATCAAATAAATTTGCATATACCAAAATGTTTCGCTGATTTTCCGGATGTTCGTGTCGTGTTGGTATACCAAAGTGCCTCTGTTGCCAGCTAAAGTTGTATTCTTCATATAAGCAAACAACCACAACAAAGTTTATAGGGTTGTGGAGGTAGAACGTAAGACAAGGCAATTAGGAACTTTCGGCGAGTTGCAACGCCATTCACGTCATCCCGAAAAACAAGTTTATTATATAAATTAATACAAAGGCAAGTGGAACTGAACAATCTTGAGAAAGAAGCAGGCCATGTGAACATTTAACCATTTGGCGTATTTCAGTTTATGAGAGATACATAATCGTGCTCTAATCCCAAACATTAAACGAAGACCAAAAATTCGACCCGAACTTGCTCCGACAACTACTCCCCGGGCAAATACCCCGACGGCTATTGAACTACAGATCACATCCTTTACGAAAGCGTGTACTAGACGGTGTTGGAGATCATCAGTAAGGCGCAGCTGTGTGCAAGTAAACCAAACCAGCATTTATTCTTATAGACAAGCGGCCAGCATCAGTAAGCGAGAGCTCACTCTTTGGACACTACAATCAATGTTGAAGAATAAAACTAAAAATTCGGCCAGAACTTGCTTCAACAACTACTCCTAGGGCAAATACACCGACAGGCATTGAACTACAGAGCAAATCCTTGACGAGAGCATAATATACTAGACGGTGATACATCAGGAGACCCCCTACTAATGTAAGTATAGAACTCGATGCCTCTAGCATAAAAGCCCTCTTAAGGCATAGAAAATTAAGGAGGAATAGAAATGATTTGGTCTGTTCACCCACAGAGAATGTAATATCTAAAGATTTTGTAACGATACAAAAGAATTCAAATCGAGATTCCAGCTGCAAGATTTTTGCGAAGATATGTTTGCGACGCACGCAGCAGTCCCCTTTCCATTCCTACCACCACTGGCTTCTCGATAACACCGAGCGCGACTGGAACTGAACAGCACCTTCCTAGCATTGCTAAAGCATAACAATACAACTGGTGGTGACTCCGAAGACGATCACGTTTATGAGATTAAATGCTGATTGTCGTACCGCCGATATAATTGTTAAATACCTGATATTTACCAACCGAAACCGCTGCTAGTGTGCCATCGTAATACTTAAGATTTTACAGAAACGTGTACTAAATTGGAGGTGGACCTAAACATACGTGAGGGGACATTTTCAAATAATACGTAAAAGCAGGTAATGGATTAGAGCTAGTCGAAAGGCAAGCCTAATTTATTACACTCCTAAGTTGACAGGCAGTGAAAATACAGCCGCTCTTGGGGTTAATTTCCATGCAGAGTTCTTTAGCACAGAAATTAATTGCCTATACACAAGTACACCTCGATCACCTACACTGAAGGGAATTGTAACAATCGTAAAACGATATAATTTGACCGCCAGATGCCGCTGGCTGTTGCTATTTTGATTTAAAATTGTCTATATCTTTTTGCTGTACATACGTTTTTATTTTAATAATGATTAATAGAGTTTGTTTATTTGCACCGTGAGAATTATTTTAGTTGTTTTACAATAGTTTCAGAGAACCCTATCTCCGACTAGAGTTTAAGGTATTTATCGACGACCAGAAATCCCACCGACCGACCGGCCGACTGAAGCAACACTCTGAATAGTCACAAAAGGTGACGTAACAGGATAGGTCGTACTGCGCCGTACTGATGGGCTCCAACAAGAGTGAAATCATAATTTGCGGTTGCTGTGGGTCAACAGACCAAATCATTTATATTCTTCCTTAATTAATTAGCGAAGACATGAATTCTGAACTTTCTGAATACGAAATTTATCACGGGATAGAGACAAGGAGCATAGACAGTATCACAGACGTTGAAATGAGAAGCAACGAAAGAGTTGCACATTCGCAAATAATTTAGTTCCCATAGAAGAACGATTTGTCTCTAATTACTATTACCCTACTCATTAATATAGAAAATAATAATCATTAAATAGGTTATGGTTGACTTTGCTTTTGTCCTTCTTAATGGATAGGGTCAGGGATGTTCGATCGAAAACTGCCCTATTTCCGTTCCGCCGAGAAATGTTATCGTAGGCGGTTATTGTTTTTCCCAATATGCTAATTAGTTCTATAAATTTTGTCTTAAGTGTTTCTACGTGACAGTTAATCCCAGCAAACGAGATGAAAAAAAGAAGCCACAAAAACCCTGTTGGGTTATGTTGAGTTTTTTTCGTAAAACTATTCCGACAGTTAAAGTTAGTGCCGAAAATAACAAATGAGAAATTTATGCATATGCAGGAGTGATAAATGGTGGCCACAAATCCAGGTCATGCGACAAAGCCACTTTTCCTGTCACGCTTGTTCTTACATCATAAAGTAGTCGCCGTCAAGCGAACTTGTGTACTTCCATAGGGACAAGGAGAACCTGACAGCTGACCGCTGCGGTTATCAACGTCGATAAAATTGTACTTCCTTCAAGGATATGTCTCGGTACTTGTTAAAAAGTAACATCCGCAATTAGAGTTCAACAAATCGTCTGAGGCGCATGAAAATTGAAATTCATTTTCTTTCACATTGATATTTGGTGCTCAATCCAGTACACATTTCCGTTCCTTAATAAAATTTTTAACTAGCTTCTGGTATTCATAAATTATCGTCAGCACCTCCCTATATATTTATACAATATTTTAAATTTTGTTTGGCTGGAGTGGTCAAAGGGATAAACTGCGCCGTCTTAAACGCAGTATACGAGGAATACCAGGAATAGGATAACAGTATCTCACATAAAGGCATTTGCATTTGCCTCTAATTATCGTATTTGATACGACTGGATATGCCTTTACTATTGCCCTGATTAGTAAAAGCAAAATAAAGTTAGCAGATGTAAAACAATGGCAATAGCTGCACTCCTTGGTTTAGTATAGAACATGGTTAGTCATTTCGGGAACGAATTTTCGCCGTTGTCTGCGCAAGTGGACAAACTTGTTGAGAACTGCTCGTCAACAGCAAAGTGACAGTAATTAGCTGATTGGAATGGAAGGAAATGACAAAATAATTTTTAGTCGTTTTCTTCGTTAATGTAATGTTTCTTCTGGTTAATATGTAAAGGCTGTGACTCATAAGAGATATAAAGTTTTCCGCGACGAAGGATACCTGTACCAATTGTGTTTAAGTTCTGTATCTACAGCTCAAGATACAGTAATAGATAGATTCTGCAACATTTTTCGATTAAGTCGTAATTGTTTTCATTAAATTCTACTAATGTCCGTATAAAATAATATTACTTTTATATTTCATTACGCGCATCTAAGAGTTAGGACTTGCCCTTGTTAGCAGGCAGTCATAAAAATCATATGCGCGCGCCACTCCCGCGAGACGTTATCATAGTTATACGTTTAAATAATTCGTTAGCAGAAGTTACAACCAGCAACCACGGTAGGTAGGGTGGTATCGCATAGAACTGATGGTTTGATGTTCTCCGGCCGAGTGGGATCAGCTCCCGTGTAAGTTACGTTTTTCTTACTTTTTTATATTATATTTTTTTAGGCAAAAAATGCGTGTGTCTGGTGCGAGAGGGCAGCTAAGGGGTTTGTTCAAAACGCGTGTGTCAACTTAAAAAAGTTACAGTCAGCAAAGTGGTCTGAACCTAAACGGAAAACGGCGCGCGCATCAAGATCTTTTATGACCACCTGATACTAAGGTCAAGTAGAGTTAGGTGATCGACTTACCGATTTCAACAAAGTCAAAAAACACTTTTCAATTCGATATTATTTATTTTGGGTTTACAATTGTATATCGTAATATAATCATGGAATTCTAAGATCTTTCATAAGTTTACCATTACACCTTTCACACAGGAAATGCCTAAGTAGGCGATAGGTAGGTAGGTAATGGTCGAACTTCCAGATTATTTAAGTTCAATTTCCAATTTTTAAAACCAGTCTGAAAACGAGTCTGAAAATTTTCAGTTTCTCAATTTCTGTTCCAAATCTAACATAACTTGTATTTATCATTTTAGTTTTTTATTTATTATTTCTTCTATTGGTTATTTTATTTTTCTAAATTAATAATAATAATAATTGTTTTATTTTCCCAAATTACAATTACAGCACAACATGACACAAGAAAAATTGGAAAAATCACAAGGTATTAATTCAGGCAGACGAAAAATTCGTACCCCGTTCTATCATTAAGACCTTGACAAAAATAAAATAAAACATTCTGCAGCTACATATACAATGATTAAATTAAAATTAACATCCCATGAAGGTTCGCAATTCCGGAATGATCCACCCAACGAGCCAGTCGCTTCCGAATACCCCCATCTCGCATGTCGCCAAAACCCCGAACCGCGCGTCACACCACCATCGCGTCATGTACCCGTATTCACGTATCTCCGCTATGACAAACAAACATACGTTGAAATCACCTCCCCATCTGTCCATTAAAGTAACATTTAAATAAATTGTTTCTAAATCCAATCTTCGTACATTTTTTTAATTCAGAGGGGAGTGCATTATAAATTTTAGAAATATAAAAAAGAAAGAGCGTTCATATAAAGAAATTTTGTAAAGAGGTGGAGTAATAAGGCCCCTGAATCTAATGTTTATATTATGCACATCTGTGCGAAATTTAATTTTATTGGAGAGGTAAGTCGGTGATTTACTCACTATAATATTGTGGAACAGACAAAGCGATTGCAAGTTAAACCGATTCTGCATATTCAGCCAGCCAATATCCAACAGATTATGAGATATATGGTCAAATTTGCGGATTCCGTATATGTAACGCAAACAACAGTTCTGGATCTTCTGAATACGTCCCATAGTAACAGAATCCAAACCCGGCGAAAAAACAGGTGAACAAAAAGTAACATGCGACAAGATAAGCGATTCGCAAAGCATTGCTTTAGTGGTATAAGGCAGATAATGTCTATGAGGATACAATAGTTTTAAACCGAAAACAGCGTTCTGAATGCATGTGGACACATGCTTTCTGTATCTGAAAGTACTATCCATGTAAACACCCAAATTTCTCAACGAGTCCAGCATAGGGACCGGAACATTATTGATTATTAATGAGACATCACCCATTCATACGCAAGCTGTTTACTGTATGCTTACGACCAAATATGAGAAACTGGCACTTTAATGGATTTAAAAATAAGCCGTGTTCTTCAGAAGTCCTATGTATTGTAGCCAGATGGGAATTAATACGTTCCATTGCTGATTTAATTTCGTGTGGAAAGAAAGACAGGTATAACTGGGTATCGTCAACTTATGCGTGATAGTCACAGAATTGCAGAGAAGTATAAAGTTGGCTGGTATAAATGGAAAATAAAATGGGCCCCAAAATAGATCCTTGCGGAACTCCAGATTGTAAATCTTGTATGGACGACACCATTCCATCGAGCATGACCACCTGTGACCTATCTGCCAAGTATTAAATCAACGAAACTGCTACCAAGACCCATGTATCCAAGCAGAGTGCAGAGAATTGAATGCTGCAGGGTGTCGAAACTCTGGAGTAATCCAACAGAACCAAGGCCGTCAATTTGTTCATATCAGATGCCTGTAAAATGTCATCGGTCACCTTCAACAGGGCTGTGCTACAACTATAATTCTTGCGAAATCCAGACTGATTATGAGGCAACATATCATATTTAGATTAGATGTTCATTAAGTTGCTGACACATTTGACGTAGCAAAACGGATACGTAATGGAAAAATCTTGCACAAGTTTGACAGGAAATTATTAATCTTCCGTTTCAGAAAACGTAGTTTGCTAAAAACACTGCAATGGTGTTCCACTTACTGATACGTCATGGATTACGCTATCAGTGGTCCCTAAAACATGGGCAATGACTAACCATGTTTTATAGTGAACTAAAACTGCATAACTCCGTTTATTCTGTGGACCGCAAACATGTTGGAACTGCATAGTAACATCAAATTTTGCGGCAAGTTAGGCATAAATGCATGGTGAAACTTCAAGAAATGCTAAGGGCAGCATATGGCGAGACTGCTGTCCAGAAGTCTTCAGTTTTAAATGGAAGAAAGGATTCGAAGTGCAGAAGCTGCACAAAATGATGGAAGGCAGGAAGGCCTGGGAGCTCCTAAACTAATCGAACGTTCGAAATGTGAAAAAGTGTTAAACTGATGAGATTTGATAGGCGGCTGAGTATACCGGTTATTAATGAAGAGCATTATGGAAAACGAATTCCAAAAATGTCCTGAACAGTAGCAGTTGCGTCTATTATAATACGTGGTCGCAGCCCAAGGGGAATACCTCGAAGTAGAGAATAGCCATAGAATGTAAGTAAAGAAATGCTAGTGTAATTTCAAACTGCTGTAGGTACTTGCATTCTAAAATGTAGTCCGAAGTTTACTGGGCCATGAAATTAACAACTGGCAACTTCTAAGTACCTGCCTGCTTATTATTAGATTTGTCAATCGATCTTTTATTAATATACAACACGTAACTGCAGTTATTATAGTATAATCTAAACATCAACCGTTAGAAACGAGGCAGGCGACAGAATAATCGGAAGAGAGGAAAACGCAGATAGGTGGAAGGAATAATTGGGAATCTTATATGCGGGACAAGAACTAGGAGATATATTAGAAAAGGAAGTCAGTATAGAGGGGGAGTGCCTAAGCGGTTCTATAATGTGGGAAGGGTTTGACCTAACACTAGAAAGTTTAAAAAACAATAAAGCACCAGAAGTAGACGGATTGCAGACAGAGATTTTAAAGTGTGCAGGTCAAGAGGTAAGACAGCGTATATATGAAGTAGTTAGCCGCATATACGAGATAGGTGAGATTCCAGAAAAGTAAAATCATAGTCGCTTTGCCAAAAAGGAAAGACTCGGATAAGTGTGAACATTTTAGAATGATCAGATTAACTTCTCATGCCTCAAAAATTCTGACTAGAATTTATTATGCAAGGAAGAATGTAGAAAGGGGCGGAAGAAATATTAGGAGAAGATCAGTTCGGATTTAGACGAAATAGAGGTACGCGCGGGCCATTCTAACTTTACGAGTAATTATATAGAAAAACAATAGAAAAGTGAAAGAGCGTCTATATAGGATTTGTAGATTTAGAAAAAGCCTTTGACAACGTGAAATGGGGGAAGATGTTCGAAGTGCTCAGAAAGATGGGGACAGAAGAATAATACATAATCTCTACAAAGAGCAAACGGCAAATATATAATTTGAGCAAGAGACTTAGAAGATATCCGATAAGGAAGTGAGATAGGGATATGCGTTGTCACTTCTAGTTTTCAACTTGCATTAAAATATGTGCGATGAAAATCTAAAACCGACGTGTTCAAGGATTTTTTTGAAAAGTCGACGGGTACTTTTTTAGAGAATGTATTCCATTAGAAAATTCCACGCTGTATATCGGTCCTAAATAATTGATTTAATTTCAATGAGAAAAATTAAAACGATGTTGCTTTACAGGCGCATTCGCTATGCCTCAACAAATTGTGAAGACAGTACCTAAATTTGAGAATTTATTTGAGAAACGTGTGATATTAATTGCTTGAAAACTTTTATGGCTCACCTATTTCCCATCTAAAGTTCAGAAATAAATTCTAATACCTTATCGAAATTGTAATATCCGTCTACCTATACAAGGTTTTTCGATCCCGATCTAATATATTTCAGTTAGCATCAAAGAAACTGCGTGCAGTACATTCGAGCTGCTTAGAAACATTTTCTGAGGAATACGCCTTCTTGATTTCTATCCGCTGAGAGTGCAGTCTGGAAGATTTATGTTTCTACAGACTACTGAATGAAACTGACCGAAATTAAGACCAACGAGTGAAATTTTCAGAGAAAACAAATAGTTTAATCCCATGGCTTATACAGCTTCTTTCTCTTCGCATTAAGACGGACAAAATCTAATTTTCTTTCCAAAGTAATTGGACCATTTACAACATTGACTAGCATACTTGAATCCTATCAGCTGGAAATTCCCAATCTACATACGTTAACGACACAAGGTGCTTCAATAGTACCTACAGAAACTTGTTAGCATACGTCCTTATGTTGTAAACATGACATATAAGTACTAATGATATTGTAGCAGTACATAATAAACAATCCTCTAGAAAAAGCTTTCCATGAGTTTTACATAAAAACTGAATAAATGGTGAATTACGTAAATTACTCTGATCAAGACGTAGTTTTATAAGCATTCGAGACTAAAAGAATCATTTACAGTTCGAGGTGGCGTACACTATTTCTTGTGTTTGCAACGGAAAAATAGCATCTGAACAAGATCTTCAAATCAAATGGTAAGGCATCTCAAAAACTTGCATGTATATGAGGTGCGCTGTGTTTCGTTATTGTGGAAGCTAAATATAATTCATCTTCATTATTTTGCACTTGTAAGTATGTATGTAATATTCACTTACAGACGTGGGCCGTAACTGAATATTACAGCTCTGCTGTAACCTGTGACCATAGAAACTAGTAAACAAGTTTCCACTTGCTTTACCAAAATTTCGTTAATAACGGTGAAGGTACTGTACAAATTATTTGCCGTGCTTATTTCTTTTCAATTCTACTAGTTTAATCAGTTTACTCGTCGGTTTATTCAAGAGATTCAGTAAATATTGGCAGAGAAAGTGGGAGCGGCTTGATTGCGCATTACAGTATGCGCAAAAGCCAGCTTCACAAGTTGCAAATTGAAGAACGTGGGAGACTTCAAAAATTTGTTCAAACTGTGTTTGCTATTTTTCATTACATAAGAAAGATTTTGTGTAAACTTCCATTTAACCCATAAAGCAATATTAAAAATATTAAAGCAGTATTAAATAACGCTTCGAGTTTCAGCCACTGTAAAGCCCCATAACGTTGAGTTAATACAACATGACTTTGACCGGCCGAGAAAGATTTTAGCTGTCGTTTTGTCGGCCAGTCGTTTATTTATAATGGATATTTTATGGCCGACAATACCTTATGTCCGTTTTCTGTTATGCATTTTCAGCGCTGTCGCGCTTTTTAGACGGTACATAGAGAAAAACCGAAATCGGGCAATATGGCAAAAGAACAGAAAACTAAGAGAACGAAGTTCAAAATTTTCAAAACTCACTTAGAAGGGCTGTTGCGCAAATTCAGGGGAATGCTATGGAAATAAGCAAGCAGGGAATTTGTCGTTACCAAAACAAACCTGATCTTCTTAAAGGGAAAGTCCCAGGCTTGCCAATGAAGACGGGTCCTTCACCTCGCCTAACTGTATCTAGAGAAAATAGCATCCCTAAACGGATTGCGGAAATTGCCAGGTGTGGTTTCCCCATAAGAAAAGTAGACTTGTTAGAGACGGTCGAGAAGATTTTGAAGGATGCCGGAAAGGAAGATTTATTTAAGGACTGGAGGCCCGAAGAAAAATGGCACCAAAACTTCCCCAAGAGCCATAGTTACCGAGAAAACTTGAAACTTGAAAATATTTTTCACCGAACACAATTGCATTGATATCTTATGATATTCGTCTAGGGTTTTGAATGGAGATGAACGGTTTCCCATTTTGCCTTAAGGCCAGTAAAGTTTTAGGACCTAGGGGTTATAAAAATTTATACCAAGTTTTAGGCAACAACGACAAAGAAAATATTACGGTGCTAATAGTTTTTTCAGCCGGCGGAAAAATATACCTCCCGTTGGTGATATTTCCTATGCGAGACCTCCGAAAGTTATCGCAGATTGGTGGGTAATTGGAAAATCGGAAAGTGATTGGATGCGGTCGGACGTTTTTTATGAATACGTAGCAAACGATTTCAAAAAGTTGGTCGAGCAAGAAACATAAAAAAAATTCATCTGACTACTAGTAGATGGACACTGATCCCACATGAGCATGCCTTTGAGCACAATTTGCGATGAGAACCAAATACTGCTGAATGCGCTGCCACCAAACACGACTCACATTTTACAACCCGCTGACGTAAGTGTCTTTCGGCCGCTTAAGCAACAATGGAAAAATACAATAATTGCCGAGTGTCAAGACAGACCAGTGTATTCAAATAAAACGGTTACAAAGGTAAATTCCTGCCAGGTATTTAATGAAGCATTACAAACTTCAAATATGACTTAAGCCATAAAAATGGATTCTTTCCATATATCAGAAACCCCACTGGAGCAGCAGCACCCAGAGCAACACCCAAAGCAACTGAGAAAGACATGATGATATTTTTTACCAACGAAAAGTTTCGAGCAGCCGAGCAAAATATTAAGGAAACTGGGAGCATAAATCCCAAAGTAACTATCAAATTTTTTGAAGAAGAGCAGATGTCTCAACGGAATGTTTTGCAGGAGACAAGTAGACCGGGGGCATTTAGATATTCCACTATAGGATTCGGCACCCGTTCGCATTCTGATTGGCTGACTTGAATCTTTCTTTCCACCGCCACACATTTATTAAGTGTGGTGCCGAATCGGATAGCGGAATGTTCGAGCGGTGCGGAAATGCAGAGTGGAATGTTAAACACATATAGGGGCCGAATCGTATAATAGAATGTTCGAGCGGTGCTGAAATGCAGAGTGGAATGTAATGACATTTTCAAACTGCAATACGTATTATACGAACTTGCCTACATAGCTACATTGAAATGCAGCTACAATTGAAACAATATACTTAAGCTCATTCAAACATTTATTATTTTAAACTTTTAAATAATAAATAGGTAGGTACCCACGAATAAGTATTAAAATGTTTGTTAAAAATACTGGATAAGTGAGTAATAAGAAAGTAATATACAAAATGCCTTTCTTTTAATGGCCCACGCCGTGACTTTTCGCATGTTGACGGTTTCTTGCCACATTCTCTGCCAAATCGCGTTTTCTTTTTTTGGATGCAGGTTCACCTTTGGCAGGTCGGCCACAGGAAGTCTCTTGCAACCTCTTGTCACTCCCACCCTTCTTCTGCTAATCGTAGTTGGTTGTGCTTTAATGTTCAAATTTGTTTTATGCCTTAATGTTAAAGAGCTTCCAGCAGTGCATAAAAATGTTTCCCATGAAGTTTTAGTCCTTATGCTTTTCAGTCTCTGCACTATTTTTCTTTTAGACGACAACGAAGTACCAAAACTTTCATGGTGTTGTTCCATCAGAGAAAAAATTTCCTGCAAATCTTTGTTAGACTTTTCATCGATGTGATCATACTCTATTACACGTTTAGAAGTTGAAGGAACATTTTCCAATTCGTTTGACGCAATAACCGTTAAATCGGCGGTCAAATTAGATTCTTCTTGGTTAGCTTTAGGACATTTAGGGTCCACCAATGGCATATAAAAAGACATCGGTGGTACATTTTCGCCAAATGCCAGTTTCGCCATTAGGTAACGCGATTCCGCTGTTACGGCAGGCACATTTACTATTTTGTCGTCAAAATGGAAATAGACTGTTGCTTGGTGTTTACAAAACCGACCCAGCTTTCCGATGAAGCACGTGCAAGTGCCGAAGTTTCCATCAACAAAATAAAATTCACCTTTGGTCGTGCTAGGAACTTTGTACAACCTTTGACCCAAGTATAAAATGTCCTCCTTTTAAATATTTGATGTTTTATTTAGTAGAGCTTCCAGTAACAATCTTGGGCCAGCGTTTCTTGAATTGGCAAAGTTTCTAATCCTAACAGTGAAGTCTATAAGTGCTATAACATTGTATGCCTTATTCCGCGATAAAACAATATCTTTAAAAAGACGAATACTGATTTCCGCGTAGTTATTCGTTTGATGTCCGTGGGTGGTGGCATCGCGATAAGCCATGCACCACTCTTTCCTTTCCCAGTAGAATCCAACATAACTGACCCATTGTGGGTACTTGTTTATAATTTGAATTGTTGACTGATAGTCATTTTGAGAAAGGGATTTCCCAGTGGCAATGGAATAAAATTTTGAGGCATTTTGGTCGTCTTCTGCTATCAAAATATTTCTGAAAGTAGTGTATAGTGTTCGGCGATCATTTGTCTCAATATTATGTTTTTTTTCAAAAACCCATCGCCACACCGCCTGTAAAACGTGGAATTTACATAAAAAGAGTTTGCTTTGGGGCCAAACATATTTCAAAGCATTTCTTTCAGCGCTGCTGTCATCTGTTAAGTATAGTTTTGGCGTACCCTTGACCACCAAAACTGTTTTGTATATTGTTTTGGAGTAAAGAAAACGCAGCTTTGTAGTCTTCCTCTGCCTGGCCTTTAGTGATAAGAACGGCTAATGGTACAGCTCCAACTGCACATGGAGTTAAAATGAAAGTTACAGAATGACCAGCTGCATCGCAAGATGCAGTGCTATCAACAAAAACTAAATCCTTTGAAAAATCTAGCGCATGTGCCCTTTGCATCAGTTTGGTTATAATTATTACAGCATAGGGGTCTTCTTGATATTCCACCAATGCACCACACTTTAGATAAAGTTCGCGCTTTTCTTTTAATTTCTAAAAAGAATAATAATTATTTTTGGAATATACTTAATAAAATTTTAAATATTTAAACATTTTAAAATTTCGTACAATTTGAAATGTAAAAATGAAAAAAGCCATAGATTATCTAAATATTATGACCTCAAACGATATTTCCTGTGATACCCAAGTAGGCAGGTATGCTACTTACTAATAAATACCTACCTCAATGGAACCTGAACCAAATCGAGGCCCCAAATTAAGCTTCCTTCATTCGTCATACCAATACAGAACAGTGCGATATTGAGGATTTATTCTAGCATTGGCGAATTCTGTACTGGCTAAACCAAACTGCAACTCAAGTTTTGACTCATGGTAATTAAGAGTCCGGCAAAGCAGATCAAAAGTTCCACCTGCGGGGCATCGGGTCGGTGAGGAATCCGTTAGAAATCGGAGCAAACTATCAGCTGTGTTGCAACACCGTCGCGCAAAACACGTTTATGGACACAGGAACAACGCACATTCAAAGCCCGCGCGTTCGGTACCTAGTAAATGAGACAACGGCGCTCTGAGTTTACGCTCAGTCGCTACGAGGCGGCAGCACATACCAAGCCATATTTTGCGTTTGCAGCGCTCTCGCTCTACCATGATTACACCTTCATCCTAGTAAATTTAGCAACACGAAAGCCTGATTATGGTAGAAGAAGGTATACTTTATGTCGCCATTGAAACAATTTTTCGAAAACTGTAAATCTCTTGGCGCTATGCCCGCGTGAAGTTGGTCAATTTCATGAGTGAACTGACACTTTCTAAGATAAAATTTTTAAATTTTCTTTCAATGGAAACATAAAATAAAGTTTCGTTTATAAACTGCCAAAAATTCAACACTTCAATTTTCACCGTTTAGAAATGAGCATAGCACTACGAAGTCAGTTTTCGGGTTCATTTTAAAGGGGTTTGCCGGACTCTTAATGGACTCTTTCAAAGTCATTCCATCGTTAAAATATGATTCATAACAAGATCTAATTTCATCTGTAGGGCGTAAATAAGAAACAGCGTCTGCAGTTTTTAGAGTATGGTTATGTTCATTTTTAAACTGAATAACTGTGGGATATCCTACCTGTAAAGTATACAATAGGAAAATCATGTATAATATTATGTACGTACTATTAATACTTTAACATATGTATCTTTCTTTTGTGATTTTCTTTATGGTGTTAATCAACTCCACTTCCCCTTTTTGTTTTCCTCATACTTGACCCTTTGGAAACCACCATGAGGGCATAGAAACGTCTTCCTATAAATTGAATGACGAATTAATTGTTGTTTAATCACAGAACTGTTCTTAATCTTACTAAAGAGGTATGAAAAGTGCACAATAACAGCTTTTGAGAAAGATGCAATTAAAGAAAATGGGAAGGCTAGCTAATTGTGGCAGGAATGATTGTCACTCAGTATTTTATATTATACAGCAGCTACTTAGTAACATAAAATTACAGTAAACCTGCAAAAGCCTGCAACTTAACTTACTTGTATGTAAATCGAACGCTGTTTGTCAACGTCGATTTAACGCGCCATGAAGTGGCAGTTTCTTCCTCGGAAGCATGGATCCATTTAACTACATCTTCTTCATTTTTAAATTTTCCCCGATAAAGAAAATCACCCACTTTAATTAGCTCGTCCATTGCGCCACTAATCGATATAAATCATAACCTCAAACACAATTCACAATGGGATGCGAATGAATGTGTGTTTAACATTCCACTCTGCATTTCCGCACCGCTCGAACATTCCGCTATACGATTCGGCACCACCCTTAATAAATGTGTGGCGGTGGAAAGAAATATTCAAGTCAGCCAATCAGAATGCGGACGGGTGCCGAATCCTATAGTCGAATGTCTAAATGCGACCGGGGGTACAAAGACAGTACGTAGTAATGGTATGTATGTAATTCACACGGGATAATTTCAGGAAACTTCAACTTTGTCAGCGGATTTGGAAGACGGACATGAGCCATCAACATCGATAATTTTGGGTGAACCAGATACTTTACTCAAATTGGTTGAAATGGAGGTGTGTGCCGCATTTCAAAATAATTTTCTGTTCATTTGGAGCATTTCAGGACTTATTTTTCATACCATTTGGGCGACGTAAAGTGTTTAAAAAGCATATAGCAAAAAGATATCCAAATGAGGTCGTTCTTTTGGCCGACCTGAGATGAGAGCGCCGGTCGAAAGGCGCGGTTTTTGTTGGCCGACGGCCGAAAATAGGTATAAGTATATATACTTGTGGCCGACTTGAAGCAAGACATGGCCGAAAACGGGAAAAATGTTAGTTTTTCACATTATTTTATTCCTGCATTTATTGTAATTGTATATGTCGCTAAATAAATCAAGAAATCTTATGTAATGATATTCAAGACTCGTTGTACGTTTTACACATGTGAAACTACCCACGAGTAACACAATTACGAATTTTTGAATTTGTCAAAAATAGTAACTGGCCGGCAACAGGCGTATTGACAGTAATGCTAAAGAATGGATGTCAAATATAAGAAAGTAGGACGGAAGTAATGTTTACAGTACATACTTTATTTCTTCAAGAAGAAACACAAAATATTGAAAGATATAACAAAACAAGCAGAAGTAATAAAACAAATCGAATGAAAACGATCAAATACTGACATTTTCTGAAATTATTAGTAAAAACAATAACCATAAAGAAACAAGAAATGACAGACAGGTAAAGCTGCATAAACTGGGTTATCTATAGCAATATTCTTGCCCTCATTTTTTGGAGAGGTACCTACACATTAAATGCCAAGGAATTTTCTTCCGCATTTTTACACGAGTAAAAATTAATTTTTTGAGTTCTCGGTATTTTACGGCATCGTTATTGAAACTACATAAAATAGCGCGGACATTTTCCGCGTCAAGGTCAAAGTTAAGGCTGAGTACCACCTACTGCCAACTTTCCGTTAAAATGTTAGCTAAAGTTTTGTGCACGAATTATTATCATGACGGAAATGAAACATCCCGTATAAATAGTTTGGATTAAATTCCTATTGAAATTTTGTAGCCGTAACTTTTAATTTGCTTTAAAATTCCGTTTTAAACTATCGATAAATAGGTACGTGACCTCCGATAAAAAGAAAATTTCGGCCATTTTCAATTTTTACGATTTTTATGAAAACTAAAATAGTCGCCATGTTTCGTGCTGTCAAGTTGCATCTACAACTAGCAATAATTTTCTCATTTGAGCGAACTTCTAACTACTGCTGCTTATGAGTTCCCCATACTAAAGAAGTTAAGGGAGGCACACACTTATTATTATTTGTTCGAAAAATTATCGACTGTAATTAGTCGAGAGCTTTTTATTTTGCCGGATAATTTTCTGTTTAGAACGAAATTTTGTTGCCAGGCAATTTGACGAAAAAAAATGTCGGCCAAGAAAAACGCGAGGGCGGAGTCTGAGTGCCCGGGAGTTTTATCTTTGATGTGCTAATTCATTTTGTATTGCGGAGAGACAGGCCAAACATGCATTATTTTTCTGCTGCCCTTTGTGCTACTCTAAAGCCGGCTCCAAACGATATGGTCATCCGTCAAATGTTCGTCAAGTAGAAATGCGTCAAATATTTGTAGATTGTTTGCCGAAAATATATAGTGCCAAGTCGTTCATACGCACGAAGTGTTAACGTGGCAATGGGAAAACATGACAAATGTGTCAGGAAGTATTTGTTACGTTATCCACACTATACGCTCACTTGACAATTTTTGGCTTGTCTACCCACTTGTTTAAGTTCGCTAAATTTGCAGCGAATATGGGAAGATAATCAATTTCATCAGTCATATTTTTCTTCTTTAAATATGCAGCCAGCACATCTTGGGTTAATCTCTTTCTGATATTTTCCCAAGCATCTGCAACACGAATTTTATTATTGTGGTCTGCATGCTTAGGATTCCATATAGCTTCTTCTAATATTCATATAGTTCTAGAAATTCCAAAACTAAGTTGTTAGACCATTCTATAATTTTCGAAAACACTAGATCGTATTAGGTAGGTAGTACAAAACTTATAAATTAAAATACGTCGTATGAAGGCAAACTGTGAATGCTCGTGTTCGATGCGCGGAGATTCGTCTGCTTTGATGTGTGCTTATTTACCGCCCTCAGAGCGAACCTTTAACACATCAAGTAAAATACATTCGTCCATGGTCCAAACGATGTGCCGTGTGTATTGCTTTTGCGAATATCCGAACATCCTCTCGAATGCACATGCATGCAACATCCATATGATGCGGCATTTGTTTGCGCTTGTCAAACATTTGGCGTTTGGACAAAATCTACGCACATGACCACATTGGCATACGTCGTATAGTCCACACGATGCTGCATTTGCTTGCACATGGCGAATATCTGTCGAGAGACCACATCGTTTGGAGCCGGCTTTAGACCGCTTGCTATCTGCTTTGTGAGGGTCTATTTTTGCTCACGATACGTCACCACTGGCAGTGTGCACTGATCATATTTGCATATCTGCATTACAGTCTATCGGAGCACTCACAAATTTACGAATTAAAGCCCCTTGCTTGATGGAATCGAAAGCTTTTTCATAGTCCACAAAAGTCATAATCTCATAATATAAGGGCAAGTTGTATAGGGTTTCGCAAGACCAAGACAAGACGAGACTTACACCAGTCTTGGTATTGGTCTTGCATCCTCGTGTTGGGCTTGGTCTCGGTCTTGGTCTTGAACCCCAAGACCAAGACGAGAACCACATAAATCTTGGTCTTGGTATTGTTTATTCTTGGTCTTGTTTGGTTTTTATGAGAATACGAAAAATTTATGAATTTCAATGTTTCAACACCCCCCTGAATGGGAGATAGTTCAAAAATAATTTTTTGTTCGGAAAAGTTGTACAGTTGACTGAATACAACTTTTGTATTTAGTTCATGGCTCTACTAAAATTGGTACATATTTTGTGTTAAGATGTAAGTAGTAGGGAATTAAGGAGACTGACTCATGATCAGGAGATCAGGAGATTAGGGCCCAGTGGGCTAATTAGCGGCCTAATCAACGGCTTTAATTGGCAATCATAGTTAGCGGCTCGCGATTTTGTGCGCGGTTTTAATTGCGGGGCTTGCGGAGACGTGATTCGTGCTTGTAATTGCAATATTGTTGCTAATTGTTATTAATAATGGTCAATTTATGTGAATATAATTATATATACGCTCCTCCATTTTAAAACGTCTGGGTTAAAACGGCTTGGGTAGTCCGTAGCCCTGTTGAATGGAACTTTACAGGTCGCCCCCAGGGTATTAGCTACCTGCATTTCTATGGCTATTGTGTCGATCGTGCCGAAATCCATTCTATAGTGTAAGAGGTACTCACTATTATTCGAGTATTTTTGAAGTGGTCATGTTAGACATGATTTAAGCACATTAAATAAATACCATATAATCAATAAAACATGTATTTTCTATGATAATAGAGAAGTATAAAATATTCAATGTATAAATTACTATTCTGATTGAAAAAAAAAAAAAACTATACATTGATTTAATTAATAAAACCAGTAAAGTCACTTAAACATTATTTGTTTTTCACTATGTAGTAATATACTGCGAGTTTCTTAAGGAATAAAATAATTATATAAATAATACAGAGTGATGTCGAGTCGCACCCGGTTTCTTAGGAAGGTCTTTTTCTTTCGAATTTATAACAGTCCTTCTGCTTTAGACTTGCTGAAAAAATGGAAATAAAATTGGTGTTAGATTAGATATTTAAAATTTTATATAACTTTATGCTTATACCTGTTAGCAGTAGCACTTGGCATCTTTCATGAAAGTGTATATTTTATGCACATTTGAAAGTGCACAGTGGCAGCATTCCGGGTGGATATGTTCAATACACATTGGAGGACTTGGACACCTTAATTGCAGTGGTGGTGTGGGTGGGATTCTTGTGGCCAGCTCTAGCATTATATCTTCAATGTTAATAACCTCGTTGGCAGGGAGAAATTTCTCCAGAAACCGCTGCTTCTGTCTGCCTTTGCAAATAATTACCACTTGCGATTCCATCGTCCATATCTCGGATTCATTGCATGTGATGAAGCACAGCCTCTGGAGAATACGCGGCAGCTCCTCCAAACATATATATCCGTCGCTGTATTTCACGCCTCCAAGGTAAAATCGCGATAGCCAAATAAACTGTGATTCTTCTTCGGGGCTCAATTCTTCGAATGACCGCGGCGGTTTGAATAAATAATGCCCAATTCGTCCACTCTTGAGGGAAATACCGGCCAGTTCTTTAACGATAAAATCTCCGTCGGAGTATTGAAACCCCTGGTAGTCAATTAGCAGCATGGATTTTTGATTATCTTCAACGCGAACTGTTCGAACCGACACTGATGTCGCGTCAATAAATTGAAATCAACTGTTTGAAAAATCCCACGCCGATTTGTTTATATATAAACCCTCCGCCTTAAAGTAGTGGGAATAAAAATTCCATCATGACCGCTCATTCTAATTTAATCGCTTTTTTTGTATACCTATCTTTCTTATTAGCTGATCTTTCCCACGAAATCCGTATTTATCATTTTATTTCTTTATACAAGAATTAAATATTGTGTTCGCCCTCTCGTCTGGGAAAAAATGGCGTTTCTGTTATGCGGGTACATGCAAGGGATTTAATCCTTTTCTACGCACCAGAACCCCTTTTTCAACAATAAAGTGGAATAAATTATTAACTTGACCGTGTGGGAGAATAATCTTAAACACGTATGAGACGTATAAAAAATGTTTTGTCTTTATAATCCGATATTATAATTCAAGGACGGTGTCTGAAAAGAACTAATCTTTTCTTAGGCGGCTGGGTTCTTTTGTCATTTGAGAATTTATCGGGGTGGCTTTATCAAATACTGAAAATCATTTTTCAAAGGATTTATTTTTTATATGGGGTGGATTTTGCTACTTCTTAGTCCAGTATTACAATTCATTAGCGATGTCTGAGAAGCACACCTGCAGTCATAAATTATGCGTAAGCATGAAAGAGTAGAAATAATTTCAAATGAAAGGGTTTATTTTATATGGGAATAGAAGTTGATATTATTAAAGCCTTTTTTATATTCTGTCTGAAAAGATGTGCCGCCGCCTTCTGTTATGCTTTATCCCGTTTTTATCTAGGGCATTAAAAATTCGGGGGGGGGGGGCTAGCTATGAATCAAAATGAAGGGATTATATATAATAAATAAATTGTGTTGAATGCCAACATCCCCACTTTCTTAGAACACGGTTCCATATATAAGTAGATTTTCTGAAATGTACAATCAGTTAACTATTATTCGAAGTGAAACGCTAAATTCCATAGTTCACACAGTACCTAGTTCCTACCCCATTCATTCGCGTGTTTTGTGACTGAATTTTCTCGTGTAAGTACGTTAAATTTTATTATTGTCAAAAAAGAGCTAATTAAAATGAGCTACTTAGGTGAATTAAATCAGATCTCATCATCCGCGGCCCCATTAAATGAAACGCGTTCGATTAATTCTCTTGTTATAGATAAAAAATATACCATTGAATCGGTCAAGTCGTTAGACACGCGCTATGGTAAAGCTATATTGATGGAATTGAGAGATGAAAATGGAAAATTTAAAGTGTTCATGCCTAAAAGATTAGTAGGTCTTTTCTCAGAGGAAATTATTACAAATATGAATAAAAGTTCTCATGTACTGATATTTAAAGGGTTGAGCGGTAATGTTCCGAAAGGCGGCCGTTTCCAAACTTCCTTAATTGAATTTAAAGCAGAATAATGCATTTTGTCTGAAAATTTATATTTATTCCCCTCAGGTACACTTAATAGCAAAAAATTAATTTTATCTTTAGTATAAAAATACGGTCGTTAAGGTGGACCGAAATTTAACTTTCTTAATTCATATTTAATATAAATAATTTAATTAATTAAACATAGACAGAATAAGCGTTTGTCTAAAATTTTATATTTTATCCTCCTCTTATTTAGTTAGTTATCATTATAAATAATTATCTAAATTTAAACTGCGAACAAGGGGATGCAACAAATTTAGAAATTAACGAATTGTAAAGTTAAAAGAAAATGTATTTATATTTTTTGGGGGTGCAGTCTTTGGTAATTAAAAACTCTTTGTATTTCTTCATAATTTTATTAAATTTTCTTCTGAATATAACAGAGACGGAATAAGCGTTTGTCTAAAAATTTATATTTTTATCCTCCTCTTATTTAGTTAGTTATCATTATAAATAATTAACTAAATTTAAATTGCGAACAAGGGGTGCAACAAATTTAGAAATTAATGAATTTTATAGCCAAAAGAAATCATCGTAATTAAATATAACACAATTTTATTAAATTCTCTTCTGAATATAAATGTAAACATTATTTTATATCCAAAAGAAAACATAGATATAACATAATTTTATTAAATTCTCTTCTGGATATAAATATTATAATTTAATCATTTCACTTCACACCATTGAATTTCTTTTTTCATATATATCCTGCATACATGTTTCGGAATATTTTATATACAATTCATATACACCAAAATCTGATTTATAGAAGCATTTAATGCATTCTAATATATTCTGTTCTGTACATGTCAAGTGTTTTTCCATCAAATATCTCGCGCACTCTGTTGTGAAGCTATCTAAAGTGACGTATTGGGCCCTCAAAATATTACCCACACGTAAATACTTTATTAAATAATCTTGAAAACTTAGAATTCTCGTCAAAGATTCTAGCGTGAAACAGCAATTACTATCGTCCATGCAAGCCTCGCCGAGGGATATTTCACGACGCGGTTTAAATAAAATCGCTCTTCTTAATGGCAGTAGGAATAATTCATAACTTTCCAAACTTATAACAACTAATTCTCTCTCCTCCTTAGTGCATTTAATTTCATTGGATTCGCTCAGTATTTCCCCAAATTTATTAAATAGTTCTCGCAGTTGACAAAGTGTAAACGATAATATACCATGTCCCTCGCATGCAGTCTTTCTAATAATTCTAAGAGTTGATTCCATAGTTATTGGATCTATACCCATGTTTATAAATATTCCATTTTCTGAATCAATTGGTATTATTTTTTCAGCTATTAACGCAGATTTTTCATTATTTCTCTGCTCAGCTCGTTGCATCATCCAATTAAAATTACACCAGCTATCGGGCGAAATTTGTTGATGATCGTCTTCGTCTTGCGGCGTCAACTCGTTTTCCACATCGTAATTTTCTCGCACAGTGACGATCACTGATCCAATTTTCTTGCTAATCATAGTCTCTTTGTTTTGCTCGAGGAAATCCAGTCTGTCTTCAATGGAACATCGCCTCCTTTTAATTGCAGGCAAATCCAGTGAACTACCCCCACAATAGCATAATTCGGCGGATTTATTAACAGCAGAATAATCTTCAGACTTGGCTTCATAAAATACACTTTTTGGAATACAACACCTTTCACACGTTTGCGTCTGCATCTTTAACAACACTGTGTGCATACCGTGACTGAATTTTATTTCATTAATCACATCTTAAATATGAACCCCCACCTCCCCTCCCCACGTTGTACTAGCACATGTCTGTAACTTATCCAAAACCTGTTTGAACGTGTCAGCTGCGGGGGATTAACGCCATCTGTTCACCCTTAACCCAAGGTCTCCTCCACTATAAACTTGACTTGAATCACCTCACCGCGGAAACTATCATTTATTTACGAATTCATTGTAATTTGAATAAACTCTGCAAGAAAAGGTCTGGTTTAATTTACAAAAATAAAGTTTTGCTTAATATGTTACATATCTTAACGTACTAACGTTCGAAAAGTTGAGAAAATTTAGTCAAATACTATCTGTCAAGCATAGTTCGAGTTATTAGACGGGGGGTAAGAAGTGGTGGTGATACCGCGGTATCATTGTCACCCCTAACCCCCACTTACTTTACAGCATGCAGACCAACCAGGATAGCATGAAAGTTATTTTTAAATGTGAACATTGTGAAAAAACATTTAGTCGAAAAGACAATTTGGCAGCACACATACGTGTTATTCATCTTACCGCTGAAGCCTGTATGGCTGTGCACAAGTGTTTGTTTTGTCCGATGTCATCGCCATATAAGCAAAATGTACAGCGACATATGAGGCAGGTTCACCGTGGTAGTCCAGAAGAGATATCTTTGCAACTAGAGTCGGCTAACAAACGTGGAAAGATGGTCAGGACCGCTGAAAATGAATTAATTGCAGCAATACCTTCAGCGTCAACTTCGGGGATATCTTCATCATCGAGGGTAGTTCAAGGAAATGCCTTTGTGAGATGTGATCAGTGCAATGTAGAGGTTGAGAAAAATAAATTCTCTTCACACACTCGCAGTATAATCCACAAGCAGAACTGTACGGTGAGGTTGCAGCCGGGTGTTGACTTAATAAATACTGCGTTCAAAGGGCGAATAGCTTCATACAAAGTATATATCCCAGAAAATCCAGACACTGTGGATATAAACCACTTTTTTGAAGTTAATCGAAGTAAGGTTCTACAGCTGATATCAGATTCTCTACGAAAACATGAATTTCAAGGTGCATTGAAGGTGAACTTTGAGCTATTCGCTGATTATATACTACCCTCAAAACTGGATAATGTAGATGAGGGGGGATCGGGGGCTGAGAGCAGTGTAAATCAAGAAACAAAATCATTTAACACGAGATACCAGATAGTCACATCATCCACGGAATTAAATGAACTTTACACTGAATTGGTGGAAATTTTAAAACTCAAAAGTCAGGAATTTAATGTAAGTTTAAAAAAGTTCTTTCATAAAAAATATGTAAATTCTAATTATCTCTTTTCTCTTTTAATTAGGAAAAGGAATCCGGTTGGGCTCTAACTAACATACTTTATATGGAAGTTAATATTGCTTTATTCAACCCACTTCGAGCTTCTTCATATATTCCACTGCCTGAAAAGATCCAAAACACACGATCCGTAATAAATGTGCGAAATATAAATAACAATATGTGTTTCGCTTTTGCCTGTTTGAGCAGTTTGTATCCAGTCCAGAAAAATGCCGAACGCGTGAGTCAATACTCGAGATATTTCAATAATCTAAATTTTGACGGGCTGCAATTTCCAATTCAAATTAAGGATATTCCGAAGTTCGAGCGACAAAACACTGGATTCAGTATTAATGTATTTGGATTAGAACGTGTTAATACCGGGAAGGATGACGTGGAGGATTATAATATTGTTGGACCACTTCACCATACGAGTCAGCGACGAGAGAAGCACATCAACCTGTTGTACCTAGAGCGGCAAGGCGGTCCGGATGGACATTATTGCTGGATAAAAGATCTGTCTCGGCTGGTCAGAAGTCAGCTAACTAAATATAAAGGACGTGTTTATATATGTGATGGATGCTTAATATTTTTTAACGATGAGGAAAAGTTGAAAAGACATATTAGCCGAGGAGATTGCAATAAAGTGTGTACAGTATTACCCGACCCCGAGAATAGGTTTCTGTACTTCAAAGAATACCAGCATTCAGTGAAAGCTCCATTCGTGGTGTATGCCGATTTTGAATCAGTACTTAGGCCTATATACGGGTGCCAGGCAAGCCCCGAAGCAAAATATACAGTGAACACAACGATGCACATACCACTTAATTTCTGCTATTTTATAAAATGCGATTATGACGAAACATTATCAGTTCTTAGGCAATACACTGGAAAAGATTGCGCCACCGTTTTTATAAAATGGCTAATTGAAGACGTAAAGCGCATATATAGGGACTACTTTGCAAACCCTAAGCCCATGAAGCCGTTAACATATGAACAACAGCGAATGCACTATGAAGCAGCAACATGTTTTCTCTGCGGCGAGGAATTTTCAAGTAACAATAATGGCGATATTACCAAGTCCGAACTTAGATGTGCCGATCACAATCACTTTACAGGTATTAATTAATTAATTAATTATTGATTAATAATAATTATGCTCAATGTATTATCATAAACTAATTTTTTTTTTCGTTTTTTTTTTATAGGAGAATACAGAGGAGCAGCCCACGGAAAGTGCAATTTGAAGTACAGAACACCCAGACACGTGCCGGTCTTCTTCCATAATTTAAGTAATTATGATGCCCATCTTTTCATTCAAGAATTGGCCGCCGCAGTGGAGGAAATCTATGTCATACCTCAAACCAAAGAAAAATACATTTCATTTTCTGCTAGAATGAAGATGACTGAATTCCATGAATCATCCCAAAACAACGCTTCCGACAACAGCACGAAAAGATGTCCCAGTATTGATCTGCGATTTCTCGATTCTTATCGCTTCATGGCCAGCAGCCTTGAATCACTCGCCAGTAATCTGCAAGAAAGCCAGTTCGTCGAGACCCGCAGGTTCTTCAGCAATCCCCTTCATCTGCAGTTGGTGGTGAAGAAAGGAGTCTTCCCGTACAGTTTCGTAGACTCCCATGAAATTCTAGAGAAGACGAAAGAGCTCCCATCAAGAGAGAAATTTTACAATGATCTTACAGAAACGGAAATAGACGATGCCTCATACGAACACGCCCAGAACGTATGGAAAACTTTCAATTGCACCAGTCTAAAGGATTATTCGGAATTGTACCTGAAGACCGACGTTCTACTTTTAGCCGATGTTTTTGAATCTTTTCGAACGATTTGTATGGATACATACAATTTGGAGGCGGCCAATTTTATAACTTGTCCCGGATTGTCATTCTCCGCCATGTTGAAATATACAAAGGTTAGTTTAGAGTTGCTCACCGACGTGGACATGTTACATTTCGTCCGAAAATCTATCAGGGGAGGGGTTGCAGTGTGCGTGGAACGCAGAGCAGTTGCAAATAACAAGTTCATCCCAGCCACCGTCTCTAACGACTATAAATACCATCCGGAACAGGATACAAATTACCTAATATACTTGGATGCAAATAATCTTTATGGTTTAGCTCTCTCCAAATACTTGCCCGTTTCGGGCTTTCGCTGGCTAGCGAAGGATGAAATTGACGATTTCGACATAAATTCAAACTGCGCCAGTGAAACCAATGCAAAAGGATATTTTCTTGAAGTCGATTTGACATACCCAAAACATCTCCACGACGCACATAACGAATTACCATTTTGTCCAGATAACATCATCCCGCCCAATGGTACCAGCCGTCAAAAGAAATTAATCCCAAATTTATTCGATAAAAAGAGCTATATTATTCATCACAGAAATTTATATCAAGTAATACAACATGGGTTGATAGTGACTAAAATTCACCGAATTTTGGAATTTAATCAGTCGGACTGGTTAAAGCCCTACATCGATCTCAACACTAAGAAACGGCAGGAGGCGTCCAATGAATTTTTCAAAAGCTTCTATAAGCTGATGAACAATGTCATATTTGGAAAATGTATGGAGGCGGTGGACAAGCGTGTCAACGTTAAATTAGTCAATATCTGGAAAAACGAGAAGCAGAAGAGGGGTGCTGAATGCCTAATTGCAAAACCAAATTTTCATAGTATAACCGTGTTCAACGAAAATTTTGCAGCCATACAGTTGAAACCCATAAAAGTTGTATATAACAAACCGATATTTGTGGGTTTTAGTGTACTGGACATTTCCAAAACGACGATGTTCGACTTCCATTATAATTTTATCAAGAGGAAATATGGTGAAAAGGCTGCATTACTCTATACCGACACGAACTCCTTAATTTACAAAATCCAAACGCCAAACATCTATGACGATATTAAATCTAACATTGATAAATTCGATACAAGCAACTACTGTCCAGATAACCCTTATGGAATTCCTCTAGTAAACAAAGCCGTTTTAGGGCTAATGAAAGATGAGACAAAAGGTGAAATTATGTTGGAATTCGTGGGACTCCGAGCGAAGCTTTACGACTATGTAATTGGTAATCGCACTTTGAAGAGAGCTAAAGGTGTCAAGCACTGCGTAACAAAGCGTTTAAAGCATCAGGCATATTTAGACTGCCTTCTGAAGAAGAAAGTTAAACTTTGCAGACAGAATATTTTCAAATCCATTAAACATATTATATATACCCAACGAATAAATAAAATTGCACTGTCTCCTTTTGATGATAAACGCTACATTTTACCATGTGGGATTAGAACTCTAGCTTGGGGGCATTATAGAATTAGCCATAATGTTAGTGAAAAATAAAAATGTACAAAATTATTACCTATCTTTTTATATGTATGTTGTAGAAATTAAGTTGCAATAATTAAAGTAAGAGGGGGAATTAGCGATAATGTTAGTGGTAAATAAAATTGTACAAAATTATTATCTTTTTATATGTATATTGTAGAAATTAAGTTGTAATAATTAAAGTAAGAGGGGGAATTTGCGATAATGTTAGTGGTAAATAAAATTGTACAAAATTATTATCTTTTTATATGTATGTTGTAGAAATTAAGTTGTAATAATTAATTAAGAGGGGAAATAAATGTAATTTTTTAAATTTCTGCTGCCTTATTAATTTATGGTGGTTCTGAAGTCAAAGCAAATGAGAACAAAAAAATTAAAGAACTTTATTCTCAAGATGAGTAAAAAAGATACAAATTATTATTATTACAAAGTAAGTATAACATGTAATTAGACAATATCAGACTTATCGATCCATGAATTATGCTGATTCGTAAATCCGAGCCATTTAACATAAATTTTGCCATTGTTTCTGTTATGTCGAAGTATTTTCTCCACCAAGTACGTATCTGGATGTCGAGTCTTTTGCAGCTCCGGCTCGTAGAAGCAACCCCTGATCGGCTGGTCATTCATGTCTCTGAGCTCGTATGTAACGGGGTTTGTTATATTAATTTTCGCTATTTTGAACAATTCAGTGGTCCATCCGGCAGTATAACCCTTCTCGAAAACACTTTTATATTTACTAATTCGAACAATGTCCCCAACACGATATTTGCATTTTGGCGGTGCAATTTTCGGGTGATCAAAGACTTTCAGCTGAGTTTTAGAAGAAACGTCAGCTGGTTTCATTCCCGTAGTACGATGCACTGCATTGCTATATTCATTCGTTATGTCTGGTAGAATATCTAGCCACTCGTGCGCCCCCCTTACTGCAAATTCCTTATAAATTCTGGTCTTAAGTGTTCCACAATCGCCGCCTTCTTCGAACTGTAATGATTGATTCGATTCTGCTCCATTAAAGAGTTGAAATGTCGGTTATAGAATTCGCTACCTCTATCACTCTGCAGATTCTTCGGTGCGTAACTGGCCTCATGAAGAATACTTTTCATCATTTTGCTCACTTCAACACCAGTCTTTTGCTTCACTGGTCGCGTCCATACATATTTAGAATAGCAGTCAATTGCAACCAATACATAGCGATTTCCTTTATTTTCCGAGGCATACGGCTGCATTTCAGCTAAATCGATCTGCCATAGATCGCCGTAGCCTTTAATAATTGTTCTTCGTCGGCGGAAATTGCGACGAGCTGGCTTATACAACTCATTCACTAACAATCTCTTCTCACCCCCATCCATACTATACAAGGGTTAATTCGCAAATGCACTAAGATGGTGAAGGGATTTTGAAATATCTGTTTCAGATGACGGTTGTTCGCCCACCGCCTCCACTTTCCATGGTTTATATTCCCCGATGATTGTGCAGGTCAGTGGCGGCCCCGCTGGCTGAGCCATTTCAAATTGAATCATGTCACCTTTTTGAAGCATTCTTCCTACAAAATCCACCGCCCCTATCGATTTACCGTTAACGAAAATGTTGGTTTTAACATTTAATTGACAATCGAGTACTTTAAAAGATATAAAAGCCTTCACATGATTTTGCTTATTAATATGATACCATTTGGAGTTGGTCTTTGGCTGTTTTATACCCTGGTAGCTGAAAACTACAAGACCGCGCAAATCATTGACTGTATCGTTCACGTATCTTCTACTTTGCTGCTGTGATGATATCTCATCGGCACCCTTAATCTTCTCATCGACATAGCCTCGCGTAGCCGCATCATTCAACTGTATGGGCTTATTAACATTCTTTAGGCGTCTATTGTTGATATCATAGTCACCGTCCGGGGTTAGAGTAAATCCGAGACCTGGAGGACCACGCAACCCCTCTCTGTATATTTTCCCCCGACGTCCGAATTTATCAATGATGTGACCACGACTCATGTCTATTATGCACTGGCTATGGATGTGTAAATATGCAGTTATTTATATTTAGAAATTAATAGATGTATCCTTCCTCCCGCAGTTCCTCAACTAATGACATTAT
Source organism: Xestobium rufovillosum (assembly GCA_963966045.1). Classification (NCBI taxonomy): domain Eukaryota; kingdom Metazoa; phylum Arthropoda; class Insecta; order Coleoptera; family Ptinidae; genus Xestobium; species Xestobium rufovillosum. Next base: position 17,743,968 of record OZ014493.1, on the reverse strand, counting down.
TTCATTATCATGCCCTGTATGACCGGCTAGCTTGGAGGCTGAGAGCACTCGTAATCGATCGATTAACTCTTTTGGATTATTCCAGTAAACATAATCCATAACCGTGCCGGTTGAAAAGGTCTTCTTAGCAGGTAAAGTGAATTTCATTGCCGACGATCGGAGCCGTGAATAAGAAGCTTGACCACCCCCCTTCTTAATTCCAATTAAAGGTTCTATAATGTGGCGGTACTTTAAGGACTTGCTTCCTCTTACACCTAGGATGGGGTTATGGCCCTTATAAACCACATTGGTCAACTTTAAGATTTCAGCGTAATTCCCCTTCTCTCGCTCGCTGACAGTGCGTTCTAACGCAGCAGGCCGCTTAAAGAATATCAAATCACATAATTCGGGAGTGGCTTTATAGGTCTTTAGTTTTCTACTGTGTCTCCAAAACGAGATGTTATGGCCCGATATCGTCACCGTTGCATTACCCATAACCAGTTTTCCGGCCTGTGGATCCACACGAACTCCAAATATCTTATCATAATTAGGTTTTCCAGTTTGAATTTCTTCAATAATCTCCTCTAAATCAATCACGTCCTCCGCCGCCCCTTCTTTCGCCATCATGGAACTCGCCGGAGATGAAGCGGGTGTCCTTGCAAGAACGGATGGGGAGTAAGATGTGGTTGCAGCTGCAGCAGCACTGCTTTCAAGCGAGTCTCCGTCATCGGGGGTGGAAGTTGCTGTTGCTGGAATACTACTGCTTGTCTGACGTATGGGAATATTTGAAGAAGGCCTGCTTCGAGTGAGGGATTCTGGATTTGCTGTCGGTGGAGTTTTGATACTCATTTTAGAAATCGATTTCAATGGTTTCGTTATTGGTTCATAAAATTTCTCGAGCACCTCTCTGGATTTAACATCTTTCGACTTTAACATATTGAACTTCTTCCTTACCGCATCGGTAGCCTCCACCAATTTCCGCTTCATTTGTATAACTTCATCCATATTTTTACTACTACCACTCATTCTGCTGGCGCACATTTCTCCTCCTCCTCCTTGACGTTCAGAATACTTGATATGTTCACTCTACGCCAATACCCACTTAAATAAACTGACAATTCTAATTACACTGTTCTTATATTTTTTTTCCATTCAACAGTCACTATTCCTCTATTCCATGATTATGAAATTATCAAAACCCTTTCGGTACCTCCCATTATTTATTTCACTGTCCTTGTCGATGGTTAAAAATCCAAATTTCCCCCTCCAGCATTCGGAGCACATTTCTTGAAATTGTGCGAAACTTACATCAGGTGCAACATGATCGGAGAATATATGGCGAAGGTTTGTATCATCTTGTTTGAATAATACAATCAAATTGGCATTATCACGTATCAGCTGCTTCGGTAACTTTGAATACGTTTGACCGAGGAAGAAGGAATCAACATTTTTATGACGCCCCATACTGAAATATGATTGTATTATAGCGGCTGATTGACAAAAAAGGTCGTCGAAAATAAAAATGAATTCTCTCTCACCTCGTTTGGTTGCATTATGTCCGCGTTGTTGTCGTACATAAAAAAGCCCATTCCTTTAATGGGTGTCAATATATTTTTTAAATACTGGTACTTGGGTTGAAATAAGGATTTGGAGTATATATAGACGTTAGCGAATCGTAAACCTTGAGGATGCGTGATTAGTGAAATCATTACATTTGTCTTTCCGCAATTAGATGGTCCCACAATAAGTGCTCTGATACTGAACGGTAGAAGTGGTCCATGTCTTCGACAACGATTATCAATACCCCCTCCAACCTTTGCATCTAAATTTTCCACGCCCAACTTTTGTTTCTGCTCTACGATACGCATTGTGCAAGCGCTAGATACTATATAAATTGAAAACAGGGCAGTTCGTTTATTTAAATGTTGATTGTTGAGCCTAATGGACGTACATCTCGAGGAGGGCGCTCCCGCATTACCGGAGGTGGTATTGTTAATTCTCTAATTAACAAACTTCCATTTGAATTACATCTGCCTGGGGGCTATCAGTACTGTGGACCCGGCACAAAAGTACAAAAAAGATTGGCCAGGGGCGACGCCGGAATTAATCCCTTAGACGCTGCCTGCAAGAACCACGACATTGCATATTCAAAAAGTGCGGATAACTTAAAGTTGAGACATCAGGCTGATTATGAACTGGAGCAACGTGCATGGGAACGAGTAAAATCTAAAGACGCTGCTCTTGGTGAAAAATTATCTGCCTGGCTTGTTACCGGTATCATGAAGGGGAAAAGGCGTTTCGGTATGGGACTTGGCAACTCGACAACCGGAGGAGGAAAGGGTGGAGCTGTAAAGGTGGTGAGAGAAACGCGCAGCAGAAAAAAGAAGAATGCGGGAAAGGTTGAAAAGGTGTCATTTGGAAGAGACATTGTTGGATCGGCAAGGAGGGCTTTGAAGGAGGGTGTTGGTCGCACTGCCGTGCGAAAAAATGATGTGCTGTCGGCGGCCGGCATAGCGTTTAACGCTGCAAAAGCTGCATTAAAAAAGGGCAGAGGCCGCAAGTTGCGGGTACCACGCATAATTCCCGTTCCCAAGATTGGCGGTATCTTACCACTCATACCCATTTTCGCCGGTTTGTCCGCGCTCGGCACTTTAGCTGGAGGATCCTCTGCAATCGCCAAGGTTGTAAACGATGCGAAAGAGGGAAAAAGGAAATTGGCAGAGGCCAGCAGACATAATAAAACAATGGAGGCGATTGCGTTGGGGAAGAGAGGAGGCGGGCTATATTTGAAGCCGTATAGATCCGGCTTCGGACTCTTCCTTAAACCCTACAGTTCAAAAAACTAATTACGCTACCTCGGAGGGCGCTGACTGACATCGACTTGAGGCCTTTTGCAAAACAGATGAAAATACCACATTTCCGAGGTGTGTTTATGAGAGATACTTTACCTTCTTCGGGGGTGAAATGCTGTGAGAGGGGCATAGTTAATTTGGATAATTGGGAGGGGGACGGGACGCACTGGGTTGCGTATAAAATACATAATGGTGACGTTGAATATTATGATAGTTTTGGTAATTTACCCCCACCTAAAGAATTTATTCGTTATGCGCAGGGGGGAACGTCAAACGACGTAACCATATACTATAACTATGAACGAGAACAGGATTTCGACACAGTTTGGTGCGGTCATCTGTGCTTAAAGTTCCTGTTAGACGATATTAATACAGTTTCTAGAACAAGGTGTGATAATGTACCGTGAAGACATTAAGAGAATGGCCCATTCCCTACTCGCATTTTCTCGTTTGAGAAGTTTGACGAAGATGAGTAGAGGCCAGCTCGCGGATATGCCAAAAGAACTTATGATTGCTTGCGCGCCTAATGAGATTGCTCTTGTGTGGGAGAAGCTTCCAGATCGTCTTAGAAACGACATTGATATATTAAAATATCAATATTGTTATGAACACAATGGCTTGGAGGCAGTAAGTGACAATGGAGATGATGATGATAGTGGCTTAGATGTAAACGATGGCCCGCCACCCAGAAAGATTTTCTGCTGCTATTGCAACATGGATTGCAACAATGAAGCAGATGTTTCCATAAATGCGGCTGCTGCCGCGGAAGACGCAGTCGGCCAACGCTCGGCAACGTCGAAGATATTCCTCAGCTGCTGTGGAAAAATCGCAATAAGTTTGTGATTTTACGACAGACCTCATCAGTCATGTCGCGAACGTTTACTTTATCAGGACATTCAAGTGTGCTAAGTGCCGACTTTTATCCGCCGATTGAATTAGACGTGAACGGTCGATATGGTCTGGGATTGCTCGGATTTTACAGCTACAATTCTATATTTAACGTTGATGAGACAAATAATGTGTTTGCCTTCAGGCGCAGCAGCAGCAGCAGCAATACTGATGTGGAAATTTTGAAAGTTCCTCCGGGCTGCTATGAAATTGAAGAACTCGAGAGGACAATTCGTCAAATTATGGGAATTCATCAAACTACGAGGGTCAAAGGTGTCATCGCGAAACCTGAAGAATCCGATAAAGTATTTTCCCTGCGGGCAAATAACAATACCCTGAAGTGCGAGCTGTGGTCGAAGCACGAGATGGATTTCACCCACATACATTCAATTGGGAATTTGTTAGGATTTGAAGAGAAGCTGTTGGCCGCTAACGTAAAACATGAATCCACACTGACAGTTAACATAATGAAGGTGCGAATAATCCGTATAGACTGCAATATTATTTCGGGCTCATATTTGAATGGAGTGGAGTCGCATACATTATTCGAGTTTGATATCGACGTTGAACCGGGATATAAATTGTCCAAAGAACCTCTAAACATAATTTATATGAGCGTTCGGCCAGAAGGTCGCCAGTTTATTGACAACGTTACTCTGAGTATCTTGGATGATAATGGTGAACTGATAGACTTCCGTGGAGAAAAGATTATCGTAAAAGTTGAACTGAAAAAGTTACATTAATGGGTTTCCTCTACAACGGACAGTTACGTCATTTTCATCATGACCACCACCACCCTCCAAAACCGAAGTGGGGGAGATGTAATAAGTATGGAGGTGAGGAAGGGAGTGATGCCATTCAAGAGTTAAACGCATAAATTGACCATTATTAATAACAATTAGCAACAATATTGCAATTACAAGCACAAATCACGTCTCCGCAAGCCCCGCAATTAAAACCGCGCACAAAATCGCGAGCCGCTAACTATGATTGCCAATTAAAGCCGTTGATTAGGCCGCTAATTAGCCCACTGGGCCCTAATCTCCTGATCTCCTGATCATGAGTCAGTCTCCTTAATTCCCTACTACTGATGTAATATAATAAACTTAATTTAAAAACTATAATGAAAACTGTAAAAAGTTTTCCGACATCTGAAATGTACTTACTTCCCATAAAATTTATTTTATTTATTCTAATACAGATTATAGTATGATATACAGTGTGATCATTTAAAAACGAGCCACCTCAAATATCTAAGAAACGAATAGAATTATGAAAAAACGCCGATACACTAAATTTATGACGCAAGGGGGACAGATTTTGAGTATAGTTGATGTCTCTAAAACCTACCCCCTAGTCCCCAGTCACCCTCACTTTAAAATCTCAAATGGCATCATATCGCTTGTGATATCTCATTTTAAAGGAAATCGAATGAGGAATACAGCAGCGATATTTATTTTTTAATTATTCCTTATTTTGAGCTTTAAAAACTAAAATAAGGTCATTTCAACCTTTCAGTAAATAAGAAAAATCATGGGTTAAATTTGAGACAAAATAAGAGTTAAACCTTGTAGATATCAGATAATAAACATTTCATACAAAAAAGAAGCTTTGTAATTTAAAACAGGAAAGTATAACTTGTAGAATAATTTAAGGAAAATCTATCTTAGATGCTCAAAAGTCAAAATGGGCCCAGTTATTTGCAAAACAATAATAAAGCCTATATTCTCGAACTACCTTCTTACATTCAGGAATGTTTGGGAGGGAATATTTCGGCATGTTTCTGATATTGTGAGCCTCAAATTAATTAAATTTTCTGTGTGGGTTTGACACACTGCTGATTTAGCATAGCCCCAAAAGAGAAAAAGTAGCAGGCTGAGATAGAGTAATTAAAAAATAAACATCACTGCTGTATTCCTCATTCGATTTCCTTTAAAATGAGGTGTCGCAAGTAATATAGTGCCATTTAAGATTTTAAAGTGAGGGTGGCTGGAGGTTGGGGGGTTGGTTTCACCAACGTCAACTATGCGTCAAAATGTGTCCCCCTAGATTCCTAAATTTACGTGTCTCGGCGATTTGACGTATTTCTATTCGTTCCTAAGATATTTGAGGTGGCTCGTTTTTAAATGATCACACTGTACAGTATGCTCGGTAGGCAGCCCAATTTTGTCACCGCTCGCGCATGACGTAGGTGCGAAATAGAGATTCGCGGGAAACACTTCTCCGTGCTGTGCGAACGCAATGATCAATGATAGGATGATGTTAGTATTTTGTATTACGAGTATACGAATTTTAAGCATTATTTCCAATTTTTATGAAAAATTGCAGTTGTTTTAATTAATTTTTCAATAAACTAAAAAATAACTGTCAAACATTTTCTAAAATATCAAGACCAAGACTTTCCCAAGACTCTTGCTCCAAGACTCTTGGTCTTGGAGGTTAAGTCTTGGTATTGGTCTTGGGCCATTTATGTTAGTCTTGGTCTTGGTCTTGGTCTAGAATTCAAGACCAAGACAAGACAAGACCAAGACTTTTCTTGGTCTTGTGCGAAACCCTAAAGTTGTATTCGGCCACTTTCTCATTCAGAATTCTGATAGTTGCGAGATGGTCAATGATATTAGTGTTCTTTAGAATACTGCATGTTCTATGGATTGGTAAGCTGCTAATTTATTCCTTATTCTAATTTTAATTATTCCAATATACAGCTTGAACATTTGTGATAACAGTCTTATTGATATGTAGTTTTGTAGAGAGGAGGGATCCCTTTTCTTACAAAGTAATGTGATTAGTGATACGTCCCAGATTTCTGGTATCTATTCTTCTTTCAAACACCTATTGAAAAGTGTTTTTATTTTAAGTATTACTAAATTCTTCGCTTCTTTAATCATGCCATCTTTCTCCGGAGCTTTATTATTCTTCATCGGACTAATGGCTTATAGGATTTCTTCTTCAGTTATAGTTCTTCCGATCCTATGTTCATCTGAGAAGTAAATTTACTCAGTAAAATTATTTTACAAAATTGTACCTATTTAGAATTTAATAAAGGGGACGATAGCAGGTGTATATAGTGATGCCCACGATATTCTCGATTGCCAGAGTCTCGTCTTGTCTCGTCTAGATTTCGAGACAAGACTCGAGACGAGACTTTAAATTTTCCTTGCGAGACGAGAAAAGACTTTCGAAAAGTCTCGTATCGAATCTCACTCGAGAGTCTCGCAAAATTCTCGCAGTATCACGTGAAATTAATAAATATCAAACAAGACAAAATTCTGATAAAACAATGAATGTATTACAATGGTGGAAGGAATATTTTCCAGTTACAAGTGCGATGGCAAGGGATTTCCTTAGTACCCAAGCTACTCGTTCCGGCGAAAATACTTTTTTCACGTGCGTCATTAACAATAAGGAAACATCGAAATCGGCTCAATAATGCATCAGAAAGATGTTTTTTGTGTCTTAATGACTGGTTAGAAATAAAAAGTCAAAAATAAAGTAGACTTTTTTTTAGTTAGATTTTCGTTTTTTTTTGGTAACTAAGAATGTTACAGTTTTAGTTAATTACATAATACCTATCGCTATGAAAATATATAAATGTGGATGGAAATCAAAACGTTATATATTTCTACAATTGAAATAACATGTTTATCTTATTATTCCTTAATGTTTTTGTTTACTTGCACTTATGTTATTATTTTAATGCTAATGTAGGATAATGATATAATGCTTTTTTCCTTCACAATAATAAAAGTTAGTGTTAATATTGTGTGTATAAGTATGTATAAATATTTCACTTACATAGGGAACTTTAAAGGCTATCTTATACATCGGGAAAATTTTGCGAGACATTTGCGAGACTGGCACGATACACCAGACGAGACGAGACTGTAGATTTTTTCTTGCGAGACAAGACGAGTCTTTTCAAGGTCTCGTGGGCACCACTACAGGTGTATAAGCACAGTTTACGTAGCATTCGTGTTTATTAAAATTATCTGTAAATACTCTTGTAATATAAATAATATACGAAACTGGTAAGAAAAACTAATGGGTTCGTATTGATTTTTTAGTCCTGTCAGTAGATATTTTATTTTTGTGAACATAAAGCTGTAAAATAATATTAAAATTCCAGTCACCTAGTTATAAAAATTAATTTGCTATATCGGCTAGCTGAAGTTGTTATAAAGATTAATAATGAGAAACAGAAAAGATAAAGCTCATTTCCTAAGAACTCTACGAATTTCTCTGCTTTAGTCCATAGCCGTGTCACAAGTTAATTCATAAACATATTCTCACATCGTCTGTTCAATTTCAAGGTATAGTCAAGTTACTATATCAGACAAGTATTAATGTGAACTAAACTGTTAGTGAATAGTTCTGATTTAACTTGTACGAGAAACGGTACGCTTGGAATGACAACGTATTTATGCAAAGATTGCATGTCGTGTCCCACAAACAGGAAAACGGTTGATTTTCTTAACATTTCCTGTTCTTGCAATACTAACGATGTAAGTGTTCAAAGTTTTTTATATATTTGATTTGCGTGGCTACAAAGGGGTACAAAAGTCACTGTAAATTACTTTCAAGAAAAAATGCTTAGTATCGCCCAGGAAAGAAAATAAATGCCGTTAGAAATAGACTTAATGACATACTCACAGAGTGACTTACGGTGTTACTTCGTAATTTAAAGAAAAAAGTTATATGAGAAAACTCCGTTCTTTTTTAATTCTCCAAAATTTATTTTTGGGCACAATTATTATATTAATACTGCACTCAACAAAACTATATCTCCCTGTAAACTCTGCACTTGCTAATTGGGTCCAAAACTGTTTTGAATTAAACGGATTTAAAAATATGGAATGCTTTGTCAAATAATTTAATTTGACTTCACTTTTGAAAAATTGCTTGTGATTTAAAAACAGGTATAAACGAAATCGACCAGAAACAATTTCTAGAAACTGCGTTCAAATAATTTATTAAATTGTGTGAGTAATATGGCTATGGATGGGTGACTCATTTCTGCGCTGTGGCTGGGGCGCGCCTTGGATCGCCTATCCAGCTTTACCTAATGAGGTTTTCCAGGTTTTCCTCATTCTCGCACTAAATGGTGGGTAGAGTACTAACAACTGTAGGTCGTTCCTGTGAAGCACCTGCGGCCAATAGTAATATGCTGCCTCCTCCGTCCCGCACAAGCTATATAGTTAGCTTCTGGGGCTAACATTAGGGTTAGTAGGAGTGAGTAGAGATATTATTATTATTATTATTATATGCATCAACAAGGTACCAAAAAGTTGATATTTGAAAAATGCAACTTGAAATTTAGTTCCTTGTAATTTTATATATGATCTAGGCAATTGTAAAAAATCCATTGCTTTCAGCAATGGGCATTCATTGCTAAAAGCTCGTGCGTCCAGCAGTCGAGAAAACCCTGAAGAATAAATAATAAATGCCTGTCTTTGGTTAGTTAACTATGGCAGTTGTGAAGTGAACAGCAGTTGTGCATTTGCAAATGTATCCTATTCTGCAGTTTAAATGTATTCGTAATAGCAATATGAAATATCAGCTGCTGCTTGCTCTGAGACACAATCGACAAGAATAAATAACACGAGAAACACATTATCATTGTTTGTAATGCACGTTGCGAAATTACTGTGTTGTGCAAGTTTTGAAAATATTTATTGTTGTTGAGAGCATGTTTTGCCATAATAATATGTAAATTGTCTCTTAAAATAAATAGGTCGGTTGGCTACAGCAAGATGATTTATTTCTGGTACATTTTCCACACATACCTACCTATAATATCACCGTATGATTTATTGTTCAGTAGTTGCATTACGGATTTCAAATTATCCAGGTGTGCATTTTAAATACACTTTCGGTTACGGAATTATTGCAAAATAACGCTGATTTCCCCTTTCCTCTTAACTTAAAAGTACGTGACATGGTCACTTTAACACCCAGTATTAAGCCAATTAATAAGTCAGAAAAGTAGCAAATAGGTGCCCGTCCATAAGCAACAGTCTAGGGCATTTAATCATTGATGTCAGGGCAGGCAAGTCTTTTGATTATAATAGCTAGAAAGGTGCTAAAATGTTTGTATCAGGTAACAATGGTAATAGTGTGAAACCAGATTATTAAGTACAGAACAGACTTTTATGTGCATGATTTGAGAGTAATGAGCTTAGAACTTTTTTAGTTTTATTGTAGAGATAGCCACAGCCGACCCCTCCCCCCCTTCGGGATATTATCGAACGTGAGACGCAAACTAGCTTGACACATGACAGGTAAGAGTGGACAGTAACCTAACCTGCGAAATACCGAAATCCTATACTCTATCTGATATAAGAGTGCAGTGGTGGGCGTGGCTTGACCACCCCGTTTTACACAGAAATATTAATTACAAAAGACGGACATTCAATGACATTGTGTAAGGTATATAATATAAATTATCATCTTCTATCGAAATTTGATTATCCATAGGTTGAATACTAGGTATCTGCAGCTCTTCGGTTTTATCGGTTATTCGTATGTTTTGATGCACGATTATATTGCTTCTCGATTTTGTAGTAGGAGCAGGCAAGGAAGCAGTTATGTAACTCAGGATTATTATCATCACCGAAAACAATCGGCATATTATTTATGTGATTTTCAGAAGTATCGATAAGCTCATCGTCATGCTCAAACTCATTACCATTATTGTCATCGTCGGTGTCTAATGTGATCTGATACTAAACCGTGGTCTGTGTTAGGCTTCAATTTTAGAAAAATTTGACGTAAGAATTTAAAATCCTCACATGCTTCAGCGGGTTCACAAGTTTTAATGTTGTCTTTAAGCTGATCAATCTTATCTGGTCCAACAATCTGGTATAGATCTGCGAATGACAATGTGAGTTGTTGACTGGAACTTCTTCAGTCGGACCATCTTTTTCAGTCTGTTTCCCTAAACATTTTGTGAAGTCAATCGCCGCCGAATTCCATGGATGAGGACCTGATGCTCGAAAACCGTTAACAATTGTTTCTTTTTTGAGATGACTAATAGCTTCTTTTAGTATTGGAGCAAAGTGTTCTTTCCCGAGTTTGCAATATGGATTTTGCCTCCTCCATCGCAGAATGCCATCTTTCCACATGGACTTCAAAGGTTTGAAGCAAGACACATCCGCTGGCTGCAATAAGCTCGTAGAGTTTGGGTAAAGAGCGAAAAGCACTATTCCCAGTTGTGAACAAAGTTGGCCGAGTTCGTACGTTAAATGAGTTTGATGACCATCCACGAAGAGTATGATGGGGAATTTGACATTCTCTTTCTGCAGATATGGATAGAGAACATTGGCGACATAATTTTGGAAAATCTCAGCCTTCATCCACCCATTATCGCTGTTAGCTATACCCCAATCATCAGGGACAGCAGCGACGATTTGACGTGATAACCTTTTATTGGGATATATTATTAACGGTGGAGTAATATTACCGCTGGCAGAGAATGTGAACATAACTGTTAAATTTTGCTTTGCATTCCCCTGGTCCACCTCATAAACGTTCTTAGTACCTTTTGGGGCTAAAACTTACTTTTCCCAACTTTGGACAGAAGAGAACGCATTGCTCGTCGCCATTGTAAACACGAGAAAGATCTTCCAAAATTTAAAAAAGATGTTACTCTTCCAGATACTTCTGGATTTCGCCGAATAACTTTCTTTTGTCGTTTTCTGCCACATTTGCCGATGCCGCTCTGACAGCTTCCGTGGTCCTAGGAGTCAACATAGGATGTGTTTTCAAGAAACCAGCATACCAATGTGCTCCAGGAGTTTTGTTTCGAAATGGATTGTTTCTTCCACTTGCATCCATAAAACATTTTACAGAGATTTGTAGGTCAATTTTTCTTTTCGGGAAACCTTCCTTTGACGAATCAATAACCCATTTTTCTAAACTACTATCCTCTTCTTCTTGGGTTAAATAGGTGTTTTATTTTTTTTTTAATTTGGACCCAAGACGAAATTGTAATGTGCTTCTTGGGATGCAATACTTCTTTGATACGGTTTTTTTGGCAGCAACATTTCGAACTTCTGCCAGAGCTATTTGGATTGTACCTTCATCATAAGCTTTAGAATATTTTGTCCCTGATTTTGTTTTCGGCATTTTAAGATCTGAAATGGAAATTTTGGGTCAGGTATGTACCTAGGAAAAAATCTGGTAGGCATAAGGTTCCTGAGGAGATGCCAATCACTAGGTATGCCTCAAAAGCAATGATCAGCCCCATTACTGGCAGCGTGCCAATCATTAGCTACATCAAATCAACGTCCAGCCCTATTATTGGCACCAGTGACAATAATTGGTATTTCAGCACATTTAATGTGTCGCCAGTTTCAAGATTGTTATGTATTGTAAAATTAGTAGAAGCTTTATTGATCGCTAACATCTAATGATCAATTTTCTATAAATACTGAATTTGTGTTTAATTGCGAAATTTTAGTCATCTAAGTAGGGTATTAAAAAGGGATGTTTTCTTCAATGAATGATAAACTTCAATTGTTGTGTTTTATTCATGGTTCATTTAATTTTCTAACCGTTGGGACTGATGATCGCCTTCTTTTGAATCAATGATTTGTGTTTTATATACGTTTGCAGCAAGAAAAATGATGAGTGTATAGGTACCTAAAATCAAAAGTCAAATTACCGTTTTTTTCTCATACATCGTTAGCTCCTGCAACTGCTTGGCAACAAATGCATCATTGATTTGATTTATGTCGATCTGTTTTTGTTGCCGCGATCAAAGATCCGTTGCTCAAACTGTAATTGGGAATATTTAAATTTAATTTATTTACTTTATTTACTTTGTGAGCAAAAATAATGTAACAACTGACACTATCTTAAAAAGACGGCACAAGTTAAAACAATAGTTTCATTTTTCATCACTCGCTGCGAGGAGTTCATTATGTTCCGCTTGATTCTACGTGTGTCACTGATTTAATTTGCAATTATTAGGTATTGAATGACTCGATATACCCATACTTTTTTGTTAGCTAATTCCTGTAAACAGTAAGTGCTGGGGGCGTAGAGAATGGTGACTATTCATAGCCAGGCTAGATACATATTTTCTTAGAATTTGAACTTTTTATTTACTCGTTATTATTTAGTATGAAATGCTTTTTATTTATTTTATTTACAATGTTCTTGACAATCTAAATAAGTAAATATCCTGGTAAATATTAATTTATTTAAAAGTTGCAGTAATTGTCAATTTATAATGTGGATTTTAAGACTCGACCGCATCAAGCTGATTTCCTCTCCCCTGCCGCTCTAGACAAGATAAGTTTCTAGGATTATAACATAATATATTACCTATCGTTGCCAGGATAAAGGATTAACTGAATTGAAATGATTTTTAACGCAGTGAACGGGGGAGGGGCGTAAAGCACACTTTTAAAAGTACCTAGTCGTAGGAAAAAAAATCATACACATAAACATAGGTCATAATTTTTGCTTGGTTGGATAAATTGAAATTTTGTCTAAATAGGTGACTGCTTCTTCCTCAATAACTGAAGCAGTCAGCCAAATGTCTTAGGAACCGTGACGGAGATATGGGGATACCCTATTAATTGAAATAAAAAATCTTCTCTAGTGGGGTAGGCATCTCGAGAAAAATACATTTTCTGAAAAGGTAGCAAGAGTACTTTTTAATCAATAATTAACTAACCAAGTTAAATAAATACAATTTATCAACGCTCGTGAGATAAGAACTTTTTATCCCACTCATTTTGAGTGAGATAAGGAGTTTATTACCGCACGCGTTTTTCTTATCTCACTGCTTTTAAATCAATCAAATTAAGTTAATGAAAGTAACATTAAATATAAATATGTCAATTTATACAATCGCCATCGCGATGTGTCGCCATGTAGTTTCAATGTTCTGGTTTTCTCTACAGGTAAGTCATGACAAATTTTAAATTATAATTACCGTTTATTTTCACTTTTTGGGGGCGTAGATAAAAATTTATACGATATACGTGTGATAGCGCTTTATTAACGTACTTTTGCGATTGCTACGCACTCGTTGCGCAAATTTCGCGGGAGTGCGTTAATAAAGCTCATATTCCACTTATATCGTAAATAGCTATTGTATAATACTTTGTTGTTATTTGAAGTATTAGTGTATTCCCGTCACTGCTCACAGGACGTTTTATTTGACACCTTCTCATACTGAGGAAAACCAGCCGAATATATTCTGTAAAAATGTTAACTTGTTTGAATTAATCAAACTAAAGATTTAAAAGGTATCCAAACAAATTGAGAAATTTTAACACACTAATAATTATGTAAATCAAAACAAAATAGGACACTTTTTATAGGATTTTCTTTTCTTATTTTGAACCATAGAATACGCTCTAATATTTATGACATACCTATAATGGTGTTGTACACAATACAGGGTGATTCATAACGAGTGTAAAAGATTTCGAGGGCTGATAGAGGAGGTCAAAATAATAAGAAAAAATCGATGAACGTGTGTCCTAAAATTATCCCCAACAAAAATACGGGGTGTTCAAGTTTCTCCAAACAAACTGATTATTTTTAATATTTCCGAAACTAAGAAAGCTATCAAATTAAAGTTTTAGGGACAATTTGTCGCTTGCAGACCTCTATCATCAAAAAAATATATACCTCCGAAAATAATTTATTTTTATGAACAATTTCTTAACGGAAAGTTCAGATTTTGATGTTTTTACAAAATGCTGTTTTACTCGGAAGTTAACAGTTGTATAGCAAAAATCAAAAATACCTCTTTTCTTTTAAATATAACGCAGAATCCAAAACTTCAATATTTTCCTTAGAAAACAGTTGCGTAACATCGTGTAAGCCAACGGAAAGGGCTCTTCAGCTTATAGCGGCGCCACTGGTGGCAATAGAAAAGCAAATATTTTTAGGATGATCGAGGTTCACAAAGGACAATAGCACTCAAAATATGTATTCAATAGCTTCAGTAGATTCGGAGATATTAAAAATAATCATTTTTTTCGATAATTTTCTACACCCTGTATCTTTGTTGGGAGCGATTTTAGGACAGATGTTCATGAAATATTTTTTCTTGTTTTGACTTCCTCTATCACATCTAGAATTTTTTTACACTCGTTATGAATCATCCTGTATATAGCAGTTCCCACTTCTGGTTATTTTATCCACCTTTATTGTGCAGACAATTGAACCTGCCTGGTATAATCTTATTAAAATTATTACCATTTCTATTTCAGTCTGCACGACCGATGTTATTTGGATTAGTCACCTTCCTTCCTGGTCTATTCCTGTAATTAAATCTATCTGCGAGGCGAATTAGCAATAAAATCCCAACCCTTAACGTAATTCGGGTTAATATTAACGGCGCCGTTGGAAATTCCTCACGTATACTGCACGTGAGAGATTTAAACAAATCCGAATATGTTGTTAGGGATATTCTCACTATATTCATACTTTATAATTCCGCTCGTAGGCTATCGCCTGCATAAAGTCGACGCTTTCCACGCACCCGCGATGCCGTTTAGATAAGCTTTAGTGCCTCTTCCTCTTGCCTTTTTGATAAAGTGCGATATATAGCTTCTTGAATATGTATTACGGCGTATTTTATGTTCTTTGTAAAATATTGTCATTGCAATAATGACGGCTTTGTATGAAAATTTATGCTTTTAATTTTTTAAGTCTGTTTATATTTTCAGCTCCAAGTCATATTCGAGGACTCCTGCATGTTGCATGCACCTTGATGATGTATTCAATTGTTCATTTTTTATACTCGTTCGTGTTTCGAATTAATTTGTAGTAGTAGAAATTAAAAGTAATTACTACCTGGTAATTATTCCTAGGTCTCTGTAGGCAGTATCTTTTTGTGACAATATACATTCCATTTTCTAAAATCAATAAGAGTCGCTTTGTCCTGGTTTCTTATCATTTCCTCACTTGTATTGCAATATCCAATTTTTCTATCCATAACTTATAATTCGGGACTCCGGATCTGCTATGCAGCTATGCATCCTCTGCCCTCTGCCCTACCTAAGTTTCCTGTTGTAGAAATTTGACACTGGGGTGTAAACTTTGAGGCTCAAATGATAGGGAGGAAGACTTTACGGCAACAAGACAGTAAGTATATGGCTGATATTTCTGGTATGTAATAACATAGACTATTTCCAAAAATCTACTTAATTTTAGGCTAAACTCCGGTCATATCAATATCTCCACTGCCCAGGGCATATCTTTTCTACATTCACTATGTGACTGATAGAAAAGCAAATTTTCTGGTAAACATGATCTCACGACTATCTTCATTTGTAGATACAGCAAAATCAAAAATACCCCTAATCTAATCTTATCGGTTCAGGATCAGTTAGGCAGCCTTGAAGATGTCCCTCGCGATAATGGACTACACGCCGGCATTCAGCCAATCTACAATGTGGTAACTCATGCGTCAATGGCCGCGGAAGCCTACAGTATTTTTAAGATATATTTATTGTAGAATTTACAGCATTCATTACTTTACTTCTCGACGTAGGCCTCATGTAAAATAAGATAATCTGCGTACCCTGAATAGATCTTGCAATCTTTCGTCGAAGAAAGTCGCCGTCGCCAGGCCAACCGTCACTTGTGCTCTGAAAACTTCCAATCTTCGACCTACCAAAAATCTCGTGAGGTGGCGAAACATATGTTAATGAGTAGCGACAAATATGTCCCATCCGTAATGTTTGAATAATGCATGCGTGCCAGGCCCAGTATGCGGATACTTAAAGGACTTATTGCTTGTTTTCTGGTATGATACTGCCAGTCATAATTTCATCTACAAACCTATCGCGGCCATCCTCTCGGGATTTGTCACAATTTTTGGCACTCATCTGGGTTAAGGTTTCTTGTAATAAAGTGTTTACCGTTACGATTTACTGGATCAACGATCGAGAAAATACGCAGTTGAAATTGTTCGCGCCATTAAAAAATTATAATTTCTGTGGTTTGGGGTTTTTTCTTCAGAATGTTTTGGTGCGGGAGAATACTTGAGTATTGTGGGTGAATCGAAGCTCGAACGCCGAAGTGCGAGTATTATTTTGCGAAGTAATCAATACCGTGAAGTACTGGTGGATGAATCCAGAATGTTGGATGGGTTAGATTAATAAAAGATCAGATTCGAATTCCGGATAAATCCAGATCATTTTCATTTGAGATAGTGATTTGAATATCGGATTTCCGGGTTAGAATTTCGGATTCCGGTCTAGAATGGCGATGCCAAGTTCGGATCGCACAACATGCTAGTTTTCGCATAATAAAAACAAGAATGCTAATATTAATACTAGAAAGGCAAGTTATTTTTTCACGCACAATATTTACAGCCGCGGAAAACTTCCTTTTAGAAGCCACGAAAGCAGATGGCAGTCAAAGGAATTTTCTTTCGAGCATTAATAATTTTGGAAATCCTTTTTCATTTGCCTTTATTTGTTTTTGATACAGCTTCCAATGCCGATAAAACTAAATAAGAGCACCATCGCATCAAACAAAATTATAATTAAATGAAGCAATGGTCCTCGATCTTGGACCCGGATGTTATACTTATCCATATCCGAATCTGAACCTGAATTATGCACTCTGAGAAATGCAATAATTCTGATCCGTATCTAATCATATTTAAAAATAAGAATTATTCTGAAATAGAAACTAGAATATTCAGGTCATAATGGGAAAAGGGTATGCCATGCCCAAACACAATATGCACAGTAATATTAGCAAACGGAGAAAAAATGTGAAACGCGGAATAAAATTTGTGGGAAAATCGTACCTGGTAAGGTAATAACCATATAGGGATCCGTAGTCGTTTTGTTTTCAAAGAACACAAAAACTTGGTTGGAACACATCATTACATCTTATTATGTAACAAAAAAATGTTTTTAAAAATCATGTTGCATAGCTGAAAAATTTTGAAAGATAATATTAATATTTCGATAATGGCTGGCTGCGGTAGCAATATACAGTAGGTACCAAACGATGAATATACTCAGATTCGGGGATAATACAGGGTATCCCACAACGACCTTACACGATCTGTATAATATAGAAAATTATATGTATATAGCAGAATTAAACAAATTTGCACAAACCCGTAATGCTCAATTCGACTAAAATATTTTTTACCTTCTGCGACTTCCGGTTATACCGGAAACAGACACCAACTTCTTTATTTTAAATGGAATGCCTTCATTTTTATTACGGATTTAGATTTTTGGTCGAGTTTTAAGGTCACCTTATTCAAAAAATCGTATATCTTCGAGATATTACACGTTAAAAATCGTAATTTTTCAAATTTCATCAATTATAACTTGGAAATGGTACGAAATAAAGAAAAATGACTTACATTTACATTTTACACTTACATTTTAATTCCCTATCTAAAGGGTCTAGAAAATACTGCACCTGATTGGTCAAGAAATGACAAAAATTTGAAAAATGACGATTTTATCAGGGTGCACTTTACACATACGATGTTTTACATAAGGTGACCTTAAGATTCGACCAAAAATATAAATCCGTAATAAAAATGTGGGCATTCCATTTAAAATAGGGAAGTTGGTGTCTATTTCCGGTATAACCGGAAGTCGCAGAAAGTCAAAAATATTTTAGTCGAATTGTGCATCCTCGACTACCTATTTGTGCAAATTTGTGTAATTCTACTATATATACTTTTCTACATACAGATCGTGTAAGGTCGTCGTGGGATACCTGTATAGCGATATTCGCATCTAGCAAAGAAGAATTAAGAATAGCTTTGAACTATAATGGTAGCTGCAGTTTTGACAGAAGGCTGCAGTACGGAAATTAACAAAGATACGTCCAAAATCTTGTAATATTATAGGGGACGTCAGAATGAGGCTGGAACTAAAATACAGATTCGAAGCGATGATTTAAAAGAAGTTGCGCATTCTTCTCTGGAGATGGTAGAGGCGGTTACACACAAGGCTGAGCTCGCGTTTTGACAACAAGATTAAACAAATTTTATGCTCGGGAACGGTAAGCATATTATTTTAAAACAATGGACGCTAGGAGCATGTCGTTTATTTATATCCCAATGCAGAGATACCCAACGTATAGCGTGCTATTATTCTCTTGTTTTCATTAGTAATCGCTGATTTTATTTTTAAAAAATACCTTTCCTAACGGGACGCCGGGCATATCACGTCAAATGCAAAATTCTGTAAATTACAATAAACTTTAGACGAAAAAAAGAAAAATGATCCGCTTGAATTCGAGCAAATACTATATTAAAGCGCGTGAAAATGGAAGTCGGCCAATCAGCTTCGTATTTAGCCCCATCATGCTCCTAGCGCCCTGTCATAGCCTAACCAAGTATAGCTCCGAAGCTCCCGAGCGGCTCCTTTGATGTATGCGAGGCCAGTTTTCTTACGCGATGGTGGGGAGACCGCGACGCGCTTTTAACTTTGCAGGTGGCAAAACCAGCAGGAGCCGTATTTAAAAATTTTGCGGGCACCACAGAATTGAATGAAATATTTTATTTTTACTTTGGAAATAACGGTAATATAAATAAATAACTGTTAAAGGTATTATGTTATTAATTGATTATTATTAATAAAAATAAATAAAAGTAAAATAAATAATATCTAACAGAACTCAACTCTCAACTCAACACATTTTTTGAATTATGTAATCTAATATTCGAAATTTGTACGATCTACAATTTACTGTTATAAAGTAAGTCCAAGTTCCCTTACTGCACGTAGATTGCACTTAATATTAAATTTTCATTTCCACTTAAAACTTAAAACATATATTTCAGAAAACAAATCTCCAGATGGGCACTCATATTTTTCTGACTTTATCTACTGCTCGGCTGCAAAAATATTTAAGAATGTTTCCAAATTATACAGTATGCATTACGTTTATAATTTACCTATTTTCCTGTTTGGGAAAATTAAAAAACTATAGGAACAATTATTATAATTATTTAGGCACCCAAGAGCTGCACAAATTTCCCTTCAAATGTTCAATGTTCAAACACAAAAATATCAGTCACTAAAATTACAACATTAATAATTGAAATATAGGGGCAACAACTCAACAACCTATAAAGCCGCAAAAATTGCTCTTAATACGCCCCAGAACCGCTCGTTCTATCTCCTGTCGGCTCCAACTACCCGGCTTCAGTCCGCCGGGCCGTCTCGTTACTCGGTGGGGATGGCCAAGTGGCGGAGCTATAAGAATTTCTTAAGCTATGGCCCTGTGTTTCAAATTATGCGAACGGTAAATATGAAACAATATGGTATTACAAGCGCATAATGAAGATGCCGTTGGTGGTTAAGGTTTGTACCTAATGGGAAATGGTACGGTATTGGAAAGAGTTGAGAAAACGAAAATTTTATGGAACAATTAAGAATAGGAGAGATAGGGAGGTGGTAGGACACCTTTTGATCCTTCGCGACATGCTAGAGCGTACACCTGAGTAGAAAGAGGTAGAGATAGTCCCATATTAGAATACTGTTTTCAAATAGTTGGAGATGAGGATGTTCTGCTTTTGAGGAAGCGCCGTCCAGTTGGTTTTCGGTTTGACAACTTTATGATGATGAGCTTCTGGGAGGAGATAAACATAAGAATTTACTCTGGCTTACCGGATTAGTATAATCGAAGTAGTATGCAGAATCTGCCACATTAAACGGGAAAGGGTATCTCTATTGAATGAATTTTAACCAACTTTTTGACAACTTTATGATGATGAGCTTCTGGGAGGAGATAAACATAAGAATTTACTATGGCTTACCGGATTAGTATAATCGAAGTTGTATGCAGAATCTGCCACATTAAACGGGAAAGGGTATCTCTATTGAATGAATTTTAACCAACCGTGAAAATCAAGCTGATGAGTTATCTTTAGTTTATCAATTCGAAAATTTTCTTTTTATGAACAACACAGCGAAAAATGCGAGAGCTCCGTTATTACATTCTGAGATTAATCAGGGAACTCAAAAGTCACAAATATTCGTCAAAAGAAAAATGTTGCAAAATCAATATCTTCGTCAATATCTAATGGATTCTTCAAGGAATGATTTACTGAGCTCGGTTTTAAAAGGACTTTACCTCTGTACACCCGCAATAAACAACAGTAATTTAACCTCGCGCATTTATGTAACAAGAAGTAGAACAACATAACCTATTCTTCAGTATCTGAAATTGTTTACAAATCGTGTTCGTGGTATTGAAAATTACACCATGAATTATTTAAGCATAATTGCTGAAATGTCAATAGAAACAGCGACCGACAGTTTCAATTACAATACTGGAGCTGTACCGGATTTTCAAATCAATAATTTCCATAATTTGTTTTCTTTTCGATTTATGCGCACAGTAGCATGAATTATACACACAGTTTCCAAGCTTGTAGAGATAACAGAGTAATGTCCCTTTATTTTGCAATTGGACTAATTATTAATTCATTCCCCGAACAGTTTGCTAAATTAGCTATAACAATTTTATAATGCCGAGCTTTTTAAAAAGGTTTCCGAGTTTTATCATTTTCTTTGGAATTACATTGTCAGCGAATTGTCGTGTATTCTGACCTGCTAAAATCAAACGCGGTATCTGCCAACAGCGCTAAAATGAGAAATTATGCATCAAAGTTTTTTTGATAGCCGTTAGTACCTAATTGCCAAGTTTTTTGTTACAAGAAGAGTGATTTCTGATGCAAAATTGCTTGATAAACCTGTTAAATATGTTAGAAATAAAAGAAAGTCTCTTGTTCATCATAAAAAAATCATATACGCCATTTTTCTTACACGTGTGCTAAGCAAATCCATTTTTCACTATCTACATCTACCTCCACTAGGTATTAAAAATATTCCTCAAGTTAAACTTCATTTTTTATCGAATTCTCAAAGGCAGAAAACCGTTCACCCTGATGTGCAGCTCATAATTCTTGCAACGTTATTGTTCAATTTCAACTCGGCAGTAGATTCAGAGGAACAATGGCGACATGTTCTCAAATTCTTGACAACTATCCAAGAAGAGCAAATGATAGTAAATGGATTATAACCGCAGTTACGCTGTTGAAATTACATTCACCTGACGTTATTGCAACCCGCATGCAGTTTCTAGTAACGTTCTCTTTATTTATGTTGACAAATTCGTTCCATTGCCATAATTTCATGCGGAAGTTCAAAAACCGCAGTAATTTATATAAATTACAGCAATTTTGTTCCATCGATATTTATCAGATGCACGTTTGACGTAAACGCTGAACGATTCCACTTTACAAAACTAGATGTCTTACTGAATCTCTGACTCCGGGCAATTTACTTAATGTTACTAATGTACAAAAATTAGTTTTGGCGGTATGGAACGGAAGTTTCATAATTTATTTATTAGTCAAGATTCATGAAGTGGTACAACAGTTTTAAGTGATTTGCGCTTTCAAGTTGTATAGGTGGTATGCTCTGTTATAACTACCTATTAAAGTTTGTTCAAGTACTTCTTCACATTTCGTCACTCTATAACGTGCCAAAAGGACACGTTACAAAACTGAAAATTAAACTATCAAAGGTCCTGAAAGATAGAGGCAGCGGCTAGCACATACGGAGAGTAGGGGTGGGCTAAGATACTCAGAAGGATAATACTGCGGGCGCCACGTGATTTTCTTAATCACCGCCTCCAATCTACTTATAACTAAAATCACGAAAAGATAAGAAAGTGAGGTACCTATAATAGCGGGACTAAAAGAAACACAGGCAGATAAGTTGAACTTACCCAATATATTCATTAACAATGTGAACCAGCACAAGGTTCTTACATAAGGGAAAAAAAATACATGTACAATATAACGCAAAAAAAATACGCAAAATATTACTTATCAAAACCAAGTAGCTAGAAAACACAATCAATGAAGTAGGAACTAATGAGCTGTGAAGCAGTGAACAAAATAAGATAAGTCGACGCAATGCCGTGACCCAAGTCTGCGTGCAGGGGTCAAACCCGTAAATTAGACAAGACGCGAT
The DNA here is from genome assembly GCA_963966045.1 of Xestobium rufovillosum. Lineage (NCBI taxonomy): Eukaryota > Metazoa > Arthropoda > Insecta > Coleoptera > Ptinidae > Xestobium > Xestobium rufovillosum. The sequence continues at coordinate 17,721,245 of OZ014493.1, read as the reverse complement.
GACGCAAGGACGCAAGGCGGTCGAAGCTTCGATGCACGCAGGCGCTCCCGTACACCCGTACCAAAAACTATAATCAAAACGCGACCCAAGCACGGCGATTACGACGTTACAAAATTAATAATAATTAATAGCTAAATAAGGAATGAATAAATTATTCTTACTGAGTGATAATGAAAGAGGTACAAAATATAATTATGTATAATACTCAAAATGACTAAGTTAGATGCGAAGGTACAAAACAAAATAATAAATGGGAAAATGGAAAGTTTTATGTCACGATACGCCGCGACGGGCTACACTGGAGAGCGGAGCTCTTAGCTCCCGCGACACGGAACCAATTAGCAGGAACAGTAAGGACTGGTCTAACCTTAGATTTTATATAATCCTGGAATCACTGTCGTCCAGGCCCTGGCGGTAAATTCTAGCGTGGGCTCGGAGGGCCGCTACGGCTTTATGCCACGTACTTCTGGCTGTAAGAAACGCACCAGGAGCGGGGGTGGTCGGAATCAGTACTCCCCCGGATAAAACCCTAAAAATATATAAAGAGAAGACGCCAAATAGTACCAAGAAAGACAGGGAAAGCTATAGAAATGAATAAAACTAGAGGATGGCTCACCTTTGAGAGGGTTTTCGAAACCTCGGGAACGGACACGTGCACGAAAATCCAGAAGAATCCGAGGAATCGTCTAAACACAAACGGCATACACAACGTAGAACCCAATATAGACGATTCCTAACGCTGATGATCGAATAAATCCCACAAATTGAAGAACGCACAAAGGCACTAATGGAATATAAAAATTCCGTCGATCACCAACATGCACGTCAATGTCCGAAACTCGAAAGCGAACGGAACCCACCTGCGTGTGATGAGTTTAAAAGAAATCAGAGGCGTCATAGAAGGGGGGCGGCACATTAGAAGAGGGTACGACTCAAAGAATCCTAAATCAAAGCCAAACAGAACGGATACACTTAAACCATAAATCGATATAACCTATTCAGGTGGACGAAAATGAACCGAAGCCACAGAACCAGCAAGAAAAGCATATGAAGAAAAGACATAAACCCCCATATGCACGCTCATGAAGGAGAATTATCAACCGAAACCTGACAGATTAATACCCAGTGCCGCGGTCAGATGTCACCCTCAGAAGGTAAATGCGGAAAATATAGTGGAACCTCCAATACAAAAGATGGGAACTAGCCATACTAAAGAGGTAGAAAAGCGGGACGGGCCCAAAGGTAAGTAAACAAACCTAATTGAATAGAGGTATTAAGCAAGAAAACCATTTTAGGTACATAAACATTCAACGCGACAACAACCAAGTCAAAATATTGAATCTATATCGGAAATCGTGAATATAAGGACAATTAAACCAAGTAAAGGGAACCTAATAACAGCTGCGAAATACAACTAGGGAAATAAAAGAAAAAAAAATGTTATAACTCCCAAATTATATCATAGTATGTATTGTTAAAAGTCTTCACTGTATTACAGCAAACAATTATACAAAATAAAGTTGTAAAAAACGAAAACAAATGTCTAAACAAGGAAACGCCAAGCTTGGCATTAAACTATGAAAAGGAAACATTGAAGACTTTGACATTGATACTGGCAATATCAGTAAAAGCTGTAAGAAAGTATATGACAAAAACTTTTACCTTTCAGGAAAACAAATTGATGCTTTTTGTAAGTAACACCTATCGTGAACTCTCTAAAACTTTTGTAGTAGGTATTAGGTGAGGTGAAAATAGGTGCGAATAGTACCTACAAGAATTAAAGACCAGTGCAACCCTGATATACAATATGTTGAGGGGTAAATATCCCGAAAAATTTTTGTACACAGGACTCGGAATTCCAAAGATTTCCAAGGAATTCCAAAGATTTCCGAAGATTTCCTAGGAATTTCAAAGATTTCCTAGGAATTCCAAAGATTTCCTAGGAATTCCAAAGATTTCCAAGGAATTCCAAAGACTTTCAAGGAATTCCAAAGATTTCCAAGGAATTCCAAAGATTTCCAAGGAGTTCCAACGAATTCCGAGGCCTTCCAAAATAATTTTATGGAATTCCGTCTTCGAGGAAAGTAATCTGCTCCCAATTATCCCAAACAAAAGTGTAATAATGGCATAAATCTTTTTACTTTTATGCTTAAATTTCTTAATAGAGTGCTTAAAGAAACAAAATAAACTAATATATTATTTTATTAAAGAAAACAAAATATATACATATGTATATAAAAAGGCAGCTCTTTAAACTAAAAATAACAAAATGGTAGCTTGAAAATAAACGTAAATACTAATACAGTGTGCCTCATTTTTTACGTCTTATTGCTCTGTTATTAAAATGGAAGTCATGAAAAGTGAGATATATTGTGTAAAGAATGAATATCATTAAAAAGGAACATAGAACGTATAACCTCTAATATAGGTAACTTTACATAAATGTTACGGTAATAGTGATTAATCCGGCTATTTTGTATAAATATCGGCAATTATACATACTTAATCACCACGAAATTTGACGAATATAATAAATTCTTTCATATTTGCAGTAGGTAATTAATTGAATTGGCTGGTTTTTATATTTGATACCCACAATTTAATGGTAAATGTAATAAAAGCCCTTAAAATATTCGATTTTTTAAATTAACCGGACGATATATAAAATCACCAACCAAGTATGGCAAATGTAATAAATTACGTTAGATATAACCGACCTGCCCTGTACGGAGTTCACCCTTGGAATGTATGACACTTGCGTACAAGGCAAATTTTATGACATTAGCGTCCATAAAGCAAAATAAGGCTCAGCAGGTAAACTAAACAACTCTGATCTAGTGGCACTTGCGTGCAACATAAAATTTGGATTCCTAATTTAAATATTTATTTCGAACACCTATTATTAAATATTGAGGTAAGTTAACTTGATTCCCCCGGTGATATCTTTTGTAACATGTTTGTTGAATGATCTTTGAGGAGAATCATATTATAAACGCTAACGACTGAAACTTACAACGCCCCACTCGCTTCGCTCCGCTCCGCTTGACCTTAACCTGGCAGATTTTTATGTTGTACGCAAATGACACTTATTTCGAGCTGCCCGCTTTTCCTGCTGGACATCTTTCCTTATGTACGCAAATGTTACGTACGCAAGTACCTTGACGCCCACCCTAGTACTACTAAAGCTCCGTGCCTTAATAATTTGAACAGAAAATAGAAGAAAACAAAATAATTTATTATTATTAGTATTATTGCCACCGCGTCTTGGAACCCTTTCGCAATTTCCTAAATCAAATATTCTCGAAATTCTCAAAAAAGTACTATTTAGAACCAAATAATACCTACAATGGACAGTTACCCAAATTCACAGATTAGAGACTAAACTTCTGAAACTAATACAGAATTGTGACAGCACTGTACCTCACCCCGGTGGCCGGTGGATGCGAATGCAATGGATGCCTGCGGATTGCAGAAACTCAGATACCCCTCCTATTACTCATCACACCACTAAAATTTTATTTTCATACAGATAATGAATAGAATATTAAAATGTATTTCAAATATTCTTAAGGAACGTGTGGAGAAATTTATGCTTCTTTTTCCCGGGAAAAACGATAATTAAAACGAAATCAAAGTTGCTTTAGAAACATTTGGAATTGACTATTTTACCTCATAAGGACCACATACAAAATTAAAGGTTTCAGGGAATTCCAGGGAATTCCCAGAGAATTCCAAGGACTTCCAAGGAATTCCAAGGACTTCCAAGGAATTCCAAGGAATTCCAAATAAGTGTACACAATTTTTTCGGGATATTTACCCATCACAATATGTCTTTAGTTACTCTCTCAATGCATGGTTTTTCAACGAACTTCGCTAACCCTATTATACGCGGGCATGCCCTAGAAGCCATAAAACCATTTTCCGCTTTCCGGAAATAGTTTCAGACTGTGGCAGTTGTAGAAAGTCAGATGAAGAATATGAAGAAGTTATAGCTGGTGATTCAGACTGGTCAAAAACACTTCCAGCGTCAGTTGAAATAATAATTGTATCTAAAACGGATGTTGAAGATAAAAACTATGTAGATAGAAGAGAAGAAAGTAGTGAGGCAACAGAAGAAAAGGGACAAAATCGTTCACATAAAGTTCAATTGAACCGAAGCTGATATCACGATGATATCACTTATAGAATCGAATGGAGTATTTTACATTTTTTTATCAAGGTGACATCTTCGTCTTTCAGACAAATTTTTGCAGTACTCAACAACTGTGCAGTGCATCAGTACACATACACGCGTAATGTCAATGGGAGTCATAAAACTACCAGCAGTAGAAGGCGACTGGTTCAATTCCAGCCCGACACACGAATTTATTAAGAATCGTGGGGTTCAGGGGTTTGGTGAAGCAATTACAGCTTGAAAAATATTACACGTAGTAGCTTGCAATGTATATACCTGCACATAGGTATATGCGGACCTACAGCGGACGGCAAAAATTATCTGGAAAAGCTGGGAACTAGTCGGTCAAACTAATACTAAGAATGAACTTGTTACGCACACTTCCTATTTCGGTATTGCTGAGCGACTTTGATCGGTAGCCGAATGAAAGGCGAGTGCAGGAGCTACGACGAAAAACTCTGAATGCAAGGGTATCGCTGTTTACTCATAACTTTTTTGTTTTTCAGTCGAAATAGAAAATTCTAAGCCTTGTTACAAGCCAGAGATTCAGTATACTATTGCCATTAACCGGATTCTGAGATTTTATTTTCAGGGAAGTTTTATTAGGTTCTGCAAAAAACAGTATTCCGCCACTTGTAACATGCGACTTCGTTCATTGTTTTCATATTTTTTTTACAAATTTCAAAATAGCAATAGTAAATTTGTATTTTAAGAACTATTTGCAAACAAAAACAATTTAATATCATTTATTGTTTTTGTAATATTTGCAAACAGGCAAACGTCTACCGTGCTCCTAAAATTCTTCTTCAGTAAGAATTTCTGAAATTGCTGAAATAATTGCGCTAAAGAGAGTAATAAAATTTCGGTTGGCATTGTTGAACATATTTATTTATTGACTGGACAGTGTTGCTGCTCAGCCCAATTATTGTTATGTGTACTGAAAGGACATTGTAGCTACTTGACAACTAGGTATTTAAAAAGCCACTTTTCTAAGTCTCTTGTAAGATGTTTTTATAATAATTACCTATGGTGACTTTTAGCCCCCAGATACAACACACAAAAAATTAAAATTTTTTGGCTTGGAAGACGTTTTTCTGTTGTGCCAGATACCGGATTTCTAAAGTCTGATCCACATCCATGGATTTTTGAGTCAGCTGAAAATGTTCTTGCATTTCGACCGTGATTATTATTTCACAGAACGTACTATTATTTTATCCTTTTATGCAGATGAATAGAATAGAAATGTGAGTATTGGTAATAAGCAATAAACGGAACACGTTACTAGAGCATCGCTAAGTCGAAACAATTAGCCATTTCAAATGGAACTTTCTGTTATTACATTTTACATCTATTGCGAAGTTTCAGATTGGATAAAAATGTCTAACAGTTAGGTAGTGTTCCAAGCTTTATCAAAAAGTTATAAAGAAAGTTATCAGCCCCCCGTAACTTTTCCTACGAAATCAGAATTCTAATGGAACAGAAAATATTTTTTCGGAATTTTTAAGTCCTTGTTTTCTAACTATATGTGATATAGTCATAATCGCTCATATAATAATATACTATTTGAAATGAAGATGGTGTACTCTGATAATGCGGTTTGCTCGACGTACGGTCCAATACTGAATTATTTCTACGGCCTCGGAGTCTACGTGGGTGCACCAAAAGGTACAGACTCCTACTAGGGCTTCGGTGCGAGATTCTCGTCGCAGCACCAGGCTACTATATCTCCGGGGAAATACCCCTAGTCTATACGCTGCCAGCAAATAATTATTAGTAAGCCCTCGGCATGTCACCAGCGGCCGCCAGTTACCCGGATACGATCGTTTTCCGCCGGTATGTCGCCTGAGTTACAGGCACAAGTGCCACACGAGGTTGCCAAGACGATCCCACCTTCACCAGCAGAAACCCCTAATTCCCGAGTTTGGACACACAACTACTCACTGATCTCGGATAAGCCAGGCCAGCCCGGTTGACTGGATGGTGTTTAATTGTTGATATCGCAGTGATAACAACCATTAAGCACCAGGTAACTCTTCAAAATTGTCTTACTCAAATCATATCATTGACGGCGCACAGTACAACTGCATCATCTGCAAACGTGTAATAACTAGTCACCAGTCACGACACCTTCAAACTTAGATATTTAATAAGTAGTGCAGCGGCCCCAACACATATCTCTGAGGAATTCGACAGTTTGAATTCTGAATTTTTCTACATTGTCCGTCTTATGCTTATCAATAGCTCCAATGTACCACCCCTTAGTGAAGCTGTATGATCGACCCCGTGAAAGGACTTTTACTTACAGATCAACAAACCCCTTTACTACAGAATTTATCGATAATATTCGACAACTTGCTGTTAGAATTCAAATCCCGAATTATTGGTAGATTAAATTAATTACATTATTTCTTTGTACCGTTTCCTCCTCAACACTTCTTACTATTTCTTGGCCAATATTGACAAAATATTTAAAATAATTCATAATATGGCTCATGTGTTAAATTTAATTATTGTTAATATGTTTATTATTAGTTACTTGATTTTAATAAAGTTAATAACAACATATGCCTAATCATAAGGTTGTGTTCTGATAGCTGGTATTTCTTCTTTTGTTTGCATAGGTACCTGCTATCTACGACCGCGACTACGTCAATATTAATGCTAATGCCCTCTTGATAATCTCCGATTTTTTAATCTCTTGGAAACTTTTTTTATGTATGTCGTTTACTAAATCTATATATATAAAAGAAAGTCGTGTTAGTTACTTCACTTATAACTCAAGAACGGCTGAACCGATTTAGCTGAAAATTGGTGGGGAGGTAGCTTAGAACCAGGAGAAGGACATAGGATACTTTTTATCCCGTTTCAAGTTTGGTAGCGATCGGATCAACAGAATTTTTTTTCTTGGTTTTGTGCGAGGCGGGGGCTTGATATGACACATATCAACTGTCAGATTTGACAAATAAAATTCAGACCGTCAGAAAGTATTAAATAAATTTTATTTGTCAAATCTGACAGTTGATAAGTGTCATATCAAGCCCCCGCCTCGCACAAAACAAACTTTACAGGAACACTCGCTGGGCTAATCTGAAGATTAACTTACAGTAGGTGCCGCGCATGTCGTACCGGGACCGGGCAGCAAATAATTTATAAAGTGAAAATGCAAATGCCATTCGCAGTTTATCAAGTTTCAAACGATTTTACCACAATTATTTCTTCAGAGGCAGCAACGCGCCGGGTACCAGCTATGTATCTATATAAATAAAAAGCAATTGCCACATGTATGTAAGCTCATCACTTGAGAACGGCTCGACCGATTTGGCTGATTTCTTTTTTGTTGTGTTCGTAATTTTCAGGACAAGGTTTGTATGAAAGAAAATTTTGGAAAATCCACCGGGAAAGTAGAAAATTTGGAAGGTAAAAGTTTGTATGAAAATCTGTTTGACAAACAAAAATGTGACGTTCAGTTTGACAGTTCTAAAAATTGAATTGTCAGTGTGTTATCGGTGGTGATCATGTATTTGGTGGTTCTTTGGAAAAAATGCCACCAGTGAGGCGTCGAAATATCGGTCGGCGTACGCGAAGAGCGTAGACAGCGTTTGGAGCCAAGTCGAATAAGAATTTCTCAAGCCTCAAGCGCGATCCATTATAACTCCGGAACAACGGATACAGTCGAGTTCGACGCGCTCAGTTGGAGCTTACGCACAAAATAATTTGGAACGTCGACAAAACAGAGGCCGAACGTGGCATTAGGGAACGAGAAATTGGAAAAGTTGCCCGGAAAATTGGAAAATTCGGAAAAAACTGAAAGTACTTTTTTCTATGGGATTTTTGTATGATATGGATATGCGTAAGTCGGGAAATTCGAACAAACTGTAAAAATCATAATTTTGGAAAATCTAACGGAAAATTTGAAAATTCGGGAACAACGGATACAGTCGAGTTCGACGCGCTCAGTTGGAGCTTACGCACAAAATAATTTGGAACGTCGACAAAACAGAGGCCGAACGTGGCATTAGGGAACGAGAAATTGGAAAAGTTGCCCGGAAAATTGGAAAATTCGGAAAAAACTGAAAGTACTTTTTTCTATGGGATTTTTGTATGATATGGATATGCGTAAGTCGGGAAATTCGAACAAACTGTAAAAATCATAATTTTGGAAAATCTAACGGAAAATTTGAAAATTCGGGAAAAACTAAAAGTGCTTAACGGCTGGACCGATTTGGTTGATTTTTTTTGTTGTGATCGTAATTGTCAGGATAAGGTTTGTATGAAAGAAATTTTTTTGAGAATCCACCGGAAAATTTGAAAATTCGGGAAAAACTGAAAGTGCTTAACTGTTGAACGGATTTGGCTAATTCTTTTCAAAAATAATGTTTTTAAGCAACGAAAAATTGGAAAAGTTGCCCGGAAAATTGGAAAATTAGGAAAAACTGAAAGTGCTTTTTTCTATTGGATTTTTGTATGATATGGATAGGCGTAAATCGGGAAATTCGGACAAACTGTTACAATCATAATTTTTTGTATGCGCTCGCGATCATAACTGACGATAGGAACGACATATTTGGTTGAACATAAACGTAATCAGAAAAATGTTTCACATTGAATAAACGATTTGGTTAATGAATCAAAAATTCAATACGAAAAGTAATTTTAGGCAGGACAACGTCTGCCGGGCCGCTAGTTATATATAATTCACACTCACTCAGTGCTTATGCTAATAAATGTAGTAGTCTTAATTAAAGTTTTATCAGTAAGTACACTTGACAGGACTAGGATTACTTATTCTACTATGCATTTGGCATTCCGATATGTCAGTGTGTTTGGTAATTAGTTTTCGTTTTACCCATTCATTTTAAAGCCACGTGATTTATATTGTTTAATAATGTATGAGCATATACATTAGGCACTAAAAGCTTAAATTAACTTTGATAATAAAAAGAAGGAATTGTAGCATCGCCACTCGTAAACCTGTTAAAGGCTTCCATATTAATTAATTTTCAGTGGAAGGTCGAAAGCCGCTGTACAACTTTGTTGTATCTATCGATAATGAAATAAAAGTATGATACTAGATAAAACAATACAAAATTTGTATTAAATCTTATAAATTTCTAACATACCAAATATGAATTTACCGCTGCCAATGAAATTTACTTTTGCTGCATAGAAACTTGAGACAGAAATGTTTCAAAATGACTATATCACAAATAGTTAGAACACAAGGACTTAAAAATTCCGAAAAACTATTTTCTGTTCCATTAGAATTCTGATTTCGTAGGAAAAGTTACGGGGGGCTGATAACTTTCTTTATAACTTTTTGATAAAGCTTGGAACACTACCTAACTGTTAGACATCTTTATCCAATCTGAAACTTCGCAATAGATGTAAAATGTAATAACAGAAAGTTCCATTTGAAATGGCTAATTGTTTCGACTTAGCGATGCTCTAGTAACGTGTTCCGTTTATTGCTTATTACCAATACTCACATTTCTATTCTATTCATCTGCATAAAAGGATAAAATAATAGTACATTCTGTGAAATAATAATCATGGTCGAAATGCAAGAACATTTTCAACTGACTCAAAAATCCATGGATGTGGATCAGACTTTAGAAATCCGGTATCTGACACAACAGAAAAACGTCTTCCAAAACAACAAATTTTAATTTTTTGTGTGTTGTATCTAGGGTCTAAAAGTCGCCATAGGTAATTATTATGAAAACATCTTACAAGAGACTTAGAACAAACGTCAAACACGAACAACACAACAATTTCGCACTATCCATTAGACACTTGACAAAATCACTAAAAATGAACTTAGTATGTCGGTAACTATACCCCAATCATTATCTTATCCCCACTAACGCATATAAGATATCCAGTTTCATTTACGAAAATCGTTACCTGCATAGGGTAAACTACCCAATGATTGGCACTCTAAGGGAATCGTATTAATAAAACTAACTAAAATAATAAGGTGCATTCCATAAGGTTTATATGTTTTTTTCCGAATATCTATCAATTTAAGACCATTTATTTGAATTTTTTGTATCCATATTTTGACTGCTAAAGCCAAATTTAATTTAATTTGTTAAAAATTGCATTTTTTCAATTATTGGCACTCATATGCTATTTATTGGCATCATATATTTTCCAATTATTGGCACCAAATATTTTGTAGAAGATCCTATCTAGGTAGGTAACTGAATGTTAATACCTACTTTAAATGATTACCTACACTTCCATAATTAATGTTTTGATTTAAGTTCCTACCTAGGTACATATTTATATTTCAGATATAAAACAGAATTAAAAAAAGCATTTATTTGAATCAAAATACATACAAAATCATAAAAATACGTTTTAAAGGTACCTGCCTAGGTAGTTTTACTGTTGGGGTGCCAATATTAGGAATAATAAAGTAACGGCAATTCCATATTTCGGCACCGATGCCAATAATTAGATTTCTTAAGTTGTGCTTTCCAAATGTTGGCACCCTATAAATTGGTGCTAAATCGAAATTCTTATTACTGAAATTACGCTAAAACAAAACTAATAATGTCACTAAAAGTGTGTAACAATTTGTGCTATACAGGGTGATCCAAATTAACGGGCCACTATTGCTAACTTTGTTATCTTTGGAGCTACGATTCCGCTCAAATGGGTAAACTAGCAGTCTTTTTAGCGTAGATTACGGTGGTGAAAACAGAAAAACAATTGAACATCAAGTTTTCGAGTTATTCACGAAAATTACTTTTTTTTAAATGGAACGCCCTGTATATTCTTGTATATTTTGAAAGAGAAAATCATTCTTAACAGAAAAGTCTTAATTAACGACTATCATAAAGTTTAAAACAAAGAAATTTTGAACCATTTAAAACGCTGCATATTTTACACTTAAGTTTAGCGGCTAAACCAAAGCAGGCCGAGGAACAAGAGATGATAAGTCGTAAGTTTAATGTCAGTAAGTAATTTTGCTTATTGCTGTTTAGTGAGTTTTCGGCTGTTGGAACGTGGATCAAAATGAAACACGAGGCTACATTTAATTCGGCTATTTAGTCACGAAAATTATACGAAAACTCACTAAACAGCAATAAGCAAGAACATCATTTGTGAAAATTATTTACTGACATTAAACTTACCATCGCTTGTTCCTCGGCCTGCTTTGGTTTAGCCGCTAAATATGTAGCGTTTTAAATGGTTCAAAACTTCTTTATTTCAAACTTCATGATAGTCGTTAATTAAGACTTTTCTGTTAAGAATGATTTTCTTTTTCAAAATATACAAGAATATACAGGGGTTCCATTTAAAAAAAAATACATTTTCGTAGATAATTCGAAAACTTGATGTTCAATTGTTTTTCTGTTTTCACCACCGTAATCTACGCTAAAAAGACTACTAGTTTACCCATTTGAGCGGAATCGTAGCTCCAAAGACAAAAAAGTTAGCAATAGTGCCCCGTTAATTTGGATCACCCTGTATATAATAAGAATTACCAAAGGTTACAAAGAGCTTAAACTTTGCACTATCCTTACGAAAAACTTAAAATCTCACCTTGTTTGGTAACGTCACCACAACAAACACGCAAAACATCAGCCATACTAGTTTTAAGGAGCACGCGCAGCCGTTTACTAAAAAGGGGACATGTTGCCAAATTAAAAAAAATACAATTTTTTAGATATTTGACTTATTGTCTTTATTAATACAGTTTAAAAGTACGTGTGCCAATCGATGGTCGAGTGCCGACATTTGGGTGTTCTACCCTACTCAATTATATTCAATTATCTCGATTATCTCGTTTTCTAACAAGAGTAACTCTTTGTTTTCAACTCCTCTCTCCTCTTGAGGTGATCAAAAATCATTTGAAATTGTGATTTTTCATAGTTGAAATGGTCTCTAGAATTACCTACTTTAAAAATGTTTGTAGATTATTTAGTGGTTCTTCAGTTACAGTTACAGTTACGAAATATTTCCGGGTCTATGAACTTTTTGTTTAGAGTTATGAATATGAATTTTCCAAAATACTGACATTTCCTCCTGAAACACCCTGTGCAGGCTGCATTGAGACGATTTGACCCGTCAATATTTTCGCAATTTTTTCTATTAATGCCATTTTAAACGTACCTATAATTTGATTTCGTTGGTTACGATCCATTTTTGTGGGCATATGCCAAAGCCACATGAATCACTCATGTGGATATCAGCCCCACAGAAAATTATATTTGTTTTAAACGCAAAAATTGTGTTATTTAAGAAAATGATTTTTTTACTCTTTAATAACTGCTTCAATAATGAGGGAAATAAATGAAATGGTTTATTTTACCAAAGACTACATTTTTCATAAGCTTAACTTAATAACTAATGGAAAAGAATAATTTATATTGTAGAATTTTTTTCATACACTTATAGGTATTTTTGTGTCAGAGAAAGTAAGAATAATACAGGATGGTCCAATTTATATCATCAGGATTTCACCAGCCGAAAGTTTATCAAAAAGTAAAGGTAGTTTGTATAATAAAACATTGTTGAATTTTACTTCCTTTTTGATGTAAAGAAAATAAATTATTTGGTAATAATTTGCTATAAATCAATAATAAAAAAGGTAGCCTTCTGAAATTTTGAATAGATCATGTCTTTTGTATTCTCTATTAAATAGTGGTGGTAATTATTTTATTTAGAACACAGAGGCGTGCGTACGTTTTCCTGGTTTTTTTAGAACACCAAATACATAGACTATTTCTCATTCAATTTAGAAACCCTTTTGTAACTTACAATTTTTTGATAACTCAATTCAAAACAAAAATAAATAAAAAGCATTCTGAATCCTAAGGAGCAGTTCCTCCCGCGTAGGCAGTAGGCACTGGGATCGCATAGACGGTGTCTTTAACATAACCCCACAGATAAAAATCTAAAGTCTATCCTTTTTATTATTGATTTATATAAAATAATTTATTTTCTTTGACACCCTGTACATCAAAAATAAATCAAAATTAGACCATATCTTATTAGATAAAACACCTTTATTTTTTGATAAACTTTCGGCTGGTAAAATCCTGATGATATAAACTGGACCACCCTGTATAAATATACATATTAATTATTATTTATTGACCAGAGCCCCCTTGAAATTTCGAAAAGTCCGCATCTATGCTTATGGGGCATAATGACCTTGACCACGCGTCCAATAATTTGTGATTGTGCGTATATTCCAATCCGAAATCTAATGGTACCTAAATGTTTTTCGACAACAAAGACAGTTAAAGTCTATGGTATTTTATTTCGTTTTCAGCCCCCTTTATTAAAAATTGGTTTACAGAAATCTTCAGTGCTCTACCAATTTCAGTAACTTTTGGATAGTGAAAAATCGTTGGCTTCAGCGTTGTCAACGACACGATAATTACCGTGTTGTCACGGTCTTTTTATCGATTACACGGACACGGTAAAATACCTAAGACCGTGTCGAAAAACACGGTAATTTCAAGTTTCATTGAAATTTTCGGAATCTATTGACTGTTTTGTGTGTTCCACTTATTTTGTTGTCGGGAACCAAAGATATTCTATTTCTATAGATACCAAGATGCAATTTAATATAGCTGAAAACATGCGTGCGACAAGAAAATATTCTCTGTTTTCGTTTGGAGCACGCAAAGATTGATTTTGCATCTTTCTTAAGGCAAAAAGTCAAATATGACATTCACTGGGTAACCTTCATTTCACAAGTTTCCGAGTTGTCAGTGCTAGTTGTCAAATTAGATACGAGAAAATTAAATCTTTTAGGAGAGTAAGCATCGAGTTGTAGGCATGTTGAAAATGGTCTTAGAAATTAATATGTAGCGTAGGTATTTTAAAATAAGTAGGAAGCTGCTGAAGTAAATTATTAAGCGAGTAAGTAAGTAAGTAAGTCTAAAATGAAATGTATTTTGGGTGCTTCTTGTCAGAATCGATGTTACTTATATGTGACAATCGCCGTATTTTAGTACATTTTGGTATGTGTTGAAGAAACTTACTTGTGAAATGAGAGGGTACCATCTTTCGAGTTGGCTCCACAAACACAACAATATGAAACCATTTCTTAAACTAGGTACCAGTTCAGAAAAACACAAAATAGAAACATTTAACAACAAACAGAACAATGAACAGTAGACAGTAATAAAAATTTCTTCTCCCTTACGAAAAATAAAAATTCAAATGACAAGGCGATTTGACGTTTAAATGTCATGCAATTTAATTAGCGCGCTACGCCAAAAAAATAATTTTGACTTTTTGCCCAAAGAGAGATGACGTTAACACGGCAAAATTAGGTAGAAAAAGTGGGAGAGAAAAAGGCACGTCTTTTATGTTGGAAATAAGGTACGTATGCCGAATACATGGGATCTTGGTGTCTATTAGTATAGAATGTCTTTGTCGGGAACAATATTTTTGGTCTGCCGCTCTATGATTGTGGCGAATATACGTGCTGATGGTATTGTGGTCGTGTGGTCTCGGCTCTAGGGTCTCATGTCCTCACCCCGGTAGTTGTTTTATCTGTTGCGCGTAGTTCAGATTCTCCTAGCCGGGATTTGACAATTGGCAGCTTTTATTAAAAGAAAGCCATAAACCATAATGTTGCAAACTCAGATCCGTTTACCAACCTGTATATGTTCGTAATATACGTTTCAACTATATTTGTATTAAAACGTAGGTACATACTTGTTTAAAAATAAAAATTTAAGTATTTAATTTGTATTAATGGTTAAATAAATCACAATGTTTTTTAAATTACCATAATTTTTGCTGTAAATTCTGGGTACACGGTAATTTTGGCCAAGACACGGTAATTTTTAGACTCTGTCAC
The DNA here is from genome assembly GCA_963966045.1 of Xestobium rufovillosum. Lineage (NCBI taxonomy): Eukaryota > Metazoa > Arthropoda > Insecta > Coleoptera > Ptinidae > Xestobium > Xestobium rufovillosum. The sequence goes on along the minus strand of OZ014493.1, from coordinate 17,706,237 downwards.
GGTAATTTATCTAAAGGAGGTTGGCAACACTGGTTGGCTTAGTTATTCTGTCATTGACTCTGCACCAACTATGCACGAGGATGAGAATATAGGATGCATGTTTGAGTATCATCATCACAACGTCATGATCAATAAGTAATAGGAAGGGTACACATTACACGTACGAGTATGAAAGGTTTTGTTTAAGCATCAGCATCAGCATCATCTTTCTAGTTGCATCAGATTTCGTCATGCAGCATATTCTAGCTGCCATAAACGAATACGTTTTAGTGCAACGTGTAGTGCAAACCACAATAAACAAGCCTCGTATTTGATGCCCTCGCTAAAATTCATTCCTCTTTCGCTTCTATCGCGAAACGGTAATAAAAAACGCATAAAGGTTAAAATTTAACGTCAATATTTTATGATTATAGACTGGGGAGATTTTAGGGGAAACCAATAATATTTGAATGCACTTCTTATTTTATGAAATAAGTTCGAGCACAGTTGGATGGGAATTTCTTATCTCTGCAGATATGAAGTTGTTCCACTTTCATAATTTTATTCAAGACAAAAGCTCAGGTCAATATGAAACTCACGTAAGGGAAATAAGTTCTAAATTGGATACACTGCCGGTATAGGCTTTATCCCGTACTTTGAACAACAAAATGCTATGCGCTTACAAAGCGTTCCAAATAGACAAAGATAGGTATATAAACTGGAGTGGGTATTGGGGACTTTTCGTGTATTGGATGAGCAGCGTAAAACTTTGGTTAGAGGAAATCAGGGTTGGGCAGACAAAAACAGATTTTGTCGCTTTCAAACTTTGGACGCTTTCTGGAAACAAGCTACTCGCGTCAATTGCTTTTTCATAAAAATAACAATTTTAGTGACAATTTTATATCATGCGAAATTTTATCGTCAGTAGTAAAATGCGGAGTTTATGCAGGAACGTTTTATTTCAGACAAAGTGTATTCGATACAGAAAGTAGAATCTTTTTTAAAATACTGTCCCCAGTGTTGTACATGCCTCCAAAAAAGAAGTGTGCAACATATGGAAAACTTTCTTTATTATTTATTTCTCAGTATTTTATTCAACGAGCGAGTTATGATGGCTATAACTCCAGAGTTGAATAAAAGTCTTTATCCACAAAGACCCATGCACTTTTATGGCTACATTAGATCACTTAGTCAAGATGAGTGTGCAAAGCAAGTAATCCTTGAATGAACGTTGCCATAGAAACCTAAAATACATAGGTACACGATAATGAATATAAATAAACCTTTTTACAGGAAACCGCAAGTAAAGAAGAAGAAATGTATACATATGTAAGGTATGGTTAAGTAATTATTATTATCTTGTAGCAATTATGTTTACATTCTAAAATTGTTTTTCAAATTCAGTTATAAAGATGCGGCTACAAAAACCGTATATATGTATTTTATTGTAAGTGCCGAAGCAGGAAATAATCGTTTAAGTGCAGCTTTGTAAAGCACTTTGTAGCAGCAATTAAGTTTCATAATTATGAATTTAATGATCTGGTTTTAACATCCACAAGAATAAAAAACTGCGTCTCACTTGGCGACGTATAAAAAAATTAAATTGAATTACTTAAGTCGCTATAAGTAATTACAAATCGATTGAACTGTTCAAATGGGCCTTTAAATTATAAGCTGCAGTATTCAATGAGTAAGCGGTCAGAACCAAATCAATTTAGACGGTATAATTTAGTCTGGCGCTCGGCGAGTCAATTTGGAACTCTTGCGATTGATTGACGAGCATAGTTAGTGGTCGAGGGATGGGATATGCAATTGTCCCGCTATGATTACGTTGTTTGCATAAGTTTATTGAATTGACAGCTTCTTTCGATGGCGGGCTCTAACACCCTCTTCTTCTTTTTATCTATATTGTTTAACTTTTCGTCTATGCATCAGTATGGGTACTTATATCAATCAATATCAATATCAATTCAATCAATCTTATCTTTATGATGATTGATTCAAAAAATGACATCTGCTTTATGTTCTTATTGAGACTGTAGATTGAGATATCAGTCACGATTCGGATCTTCTTTTATTAATTAGGTAGATTGATTTTTTGCTTCTTTGTTTTGTTTAGACCTACAATATCAGTACTATTTAGGTTGAACTGGAAATCGGCCATTGAAAGTTTGGTACTGACCTAAACACTTGGAGAAGTAAATTAGTGAGTTGGTCTTGTAGGCGAAATATAAGCTCTCGGCACACTGACCGGCTAAAAAGTGGGACAGTTATAATAAATATGGTGTATTTTTTTTTAATTTTTTTCTGTAGTAATACAATAAGTGGTCTGGAATTGTCGGAAATTTTACGGAAGCTGTTGCGTTGCTTGGTAGCCACGAGTGTAAATTTGACAGTTAAAAGATCACGAGCGCTTGCGCGAGTGATCTTCTCTCAAATTTACACGAGTGGTTAGTAAAAGCAACAGCTTGAGTAAAATTACCTAAAAATTCCAGACCACGAATTGTATTGAACAAGATTATTTTTTGAATCGAAGCAAGGTAGTTCAAAACGAAATTTTATTTCAATTAATTCACATATAAAGAAATGTGTCGGGAATATTTGACGTTTGGTAGGTACTAAAGTAACTAGATTATATATTATAAATGCATCTACAAATTCCCAACTATGGCAACTTTTCAACAAGCAAAATTATCGAAAAAATTACCGGGGGTAAATACATAAGAGATCATTTTTTATCGATAAATACCATGTTTAATTGTATGAAAGTTTTATTGTCATGGCAAATAATCGAGAATCAAGGTAGTTTCCACTTCCCTTGATTCGAGATTTTTTGCCGAATGGCAATAAAATTTGAAAACAATTTGAAATGTATTTATCTTAGAAAAAAATGATCTCGAATGTATTTTAGGGAGGTTAATACACAACTACATTATACGGACAATTTAATAGGAAATATAAGATTTAATGAAACAATAAACATTTTATATTAACAGAACATAATATTAAAATATTTAAATATATTGTGTAGAGTTTGACTGATCTTTAGTTACATACATTGAAACATTGAAACATTGAAAGTGCAATGGTTATATGTTATATTATGACCAGATTTTTTTTGCATATTATTATTATTAATGTTTTCAGTGGTAAAATTTTCTTGCCTTATGTTTATATCTCTTGCAGTTTGGATTCCAGAAGGTCCAGGTCTCAGGTTGTTTATTAAACTAGCATGATGTTCCTCGTATAACTGTAAATAAGGGCCTAATGACTTAGCATTTGCATGTCCAGTCATTTTGATGAGCTGTTCTTCCGGGACACCTGATTTAGCAAGATTTGATACAGCACTTGACCGATTTGAATGATTCGTGATTTTGTTTGTCAGAGTATCAAGCCCTATTCTTTCAGCAGATTGTTTGGTCCATTTTCCAATCTCATTTACTCCATAAGGCATATTTTTGTACCATTCAGAATTGCTTTTATTCCAGTAAGGATTTACAGTCAGAAATAGTCGATCTGACGTAATTCTATTAGTGCGTTTAGAAATAAGCTTTTTAAATAACCTTACCGGGCACCACATATCGATATTATTGTAATTAGGCACTAACCACTTACTGTCTGATAATTTTTGAGCTCCACCCTGGCATGTTTTGGAAAAAATCGGGTTGTATTCAATTCTTCCGGTTACGTTACCATTTGATTTCTTTTCCTCTTTAAAAAAATGCACTTTGCATTTTGCTGCCTCTCCCCCTCTCCAGGCTAGTTCGAATGCTATTATATGATACAGTTTTTTTTTGAAGTCCTTCTGGACAATCTTCGTTCCACAGATTCATTATTGTATATATTTCTTTCTTACTCAGAGCAGTCGAACTTTGCTTCCTCTTTCCGAGAATAGACTAAAGCTGCTTTCGTTTCGCATTTTTTGCATCCCTTGCTTGTTTGAATTCAATGTCTGTAAATGGATTAAATTTTCGGGCGTACTCTTTGTAGTATTTTTCTTGGAGGAGTTTTGCGGTAACATTCCACATGGTCTTTATAACGCATTCTTTATAATCTTCACCATCAGCTCTCTTCACATTAAAAGCCCAATCATTCATTATCAGTCCAAGCTCTTGATTTGAAGTAATTTCTAGAAGTTCATAATGCTTCTCTTTTAAAAATATTTCGCACTGTTTCCATATTGACTTTTGATTTTTAACTGTACTCCTCGGAGTAACACTCTGTACAGTTTTTTGAATATCTTCCAAAGATTCTTGGCCAAATATTGCCATTTCAAAACGACGATGTTGCAAGAAAACTCGAAAATAATATGACAGTGACAGTTGCCAAGGTAGAAATTTCAAAACTATCATTCACAGCATAGTTGATTAAAAGCAAGGCGCATATTTATCAGTTATTGGGAAAGCTAGGTAGGTTTTTATCGTTTACAATGACAGTTGATGATTGGTCGATTTTAAGAAATTGAAGAAATATCGTTGGCTCTTAGAATAGGCTTGTATTAACCGAAATAATATACGCTTCTAGACCCAAATGAAATGTCCCTATTGGTCAATTTGACGATGAAAAAAATAATCGAGTCTATACAATCGTTGTCGAGTACTTTGCCGTGTTATTCGTAAACCTCTTCACAAATTATTTCAATTTTAAAGTATAGCTTTAAAATAATTGTATACAGGGTGATTCAGAACGGGCGTGCCAAATTAAAATGGGTGCTAGAGGAACTCCAAATAAGACGAAAAGTTTATATGAACATATGTTCTAAGGTGACTACTAACAAAGATACAGGGTGTAAAAGTTTTAATATTTTTTTAATTTTTTTTTATTATCTTGGTAACTAGGGAAGTTATTGAGTTAAAATTTAAGGTGTCGTTTTCATTTGCCAAGTTCTCCTTTTTCAGAAAAAATTGCTCTGCTAGCCCCATCAGTAGCGTTGCTACGGGGTAGGCCGTTTATTTATTTCCCCAATCCAATGTTACGCCACTGGCGAATGCAGGTGATATTAATGTATTTGAAATCTACGTTCAATTTGGGAAGAAATTGGTATCTTCAAAACTTTTCGTAAAATGCTTAGTTTTTGAATGAAATAGCTTTTTGTGAAATCGTGCACATGCACTGAAATTTTCCATAATCCAAATAATGGCTTCACCGATATGCAAGCAAAGTGAAAATTGAAAAAAATAGTTTATTAAGAATAACACTGACAAAACTAACCAGAAGAACGAGAAAACACATCAATTATTACATTACGATATTAAAAAAAATATTAAAATTTTACACCCTGTATCTTTGTTAATAGTCACTTTAGAACATATGTTCATATAAACTTTTCGTCTTATTTGGAGTTCCTCTAGCACCCATTTTAATTTGGCACGCCCGTTCTGAATCACCCTGTATAGCTTTAAGTTATTTATGACATGACTACGAGCTGGCTACTTCGTAGTTCCAATTCCGACCTCGTCGATGAAGTTTCTGAAAAGAAAATCACCGGAGAAGAGGATCACATTTCACTGCTTGACATTTCATGCAAAGTTGACCCTGACCACATGCTCAGCATTCTTGAGATGCTCTTGGTCAGTTGCGGACCATCTTTTACATACACTTTATTCTATTTGTCTTCTTCTGTAACTGCTCTATCACTTGCGTTGATCTGGCGCAATTCTTGCAGATCATTCCAAACCTGTACTGAAATCATAAAGGGAAGTAATTATTTGGGCGGTTGTTTTAACATCCAGGCAGTTTCATGGGGCAGTTAAAAATCCACGCAGGCGGTATTAAACTTTTTTGGTGGTAATTAACTTAATGTGGCAGTAGAACGTGGCCAGCAATATAAAAGAATTTGGTCGGTTATTTAATGTTACAACGGCAGTTCAAAACTTACTCGAGCGGCAGATTAAATAAATGTCCAGTGCAATTATTATTTGAGCTGTAAAATGATTGAATGGGCAGTATAATGTATTAATGGGCAGTTAGATAAATAGTTCCCCAGTTCTCGACGTTTGGCAAAATCGAACGTCATTTTCATTGAAAAGAGGCGCAGCTTACGCGACAGTGCACTGTGGGCGGCCAATTGGAAGAGATTTGCCTATAAATATTAGGTCGTTTCGCTCATTACCTTATCACTGAGTTGCGAGTACTTAGATCTATTACACTAGCATTGCACCATTAAATTTATTTAACGCACCCCTCCCCGTTTTCCCATAGAAATGATTAAAATACTAAACTCAGCCCCTCACAGGTAAAAAAAGGTATTAATTTTGCTTCATCCCTTTGCGTCTTCTATTGCACACCGCATAGCACCACAATGCATTTTTGAAATGCTGCATCGAATAATGCATCATTTGGATGCTAACGACTGAGACTTACAACGCTCCGCTCGCTTCGCTCTGCTTGACCTTAACCTGACAGACTTTTATATTAAAAAGTGTCAGTAGTTAGCGTTTATATTAATCTTTTCAAAAATTATTCACATGAAAATGCTCACCTTTGAAGAGAATAACATTATAAACACTTACAACTGACACTTTTTTTCAGATGAAGGTCAAGCGGAGCGAAGCGAAGCGAGCGGAGCGTTGTATGTCTCAGTCGTTAGCATTGAATAATTTTAATGGTGCAATAAATTGAATTTTTTTCTTAATATCTACATTATTGTTAATTGTTATTTTTTATTTCGCTGCATAACTTAAATAAACATTATATGTATGTATCATTTAACAGGCCGATCATATTTTGTACTGCGTAAGTATTTATAGAACTACTCGTTCCACGATTTCTAACAGACCCATTCTGATTTCATGACTGCACACGCGTTACTGCCTCTTTATTCATTTTACTGCCCAATTGAATTTTCACGCATTCAAATATTTATTGAGCTACTCATTTGAAGATATGTTACTTCTCATTTCCACTTTTTTTACTGCTCATATTTTACCACTCAATCTGTTATTGAACATAGAATTTGTATTTTCACACTGACGAAAACTGTAATATAGTACCGCCCCTTTAAATAATAGCCAATCATAAATGACCACCTCCTAGTATTCAAATCACGTCGAATACATTACCTAACTGATGATATTCTAGAGACTACCCAGAAAAACTGTCATCCAAAAGAGCAGATTTTTTGGTCAAATTGCTAAGCAACAAAATGTAATTCATGTATAAAATCTCAGTTTGACTTTTGCAGCAATAAAATTTGATCAATTGCTTTAAATAAATAACTCCAAGCTATAATTGAAATTTTAGCATATTTTGTTTTTATAATAAATGAAAATTAAAACTCATTGTAAATTTTACCCGAACTGATTGGAATCAGTTAACCACAAATTTAAATGCTTACACGGTACAGTTTACTCACATACATAAATTTTTATAATTGAAATGTCATACAAGCTCGCGCGGAAATTGTGAATACATGCGAAAACAACGAACTGCACTTTTCAAAAAAGAAATCGGCAAATGAAATAAATAACGGGAAACAAAACAAGGGAACATAATAAATCCTTGTTTCATTCCAGAGATTTCTGACAAAAAACCTTTTAGCTAAATAGATGATGGTAAATTTACATTCATTCGACAGCTTCCAGATTTGAGAGAATTGCGATTTCGAAGAGCAGTATATAAATCTTTGAAAATATAGTAGTGTCTCAACAATGGGAACATATGCAAATAAACAGAAATATAGCAGACTCGGTCGGCCGTGACAAGCGATATGCTGTCGCAGGTACGAGTGAAAAATACGGAAATACTTACGTTTTGTTTTGTTTTACAAACTGATTTCAGACGGCGAATATATCGACAAAATAATATGTGCATCCTGCCCGCTGTCGCAAAGCATTGTTCAAGGATAAACTAAACAAGAAAATGTACACAGGACATATTGGTTGGTTATCTGCATGAATGTATTCTGCAAACAAACAGAAAGTGCCGGGCACCACTTTCTGCAAATAGGAACGGAAAATATCAGGACGAGAATCAAACACGTTAAATTTGCAGTGCTGGAATGTTAGATGCAGCTCAAGTAATACTGGATAAAGCACGCACACAGTGATCTAAAGAGCCGAGCCGTCATAACCATATTGGAAGTGTTTACTAAGTAACCGGAGAGATAAGTCGCGGAAAGAGGGAAGCTCCAGTTCTGTTACTAATCATGGTGGCAGAAACCGTATGGGTCAGTATCAAATTGTGATGTAGATAAGATACTGCGATGTGGAAGGGAACGGAAAGCACATTATCATCCCTAGTACAGCATACGGAAGTCTCTAGTGATGCCACCTTCTGGAGTGACAGTTTCTGGGTGTAATTAACTCTCATCTCCTGGAGAATGGGGGATACTGATTGAGAGTATGTCATTGGCAATAAGTGCAACCTTTTAAAACTTGGAGCAGAGTTTTTAGAATGAGAATATAACAGTTGTGGGATACATCAACGCAGTTGAAAGTAGGTGCAGGTACTTTTAGATTGTGTAGTATAGATAATAATAGTCAAAATAATTTGACTGTCGTAAACACTCTATTGCTTTAGGAAGCGCTATTCTTATATACTGCGTGTCCCAGATATGGTAGCACAGCACAGAGGTCTCTAAAAAGCCAATAGATGCGAAGTTGGTTAAATGGAAGAAAAGTTCCTAAATAATTAATTTTACGTCAACTTTCAGATTTATTAATTTGCCCATGCGTTTCCTAAATAATGTGCGAAAAATGTATGTCAGACTCTTACCAATATCTTAGAAGTTAATTATTCCAGAGATCCGAAGTTTGGTATTTAGACACAATGGGCAATCGGACACTACGGAAATTTTAGAAAAATTCGCTGTTAAATCGAAGATGATGTCCATTTAACAGCCCCCCACCCCTCATAAACTAGAAATTATTATTTCCTGACAAGCTGCAAAAATGACGTCGTGTCTGTCGCAGGTGCGTATGGCACGTGCATTAAAAAGAGTAATCTACAACATTTATTACGTCAGTCATTTTCAAAGCCTAAACGTAATTATTTCTTTGTAAATATGGGCATCAGGCGATAAAAGAAAAACACGAGTCAAATATTTCGATAATTTTTTTCTAATTTTGAAATAAAAAAAGTTTTTGAATTGCTTATGGCAAGCCCTCGTTGAATCTTTACAAAAGATAAAATAATATATTTTTCGCAGTTTTGAGATTTCACATGATTTTAGGTCAAATATCCCACTCAATTTAAGAATTTAATTAAATTTGTTGGATTCCTGAAGATTGTCGAGTGATACTGGACAATAAATTATTGGAATCAAGAATTACCGTCGAGGGCGCCACTGTCGCGCGATTAGCTGATTGCGTGCCGGTGCCTGTTTGTTTATTAGTGTTTTGGTGAATTTTATTTGCTGCAAGTAGATGAATGAATCAATTTAAAATGTGCAGATGAAAAAATTGCTACCCAACGGTGTTACGTAGTCAGTTTCTTTAAAATGTTTAGAGCAAACCCTCATCTGTTTAGTGGAGGGTTTACCCATTAATAATAATTTATCCCATGCTAATAGACTGTTTCAGCTACCCCATATTTGTTGGTTATGTTAACCTTAGAAATGTTCTTATTTGGGAAGTGATGAAATCGCAAAGAACCATCGACACTTCTTTTTGAGCTGCAGCCAAACACGCAGCAATTAGTATTGTCCTTTTTCGGCATTTTAATGGGAGTCACTACTGCTCCGTCCGACCGTCACCCAAAATTTTGTTTTTTGTTCGAACACGGCATGCGCATTACAGAATGTCAACACATTTTGCATTTTGGAAGTGTAAAAGAACTAAAGCTAAGAGAACAGATTTTTGAAACAGACCATTTAGCTGTCCTCGCACCAGACACACGCATTTTTTTGGGAAAAAGAAGATGTGGAAACAAGCAAAGCTAATCAACCTGAGCGGGACCAGAACTCATCCAGCCCCAGGAGAACAAGACGGCATCTCTGTGCGATTCGCGAATACTCACCGCGACTGTTGGCTGTGCTTTCCAATAACGAATTACTTGTTTTACTGATATTGTGTAATGCGTCCGACCGTCTTGGAACAAAATTTAAAGTAATCGTCGGACGAAGCGGTAGTCAGTCTCCATTTTAATTCACAAAATAACGTTTGAAAACTTCTTCACTTCACGCAAAAGTCATATAACAATGCACAAGCCCGCCAGAAAAGTATGACTTTCGTTTGGTATCGCGATTCGTCATAGATACTCAAATTATAAAACTAATATTTAAAACCGCATTTTGTCCTTGGTTAATATGCAACTTATAGGTACGGCACACCTGGACAATGCAGCATAACTTACTTACACATGCAGGGTGTCCCAGATTCATGTTGGAAGTATATAGAGCAGTAAATAAGATAATAAGCTGAAATTTTGCACAGTAGCCTAGATCTTTAAGTTGACGGCACGGTAGGGAATATAAAAACCAGTGGCCTCGAAATTTTATAAGCAATTCTAAAAAGTACAAAAAAATTTAAAATAAAGAAGTTGGTTCCAACTTTCGGTATAATCGTAAGGGCCGCCATATGCGATAGATTGGAAAATTTCAACTCAATATCTTGTTCAGATCTTCAAGCGCGTGAGACACCATGCATGTATAATAAAGCGCTCGGGTTAGTAATATTATCTAAGAGTAATTGTATAGTACGTCACAGTGTGAAAAATTACTTCCCGGGCAACCACCCCGCCAGGCTTCAATTATAGAACTAAATCCAGAATTTGTGTAGTATGAGACGTTACAGAATGCTATCACACCTCCAAACTGGCATTAGAACGTTTGTAACGTATCGTATTGTCTTTCTCTCTAGCAGGTTATATAAAATTAAATATTGCATGATTCTAAGTGACAATGGACATAATTCGTAAAATGAGCGTAAAAATAACTTAAAATACTTTTCGCTCGTGTTACGTAAGAAATGTACTAAATTTTCGTTTATGCCATTGTAACCTTGCCTATGGTAACAACTAAACGAAGGTGGCGCGTAACCATACGCATGATATTTGAATCGGAGATATGCATTACATAACCTCACGTTCGGCGTTCCTTTTGACGAAGTAAAAGGTATTTTACCGCAGAAGAGAATGTAAATTAAGCCAGCAAGCGCAAACGCAGTTACTTTCTGTAAAGCCGGGTACAGACAGAGGCAACAAGTAGCAACTTTTGTCATTGGTGACCTGTTTCCCGAAACAAAGTTGCCACTTGTTTCTACTTGTTTCTAGTTGTTTCTGTCGCCAAAGCAAATGTTTCCGAATGTCGCGTGTTTCCCTCTCGAGGCGGTAAACTTCAAAAGAAAATAGGTAACAGATGTCGACAAGTTGCGTCTGTGTCTTTGGTTTGGACAGTTTGTCATCAGTACGTGTTGTGACATCCGAGGCTTCTTCGTCCCATATCACAAACATTACTGTATTGTGTGGCCACTAAGTTTCTTCATGTTTCATTTTATTTGGAACCATAGTGGACTTGTTTCTTTTATGTGGACACTAGGTTACCTCCTTTTGTGACAGGAAACAGTCGACAAAGTCGCAATGACATGTTGCCCCTTGTTGCCTCTGTCTATACACAGCTTAAGAATTAATCTCACGTACTATGTGAACACTGAATGCAGAAAATACGGTTACGTAGAAATTACGTTAATGGGTGTATTACGTGAATTATTATGGTTACAGTCATTGTCAGTTGACACATGTTGGTTTAGGTGCGTAATTAAAGAGCAAAAACTTATAACACTTATGGTTGTTTAGACTAGGCATCCAAGGAAATGTTTATTTGTAGTAAAAATAACAAGCTCTGTAGATTCGATAAACATCACGTATTAGTTGCTCTAAATAAGTCTTTAAAACAGAAAGTTACCAACAATACTGCAACAGTTCATTGAGAACTCTCACCCTGGTAATATTGAAAATAAAGTTAGTGAATTATTTACAAGTATCTACGTTTTTCAATTACACAATCTACCATACCTTCTCATAGGTTATGGGCCCAGACATTGCGTGAAGTGTGATTGCAAATGAGTGTAAATAATTTGAGACAATAGTAAATATAGGTAAATAAAAATATAACGTGTTAAAACTAACAATGGCGAGTGGTTCATCAAGTGTAGTGAAGCGCAATGTAAAACTATTTAATGGTGCAAATTATTTATTGTGGAAATTTCGACTGGAAGAAATTATTGAGCAGGAAGGTGCTAGCAAAGTGTTAATTGAAGATCCACCAACACCACTTACAGAAGAGTGGATAAAATGGGAACGATTTGCCAGAGGAACCTTAATAGAATACCTAGATGATACTGTAGTATCACAGGTGCCTCCTGGTCGTGCGACAGCTCGACAAATTTTGGAAAAGTTTGATGGCCTGTACGCGTGCAAAAAGGTGTCGACACAATTATGTCTCCAAGATCGACTATTTAATTGTAAGTTAAAAGCAGGCACATCGTTGAAGCGACACATGATGGAAATGGACGAAATGGTGCGCGATATGATTGCTTGTGGTGGTGAAGTGAGTGAAACTACTAAAGTGTGGTACACACTTAATTCTTTGCCGTCGAGTTATGCACCAATAAAGGCTGCAATTAAAACTATGACGGATGATAGAATTACACTAGCATTCGTGAAAGGAATGCTGTTCGAACACGAAGAGTATTTAATGCGCGAAAATAATGATACCCTCAGCATGAAAGCTCTCCATGTCCGCCCTATAAATGCAAGAAAAAAGGGGGAGAAGTTTCCTACCAATAAACATAAGTACATGTTTAAAAATAAAAATGTGCAAAAGTGTTTCCATTGTGGGCGGCGAAACCATCTGAAACGTGATTGTTATTTTTATAAACAAAGTGTAAAGATGCAAGGAAAATATAACAGAAGGAAAAGTGATAATCAAGAAGCCAGTGCGTCAGCAGTTAGTAGTGGTAGATGAATCGTTTGCTTTTATGATGTGTGATGAAAAGACTGAAAACGATGCATCGGGGCGTTTTGTGCTGGACTCTGGTGCAACAGAGCACATTATAAATGATTTGAGCCTTTTTGCCGAGTGCGAACAACTGACGGAGCCAATTCGCATAACTGTAGCAAAAAGGGGAACGGTCATCGAGGCAACACATATCGGGAAAGTGAAAGTGACGACTTCACTTGGTTATAATGGAGAACTGCAGCATGTCCTCTATAGCAGAAGTGTACCAATCAACCTTATCTCAGTGAGGCGCATCCAGGAAGCTGGAATGTCGGTGACATTTACAGAAACTGGCCATGTGGAGGTCAGAAAAGGGAACACGACAATTATTAGGGGTAAGCGTATGAATAATTTGTATATTATAGAATTAATAGTACAAAATGCGCATAATACAGCACGGGCTGCAGGCCACGTGGCTGAGGTTAATGTTAATGTAAATAAAAATAAACTGTGGCATGAACGATTAGGTCACATAAGCAAAGAAAAATTTACGAACATGAAAGTAAATAAATTAGCTTATGATGATGTTTGTTTAAAAGATATAAATGCTATTGATTTGATATGTGAAGCTTGTATTAGCGGGAAACAAGCACGCCTTCCTTTCGCCGATAAAAGATAAAGAATATATACAAAGACCATTATTTGTGGTACATTCAGATGTGTGTGGGGCAATTACACCTCCTACAGTAGATGGAAAGAATTATTTTGTCAATTTTATTGATGAGTATACTCATTACACCGTTACTTATCTGATGACTAATAAATCAGAGGTATTAAATTGTTTTAAAGATTATGTTGCAAAATCTGAAGCTCATTTTAATACAAAATTGGTAAATTTATATTGTGATAACGGTGGAGAGTATTTATCTGGCGAAATGAAAGAATTTTGTAGACAAAACGGAATAACATATCATCTCACGGTGCCATACACTCCGCAACAAAACGGAGTGGCGGAGCGTATGAATCGTACTCTAACGGAAAAGGCACGTGCAATGGTGCACAGTGCGGGGTTAGATAAATGCTTTTGGGGTGAAGCAGTTTTAACTGCAACGTATTTAGTAAACAGGTCACCAACAAAAGCAATTAAAGTAAATAAGACACCATATGAGATATGGCATAATCGAAAGCCAAAATTAGGTCATTTAAAAATTTTTGGCTGTACGGCATATATACATAATAAAACGAGAAAAGGTAAATTTGATAGTAAATCATCTAAGGGAATTCTTGTGGGTTATGTGCCAAATGGATATAAAATTTTTCAGCCGGAATCAGGCAAATTCATAGTTGCACGTGATGTAATTTTTGATGAAATTACATATAACCAATCAAGGCAGTAACTTGATGACATAGTCAAAGTTGGTAACGAAATAAATACAGATGAATACGTTCCCCAAGGGGGAGACAATATTTCAGCAGGGGGTGATGCTGCTGGTAAATCTGTAGGTAGTATTACACCCAGCCAAACGGACGATATAAGGTGAAAACAAACCCTTAATGAAAAAGGTGTCCCTGAAAATTGCACTCAAGGTCAAACATCCTCAGTAAAGGACGTCCCTGAACCATCTAGTACGAGCTCAATTAAGGATAGTGAAAGTCCGTGTACCTCTACAAATAAGTTGAGGAAGTTAAATAGTGTGCCGGGTGTGAGGCGAAGCAAAAGGCTTGAAAATAAACCAATAATATCATATAAAGATCATGATTGCGAAAATGATAATTTTCTGGTAGGTCAACAAATATTTGAGAATAACATTCCCACGTGTTACCAAGATGTAGCTACAAATGTGTTTAAAGAACAATGGGAAAAAGCTATAAAAGATGAAATAGAATCATTAGAGCGTAATAAAACGTGGACATTGGTACAAAAGCCAAATAATATAAATATTGTTGATTGTAAATGGGTATTTACTTTAAAACAAGATTGTAATGGAAATGCTGAAAGATATAAAGCTCGCTTAGTAGCGCGCGGTTTTAGCCAACGAAAAACAGTAGATTATGATGAAACTTTTGCGCCGGTTGCGCGTATTAGTACATTTAGGTGCCTACTTGCGTTGGCAAATCAGTATAACTTATTAATCCATCAGATGGATGTAAAAACAGCATTTCTAAATGGTACATTGAAGGAGAATATTTTTATGAGGGTGCCTGACGGTGTTGCAGTTAAAATAAACAATGTAGTTTGTAAGTTAAACAAATCATTACTTATATGGTTTGAAGCAATCAGCTCGGTGCTGGTATGAATGTTTTAATACTAAAATGATTGAAAGAGGCTTCGTAAATTCGTCAGCAGATAATTGTCTATATCTCTTAAACAGAGGCCATGTTGATAACAACATCTATGTAATTTTATATGTGGATGATTTAGTCATAGCAACAAAAGATGTAAATACAATGAATAATTTTAAAGGGTTTTTAATGAAACAATTTGAAATGGTTGATTTAAAGGAAATTACGTATTTTCTTGGAATTAGAATAAAGAGATCAACTTGTGAAATTTTACTTGATCAAACTACATATCTAAAATCAGTATTAACAAAATTTAATATGAGTGAATGCAACCCGGTCAGCACACCATTGCCTGTAAAATTAAATTATGTAGCATTAAATTCTGAAGATAGTTACAATGCACCTAGTAAAAATTTAATTGGCTGTTTAATGTACGCGTCCAGACTTATGTACTGCAGTAAATCTACTAAGTAGATATCAAACCAAATGTAATAAAGAACTTTGGATATGCTTAAAGCGGGTGTTAAGATATGTAAAAGGAACGATTGATATAAAATTAGTATATAAACGTAATGAGAAGTATGATAAAATATTAACTGGATATGTTGATGCTGATTGGGCGAATAATGAATTAGATCGTCGAAGTACAACAGGTTATTTATTTAAATTATTTGAAAATTGTACGGTGACATGGATCACACGACGACAAAATTCAGTTGCTGCTTCATCAACTGAAGCAGAATATATGGCTGTATTTGAAGCTGTTAAAGAGGCTTTATGGATTAACTCCTTGTTAATCAGTATTAATGTCAATATGTCAGAACCAATAGCATTGTATGAAGACAACCAAAGTTGTATAGCAATGGCAAATAATCCAGTCAGTCATAAACGTTCTAAACATATCGACATTAAATACCATTTTACACGAGAACAAATAGAGAACAACATTGTCTGTTTGAAATATTTGTCTACAGGTCAACAGGAGGCGGACCTTCTGACAAAATCTCTCCCACCGCAGCAGTTCAGGGAACTGAGGGAGAATATAGGATTGAAATGGACTGATTGAAAGAAGAATCATCTAAGAATTATTTAAACAAGAAGAATCATCTAAGAATAATTTAAACATTACAGAAGTTGTTTGATAATACGTGTAAAAGTTCACATTATAACGATTTAAAGTGTTCGTGGTCTGGTTAAGTTTTTTGTGGGGTTTTTCCTTAACCCGTGCAACAGATGTTGGACCATTAGTTGTTAAATTCCTCGTAAAACAATAAGTATAAGTTTATAAATTTTTGAGGGGGTGTGTTGGTTTAGGTGCGTAATTAAAGAGCAAAAACTTATAACACTTATGGTTGTTTAGACTAGGCATCCAAGGAAATGTTTATTTGTAGTAAAAATAACAAGCTCTGTAGATTCGATAAACATCACGTATTAGTTGCTCTAAATAAGTCTTTAAAACAGAAAGTTACCAACAATACTGTAACAGTTCATTGAGAACTCTCACCCTGGTAATATTGAAAATAAAGTTAGTGAATTATTTACAAGTATCTACGTTTTTCAATTACACGATCTACCATACCTTCTCATAACACATACGTATGAAATTTGGTCATTTCTATATCATAGTATATTGATAATATTTTCTATGGTGGCAACTCAACATATCTTAGTGTAGGGGGCGTGCAAGTAAGATTAAAACTAAAATACAAATAGGAAGATACAGGAAGTCGTGGATTTCTAATAGGTAATTAGGAAGTCAAATAACTCGCGATGGTAGGTGCACTAAAAATATAAAACAAAGAATAGCGCAGGGTCGAGCTGCATTTAACAAAAAGAAACAACGGTTAATGTAGAAAATCGGAAGAGGCTCTTAAAGATGTATGTATGGAGTACGGCATTTTACGGTGCGAGACTTGGACAATAGAAGAAGCGAATCGAAAAAGAATAAAAGCGTTTGAAATGTGGTGCTATAGACGCATGATGAAGATGCCATGGATAGATAGGGAGATATTAGAAAGAGTTGGGGAAACGCGAAAGGTATGGAAGACAATAAAGAATATTAGAGATAGGATGGTGGGACACACGAAGGAATAGTTCGCGATATACTAGAATCGGAGGTGAAAATAAAAAGAGGTAGAGGCAGGCCAAGATCAGACTACTGCTCTCATTGTGGATGTAATATATTCTGCTTTTATGGAAATGCGTAGGTTAGCTCAGGATAGGAAAGGATGGAGATACGCGTCCAATCAGTCTTCGAACTGAAAACATTATGATGATGAACTAAACGTGAGTGGCTCATTTATTATGATACACAACATTTGATTTTGGTGAGAGCATTACCTATCCTCATATTCCTAGTTCGTTTTGTTAACGAAAGACTAGGTACTTTTTCAGAAACACAAACAAAAAGATACAACAGGTCCCTGACGATAAAACAATCTGTCAGCAGGCGCAAGTGCAGTTGGTTTCTGTAAGAATTACTTTTACGTTCAATGCGAGCACCGAACGTAGAAACTATACGATTAGCCAATATTACGTTTATGAATGTATAGAGAATAAATTAATTACGGTTACATTAATTGCGAATTAGCAGTAGGTAATTGTGTATACGGAAAGACACAATCCGCTTTCTTGTTTTTCGTTCCGAATATTGTTATAGTCACGAACCGTCATTGCATATTTTTCGTCAATCTGGAACTGCAATATGTTTTGCTTGTTCTATTTCCCGCAATTTTGTATAGCCTTGTTGATTACTTATCTCGCAAAAGTGAAGTGCGTAATAAATAACAAACAAGGTGTTGAATTTGAATATCTACAGTATTTTGTGCAAGCTGCTGAAATTTTATGCTTAAAAGTGAAATGGTATTTGTATGATAAGTTGAGCTGTTTCTGCATAAACGATATGCAAATTATAGCCATATGAGAATATTGGCAACTGCACGAGGTCTGTAACATAATGTGAAAACATAAGCTCAGTCTGTTCAGACTTGCAGACTACAGCACAAAATTATTTTGAGATGAAGATTCACACGGGTAGTTTATCGAAAACAGGCGATTACTGGATTAAGTAAAGTTTTTCTGCTTTATGTTTCAAATTTCTGCAAGATGGTTTGTGAAACCATTAAGGATGTTGAATTTATTTTTGTGCTGTACTATGGCTACGTCGTCTGTTGACACTACACAATTCACACGTACGTATTCCTTGCCTTACATAGCAGATGAATTATATTTACCTATTTAAAATGACAATCCTGAAACCAAAAATATAACAAGTTTCGTGAAAATATTTTAAAAAGGTACAATATGTTCAAATATGGCAGAACAACATTTGAACACGAAGAAAGTGCTAGTCGGCCACATTCTACATGTACTCAATAAAGAATAGACTGTGCGAATCAAGTGATGAATCAAGTTTTCCACCGACAATAGACCTTTCAACTGGTATCATTGGAATTATAAGATATGACAATTTATGGCTTCCATAAGATGTTACCAAGATGTGAGTTCCTCGAGCGTTGATGCAGAACAAAATTCTGTAAGCAAGAATTGTTCATTAGCCAATTTAGTTTTGTTTGATCGCAACACTGTAACGTTGCGAGACAGCAGTCAAGCGGGATGGAAAATATCGCAAATGGTGCTTAGTTGCGCCCGGTACCAATGTGACGTCACATATTTTGCATCCGGCACTACAACTGTTCTCTGCTAGAAATTTCGAAATAAATCGCCGCCGAAGCCCACCCCCCTCTCCCAGCTCATAAAAGTGGATGATCCAGAAGGACGAAGGCAGTACTTGGTCGTCCGGCCATCAGCTGGGACCAGTACTCCCAGCATCCGAGATGATGCTGGCCGCCCACATAAGAACTAGTAGTACCTGATTGACCATTCCGACTTCGCCGAGTGATCAACTGATAGTAAGCGTCCTGTAAATTTTGAGCAAGTGCCCGATGTTTAACTATTGTTATCGCTGAGATATCAACAATTAAACATTGCCCAGACACAACCTAACTGGCCTATCTTGTTCGTAACCTGTTCAAGCCCGGGAATTAGGGGCGCCCGCTGGTGAAGGTTAGATCGATTTGGCATTCCCGCGTGACTTTTGTCTGTAACGGGACGACATACCGGCGGAAACCGATCGCACCTTTTGTAACCGGCGGCCACTGGTGAAATCACGAGGGAAAACTGATTACCCATTTGCGACGCATAAGCTAGCGGCGTTCCCCTAAAGAGATTGCACCCTGGTGGTGCGACGAGAATCTCTAACTGAAACTCGTCTAGGAGTCAGCACACCTCGGTGCTACCATGTAGACC
The DNA here is from genome assembly GCA_963966045.1 of Xestobium rufovillosum. Classification (NCBI taxonomy): domain Eukaryota; kingdom Metazoa; phylum Arthropoda; class Insecta; order Coleoptera; family Ptinidae; genus Xestobium; species Xestobium rufovillosum. The sequence continues at coordinate 17,686,790 of OZ014493.1, read as the reverse complement.
TCGAAACACTCTTAATAATTCAATTTTGATCACACGACGGGCCACTATCGTACTATCAGGATACACCGCGAGAACCGCTTTTTATTTCAATGTAAATATCTTGTATATATTCCGTTTTACCTTTTTAAATTTGCTGTAAATAGTTAAATTAATGGAATCCATTTACATTTTGTTTAGGCCTTGTTATTTGATCAACGTTTAGCTAAAGGGTGGGTTACCCTTTATCAACTGAAAACTTAAGTGTTATCAACGAATAAATCATCCACCGACCAGACAATAAATACAACGAAAGCGAACGACCAGATCCTCGTAAATATACAGTATGTCCCAATACGTGTTACTGAGGGATACAGCTGTATATTTAGGGGCCGAACCGAGAACGTAATAATTGTATAATTGGCGTCAGAATAAATCAGGAAGAGTAACGTCGTTGTTACACAAACAATTCTCGATAAATTGAATCTGCGTAGTGGTCGATGGAAATTTTCAAATATAGCTCGAAAGGTTTTATGCCATATATGATCTGGCGCTAATATAGCTGGAACTAACAAATAGCTAACAGAGTTGTTCACGTCATGTCCACAGACGAACATAACAAAAACATTGGAATTAGCAAATCGATAAACAGAAAATTCATTTCAGCTAGGTCATCGCATTTCGGGGGTGTCTGGGAAAGACTCAGTTAAAAGTCGGTAAAAAACATCTGTACAAGGTAATAGGAAATATTACACAAAATTCCGAGGAACTGCACACCTTATTTCCGCAAATCATCGATTCTACATTTAATTCCACCCCCCCCCCTCACTACATTATATACTTTTATAACCACTTTCATCGAGTTCATCCCATTGATTATCTCGACTTGTAGCAATAACGCCAAAAATGGAAAAATCCAAACTAATCACATTGGAATGAATAGGAGCATACGTCTTTCTCTGGGAACCAACACCTCCAATGCTATGGAGTATGGGAATCATCACAGACAAGCATCCTGGACTCGATGGTGCTGTGCATGTTGTGACGACCAAAATGTGCATAGATTCAGTAATTGTAAATGGCATTATTTTATTTTGATGCAAATGTACGTCCTGCTTTTCGCATTGTAAGCTACCTTTCAAGGCGCCCAGCATGAACAGAATTATTGTCAACTAATATGCTTGCACATTAAACAGTACCCATTTGGCGAGAGACGTATAGTAGGCAGTAAATATTTTTGCTTTCAATTATTCATTATCATTATTTTTGTATCTATGGCGCTGTTGACAAAAGAAGTTGTTTAAAAGTATAACATTTTAAATTTTAGGTAGGTACCTATTTAAATAACAAATAATAAGGGGCATGTCCAGGTAGTGTAATACTAACGCCTGAAAAGGAAATTATATTTTCTGGAATAATGATTTAGACGTTGGGTAATGAACAAAATATCTTTACTGTCGCAATTCCAGCTGAATACCTATCTCATCGAATCCTTCTAACCTAATACATGGCTTTTTATTATATTAGTTTATTAAATATTTTTATTAAATAACCTCCTATGACTTCTATTCTGCACAAAGTTCCTGGTAAAAGGGAGTAATTTATATTTGAAAGGCACGTGTGTTGCAGCAACTAGCACGTTTAAGGTGGCAATGTTAGGATTTCCCGCATTTTTCATAAATTCGCAAGTTATTCAAATTTCTATAAATATTTTTAAAAAAGAGCTTTTTAGCGACGTAAATAAATTCGACATTCTTATCCATACACATTTTTGAATCGTATCATTAAGTATTAAAGTCAGAAAACTGCAGCTTCGCGAAAAACGACCCAAATGAATTTATGCAGTGTCTTCATTATATTACACAAGGAAAAGATCCAAAAATGTATAATGTATATTGTATAATGGGTATAAAGTTTGAATATATCTAGGTCGCTAAAAAGCCCTTTTTAAAAAATATTTATAGAAATTTGAATAACTTGCGAATTTATGAAAAATGCAGGAAATCCTAACATTGCCACCTTAAGATAATAGAATTGCACCGGAAGAGTTTGGTAAAGGAAACATAGATATTATTGTATCTACTAAACACTAAAGGAATGTATTATTATAGCATTCTGACAACGAAATAATGTTTTCTTTCCGTTTATTTGTGAGACTCTTGGTAGCAATTCAAATAAATTCAATGTCTTCAGAAGAGCACTACTAGGTTCAGTACTTTATATAGTAGTTTACCGTAATACACATATTTCATAATTAAATGCTGAGGAGATTTATAAGCATTACTTGCAAAATACTAGCCAGAGGTAGTTTCACAAAGGAATATTCTCTCTTTGGCGCAGGAAATCATTAGTTTTGTTCATATAAATGTCAAGTATTTGTGAGGCTACTATTATGGTACAAGTACCAGGTAGTTCATAAATGACTGTATAGGTATTCCAGTATTTTTGTTTGTGCTTTTTATAATACTTGATGCCAGGAGATTTTATATCAACTTTAAAATTAAGTATGAAAATATTTCCAAATTGAACCGTTCGAGAAGCAGCCGAAGAGAATGTAATATTTTTCTGAGCTAACAAATTCCTCATTTTGTTTCAACATTCTTAAGTTGTTATAATGAAGAGGATTTCAGTGTACAGCATGCCGTTATTATAGCAAAATATTTTTCCTTGATACCTAATGATAACATGTCTGCATAAAATATTCCCAAGAGGGAATATATTCATAATATTTATGAGAAACTGAAAATCTCCGAAATTTTTATTGTGACATTAACTTTGATTTTTACGTAGAATTTAAAATTCTCAATAAAAGTGCCACGACTTGTTTAATTTTCGAGATATAATAAAAAGTTACATCCTTTTAAATATCAATCGTATTTGGCTGCTAATGTTTTTCTGGTTTCATAGATATAGGGGTCTGATAATGTTCTTTCTTATACAGATTTGTTTACGTAATACCAAAAATACAAAATGTCTGTCTGTATAAGTACAGATAATTAGTAATTTACTGGTTGGTGAACTTAGAAAAAGAATTATGGTCCACATCATTTTAATAATATTTACCTTAATTTGCAATATACAGGATGCGTCATCTAAGCGTATTTTTTCTGTTCCACCTTTATTACACATTTTAGAGAAAAGTATTAAATGAGAGACTCCCACTGAATTTTGTCTAGTACAGGTTGTCCCATTTCTTCTGCACAGTACCTAACTTATTTTTTTTTAAATGAAACATCCTATATTCGAATGTATTTTTGGATTCGTTGCTTGAGTTTACTAGATGTTGTATTAGATTCTTTTTGACTGAAATGAATATTTTTGATGTTGCCAGTTTTATAAAGATTTTGACAGATGTATCTAGATAAATTTTAAAAATAAGATAACTTCGGATTAAACAAAGCTGTAGCGATGATATTTTGATAAGGCAAAAGTGACATTACAGAGTAACTGTTCCAGTAATGAAAGGTTATGAGCAGTTCAAATGTCGAAATTAAAATATTTCAAAACCCCGATACTCGCTAGTGAAGCATCCTGCGGAAATCTAAAAATGCTAAAGTCACTAACTTGTATTACAACCAACCACAGCATAATTAGTCATAATAAACTTGACAAAAATACTGATAATTTATTATAAACTTCGTACGACATCGCCGCTGCCGTAAACGTAAATTCCGGGCTTCCAAGTTCGGGTTCCTCCTTCACTTATGTGCGCACTACGATACTATAGGCACGACCTGGTCGAAACCGCGTAAAAAGATCGAAATGTATGGGCCTTAAGGCAAAGCACCGTACTTATGAGTCCCACAAAGATGAAACCAGAGAGAGAGAGAGAGAGAGCCAATGTTTTTGTTTTCGAGTCAGTCATATCATGTTATTAATTTCTCACATTTTAGCATTTTACCACTACAACTTTTTCAATCTATTGGAATTCGCCATCAAGAAAAGATTTATGAAATAATTGTTTAGACAATTATTTTAGGTTGTAGGTATTCAAACGGAATATTATACCACGGAACGAAATGAATATATCATTGCCTGCCAAGGGAATATTGTGTCATACCAGGGATTTGTTTGCACATAAATGTTTAATCATATCCTTGGAGGAGGCTGAAAAGGATTCTACGGTCCTGAGACAACATTCCCTTATTTGCACTATAATGTTCCTCATTATCAAAGAGAGAACGCACGAAACTCTTGGCCTGAATAAACACAATATCAACCCAAGAACTGAATTACAAGAAGTAAGACGCGGCATCAAGAACATTGTGTTTCTGTTTCGTGTGTCTAAGCCGGTAATCATCTTTAGTATCTCATGAGTCTGACACGTAAATCTGTGCAAGCCTGCGAGCTTCCTTTTCCTTATCCGACATATCGTAACTAATACGTAATTCGAAGACATAAATATGACGTAATAATACCTTGAATACAACAGAGAGTTTCTCGATCAATAAAGCGGGCTGATGCTTAGATAAATGGGTAAATCTAAGACTGATTAATAGCTGAGAGCAAACCTAAGCAGCCTCATCTATAAATGATCTAATAAGGAATTACTACTTACAGTATAAAATCCTTATGGATCCGGCGCGTCTCCTGTGAAGGTGGATCTGAAACAAGGGAATTAGCTTACTTATTACAAAATAATTAGAGTTATTTAGCCTAGAACAAACAGATCACTCATAGAGCTAATTGTGCACGTTCTCTTTGCACGTGGACATGTTCCAACGGTATCGGTAAATATGTGGATCAAACACAGTTTTTATATCAAGCTAACTACATTTTAGTAATTTGAGCAAATTTAAGTAAAAATGTTTGTGAAAAATGTTATATGTGCATTTGTGCATCCCTGCCTTAAAAACTAGGCCAATCCAATAGGAATATTATCCGCCCTCTATTTATGGAGATAAAATATTGTACACGGTGGCTCAAGGAAACGTTTTTTTCTTGAAGCTTTGCCAATTTCTTCAAAATGGTAAAAACGTCTATGCCATGTTATTCTAGCCGCTAAAAGAAACCAGCAAACCTTTCAAGAGGTTTTATTGGCAATTATTTAAAAAAATAAATAATTTGACCCGAAACTTGATTATCTTGGTTTTCGGGAGAATATCGTGTCGTTAATTGACTGAATGGCGAAGTTTCGTCTACAATCATAAGCGACAACTTTGGGGCTGTAACTTTGCTGGCACTGAATTCAGGATTCAATTGAAGGGGTGTTTGATTATTTCAAATGAATCTCTAGGCTTCTTCTTTTAGAAATTGGCGGTGCGGACCAGGACTTTAGTCACTGAGATATTAGTTTGATGACCGGTGTCCAGCCTGTGCTTCGTAAGTTTTGAATCAGCGGAACTGAACCACCTAGTACATCGTTCACGTTAAACTACACGAGAACTGATACATCGCCTAGTCTTACAAAATTTACATACCAACGACCACAAGAACAAGGAATGCGATAGGTACATAGCTTCCATATGCGAGGGCAAAGAATTTTTAAGCGACCATAGAAAATCTGAAATTTTGTCACAGGGAGTGAAGACGGTCTGGATGTTTGTTATTTTTAATATCAGGTAACGAAATGACTACATGCGCAATACAGAACGATTTTTGTTAGGTTTAGTATCATATCTTGCATCATAACTTCAATCTGACAAGACTTTATTGTAACCAGAGATGAAGTACTAGGCAAGTAACTTCCATAACTTATGTGCCTCAATTTCTTATACTTATTTAAGTCGAAAATCTCCTACTAAATGGTTACCTTGGCTTCCGGACTGGATGCCGATGTTTCGTCGACTATCACAAGGAACATCTTCAGAGCTGCTAGGCTGGCACTGAACTGGTAGGAGTAAAATCTGAGGGCTTATTATTTATATCCGAACAGGGAATGATTTGGATGAATCGCTACCGTGAAGTGTGACGGTTTCGGGTGACTGATGACGTGCACCCATGTATTTTGTAGGTAGAAGTTGTTGTCACGATTGACATTGAGTGGATGTTCTATGATTTCTATGAATTCCCTAATCTTCCTATTGTAGAAATTTTAGGTCCGAGAAATTGATTTGATGACCAGTGTCTAACCTGTGTTCCGCCAATGCTGAACTAGCCAAATTGAGCAATATAGTACATCGTTCATGTTCAGCAACACGAGTACCGGTGCACCGCCTAGTCTCACCGATGTAGACAAGTCTACAGGAACAAGGAATGCGATACTTACTTTCCGTGTACAAAGATAAGGAATCCTTAGCCGAAGATAGAAAATCTGAGATTCTGTTATGAGGTGTGAAAGCAGTCTTGATATCATCATTGTTTAAAGATGTTATAGTTAGACAATGACCATATGTTGCTTTGGAAACACCTTTTGGGAGGCAGAAAATTCTACTTTGGGATGCAGATGTCAGATGGCGCTCTTTAAAATAAACTTTTATAATATGTCTTGGATTCTTTGATCTATAAAGTCGGTAAGCGGTGGCTGATTTTAAGCTACGCTATTACCCGTTTGATGGCGCGAGTTATAAATAACATATTTCGCTGTGCTAGACAGACTTCAACAACAGAAACGGTGTTGCCAGGTCTCACGATTTTTCGCGACATCATGATTTTGGTCAGGATCTTACAATCTCAAGATTTAGCTGGTAAATTTACCGATTTTTACTTGTGGGATGTTAAGAAAAATATTTCGTCGCTATAACAACCCGCAATATGGTGCTTGGGAAAGAAGGATTTGTTTTGCTTCTGTCAACATTGCCTCATTCCAGTGCCATGGTAGAGAGGATGTTTTCACAAATTAGTCTCAATAAAATTAAAACCAGGAATAGACTGACTAACAAAACATTGACAGGCATATTGCACACCAAAAGTTTAGCATGTAAAGGTAATACTTAAGCATTGTTCAAATTTTGATATATACTTAACTGCTAGTTTAGTTTAGTGCAAAAATGAACACTAAAATATATCATGATTCTGATTTCGACTAGTGTTGTGTTTAAATTAATGTTTATCAAAGAATAATATATTAGGTTTTTGTTAATTATTTAAATCGAAATTTTTATTTTTTGTTAATAAATAAATGCTTAACAATATATTTATATTCAATAAAAATATGTATATATTCGTCGTGTGTTTATTTTCTTCATCCAAAAAAACATTTTAACCCAGCTCACGATTTTAATCCAAAATCTCAGGATTTCCCATTTGCAGTTTCACGCATTGATTTTTTTCGATCTGGCAACATTGAACAGAACAGAACTCGCGGGTGTTGGGTCTTTTGTCTTTTGCCGACGCAGCTGGGATTCCAATTTGTTTTTACACTAATATTTTCAAGCAAAAATAAATTTTCCTTATCAACCCAACAAGGAAATTAAGATTTTTATTTCCAAATTTATAGTTGCTTTTTTGTTTAAAATTATATAACTGCTATGGTCTTATTTAGTTATTTATCTATATTTGTTTGTGAATATACAGGGTGTCCCAATAGTTCCGTGGCGGAATTTTGTGCCTTTATTGTGCATTTTAGAGAGAAAAGTTATGTATGTAGAGGGATTCCTCCTTATTTTTAGTTCTCCATACTTTAAAATTATTTCCATTTATACACGCCCCGTTTCTTCTGTACAGCAGTACAGCACCTACCTACCTGCCTTTGTTTTTTAAATGGAACGCCGTGTATTTGATTGCATTTTTGGATTCCGTAATGATTCTACTGTGAGGTTGTATAATATTTTTCCCTTAATATGCATGTTTTTGGTGTTACCGGCATTTCTTCGAAGACTACATATGTCAGATATAGAGGGATTGAAAACTCAATACCTATCTTTGGATTGAACAAAGTTGAAGCAACGATTTCTTGGCGACAGGAAAATAATATCTATGATAAACTGCCATGTCAATGCATGTCGATATTGAACGCTCAATTTAGAAAATTTCAAACCCCAAAAGGAACCATAATTATAATTTTTACATCATAAGTAGTTGTTTTCCTTGTCGAACATCCATTGAATTATATATAAACTTCCCCGCTTCTAAAATTAATACTTTTTGAAATATTTAATCGTCCATAATCTGCAAACAAAAGAATAATATTTTCACAATGTACCTATCTGCACACTTTCAAAATGGTACACGATTACTTACTTAGATACAATTTAAAGTTGAAATTGCGTTTTTCATATAAAAACCATATCTAATTCATAAGGGAAAAGGGTGTAGCGACACAGTGTGCCGCCACCATTTCTGTTAAGAAATTGAAATGACTGGTTTTTAAGAACTTTCCGCCGACGGACTCCGTCGACGCACTGCGCTGGAAAACGTCTTTCGACCAATTTGTTTGTTATTAATGTTAAGTTACACCAAACAAAAAACTGCAAATTTTCTGCCGTTCAAACAGCAAACGGAAAGTTGTTAAAAACCAAGGCTTTAGGTTTACAAATGTACCTATTTGTTATTTCCGTCCTGAAATTACATATTAGTGCGTATCCATTTTGAGCTATTTTGAAAATGTGAATCCACAATGCAAAAATATGTATTAATTTTTGTAGGAGAATTAGCGTTGATAGCTATTTGAGATTTGAGGTTGATTATTATCTCAAAAATTATTAACTTTAGAGGTGTGGAAGTTTATACATAACAGAAAGAGAATTTGTGTTACAGTAAGCAACTGTAACATAAAAATTATATGGTACCGTTTAAGAAAAATAAGCTATGGAGTTTTGAAATTTCTTAATTTGGCCATGGAATTGCCCATATCCTATATAATAACTACTCCTAGATATTGTTTTCGTCTTACCATAAAATAACTGCTTCCCTCCTTCAGTGTTGTTCCGTCCAAAGATAGGTATTTAAGCTTAAAAATTCCTCTATATCTTCAAAGAAATGCCAGTAGCGTCGAAAATGTGCAACTTAGGCAAAAAATATTTTATACAACCTCATCACAGTAAACTCTATTAAGGAATCAAAAAGTGCAATCAATTACAGGGTGTTTCATTAAAAAAAGAAATTAGGTGTTGTACAGAAGAAATTAGACAACTAGTATTATAGGTAAATGGAAGTCATTTTAAAGTACGTATAGAGAACTAAAAAATAAGGAAGAGTCTTTCATATAGCTTTTTTCTCTAAAATGCATAATAAAGGCGCAAAACTCCATCGCGGCACTAAGTATTGGGATTAAAAAATGGTTCTTGTTGACTTCCCAAAAAATCCTACTTGTTCTCAAATTCGCATCCCTAGGCACACACTATTTTGTATCCAGAAAACATTTTTATAAACTTTTTCCTTAATACATATTTGAACAGAACAAATAAACAAAGAAAAGCCGACGGCGGCCGTGAAATTGTACAAGTAGACCTTCTTATTTCTTCCCTGTGTAATGCGCTGGCGCGGTTTTAGGCTTCTACATTCAAAATGACTAACTTTAGTTTTTCAGCTTTATGCTCTTTTATGGAGATTTGAAGTTTGTTAAAATATGTACAGGATGACCCAAATTGGGTGCAAGTATGGTGTATTTTGGTAAATATTAGTGGTAAAGAAAAACTGATAAAGCACTTGCGATCTCTTTTTTCACGTTCAAGTCAGAGAAACTTTCGAAATTGTTTTTCATTTCTTGAGTTTTTTGTTTTTTCGCATTTCGAGGAATACTACTTGTATCTCGCTTATTATAAGAGATGGTGGGATGCAATGTAGGCATTCTTAATGTACTTTTTTGAGCAAAATTCAGTGGCGTAGTCAGATTTTTAATGTCATGAAGGGTTTATGAACTGCGTGGCAAACTTGTGCAATTTTAAACGGCGTCCATATTTAATTTTTACACACTTTAATGGAGGATTTTTTTCTGAGTTCAGAAATATATAGTTTGATATATCTAACTTCAATATTAATGCAGCAATATCGAATTTTCTGTTTCATTAATTAATGCGGATAATTATTGTCTGTCGAAAACATAAGGTGGCTATGACTGTGAAACAAGCCTATACAGGATGTTTCAGGAGGAATGGTACATACTTCAGTATGTTATAGTATTGCTCATTTCGAACAAAATAGTTCATATGAACACGTGTCCAATTCTTAATATTTACCGAGTTGCAGTCAGCTGAATTACTGCATAAACGAATTTATTACTTCATTAATTCTGACAACTAACTATCGACATATAAAATAAAGTATGGATTTTAGAGGAAGCAGTTCTTCCTAGCGCTCTTTTATTCTTGTAGCACTGGCCATAATACAGGCGATTAATTCATCATGTGTGCCTATTATTCTCTATAAACATCATTTTTCATCCCGCCCCATAATCCAATGGAGTTAAGTCCGGAGATCTAGCTGGCCAATTGATGGTGCCACCATTGCCGATCATAATAGTGCTAAATGTCAAATGACAATTGTTTTACAGCAGCCTACTGGATGCGCTGTAATGCACTCTACATTAAAATTGCACCTGTTCATATGAACTTTTTTGTTCAAAATGAACGATACTATAACATACTGAAGTATTATGTACTATTCCTCCTGAAACACACCCTGTATAATACTTTTCATGTTTAAAATAGAAAATTCGTCATAACTCCGTAATTATTGAAGTTAGGTATGTCTAACTTTATATTGTTGAAAACAGAAAAAAATCCTCTATTCAACGAAATGAAAATCAAATATGGCAGCCCTTTGAAATTACAAAGTTTGGCCCGCAGTTCCGAAATCCTTTCTTCTATAAAAATTCTGACTACGCCACTGTTATTTACCCAAAAAAAGTGCATTAAGAATGTCTACATTGCATCCACTGAAATAAATTAAATTACATAATTTATTTCAGTGATTATTAATTTATTTCAGTGATTGCATCCCCACCGTCTCTTATAGTACAAGCATTCCTCGAAATGTCAAAAAAACTCAATTTTCCTTCATAGCTCGGAAATGAAAAACAATTTCGTAAGTTTCTCTGTACCACTGACTTGAACGTAAAAAAAGAGATCGCAAGTGCTTTATCAGTTTTTCTCTATCACTAATATTTACTAAGATACACCATACTTGCACCCAATTTGGGTCACCCTGTACATATTTTCTATAATGTAATTTTGTCATAGATACCTACATAAATCTAATTTTCTTTTGCAGCATTGCAGCGCGGTATCTTTCGTAAAATATTGCGTCTAACAGAATGTTGAGGCTTGAGGACAATGGTGGCTAAGAAAAAAAATTGAGTAAGGAATAAAATAACTTCCTGAATTTTTTGCATTTTTGCAAAAATTAATTTGGAGGCCTACGAAATAATGTTGCATTACCCCACCCAACCAAGAAAAAGCAACTTGCAAAACGGTAGTTTTGGAAACAAACAAATCGAAGCAGATGTATTTTTTAAACCTGTCATGTGCAGCAGCTATAATTGATTTATGTTTCACAAATCTCTTTGTGAATAAACCTCGACGGCGCCGCAGAGCCAGTATCTGTCTCTGCGGCGCGGTTGACTATTGTGCCATCTACAATGAATAAAGGACAACTGCAACACCAAATTCTTTACTTGAACTGTTAAGGAGGTGTGTATCCGTACTTCAGTGAATCGAAAAAATGGGAAATAGCGCTTATACTGCCATCTAGCGAGCTCGCTAAATCGGTTTCCCAATACCAGCATCTCACTGTCTAACTATAACATCTTTAAACAATGATATCATGTTTACGAAGAAGTTTGCCTATACGATCAGTAACATTGGCGGAGCACAAGTTAGACACTGGTCATCAATTTCTCGGAGACAAAAGTTCTAGCCCGAACCTCAAATTTCTAAGATAGGAAGATTAGGGCATCGATAGAAATCATCAAACATCCCCTCAATGTCAATCGTGACAACGGCTTCTTCCTACAAAACATATAGAAGCATATCATTTCACCCGAAACCGTAATACTCCACGGTAGCGATTCAACCAAATCATTCTGGATTGACTGACCACTCTTCGGGTATAAATAAGCCCTCAGATCTTAGTTCTACCAGTTCAGTGCCAGCCCAGCAGCTCTTAAGACGTCCCTTGTGATAGCGAACGAAACGTCGGCATCCAGCCAATCCATGACGCAGTCTTCGCCCGGAAGCCAAAGTAACCATTACGTCAATGGCCGCGGAAGCCTACATCATCATCATCATAGTTGCCTCATGTGTCTCATGTGAGGTAAGGAAGTGCGATCTGCACTGTGCTCTTATCTCTGGGCACAAAAACAGAAATAATAGAAGAAGGGGGACAGGTGAATTGACTGCCGGTTTATCATTAATTTCTCTGATATTCCAAACTCCTCTATTCATCAGTGTCTTTGACGAAATATCCTGACCATACACAGTTCTCAGCTACTTAATGATAATTATTCTTAAGGAGTAAACTCCAATAACATTTTAATTAAAACACATGCGAATTTCTTGCCATATTTTCAGTTTTTGTGATCATTAAATCCGGTAAGAATCTTATTAATATTGATGATAAGTGGTTAGGAATTTTACCGTATTATTAGTACCTACCTACATAAGTAGAATACATAAATTCTTTCTGACATTAAAACATTGGAGGAAATTGGAAACTTATTTAATTTCACGTCTCGATGAAAAGGAAATTATTAATTTTTAGTTTTGAGAATTATCCATTTTTAATTGTCATCTGGAACATAATCATTAAGGTTTATTTATCCCTGAGACTATTTCCATGTGTCGTTATTTTCCTGAAGTACGCAATTAGCAGCTTCAAAATACGCTGTTTAAAATAAATTCTGGAAACGCGACGAAACAGGAAACGCAGAAGGTGAAGCTGCACACTTCCTAATAGAAAATTAATCGTATATTGATCCCCCAAGAGACCCAAAATGTAAAATTCAAATCACGCCCAAAAGTGGGTAAATTAGGTCACTCTACAATGAAAAATAAATTGACCGGGCCTCTGCAGAATGTACATATCTGAGGGGAGAGCAACCTTTATCATTAAGCCAGTGAGATTACAACGAGATCACGTACTTCAATGTAAATTAATTAGGACTAATTGAAGTGAAGGCAAAATAATGATTGGGGCCTCTAAAAACACTGCCGGCCTTATTATCATGCTCTCCCGTAACTGACGAACCGTATTTTTGCATGAGATCCGGCCCGAGGGGAATACACCTATGCTTGATTAATATCTTCTTTATAATATGATAATTAAACCCATCGTGAACGGAGCAGGGCACATACCAAGCATCACAAGTATGTAGGTACCTATATAAAAGCTCTAAACTTGGTTGCGGTGTCTGATGGTTCAGTAAAAGAATTAGGATGTATTTGGGCATACGGTTCAAATTAACTGCAAGATTTAAGTTGCTTGCAATTTATGAAAGTTACGTATCATCAACATTTAATTCGTTCCCGACAAATCAGTACATTAGGAATATGCTTAAAAGAGAATTGATAAAATCTGTTTTGAGGGCGCAATTAACGAAACATGAAACATCTGCTTTCGATTGATATTGTGTAGGGATGTTGTGCTTCTATTGATTCTTATTGTGATACTTGTATGAATTATACAGGAAATCTCAATTTAAAGTTACGTTAGGCACCAGCGAAAATATATGGTTTTGACAAGCCAACTCATTTTTAGTCAATCTGTCAAAATACCTCAATTTCTAAGTTTGGACCAATAAGATTATTATAGCGAAAAGAAATACAATGTCCTATATTGTCTCTGACAAAAGTGGTTACAATCATACTGTTGAATTGTAGCAGCCAAACTCATAGATAGGCAGCATTTTGATTATAAAAATTTTGAAAGAAGTCAAATATATTCGTTGGATTATCTTTCCAAATACAACTCGTGGTACGAATCTAATGGTAATGTTTATCAGTCAGACATACTAGGGCCTATTGTAATCAGAAAATTTCCATTCGCATTAAAGTGCCCGTTGGACGATTTTCATCGTGATCTGACAGATATAAATTGTCGGCCCGTTGTTGTATTTTGTATCAGATAATTTTTTTCATAGTCGAATTGACCAATCAAAATAGTTCCTTTAGGGCAAATAGCTGAAATTATTCCAGCCATTTTTGGATTATTTTTTATCGTTTTCTAATAATAATGAAATGTTCAACGTTTTTTGTTTCAACCATTCGTATTATTATAATATAGTAAGAATATGATCTTGGGATTATTCCCAATATGATTTTGGGATTATTCCCAAGATCATATTCTCACTATACCTATTATGATAATTTGATAGGTTACGCAAAAATCAAAGATACACCTCCATTTCAAACCTAGAAATCAGGTTTTTGTGGTCCCCTTTAAAATTTTGGTCAAGAAATAATCCTCTCAAAATTAAGCAATAATTCGATAAACAGAAAATTAGATCTCCAGTTTTGCTTCTCAAACTCGTTGTTATTGGGCAATACCGCCGCCAATACTCGGCTATTGCCTGACTATTGCCTGGCATAAGGTTTTTGAAAAACTGTCCAATTATTTTCAGTTTATTCTCACTCTCTTGCGACATTACTACTAATAATTTTCGTTGCTGATAAGTTACCACAGTTGCGAATTAATAGGCAGAAATCTGGTGCTTTTAGGCAGTTTTAATACTACCCTAACGTCAAAATATTATGCTAAATATTCATTGCACTTCTTTTGTTGATCAAGAAGGTCCGAAATGAACATATTCACATATTCAAACAATAATCATGTCAATTCCTATTCCTGGCCTAGAATTCTGAGGCAATTTTATTCCATAGAAGATCACTCGCGTCAAAGCGATCGTGATCTTTTAGTTATCAAATTGACACACCTGGGTATTAAGCAAAACTTTCTTAAAATCGCAGACAGTAGCAGATCACACTTATTGTATTAGTACAGAAAATTTGCACACAGCGCATGCCATGCTAAAGATGGAGGATTTCAAGAAAATATTTTCGTGGTTTCAGCAGTTGTTTTTTTCTTTTTAGCGGAAACCTCCTATTTTTACCCTATTTTAATTTTGCATGCGATTTTAGTTAACCTTTGTTTAAAAAAATTGTAAGACGAGCTGGGAGCTATTCAGAATATTTTTGCAGTATTTGTTTTTTAGTATTCGAATACTTTTAAGAATGTGTATTTAATATTCTTCATTCTTAAGAATCAGAAATAATATTTAATATTTTGTATCCGAATTTTTTCAGAAAATTATTACTACATCTATCACGAAAATGTCAGTACATGCGAAGGTAGAATTGTAGGCCGACCGAGGCCCGGGGAAGTCCCTGCATTTCAAGTTCTGATGTGAAACTTAACATGCACCATTTAGCTTTAGCATATTTGCAACACACACTCTTGCTGTGTCGTGCATCTGTGTTTTGTCGCCAGATATTTAAGCAATCTTTTTAACTTTGAGGAGCGTGGTATCTTGGGAGTAGGACTGGGACAATTTATCGATAACAATCTTTATAACTTTGAGTAGGAGCGAGGTATCTTGGGAGTAGGACTGGGACAATTTATCGATAATACCGATAATATCGACATTATCGATTATCAATAGTTTCAAGCCATTTTCGCCCACCCCTAATTTCTACTATTTCACGGCTTATAATCTGTTTTGTGTGCCCGGTGATGATCGAATAGGGGAATCACGTTATAAGAAAACAATGTTAATTATTTCTTGATTTATAACAATCCAGCCGATGCCTCATCTTGTTTAGATATACCTAGTAAAAATCACTGTAGGTGGAGCTCTCGCCACAGCCTTCCTATGCGAACCGCTTTATTGTGTATCTTGGCGGTCGCGGTCGTGCCAACTATTCGGTTTTATATTCGCGTGTACCCTATTATCAAGTGATTGAAGTTAAAATAATCGTTCGTAAGGAGTAAACTCCAGTCGTGCGTCGGAGCTAACACACACAAGTTTTTTTTATTCTTCAAGGTAGGCGTAATGCATCAATTACGACACTAGAACTTTCCAACCAAACCATAAGAAATTATATCCACGAAGCTGGTCTTCATTCTCGCCGACCAATTAGAGTACCTGTACTTCGGCACGGCAATCGCTAAGCTCATCTTAAATGGACTGAAGAGCATGCTCAATGGGGTGAAGCAGGATGGTCCAATGTTCTGTTTATCGACGAATCTCGGTTCGGATTTCAACCTGATAGCAGAAGAACTAGAGTATGGCGAAGAATCGGAGCCTTGGAGAGGACCAAGCACTTCCAGGAAGTTCACAATTACTGAAGAGGGTTTGTGATGGTATGGGCTGGAATCTATTTGCACCATAGAACGGACTTCGTATGTTTGGATAGAGCCATGAACCAGAGGCGTTATATTGAACAAGTTCTTATACCTTTTGTGCAACCATATTCATATGCTGATGGCCCAGATATGGTATATATGCAGAGGAATGCTCGTCCTCACATTGCACATCAGGTACAAAATTGGTTTGAAGAAGAGATCATTGGTGATTTTCAGTGGCGGGTGCATCAAATTTAACTTTCCAAGTTAAATCTTCAATTGTTTTGTGTTGTATTATTTCAAGTCGAGGGGCTTCTTTGAAGTTTTTTCTTTATGCATTTGTGAGTCTTCTTGGCTCCCTCCATTTCGTTTTGGGTGTTCGCTCAACGTTGATCTTATTAATAATAATATCGATATTATCGATAATATCGAAATTATCGATAAGTTATGATTACCGATTACCGATAGTTCCAAACCATTATCGCCCACCCCTACCTGGAAGTAATTAAACAAATAAACAATAAATACATAAAATGAAAATTATTATTATTAGTTTTCAAAAAGTAATTATAAATATGTCAAAGCCCCGTGTGCATCACATTAAAAAACAAGTTATCCAAAAAACGTTTACTATTTTTTATAATGCACGTAAAATTCGAATATGAAATAAAAATGGGAGGGTTCAATTTATTACGAAAGCTTATGGCTAACAGCAGATAAAACCGGAAGTACCAGGAACTACGAAAATATATTCTTAAAATCCGCCATCTTTAAAAAAGCACATGCACAAAATTTCAAAACTATATTCTCTCTGAAACCCGAAAGCATAACGTGAATTAAAGTTGAGACACCTGGGCATTTAATAGTCCTGAATAACAAAATGCGCCCGTAAATTTCCGTAAAGTACGCCGCTGTTATAATATAAGATAATGTAAAGCTCCTCTGATACCTACCTGTCATAATGTCAACAGGCCGAACTAAAAGTGTACACAATTTATTTATTTTATCAAGTAAATGGTCGCCGACGTTACAATTTCAAACTACAGAACTTTATAATTGCACCCCCAACAAATATTCAAGCACTATTTCACGGAAGAATATTAATTTTCTTTCCACTGGCAATTCCATTTGATTAAGAAAACTTATTCCAGATCTTTGTTTACTCACAAATTAGCGGAACATCAAAGCACGCAAACAAACGGTGCCGGTTAAATTGGCCGTGGACCTCAATTCTTGCCAATTTAAATTAAAATTGGCAGTCGGATAATCGACCCTTCCGTAGTGGCTGAGAAACTGCTTGAATTATTTAATAATTGGGCGCCTATTGTTAGGGAACAATTAGAACATTATTAGAACATTGCTTTCTGTGGTACCTTCTGTTCGTGATGGCACTTTGTGAACTTATGCGAGAGAGGATGTAATAGATACGACTGTATTTCTACTATTCCAGGCAGTTTCTTTTAAGTTTTTGACATTTTCTTATGTACCTATCTCCTGAATTTTTTGTACATAAGTGGTGTACCTATAGATCTGTATCTCAAATATGTTAACTAATAATGACATTAAACACATTCACAAAAGCTAAGAATGATTTAAGAACCTATAAATAGATTTTATTTCTTTCCTGACGCAATAGGTACGAACTTTACTAGAGTTGAAAAGAATGATATTTTGTTATTAATTGATGCTTAGGGGCCTTGTCGAAGTTTCGTCTGTTTTGCTCACGCTCATTGGAGGGTGAGGGAGTGGGTGAGGGTGAGGGTGAGAGTGAGGGTGAGGGTGAGGGTGAGGGAGAGGGAGAGGGAGAGGGAGAGGGAGAGGGAGAGGGAGAGGGAGAGGGAGAGGGAGAGGGAGAGGGAGAGGGAGAGGGAGAGGGAGAGGGAGAGGGAGAGGGAGAGGGAGAGGGAGAGGGAGAGGGAGAGGGAAGGGAAAGGAGTAGTGCAATAGAATACAAAAATAATAATATCCAAAGAATACTGGAACTACAGGTATGAGAAAAACTAATTATCCGCACAAACACAAAATTTGAGTATAAACAAGTTTACAAGAGAAGAGTCAACCAAAAATGAAAAATGGATAATGGAGTGTGCTTTGGTAAGAGATAGCGTGTTGACAAATAACGTAGGCGAAGATTACCGAAGAAAGCAGCAGAAAAATAGAAGCAAAAATATAAAGTGAGTTACGAAGACGCTATGTTGCTGATGCTAGGCTTTAATATCTAGGAAAGCTTATCGCAGTTCTAAACTTAGAACCAAGAAGACGCTATTAAATTCATTCTGTTGCTTGCTTTTTGTGGTGTCCGGATATCAGTAATTAAATAATGAAATAATGCACGTGTTTATATCTATTTATTAGATATATCATACAACTATAAACTAAGACAATATAAACTTAAGACACTTCGAGCAGCAATGCCATGCTTCCGGAAAGCACCCGCGTTCTCCGGAAGATAGGTACATGCGCATAATAATAGAACTGAAACATTACACTTTTGTACTGTATAAATCGAAATTAAACATTTTATAATTTTGAAATAAAATTAAATGTTTTTAAAAACGATTTTCGGGAGTTGAATAACATAATTGGCGCAGTCGTAACGGATTCACGTGACCGCGGAAAATAGACTTTTGCAGCGTGTCGGAAAAATAGTTTAGTTTTTGCGGTTGGATTTTTCATCCGAAAACGTGAAGAACGAACCTCCAGTCTACTACAGACGACAGCAACTCCCAACAGTTCGAGCAACGAAGAATCGGAAAAGGAACAGGCAGAAACTCAGACTTCAAAGCTGTAAGTGCCATTTCTTTTTGCCTTTCCGGAACCCTCTGTTTAAGGACTTCCGAAAGATAGAGAAAATAAGTTTCGCAATTAGATTAAGAAAACTCAAACTGAAAGATAAACTGATTTTTTTTAATGATTGTTATTTTATTTCATTGCTAATAAAATATAAAATAGATTTTAAATAAGTATACTAATCTTGATGAGCTTAATTGAAGACTTAGCAAATAGTTTTAATAATTTAGTAAATTTAAGAGACATTCCTGAAATTCCTAGTTAGAATTCATCAGAACCAGATTTAGAGACAATTGCAGAAATGGATAACCCACAAGTGCAAGTTAACTGGAGCCTTTTTAAATCCAGAATGGAAAATTTAAGACCGTTTGATGGTGATAGTAACACCTTAAATAAATTTATTTCTCGTTGTGATGGTATTATAGCCAGTTATAGCGTTTTCAACGATCCTGAATTAAATTCTCACATTTTAGAGTGTATACAGGGTAAATTAGTAGGAAAAGCTGAGGCTATGGTAGGTAACAGAGTTGAACTAAACAATTGGGAAAGTTTAAAAAATGCTCTGAAACAATGTTTCTCAGACAGACGCGATTTAGATTGCCTTGTGCAAGAATTAACAAGGACAAGACCGTATAATAATGAACACTTATTAAATTTTGGTGGTAGACTTCAATTGATAAGAAGCAATGTAGTTCAAAGAATAAGTAACGATTTAACATTGTCGCAAGAAGCAAAACTTTGACAAATAGCACATTACGATAAAACTGCTTTAGATACTTTTATTGCAGGTTGTACAGGTATCTTAAAAAATAATTTGCATCTAAAAAGACCAGCATCTCTAGAGGATGCTATGGCATACGTTAACGAGTTTGAAAATTTTGAAAGATTGTATGGTAGTTTAAACGAACATAATAAAATCACTCCTAAGGTCAATAAACCAAACCAATTCCAAAACTTTGTACTTCCTAATCACGCTCAACAAAATAGATTTATACCTAAATTCAACACAAACGCAAATTACTTTCAGAGATCAAACACAAACACTTTCAATCCAAACTTTCAGCAAAAACCAATTTGGTCCAATCAACCCATAAATATTAAACCAATACCACAAGCTCCTAGAAGATTTCCAACTAACCGAGAAGTATTCGGACCACCAATAAATGTATTCAAACCAAGACCGATACCGATCAATCAGCTTCCCAAGCCAGAACCCATGTCAACGACATCTAGATTTTCTACGCCAGGAAATCAGTTTCCCAAACCAGAACCCATGTCAATGACACTAAAAAATCCTACACCAATAACAAGACAACCTTTCAATAATTTCAATCAGAGACCTCAATTCAATAATAATTTTAGAAACTACCAACAACAAAGGCCAAATTATACATTTGAAGAATTATATTCCAACGAACAGGAAGAAATAGATCCATCCCTAAATGTAAATGATCCTGAAAATATGCTGTATCAACCAGCAAACTCTTCTGAATTATACGAAGAATATCAACCCGACGAACAATATTTCCAAGACAGTCCCGAACAAAACAATGACTCAAATTTTCAGATCGACCACCAGACAGACAAATTACCTTGACAGAAATAAATATTTCTTCTAGCAATACATTACCTTATGTCGAAATTTGTCAACCCAAACTAAAACTCCTAATTGACACTGGAAGTTCCAAATCAATAATTAAACCTTCTATAATAGAAAAATTTTATCCTCACACCATATATCATTCTAACGTCACAATTAAAACCGCCATTGGTAGCAAAAATATCATGTATCATGCACAAGTACCTGCTTTTCCTGAATTTCATAGCGTTCATCAAATCGATTTTCTATTGTTTGATTTCCACGATTATTTCGATGGAGTCAATGGATTAGAGGATTTAATTAGCATGAATTTTAACATAGATTTAATAAACAGGAAATTAGTTTCTGATAGCGTTGAAATTCCATTTAAATTTAGAAAACCTGATGATACTGAATTTAATTTTTCAGTAAATCCAGATGAAAGAATAATAAAAAATCTCCCAGTTAGTATATACAAAGGAGATATTTTAGTCAACGAAACAAATTTAGGAGAACTTTACATCCCTAAAATTTTGACAACTGCAAAAAATGGTTATGCACCTATCGAAATTCAAACTCTACAGATGAAACAATTTCAGTAACTTTATCGGAATCTATTCATGCTCACAAATTTCAATCTGAACAGTACGAAATGTACAAATTCGAGAGCTTTACTAATTCATCAGAACAATTAGACTTTCCAAAATTAGACACTCGACCAGACATTAAAAACCTTATTCGGACCAATCATATCGTCGCCCTCCTCATGTACTGGCGTAACTGACAATTTTGTGAAAATTGAGTTACGTTGTATAATATGCATATCTCTAGTGTCTGCACCACCTCACGAAGTGGCGTAACTGCAGCACCAATCTACATAAAAAAGGCAACCCGTAGGTTATGTTACTGTGTTTAATGCAGCGAATGTAAGCGAATTACGTTTTTTTGTTTTCCTGAAAAATTTACCAATTGTCAGTTACGCCAGTACGTGAGAAGGGCGACGATATGAATTCTGAAGAAAGATCTGCTATAACCGATGTCTGACATTTTCTTTAAACCAGGAGACATGTTAAGTTTCACCTCGAAAATTAAGCATACAATTAAAACCACGGATGAAATACCGGTTCATGGAAAATCGTATAGATACCCTTATGTTCATCGCGAAGAAGTTCAAAGACAGGTAAAGAACATGTTAGACGAAGGTATAATTAGGCCCTCATATAGTCCTTGGTCATCACCGATTTGGGTGGTACCCAAGAAATCAGATGCATCGGGGAAACAAAAGTGGCGAGTAGTGGTAGATTATCGAAAAATTAATGAGAAAACTATCGAGGACCGCTACCCTATTCCAAATATAATATATATTATATAATATATATTATATAATATAATATTATATAATATATATTATATAATATATAATATATTCTCGACAAATTAGGTAGAGCCCAATATTTTAGCACACTAGATTTGGCGAGCGGATTTCACCATATCGAAATGAGCAAATGTTCCGTTGAAAAAACCGCGTTTAGTGTCAATAACGGACACTACGAATTTTTGAGAATGCCCTTTGGTCTTCGAAATTCACCACTCACTATGGACGAAATTTTAAAAGAACTTCAAAATAAAATTTGTATGGTTTATATGGACGACATAATTGTTTTCAGCACCAGCTTACAAGAACACATCCAAAATTTAAAATTAGTTTTTTCTAAATTACGCGAAGCACGGTTAAAAATTCAATTAGACAAGTGTGAGTTTTTACAAAGAGAAGTGGAATTTCTCGGGCATATCGTAACTCCCGACGGTATACGGCCCAATCCAAAAAAATTGAAGTAATAAAGAATTTTCGCATACCACGCACTCAAAGAGAAATTAAATCTTTCTTAGGTTTACTTGGATATTACCGTAAGTTTATTGACAATCTGGCATAAATTACAAAACCTATGACAAAATGCCTTTTAAAAAGGGTCAAAAGGTAGAACACACAAAAGAATTTATAGAATGCTTCAACACCTGTAAAAATTTATTGATTTCAGAACCAATTTTGGCATATCCCGACTTTGAAAAAACTTTTGAATTAACCACAGACGCATCTAAATATGCATTAGGTGCTATTCTATCACAGAACAATCATCCCATATGTCATGCATCCAGAACACTTTGTCCGGCAGAGACCAATTATTCGACCATTGAAAAAGAGCTCCTTGCCATAGTTTGGAGTTGTAAGTAAATATTTCCGCCCTTATTTGTTTGGCCGTAAATTTAAAATATACACGGATCACAAGCCTTTGCAGTGGTTAGTATCCCTTAAGGAACCAAACTCACGCCTGATTAGATGGCGATTGCGATTAGAAGAGTTCGACTACACAGTTGAATATAAAAAAGGAACTAGTAATCAAGCAGCTGATTATCTTTCCAGGAACCCACCTGATTTTGACTTGAATCCTTTAGAAACCCTTTCTCTTTGCAATAATTTAGGAGACATAGACGAAATAATCCAAAAAGCATTAGAAGAACTCGAACCACTTCCAGAATTAAAAGACATCACAGATTCTGAAATCCTAGATCCAAATTATACAAAACCTAAAATAAATATAATTTCCGATATCCCAATAAAACCCCCTGATTCAATAATTCAAACAGAAGAGACCGATGATGAAACCGTTCATACATCAATTGAGAATCCAATTTTCACAATACCAATATCAGAACGACCGGTAAATACTTATAAAAATCAAATAGTTGTTACTCTCGGAGAAACTAATACCATACACTTTAAAACAAATAAAATTTTCGAAAATTTCCGATACTATGTAACATTGCCAAAGTTTGATTTAAAATATCATATTGTAAAATTCCTGAAAGAATACATAGATCCAAAACAAACCTATGCCATTTTCTTTAGAAATTCCTCCATATTAGAAAATTTTATAAGAACCATCCAAGATACTTTCAAAAATTCTTCATTCAAATTTCTACATTGCACAACATTTTTATCAGACGTAGAAACAAAAGAGCAAAATGAAAAATTAGAATATTATCATATTGGGAAAACATGTCATAGGGGTATAAACGAAATGAAAATGTCATTACCTTCTAGATACTATTGGCCGAAAATGGCATCAGATATTGAAAATTATGTCAATAATTGTGAAACTTGTCTGAAGAATAAATACGACCGAAATCCCCCAGTGATCAAATTCAATCTTACCCCAACAACTTCCAAACCTTTTGATCATGTCCACATTGACACTTTTACTATAAATAACCAGGACTTTTTGACAATTATTGATACTTTCTCTCGTTGTGGTCAAGCATACCCCCTAAATGCCGTCATAGGCATATCAATAGTTGAAAACTTGTTAAATTTCATTTGTCACCATGGATTGCCTCAAAAAATATTAACAGACCGTGGTACAGAATTTAAAACTCAAGATCTCGAAAACTTTTGTAAATTACACCGTATAGATCTGCACTACATTACTTCAAAAAATAGTAACTCAAATTCGCCAGTAGAACGATTCCATTCTACAATAATAGAACATTTCAGATGTTTAAGGGAAGAAAATAAAAATCTTTCATCCGAATCTTTAATGAAACGGGCAGTATTAGGCTATAATAATTCCATTCATAGTGTTACAAAATTTACCCCCTTTGAAATCATAAAAGGTCATATAAATACTTCAAATCCTTTCGACCTAAACGACTATATCATTATTTCTGACTATGTTCAAAATCATAAAGAAACAACTAAAAGGCTCTATGATAAAGTTAAGGAAACAAATCAACTAACAAAAGAAGTAGTTGTTGACAAAATCAATGAAAAGAGAAATGAACCACCAAATTTTGCTGGTGAAAAAGTAGCTCACATTAGAACAAAGTTTAGAGACAAGAAATTGCCAAAATTCAAAAAGACCAAAATTACTGACGAAAGTAATATCAAACTAAAAACAGATAAAGGAACGTATCATCAAAATATAGCTAGAAAACCTAAAGTTAAATCAAAATCATTGTTACAGGAATCCGAATCCAACAAAAATGGGTCCAATGATCCTATTCCTGGTCCTTCAGGTATTACACGCCGATAGTACCGATGACGTTGAACTGACGACACTGGACAATCCTATTCTTCCTATACGATTAGGGAATAGCAGAATAATTGATAGCAAACATACTTTTTTACATTATTTAGATTTAGATATAGTTATTAAACAATTAGCAGCTTTAAAGCAGAATTTAAATTCTATTAGAGATGGCATCGACAAAATAAATACGTCAGATCCTACATCCTATCACGGTTTAGCCCAAAACATGCTCCTTCGTACGGAATATTTACTTCAAACGACACAACTTAAACTTGAGAACTTAGGCCCTCATATTCGCAATAAAAGAGGACTAGTTAATGTAATTGGCAAAATTAATAAATGGCTTTTCGGCAACTTAGACTCAGAAGATGGACAACACTATGACCAGGCTATTAATATATTAACACAAAATGAGAAAATTATAGCACACGAAATGAATTTGCAAATTTCTCTTTCAAAAAGGCTAATTAGTAATTACAATAAAACCAATGAATTATTAAGTAATAACCATCAAAAATTAGAACAGGATTTAAAAATGGTTCAAAATTATGTTAAAAACACAGTTACAAGCTGGGGTACCTATATAACTTTTCAAGGCACAATTTCACAAATAATTTTAGACTGTCAAAATTTAATAACATTCATAGATAATGTAGAAAATGCCATTGTCTTTTCCAAACTTAACACAGTTCACAATTCAGTAATATCTAGCTTGGAACTATAGAAGAATCAATAAAACATTTAAGTAAAATTTATGATGAAGATGAAGTTCCTAAATTTAAAAACATATTGACTTATTATCAGTTCTTGGGAACCCAAGTAACAATATCAGGTTCAAAATTAATTTTTGCGATTCATATCCCTCTATTGACAAAAGAAGTTCTTAAATTTTTCCACCTACACCCTATAATCCAAAATCACCAAATATTCGTTCCAAAATACCCTTATGTGGCACGAGGAAATTCCAAAACTCAGTTCGATAAGGACGTAGGTATGTCCTTCACTAGAAGAAACGTACTATTGTAAAGAAAATTTCGTAAACGAGGACGCCTGGACCCGTCAACTTATTGATGGAAAATTTTCCGAAAATTGTCAAACATTACAACTATTCGTAGAAGAACCAATCATCGAACAAATTACTCAAGAAATTCTACTAGTTATTCCCGTTGAGACAATTAAACTTTTCTCCAAATGCAAAACTGACCAACACTTACAAATTTCAAAACCAGCGTTAGTGAAAATACCGGAAAAATGTGAAATTCAAATCATGAACAGGACATTTAGAAGTAATACTGAATTGCATCAAGGGAAACCGCTTATCTTACCAAAATTGGAAATTGGAAATTGGAAACTTCAAAGTTTTAAAATCGTTCAAGACAACAAATTTAACAAAATTAAATCGGGAAGACCTACACCAAATAATCGAAACCGCGAAGCAGTTATCGCCAATACACCTTCAAGAAAATCAAGAAACGGAAACTACCTACATTTTCATCGTATTATTTGCAATAACTATAAGTGCCATTATTGTGTTATTCGTGTTCAAACTGAAGAAAAAATATTACAAAATAAACCATAATCAAGACAAGAAGTTGGAAATGGAATCCGTGGAAATTGAAATGGACAATCCCCGAAAAAATAAATCCGTTATTTTTTCATCTTAAGGAGGGAAGAGTTACGAAGACGCAATGTTGCTGATGCTAGGCTTTAATATCTAGGAAAGCTTATCGCAGTTCTAAACTTAGAACCAAGAAGACGCTATTAAATTCATTCTGTTGCTTGCTTTTGTACTGTATAAATCGAAATTAAACATTGTATAATTTTGGAATAAAATTAAATGTTTTTAAAAACGATTTTCCGGGGTTGAATAACATAATTAGTGTTGCAAAATGTAACAGAAAGAAACTTACACATATAATAAAAACTATTTATTCTACGGAGCAATTAGATAGGCGAGATAAGAAAAAATTAAAAAGAATAAAATATATAGGGGATATATACCATACGTATTTAATAAGAGTAAAACAATAGACAAGTGGAAACAATGATCCAAACATTTGTGCTGGAAGATAATGAAAATTTAGCAGAAAAGAAAACATTGATGACTGTATTGAAGCTGCAAAAAAGCAGGCATTAAACCTGTAAAGTTATGTAAAGCTATGGGCAGGTTTAAAAAGGGAAACGCCAGGATTAGATAACATGGCATCTGAGATGACAAAATATACAGCGTAGAGGGTGGGTAGAAAGCATCCAGGAAATAAAACGTAGAAAATACAGCGCAGCAACAGAGGGGAAGAAAACTCTGAGGAACTCGAATAATAACTACACCATTGTTTAAAAAGATATAACAGCTTCTGGCTTAAATCGTATCTTCTTTGCATCCATATAGTATCTAGAGTAGCTAATTTCGGATATTTCTACATGCTCATTCGAATTCCACTTTAAGTATTTTGTTATCTAGACATGACCTGCTCGGTACGGAATATCCGCCTTCAGTGTAGACGTTCCAATTTAGTATTGGTCCCTATCTGGAATTGTTTTCTTTTAGGATCTTTTACGAAATCAAATGTTTTTGTGGACTCGCTAAGCTAGAAGTTGCGTAGGAACAGCTCGCTGTGTTTGTTTAGCTCCTCGAAGCTTTAGAAGTTGACTAACGACGCGATGTAATAAGTTTCCAGTCTATTAAAATTATTTGAACCGAGCATTATTGGGAATGATTTTAGAATAACAAAATTTATAACTGGATGGGCGTAATTAATGTTACACCGTGTTTAACTAGGAAATGGTCTACAGTTTAACATTATAAAGAATCACAACAAAATTAGCATACATTCATGTATTGTACATTGTACAAGTTGTGATTGCAACAATGATGCTTGAGTGGAAGTAGTTACACAAAACTTAAATGGATGTATTTACAAAGCCCTAAAAGCAACAATTAATCAATCAAAGTTTCATGGCTGGCACTTAAAGTAACGTTTAATGTCTTCATTGTTTATAGCCGTAGGTCTTAGTAGACTTCTTATCTTAACAAGCTAACCCGATTTCACTACTTGTGCTCAACACAGTCTCACTCTGCGTTAATAGAATTAAGTTTCTTAAATTTCACGCTTTAAGTAATGAATGGAATCAATAGAAATTTCATCAATTATAAAATTCATAGTAAAACGCAATACTGTAAGTTCAAATAAATAGGTAACTGTGAACTTCAAAATGAATTAAAGAAGGGCATATTAATTAACAAATTCAATTTGTAATTCGAAATAATTCTTCTAAGTGACGTGTCCCCAAGCGTTAATTTACGTCACTATTCATATACAAAATGGCTGCCAACCATATAAGAATGTAGAATGTAGCTCTACATATTATGTCGCTGTAAAGTGTAATGAAACAGTATACCTATTATTCTACGAGCGATTTATGGTGGCTGTTATTAACGAGGTTGAAAGTTTAAAGCAAGTGTTTTAATTTATCTGAGAGTAGAATACTGTATTTTATATGAAAAAACTCATATGAAGTTTCACTTTTAAGGCTGTACATCAAATTCCTTAGTACAGATAACTGTGTCCAGGAAATAGTCCTTGAACGAAAGTTGCTATATAGAAACGTACAGGGCATGATTTTTTTAAAAGTAAATATAAATTTTCTCAGACAGGGCAACCTCGATATGCTATAATAGGTTACAGACAAAAATTGTCATGAACCGTATAATTGTATGAAATATAAACATCGTGTCGGTCTCAAGTCGATTTTCGATAATATTCGTCACTTCTTGCAACAGAATCACATTTTATTTAACTAGGAAACCTGGAGCACCCTATCAATAAACTTGTTTAGTACTCCAGTTCAAGTACCTTAGGCAATCTAATATCGCATATTTGAGCGCCTCTGAAAAAGCGTGTTGGGCTTCCTTATACGTTATAACGGTAAAAGAAAATGTTTACCTTAGTTCCTGAGCTTTCCCCCTCAGATAGCAAGCATTTTCTAATGCAGTACAAATCTGGTGACGATATATCATTGTATAGCCTCGAGCATTGTCCTTACTCTTGTGTAAATCATCTGGCATTTGTGTTAAGTCCGAAATCTCCCCTTCAATGACGTTCTGTATTATGTTCTCAGGACTACGTCTCGAGTACTTAACCAAGTGAAATTAATGCATCAAAATAATTTAACTATTCCAAGATAACGTGGGAGGTTAATAAATTGAATTTGGTTGTGATATCTCATAAGTAGTCATCTTCCCTTTTAATCCCTTTTAATCATACACAAGCTGACACGGGAAAAAGAATTTTGGTGATATGCAATAAATACTGGAATGATCCAACTTTTATAAGAGGCAGAACTATAAATATTACATTTCCAAATGAGCGCCACGACTATTCATACATTCCTCGCATCCAAGTTGCCAGATTTTGAAAACGACTGTGCGGGAGGCATAAATATTACACTTGACTAAGCGTAACAGCGTAACAGAACACGAGCGTTTACCTACGCGGAATTATTAAGCAAAGGTGTGTTTAAGTAGTGACTGACTAAGCTCTGAGCTCATCCGATATGGTGGAGTAGTAGACAGTACGTCGAGCTGCTAATCCACCGGGCCTGGTTCAGAATTCGCGGGGAGTACACTTTTACTGCGTTATTCCGTTTTGTTTTTTAAACAAAAAATCTACCAGGTTCTCGTCAATTTAGCGGAGGCCCCACGCCCCCGCGAGTTTCAGTTATTTGACGTGTGAAATAAAATCAGACAGTGATTCCTTGTCCGACCTCACATTCTACGCGTTAAGCTCACCACTTTTCCACTTCGAAGAGAATCGGTTTCTTGTAACTTGACTTTATTTGACAGTACTGCAACTGATATAAATAACGGAATAATTGAGAGTTTACAGATTGCTGGTTAAAAAATTTATGTGGATATCCGCGGCATACGGTTTTGGTGTAGACTATAGAAATGGTGATATACAATAGTTATATATGTATCAAGGTCATAAAAATGTTTTTACGACCCGCGGTGTGATTGAAGCTCGAAGCGCAAAGCGCTGAGGGATACAACACGCCGAGTGTCGCGAAAACTATTTGTGATCTTGATACATACGAGTACAATATTTTATGCATGATAGTTTTCAAAAAATAAAACTCAGTTTAGCTGTCAAATTCAAAAATCATTGTTATAAAAATGAAAAAATAATAAATATAGTACCTTCGAAAACAATGATGATTCATTTAAATGGGTACTAGCATAAATTGAAACTCTCACTTTTTATCATATTTTATCGTGACCGTATAAAATGAGACTATTTTGTGTAGTAATAAGAATATAATTTCATTTTTACTTTCAAATCGCGGAGCACGCGCTAGTAGGCCATTTGGCCTTGGGCAGTCGTATTGACGTCACATAATCTAGCTGTCGTCACAGCCTGCCGTGCTACCTTTGACTATTGCCGACATTTCGCGTCTGTTGTCATTACTCGCCTAGCTGTATCACTTGTTATCAGCGCTTCAATTTGATGTTTATTACTTTACTGAAAAGTATCAATCTTTTATTAATGCACAGTTCACTAGAAATGAGTGAAGAAGAAGAATAAACTAATTATTAGTGTATTTCAGGATCATTAGTACATTTTATTTCTTCACTGTGGCTGCCCTGAGCCCTGCTATAGAGTGACAGTTATAGGTTAGGCAAGCACAGAATTTTCGATTCACTCATTTGTGTCCACGTCGTTGTTATTTCAAAACTAGTATGAATATCACAAATCCATTATCTGTAAAGTGCCCACAGAAGGCTCTTGCAAGAAGAATCCTATAATCAACTTAAAATAACCGCGTTCATGATAGTTTGGAGATGTTTTTGTTCTACCTATTTACAGTTGCGATCTACAGGGTGGATTATAAAAAACGCCCCAAGCCATAACTCCATTATTTTTAAAGATATGACGATACTTCTTGGAGCAAAGTTGCATAGTTTTTTGTCATCTATTTTTTGGGGTAGATGCTCAATCAATGCCGCTTCCTGTTTAACCGGAAGTGACATCAACTTCAGTTTTTTAAATGGAACACCCTGTATATTTTATTGTTTTTGGATTCCTTGTTAAATTGTCTTTTAAAAAGTGTTGTAGTGCCATATGCCTAAAAGTAATACTTAGTGAGATATTTAATAAAGTACTTATACTGTCTAAAGAATAGAAAATTTTTATTCACTTTATCTAATACAAGGGAACGACTAAACTTAATTTATTACAGATATTGCTCAAACAATTCACCATCCTCTTGAACACAATACCTTCTGGCTATTCAACTGGTGACATTCTGTATAAAGTTTGATGGTATTTCCGCTACAAGCGTTGATTATTCGCTGCCTCAAAATTTCCTCGTCTTCTGGACGTGTGAAATAAACAAGATCTTGTAGGTATCCCCATAGCCAAAAATTGAGGGGTGTTAGGTCGGGCGATCGTGCAGGCCGCCTAACTGGTTCATTTGTTCCGATCCACCATACACCAAATTCGACGTTTAACCATTCATCATTAATTCTAGAATTATGAGGCGTACCCCATCTTGCTGAAAATACACTCATGGACAAAAATATGGAATATTTTTAAATTTTCATAATAACAGATTACGAAGATAAAAAACTAAAGAATCAAGTTATCTTTGTCTATTTTAAGAGTAATCTAATAACAACGGTTCATCAAGTAACTCCTTAATAAACACCAAATAACAAAAACTTAATTAGTTGAATATGTATAGAATGGATCAATTACGGTCTGACAAACATTAACACCAAAAGAACGAAACCAGTTACAAAACATGGGCTGCTCAATATCGAGTATTACTTCCCCGAGCGCGGACTACGGCTTCCATTCTTCTAGGCATGCTGGAGATTAAATTTTGTATACATTCTTGCGGAATTGCATCCCACTCCTGATGTGCGGCAAATCTTAATTGATTTAGCGTCATTGGCACAGGATTCCTGGCTCGTATACGAATTTTTAGTTGATCCCACAAGTGCTCTATAGGGTTTAAGTCTGGACTTTATGATGGCCAGTCCAAACTTTGGATTCCCACTTCATTAAGATACCGGTTTACAATTGCAGCAGCATGTGGTCGTGCATTGTCATGCATTAGGATGAATCTGTTGTAACCAATGAAGTCAACGTATGGCACAACATGTTCTGACAAGATGATTTCAACGTAATTTTCAGCTGTCATTCTTCCACGCACTTTTACAAGTTCTGTACGACCCTCTCAACTAATGCCTGCCCAAAACATTATCCCACCTCCTCCAAAACTGGCGTTTGGAGTTAGTGCACAGTTGGAATATCTTTCTCCAATTCTTCTGTACACATGGTTACGTCCATCTGGCTTCCACAGTACGATTCTTGTTTCGTCGGTAAACGTAACATTCTTCCATTGGTCAACCGTCCAGTCACCATATGCTCTAGCAAATTGTAATCTGCGAACCCTAGCATTTTGAGTGAGTCGAGGGACTTTAGCAAGCCGTCTCGCTTTCAAATTTGCTTCCTTCAACCTTCACCGAACTGTTTTGGAGCTAACATTAACTTGCCTCGCATTTAAAAGTTGGTTTTTTAAATGAGTTGATGTTAAGGTACGATCTCGTAGTGACTGCAACATTAAAAATCTGTCATCCTGGCGAGTTGTACACCGTCTCCGTCCTTGGCCAGGCCTCTTCTTGTAATTTCCAGTTTGTCTGTACCTGTTTAAAATTTTTGAAACCGCAGACTGAGTTATTCCAACAAATCTTGCAATATGGCTTTGTCTCCAACCAACATTTGACAAAGTTACAACCTTTGCTACCTCAACTTCAGTGCAACATCGAACTGCTGGCATTATCGAAGACAGTAATGCTACAGAATAATCAACAAATGTTAAATTTTACCTCTGAACACCTAGGTTGACGAGTATACATACCTACATGGAAAAGTTAAAAGTCAGGTGTGAACACGAAGTTTACTCAATTCGATTTTTAGAACACAATGACAGTTTCTGATACTTGCTTGTTATTGCCAGGCTTACTAGATGCCTCAGTATCTAATATAAAATGCTGTCGCAGCTGGTCGTATAAAGTTTCTTGAGAAATAAATAAAATCAAAAATATTCCATATTTTTGTCCATGAGTGTACATTGAATTCGTTCAGCAAGAGGCAAGTTGTCAACAAAATTAACAATTTATGTAGTCAGTCCGTTTATGAAAAAGGGCCCAATCAGTCTATTACCTAAAATGAGGGTTAAAATGCCACACCACACATACTCTCTCATCGGAAACCGCACGGTGTAAAGGCGTAGGTAGTGCTCTACCACTATTTCTATTGCATTCAAAATATACTTGAATCATGTCTGTTAACACATTGTAATCCATGATTAACACCAAAAAGTATAAAAACTCTAAGCGAAAATGCGAACTGATGACAATATTATCAACATTATTTCATACTATTGTTTTCCACTGCCTACTTTATTAAATACATTAATTGACGAATATCTCACTAAGTATTGCTTTTAGGCATATGGTTCTGCAAAACTTTTTAAAGACAATTAAACATAGAATCCAAAAACAATAACATATACAGGGTGTTCCATTTAAAAAACTAAAGTTGGTGTCACTTCCGGCTAAACAGGAAGCGGCATTGATTGGGTATCTACCCCAAAAAATAGATGACAATAAGCTGTGCAACTTTGTTCCAAGAAGTATTGCCATATCTTTAAAAATGATGGAGTTATGGCTTGGGGCGTTTTTTATAATCCACCCTGTATAAAATATAATAGGTTTTTAACAACAAATGGCGGCACGGAAGAACCTTGCGGTACCCCCGCTATGGTATAAAAGGTCTAGATGTAATTTTGCTAGATTTGACCACCAGTTGTCTGTTCTCAAGGAATTGCTTGACTATGTGGGTAAGATAATTGGGTGTTTCAAGTTCTCGAAGTGTGTACAGCAGTCCCCGGTGCCAAACACTATCAAAAGCCTTATTTATGTCCAAGAACAGTGCAGCCAATTTCAGGTTTTCCAATTTTACTGTTTGTACATTTAAGTTGCTATTATTAGAGGATGGAGCGTGGAACATTTCTCCTTAAAACTAAACTGGAATAGTGGAATTTTGTCTTGCAGATAGATCTTAAGTTTCAAGTTAATGATATTTTTGAACATTTTTCCCATGGTTGGCAAAAGAGTGATGGGTCTGTAGTTCTTCGCCATTCTTGAATCGGTGTTTGGTTTGTGGATTGTGATAATTTGACCTTTTTTCCAAATTTCCGGAAAGTGGCAGCTACCAAGACAGTAGTTAAATATTTTTCAAATGTAAGAGTGAACCTCACCTCATACTCCAACTTTTTGTAAATTATCCATGGCACATTATTATGCCCGGTGTAGTGTTTTCCTTTTTAGATAATATTTCAAAATAGGTTTCTTCATCAACATCGTGCTGTTCTGTGGGAATATTGTTCTTAAAGTACGTGCTATACCAGGCGTTTACTATGTCTAGCTGTGTCTGAGTGCAGTTGTTGGGATTCTAGTCTTCTGTATAAGCTGTAGTAAAGGGGAGTCCTGCTCTCTGATGTATTCTCTCCCATTTTCTTCCAGTATTTGTCGTACCTTGGTTTATATCTGGATAGCTGCCGTATTTGCATGTAACAGTTCTTTCCC
Organism: Xestobium rufovillosum; assembly: GCA_963966045.1. Classification (NCBI taxonomy): domain Eukaryota; kingdom Metazoa; phylum Arthropoda; class Insecta; order Coleoptera; family Ptinidae; genus Xestobium; species Xestobium rufovillosum. The sequence goes on along the minus strand of OZ014493.1, from coordinate 17,652,544 downwards.
TTTAATGGATTTACTTTGTTACACACTATGACCCATTTGTGGCACTTGTACTGTTTGACGAGTTGTATATTCTTGCTCTATTTCTTCATCTTTTGTTTCACTGACTGTTCCTTGTTTCTTTGATATTCCCTATACATTTTTCTCTTTGTTCTTTATAAGTCTAATTATAAAAGGTGGTAACTCATGATTGCAGTATTTCATTTCCTTTTCTGGGGTATTTCTGAGTACTACTTCGACTAATTTTACATTGAAGTTGGTTATAAGTTCGTCATTTATTTGAGCGTCTTTCCATTTTTCAATATATTGTAACATCTCTTAATTGATTTTTTCTATGTTGCTTCTATAGAACATGTATTTATTCTATTGCTGTTTTCAAGACGAATTGCAAGATGGTCTGCGCCTGTATCTTAGGATAATTCAACTTTAATGAAATTATTCGTTATGTTGGCTGTATGTAGTATTATGTCCAAAGTGCTGTCTTGATTATTTCTCATGATGAAAGTTGGATCGGTGTGTAATTTTCTGAAACTGGTGTGCATCAAAAAGTTGTTGAGCTGTTGTTGAGCTGTCTAGATTTCGTTCGAATGATATTTAAATCCCCGATTATTATTACATATTTATATAGAGCTGCCTTTATAAAAATATTCCCCTCAATGGTAGATGTGGGATGCTAGGAATATAATGTAGTTTGTCACCCTTAAATGTTACTGTGAAATGCAAGCATTCGTTGAGAAAGTTGTTCCCACGTGTTGCGTTTGCTTTACCCATTTTGAGGTCCAGATGAATTTGAACCAAACTACCTGCCCTGGTATTATTTACTTGATTACTTGAATATTATTATTACTCAACAGACAAATAGAAACTTGTTGAATAATTTTTAACTTACATTTTAAAATTCTTTCTTAATCATTTGTAAGAATAATAGGCAGAAATGCTCACGAGGGTTTTCTGTTTAACTTGTCACGTCTAAATATCCCTAGTACCCTTTAAACTTTTAGTAACGCGGCTCTGATCTGCAAATTAGTAACTGAAAGGGATTCCCTTTATAGCAGATTCTAGCTTACAAAGCCAGTTTTTAAACAGAGACCTTCCATGAAAGCGAGTTGAAGAGACCCCTGGTGTAATCTAAACAGAATGAAATTACCGTTATAAATGCGCTTAGGACTGTAAAAGCTAATTTTGAAATTAGCACTTCTAAATTATTTTGGAGTATAAATATCCGTTAATATTGTCCCCTGTTGCTGTTGTGCGCAACAGCAGATAAATTCGTTGATGGTCCGTTCCTTAATAAAGGAAGAGGAAATTATTTAATTCTCGGGCTAATTTTCTCTCATAAATTGTTTTACTAAGTTGGTGAAGTAGATAATTGTTTAGAAATGAGTTGACTGATTATTATGGTCAATCAATGGTTTCATACACCCCATGGAGTTTAGTAGGAACTTAAAAATTTATTATAAATAAATAAATTTTCTTTTCACTTCTTTTTGACTATGTATTTCACCATCTTGGCCGTGGGATCTTGCTGGCATGCGCGAGTGAGTAGTCGTTAATGCTCAGCAACAGTGCCCGCGGTTTGGCTATGGATGGGTGACTCATTTCTGCGCTGTGGCTAGGGCGCGCCTTGGATCGCCTATCCAGCTTTACCTAATGAGGTTTTCCAGGTTTTCCTCATTCTCGCACTAAATGGTGGGTAGAGTACTAACAACTGTAGGTCGTTCCTGTGACGCACCTGCGGCCAATAGTAATATGCCGCCTCCTCCGTCCCGCACAAGCTATATAGCTTCTGGGGCTAACCTTAGGGTTAGTAGGAGTGAGTAGAGATATTATTATTATTATTATTATTATTATTATTATTATTATTATTATTTGTATTATTATTATTATTATTATTATCTAAATTTTGAATCGATAAGAGCTCGCTATTTCTTAATACACATATTAATTGTATTATAGTGCGACTGATACCCGCTCAAAATTTTATTAAGGTCATTAATTCATCAATCTATACATGGTTTTGCCGCAGTTAAATTATAGAGTTGCTTGGGTCACATAGGCTGCTGCTGCTGATGTTGCTGCTGTTAATAATAATTTTCGATGGACGTGTGGAGTTTTGAGAGCTCAGTTGGTTAGAGCAATCTCCCGGCAAGTGGAATACCTGTAGACGATTCCTAGTTGGAGTTTGTTCACATTTTTCGCGAGCAGATCCCTGTGTTTGCTAAAATTTGACTGCTACATCCAGTTTAAATCTATTTTCCAATTTATATATATTCCGTCAACAGAATAAGTGTCTGTGTTTAGTTAAACTCTCGGAAACGGTCAGTTGATCTTAATTAATCCATCCTTCCATCGCAACTTATATAGGTCCGCTCTATCGATGGATGGATGATAGCCCAGTTTGTTAAAGCAGCCCTCCAGCAAGTGAAATACCAGGGTTCGATTCCCAGTTGTCGTTTGTTCACATTTTTTGCAAGCGTGACTCCCCAATGTTGCTAAAACTTGAATGCGATGACGAGCTTAAACCTTTATACAGGTCACAATTTGTGGAGACGGTTATGGGACGATCATGTTGTAGAGTCATCTCATGTGGAGTGCTGCAGGGTTCTATTTTGGGACCATTGCTATACTCAATCTATACTTCTCGTGATCTAGCCACTTTCTTAAAAAATTGCAAAGTTCGTTAATTTATATGCAGATGATACATAGATTTATTATTCGTTTTACTCATCTGATGTTTCTATTGCCAGTACAATAACAAATAGTAACTTGACACATTTGATAGCCCTGTGTGATGCCCATAAGCTGTTGATAAATCCAGAAAAGTCTTCTGGTTTAGTATTTGGTAAGAATAAGAATATTATTGAATCACAACTTGATATTAATACGGCAGTGGCTTGGCCACATTGAGAGTTGTTGCTAAAAATCTAGGTGTTGAATTGGATACTAGCATCCGTTTTAAGGAGCATGTGTCACAGTGTATTCGAAGAGCGTATGCACAATGCAAATTTAAGAATGCTCTTTTCGAGCAGGCATATTTTGTCGGTTTTCCTAAAACTTAGATTGACAAATGCTTTTGTTTTGAGTCATTTTAATTATTGTAATTTTGTGTATGGCCCTTGTTTGGACGCCTTTACGTCAAGTCGTATACAGCGTGTACAAAAATCTCGTTTACGTTTTGCTTATGGTATAAGAAAGTTTGAACCAATTACCTATAAACTGAGAGATGCAAATTGAAGGGATATGTCGACTAGACGTAAATACCATTCTTAAATATTTTTCACGGTATCATAATAAATACTATTCCAAAGGACTTGTACCTTGACGCAGTTCTAGTAATACTGGGACGGGTGGGATGGCTTGCGCGCTTCAATGATATAAAGAGCCGAACCATAGGTTTAACCATATTGGAGGGGTTTTTATTTGAGAAGCCAGACTAAATCAAGTCCCTGGAAGGGGGCAGCAGCTCTTTCAGTAATCATAGTGGCAGAGATCGTGAGGGTCGGTATGGCACTGTGATACACACTACTGCGATGTGGAAGGCAACGGGAAACCACTACATTATTTTATCCCTAGTACAGCGTACTTTAATTTATGATGATGGCACCTTCTGGAGTAAAATATTCCGGAGGTAAAATAGTCCCACATTCGGATCTCCGGGCGGGGACTGCTTCGGGGGGAGTCATCAGAAATGATAAGTGTAACATCTCACGAGTCGGAGCGTGGAATGTTAGAAGCATGAAACAAGTAGGGAAGTTAGAGAATTTGAAAATTGAGATGGATAGGTTAGCATTAGACGTAGTAGGTATCAGTGAAGTGCGATGGCCAGAAGCTGGAGACTTCTGGAGCGGAGATTTTAGAGTAATACACACAGGATCTGTAGGAGGAAACTCGGGAGTAGGAATTGTTATGCGGAAAAAAGTAGGACAGAGTGTAGAAAATTTCTTACAGCAAAGTGACAGGGTAGTTATGGTTAGGTTAGATTCGAAACCTGTAAAAACAGTAATAATACAGGTATATATGCCCACTTCTAACTACAGTGATGAGGCCGTAGAGGCAGTTTATAGTGATATTGAATATGTGCTAGATTTTGTGAGAGGGCACGAAAATTTAATAATTACAGGAGATTTCAATGCAGTCGTAGGCACAGGGCGAGAGGGCGGAATAGTTGGCCCCTTTGGATTAGGCAATAGGAACGATAGGGGAGTTAGACTGATAGAGTTCTGCGATAAACATAACTTAACGGTCGCGAACACTCTATTTCACCATCATGTTAGGAGATGCTATACGTGGAAGATGCCAGGAGACTTAGGGAGATATCAAATAGATTACATTCTCGTTAGGCAAAGATTTAGAAATCAAGTTAGGGATTGTAGAAGTTATCCAGGAGCAGATATAGATAGTGATCACAACATAGTCGTTATGAAAGCCAATCTTAAATTTAAGATTTTGAAAAAAAGAAGCGGAACGAAGCACTAAAGGGCACGGGTGGAAATATTGTTAGGGACATAGAGGCAGAATGGAATTGCATTAAAAATAGTTTAGTTTCCTCAGCTAGGGATATTTTGGGTCATAAACAGAATGAAAGTAGGAAACCCTGGATAACAAAACATATTGTGAGTCTAATAGAGGAAAGGCGAAAATATAAAAATAGGTTAGATGAAACAGGGAAACAAAGATATAAGGCGATCAAGTGGGAAATTATTCGGGAATGTAGGAAAGCGAAAGAGCAATGGATCGATAATAAATGCAAAGAAGTGGAAGATAAATTCGAAGTAGGAAAGACTGATGAAGCATATAAAATAATTAGGAGAAATTTTAGAGAAATTGGATCTAGTACCAAAAACATTAGAAATGAGGCAGGAGATATCCTAATCGGAAGTGGGGAGAAGGCAGATAGGTGGAAAGAATATTTAGGAAACTTATATGCGGGACAGGAAGTGCAAGATATATTAGAAAGCGAAAGCAGTGTAGAGGGGGATAATCTAGGGAGTCCTATAATGAGAGAAGAGTTTGAGATAGCACTAAAAAGTTTAAGGAATAATAAAGCACCAGGTATAGATGGCTTGCAGGCAGAAATCTTAAAGTGCGCAGGTCAAGAGGTAATAGATCGTTTATTTAAACTAGTTAGTCGCATATACCTGACAGGCGAGATTCCAGAAGATTACAAACGGAACATCATAGTAGCTTTGCCAAAAAGAAAAGGCGCGGATAGATGCGAAAATTTTAGAACTATCAGTTTAACTTCCCATGCGTCAAAAATTTTAACTAGAATTGTGCAAAGAAGGATGGAGAAAAAGGCGGAAGAAATATTAGGAGAAGATCAGTTCGGATTTAGACGAAATAGAGGAACGCGCGAGGCCATTCTAGCTTTACGAGTAATTATAGAAAAAACGATAGAAAAGAGAAAGAGCGTCTATATAGGATTTGTAGATTTAGAAAAAGCCTTCGACAACGTAAAATGGGGGAAGATGTTCGAAGTGCTGAGAAAGGTAGGGATGAAATACAGGGACAGAAGAATAATACATAATCTCTACAAAGAGCAAAAGGCAGTTATAGAATGTGAGGAGGAACAAAGGGAAGTAGATATCCGGAAGGGAGTGAGACAGGGATGTGCATTGTCACCTCTAGTTTTCAACTTATATATCGAAGATGCGATTAATATTGTTAAGGAAAGAACAGCCTCAGGGATCAATGTACAGGGCCAAACTATTAACATGCTCAGATTTGCGGATGATATAGCAGTGTTAGCATCTAGCAAAGAAGAATTAGGAGCGGCTTTGAATGAAATGGAAGCAGTTTTGACACAGGGCTTCGGCATGAAAATCAATAAAAAGAAAACTAAAATTTTGGTATGTAGGGGATGTGAAAATAGAACTAAAACGGAAATACAAATTGGAAATGAGAAGATAGAGGAGGTCGCGGATTTCTGCTACTTAGGAAGTAAAATAACTCAAGACGGTAGGAGCACTAAAGATATAAAACAAAGAATGGCGCAGGGCCGAGTTGCGTTTAACAAAAAGAAACAACTGTTATGCTCGAGAACGGTTAATATAGAGACTAGGAAGAGACTCTTAACGTCGTATGTATGGAGTACGGCATTATACAAGTGCGAAACTTGGACAATAGGAGAAGCGGATAGAAAAAGAGTAGAAGCGTTTGAAATGTGGTGCTACAGACGCATGATGAAGATACCGTGGATAGATAAGGTTAGCAATAGGGAAGTATTAGAAAGAGTTGGGGAAAAGCGAAAGGTATGGAAAACAATAAAGAGTAGGAGAGATAGGATGGTAGGACACCTTCTAAGACACGAAGGAATAGTTCGTGACATACTAGAGTCAGAGATAGGAATAAAAAGAGGTAGGGGTAGGCCTAGATTAGACTACTGCTCTCAAATAGTTAGGGATGTAGGATGTTCTACTTTTAGGGAAATGCGTAGGTTAGCTCAGGATAGAAAAGAATGGAGGTACGCGTCCAACCAGTCTTCGGACTGAGAACCTTATGATGATGACATAATAAATAAATCGCCCCCTTATTTATACAATAAAATAAAATTTAGATGCGACGTATGGAGTACGGCATTGTACGGGTGCGAAACTTGGACGATAGGAGAAGCGGATAGGAAAAAATTAGAAGCATTTGAAATGTGGTGTTATAGACGCATGATGACGATACCGTGGATAGATAAGGTTAGCAACAGAGAGGTATTAGAAAGAGTTGGAGAAGAGCGAAATTTATGGAAGACAGTAAGTATAGTGTATGTGTATAAACACTGTATATAGTCAATAAGAAGTGTTATTGTTTTTTGAGTTAAGAAAAACTTGTATCTTTTGTGAACGTTATTTTCCGAGCCAGTATATTCTCGGCATTAAAAGTATGCATATAAAACATTGGCGACAAAGTAAAAGTGTGTAAATTAACATTGAGTGCCCATCGTAATGAGTAAAAATGTCGCAAAGTAATCAGGATTCCGGAAATCATAATCAGAGTGGTCTTTTTGGTTCTTTGGATAAATTTAACCATAAATTTTCGGACTTCTCGGTTTTCACAGAAAGGCTTAATCAGTTTTTTATAGCAAATGCTATAACAGATGAAAATCGAAAACGTGCGATGCTAATTAATTCTTTAACTGAGGAAACTTACATTTTAGTGAGAGTCATTTGTTTTCCTGATTTGCCTGAAAAGCAATCATTTAAAGACCTGATTAATATCATCAATGAACATTTCAGCCCCGTAAAATCGTATTTCTCCGAACGTGAAAAATGCTTAAACGCGAAAAGAGAACCTGGTGAATCCGTGGCACAATGGGCCGCGAAAGTGAAGAGTTTAGTGGTAAATTGTAAATATGGTGCTGAACTTGAGGTTCTAATGCGTGATGTATTTGTCATCGGAATAAATGAGAGTGCTATAATGGACCGATTATTTGAGGAGGACGCATCAAATGCAAACGTAACCTTGAAGAAGATGGTGAAAATAGCAGTAGCGAAAGAGTTCGCCCTACGAGAACACAAAAGTAGATCCGAAGTTGAGGTACATTTTAATCGCCAAAAACATCAACGAAAAACTGGATCATCAAGCACTCAAAAACAAGAGTTAGGTAATTCAGGTAGCAAGCGGTTCGCAGAGTAAGCAGGAAAAGTGTTGTGTGTGTGGTCGAAAAGGTCATGAAGCAAGAGAGTGTCGGTATAAAAATTTCAAATGTCACAAGTGTGGTTCAGTGGGTCATTTGGCTCCGGTATGCAAACGTAAAAGTGCGCAAAATTTTATGGCGGAAAATGATCTTTGTACGGATTCTGTAATCAATTTGAACGATATTGATGCATATTCCATATTTAATTTGAACGATTTTGATACTCGTGGAAATGTTAAGCCAACTTATGTAAAATTACTTGCTGAAGGGGTTCCATTAAGTTTTGAAGCCGACTCTGGTTTCGCACATTCCGCGATTTCTCAGTCCTTGTACGGGAAACCCTTTAAAAATAAAGAATTGTTTCCCAATGACATGTCCTTGAGAGATTATGTAGGAATATCATTCCAACCTTTAGGGTACCTCATGTTAAATGTTTATTATGAAAACAAAATGTACCAATTAAAAACGTATGTTATTGAAAATGGAGGCCCTCCACTTATTGGTAGGAATGGCTTGCAAATGTTAAATTTGGGTATCAGAAAAATAAATTACGCCAAGGAACAGACACAAATAAATATGCAAGACATTTTTGTTAGATTTAAAGACGTCTTTGACGAAAAATTGGAAACTTTTAATAAATTTAAAGTATCTTTGAAATGTAAAGAGGGAAGTAAACCTAAATTTTGTAAAGCGCGTTCAGTCCCTTTTGCTTTAAAAACTAAAATTGAAGATGAGATTGATAGATTAATTAAAAATAATATTTTGGTTCCAGTTGAATTTTCAGATTGGGCAACACCCATTGTACCCGTTTTAAAGCAAAATGGAAATATACGCATATGTGGTGATTTTAAAGTTACGCTAAATCAATGTTTGGAAGATAAAATATATCCTTTACCCAGAATTGAATATGTTTTTCACAGCTGTCGGGTGGTCAGAAATTTTCAAAGATTGATTTATCGGAAGCTTACCAGCAAATTGTATTGACTGATGAATCACAAAAATTATGTACAATAACAACGCATAAAGGGTTATTTGCTTATACAAGATTGCCCTATGGGATAAAATGTGCTCCGGCGATATTCCAAAATATTATGGAGCAGTTATTTATTTTACCAGGTGTTGTTTGTTTTTTAGACGATATTCTTGTGACTGGTAAAAACGATCAAGAGCATTTCAAACATTTAACTACCGTTTTTGAAAAGTTACAAGAATGTGGTCTGAAGGTAAGAAAGGAAAAATGCAAATTTTTTCAAGACTCTGTTACGTATTTGGGTCATAGAATTGATAGAGAGGGGTTGCATCAGACTAATGAGCGTATACAGGCAATTAAACAAGTTCCCAGACCTAGAACAACAACAGAATTGAAGTCATTTCTTGGTATGGTCAACTTTTATTGTAAATTTATACCGAATGGATCAACCATTTTGGAACCGTTATACAAATTGTTGAGAAAGAATGAAAAATGGGTTTGGTCAACGGAATGTAAAAACAGTTTTTCACGTATTAAGGAAATCATAAGTTCGTCAAAAGTGTTGGCACATTTTAATCCTGAATGTGAAATAAAATTAACTGTAGATGCATCAAGTGTTGGACTAGGAGCAGTAATTAGTCACATTTATGACGATAAAACAGAAAAACCTATTGCTTTTGCTTCTGCTTTATTAAATTCTGCGGAAATAAAATATTCGCAGGTAGAGAAAGAAGCACTTGCTATTATTTTCGGCGTTAAAAAATTTTTTCAATACCTCTACGGTAAAAAGTTTCATTTGTATACGGATCATAAACCGTTACTGTCAATTTTTGGTTCGAAGAAGGGAATACCTATTTTTGCAGCTAATCGATTGCAGCGTTGGGCGCATATTCTGTCGGCGTTTAATTATGAAATTAAATACGTACCTACCTACAGATAAAAATGTAGCCGATTATTTTTCTAGATTGCCTTTAAAACATTATTTTCTGGAAGATACAAATGATTTTTCATATCTACATTTTGTCGCAGAAAATCAATCTGTTTTGTATTTTCAAACAATTAAACGTAAAACGGCTAAAGACCCGGTTTTATCAAAAATTTTGTTTTATGTTCAAAATGGTTGGCCTCGTAAATCAGATACTCTAACACGTGAAATTAAGGCATTTTATCGATACAAAAATGAATTCACGGTAGAACAAAATTGTTTAATGCGCGGTTATCGAATAGTTATTCCAAGAAAGTTAGTTCAAGAAATTTTGAATGAGCTGCACTCTGCTCATATTGGCATAGTCAAAATGAAGGCTTTGGCGCGTTCTTACGTATGGTGGCCGTCCATCGATGAAGAAATAGAACACCAAGCTAAGTCGTGCAGTACTTGTTCAGTTATTTCAAGCGATCCACCAGTTGCAAATTTAATACCGTGGTCATGGCCTTCTGAACCATGGACACAGATTCATATTGATTTTTTTGGTCCGTGTTTTAATAATAATAATTTCATAGTTATTGAGGATGCAACAAGTAAGTGGATAGAGTGTTTCAGGGTACCGACAACATCAACCGAAGCTGCAGTAAAGGCTTTACGCGAAACTTTTGCGAGGTTCGGATTACCGCGACAATTGTGTTCTGATAATGCTACGGCATTCACGTCAGATGAGTTCCAAAATTTTTTGAAATGCTCAGGTATAGTACATCTGACGGGAGCGCCATATCATCCAGCCACTAACGGGTTGGCTGAAAGTGCGGTCAAAATTATGAAGAGAGCTCTTTATAAAGGAAAACACGATGGTATTAATGATTTTAATTTAATTATAAACTGATTTTTATTTCAGTATCGTAATACGCCTCATACGACAACCAATGAAATGCCATCAAAACTGTTATTAGGTCATAGGGTGAGATCAAAATTAGATTTAATTATTCCTTCTACGTTAGCGTTAGTGGAAAATAAACAAGAAAAACAAATAAAAAGTTACAGGGGAAATAGAGATGCTAAATTTAAAGTTAATGATCCTGTGTGGATAAGAGATTTTAGAAATAATAAACCTAGATGGTGCGCAGAGGTTGTTGTAGAAGTAATTGGTAGAAGAACATATGAAGTTAAAGAATCAGAGGGTGAACAAATTTGGAAAAGACATGTTAATCAACTGAAATTATTAGTCCATAAAGGTGAAACTGATAAACAATTAAATTCCCAAAGAATCATTCCTAGATCAGCTCTAAATGATACAAATAATGTAACTGTTGATAGGAATTTAAGGCGGAGAAGTCAACTTCATCCACCTGATAGATATGTACCAGAAGTTGTTTAAAAACCTCTGTTTTGGAAAAAGTATTTTTTTTAGTTATTGTTCGAAATTTATTAATTTATTAATTAAGAGGGGAGGTGTAGTGTATGTGTATAAACACTGTATATAGTCAATAAGAAGTGTTATTGTTTTTTGAGTTAAGAAAAACTTGTATCTTTTGTGAACGTTATTTTCCGAGCCAGTATATTCTCGGCATTAAAAGTATGCATATAAAACAGTAAGGAATAGGAGAGATAGGATGGCAGGACACCTTCTGAGGCACGAAGGCTTAGTTCGCGACATACTAGAGTCAGAGATAGGAATAAAAAGAGGTAGGGATAGGCCTGGATTAGACTGCTGCTCTCTAATAGTTAGGGATGTAGGATGTTCAACTTTTGGGGAAATGGGTAGGTTAGCTCAGGATAGGAAAGGATGGAGGTACGCGTCCAACCAGTCTTCGGACTGAAAACTTTATGATGAAGCGAAGTACATTTTCTCGGGTTGATGTTCAGGGGTATACTTTCCCCGCCACCACATAGGACTGCAGATCTTATACTATTAACATATACGTATTATAGGTATATAACAAAATACCGCAGTTACTCAAAACTTTTAATATAAGTACATTTAAACAATATTGTAAAAAATATGTGATTCAAAACTTTGGTAAAGTTTAGCCTCCGTCAACTCAATTGTCTAAGGTTCGGTTGTGCCATGGTTATTTGCTAAACAGTTTTTCGTTTTCCGCATTACCTTCTTCCCTTTCTTCTATCTGTCTTTCCGGCTGCTATCTTTATTTCTTTCTTCCTTATTTATTTTTTTTCTCTTTCCAGGGTCCACATGAAAATCAACTTAGTTGATGTGTGTCCTTTAAGTTAGGGTTTTTAATTTAATTTTTTTGTAAACTCCTAACAATAAAGGCATAATTATTATTATTGTTGTTGTTATTATTATTATTTCAATGATCCTGCAGTGCGAGGTATGCAAGAAACTGGACTATCAATTCTGGAATTTGTAGTTCCACAGGTATGTTAAATTGAGGTTAAGTTAAATGACAATGGGGTGCGGTATCGTAGCGGGTTTCATGCAGAACTATGTAAAATCATCATTTATGACAATAAATTGTAAATAAATAATAACTGGGCACGGCAATAGAATGTGATGGTTGTTAGCGGCCAGTTGTATACAGTTTGTATGATGGATCTTTGCGCGTGCGTCACAACTGCTTACATATGACACAAATCATTTCAAGGTCGAGTGTATTGTCAAGCAGTGGCGTGTGTTTTTATTTTGCTCAGGTACAGATATAAATATGGTAATTTAACAGTTACATCATGTATTAATTAGTAGGTATGGCACCAGCAAAAGAAGAAATTAAAGAAACTTAGATTTTTAAGATATATTTTGTGATGCAATTCTAGATTTTAGTAAGTTCATAGTACCTATTTAAAAATTAAACTTACCTTGTGCATGCATGTTGTATATAACATTACGAATTTCCATTTTTTGGCATTCCTCTAAATATTCGGTTTTTTACTTTTTCCGTGGCCGGGATTTTCCCGGGGTAAGCAAAGGCTCATTTCTTTCTGAACGTACTTTGATGCTGGAAACTGTACGCAAGCTAATCTTCAAAGCATCAGAAACACGGTAAAACATTATAAAAAGTTTATAAAATTAATTCCACATTATGACATTTACTTGACAGTAGGTACCTACACCACATGCCTATGAACTGTAACGCTGAATGGCGCTTCGACATCACTTCATATAGTCGCATTTGTGTTCCGCTCAATATTGTATTATGAGACGTATGTCTTACAACCAAATGACATACGTCGCTGCATTTATATTAAGGAATGGTACGGGCTAGCAGTAGGCGCGTATGTCTTAACTAATTTTATACACACGCAAAGATCCAGTATACAAAGTATACGTAGGTACTATAAATTCCAAAAGTGGTGTTCCAGTTTGCGATGCGAATCGTTTATGCCGGACGTTGCTATGATTTCGTCAGCCCCGCCCCCCCCCCCATAGGCGATGTGATTTTTCATTAAAAGAACAGGATTATTTATCAATTTTGTTGCCCTTTGTTTACTAGTGCAAGGCTAACACGTTTGTTGTCATTCAAATAAAATCGTTTAGATCCGCCTTCAAAACTTTAATTGGCGGACAGTTGCTAAGGTTTTTTTTACCTCAGAATGTAATTGGTTATGGCATTTTAAGCGGAATTGAACCGTAAAGTGGAGCAGGAATTTTGGCGCTGATAGTACATCGCTTTATGGAATATGTAGATTGGAAAATATTTGTTGCTAAGTGTCAAACAATGCAGTTTTGTCTGTTAGTTTAGTGATTGACAGTATGGATAACTAGGCAATTGCGGTGACATATACCAATAAAATCCTGGCAACGTTGGAATTGTCTGACATACCTAGTTGATGACGAGATTTGGTTCCAGCAGGATGATGCCATAGCGCACCTTGCTCGAGAATCAATGTATCTTTTGCAGGACCATGTTTCCTGGGCGCCTCATATCCCAATTTGGAGACATTGCTTGGCTTCTCAGGTTCCCTCTGATCTGACGGCATCTGACTATTTTCTGCGAGGTTATGTCAAGTCCAAAGTATATTTATGTTAATAATTGAGTAGAAAAAGAACATAAGAGATAAAATTCGGGCAATTGATTTCTCTATTTTATACGATGAGTGATGGAAAATTTTCCTGATAGATTAAAAGAATGCATGAAGAGGCCATTTGGAAAATGTTATTTTCAAAAAATAATCGGATAATAATAAATTATATTATAACAACATTTTTTTCAATAAACATGTTTTATTTCAAATCAACACCAGCATCCTAGAATAGCACTATAAAAAAGTCATATTCCATTGCAGCGTCCAGCATAATGAATAGTGATGTGATTTTTCAATCACATTGTGAATTGTTAATGTGATTTTTCTATATCAGTGATTTTAAAACGTGACGTGATCACGACTTTAGTAGTATTATACCTACGAGCGTATACGTGATCACAACATTTCACTGCCTCGCTAATCTCGCTATCGAGCACCTCTGTGCTATCGAGCGAGGATAAGGAACCACGGAATGTCGTGATCACGTCACAGTTTTGTAGGACCTTTAGTAACAGTCGCTACCAGTGATTTTTTGATATCAGTGATTAAATCGTTCGTGAAATATCGTCCATCACTAATAATAAATTTTATTTACGCCCGTGAGTTAAGAACTCCTTACCGCACTCATTTTGGGTGCGTTAAGGAGTTTATTACCACACCCGTTTTTCTCAATAAATCATGACAATTGTCAAACCATAATTACCGTTTATTTTCACTTTTTTGGGGCGTAGATAAAAATTTGTGCGATTTACGTGTGATAACGCTTTATTAACGTACTTTTGTCATTGCCCAACTCGTGCTACGCAGCCTGTGTTCATCAAGAACACCCCGATGCAGTCTTCCTTCCTGACTTATTACCATATATTACCATATATTACTTATATTACTTATCTCCTCAATATGAGGAGATAAGTGCCTCCGTCATACGTCAGATTTTCATTCCAAACAAAACAAAAGCACGTGCCATTTGACGTTTATCGATATTAATTACAACGTGTTAAACTACTTTCTGCAATATAATTATAAACGTTTTGCAGTAAAAACAGTTTATTTTCAATTTGGGTGTGGGGCTTACGTGTAAAAACTTGAAAATAACTATAATTATATTTCAGAGGTTAGGTTAAAACGTCAGAAAGCACGTGGCTTTGTTTTGTTTGGAATGAAATTCTGACGTTTGTGACGCGCCACTTATCTCCCGAATTATCTCCCTACTCTGTGGAATAAATCTCCTTTTACCTAAATCGCACATTCCCCATGTTACATTTGCATAAATTAACATAAATTAACATAGACTTATAATTACAGCTTAACGAGGACATTGCAATCGCAAAAATATGTCTTGAAAAATGTGCTGCCGCTATGCACAGAATCTAACACAGACTAATAGCGGCGCGGCGTTGTCACAGATAATACAAAAAGGCGGAATTTTTAACGTGTATGCATATTTTTATTTATCGTTGTCCGAATTAAATAAGAGTTACCGCATCAGAGATGTCGAGCTTTTTCTGTAAAAAGCGGTTACCTTCAAATGTTCGAAACAACCGATTTATTGAATTGTTATTCCCTTTACCTACTGTATAGAAAAGAATGCTTATTATCAATGTATGAAAGTGTTCGGTAAAGTTTTGAATTAAAATGTTCTCCCTCTTACTATTTATACTAATTTGTGACGCTATTTAGAAAGTGGCAAAGTGTGTATAGGTAAACAAAATAACATGGGACTAGAAGTAGTCCTTATGTATCAAAATAAATGTTTAAAAATCTATTTTTCATGTTAGAACTACCAACAGAAAGCAAAAACGGCAAGACTTGGAACTTGACAAGCTAGCTGAACTGAACTTGAGAGTTGAGATACATTACACAAAAGAAATCACAAGTAAAAACTGGAAATTTATATTTTAGTGGGCGCTGTTTTCCAGTGTTCGGAAAGTTATAACAGAAAAAAAGAATCCAGAATTTTTAACGGAAAAAAGCTTTAAGAATTACATTAACCCATCTGCCCTACACGTATCACAACACACTCAAGGATTATTATTCGAAGCGGCACGTCGTTAAGAATTTCAGTTGTCACATTTCCACGAACGAAGACTTATTTCAGGCCGTGGAAAATACTTAGGGTTTTCGCCCTAAGCTCACTCTTTCGATAACTTCATTGTCATTTGGCAAACATACATGCGACCATAAATTGTAAATTCTTCTGTGCCTTGTGCTTGCGCTCCTTTAGGACTAAACTCTTTTGCACCCTCAGGGTCCAGAACGTGCGGTAACCAAGGGTAACGCGAGGGTAATCTACATAGATACAACCCACTGAAAAGTCATTCAGGAATGAGAGTATTTTTCTTTCGTGCGAGAGACGCAGATGGAAAGTGCTTTCATTGCAAACGCTTTATTTGCTGGATAGTACAATTGAAAATACCGTCGCAAGACTTTTTTAATTGTTTCGATGGAAGAAATTTTGAGTCGGTTTGTTTGTTTGTTTGTTTGTTTGTTTGTTTGTTTGTTTGTTTGTTTGTTTGAAAGTTGCGACTGTTATGTTGACGTTCAGTTGTAAAACTAACGGAAAATGTACCTTGTGCCATAAACTAGCGTTCATATTCATGTAAGGTGGAATTTTTAAATGAAATAAATTCGTTAAAAATTTTGAGCAAGTGAAAGTCGTCAATTTTGTTTCAATAAATATACATTATAAACTCTCCATTTACCATTTTTCGAACATCTTGACACGAGATATGGAAACCAAACATATTTGATTTTTTTATAAATTTTTAAACAAAGAGAAAAAATCTTTCTGGTCAAGTAGTTTCTTCGCCAGCACAAAAGAATAAGTTACAAATAACGCGAATCAAAATATTCTATTATATTCTATTTGAGCACTAAAAACGGGACATATAGACACATTTTTATTCCAACACCATTCAGAAATTAAAGTAGATAGGGCGTTAAATAAAAAAATATCAATAAAGGATCAACTTAGAGACTCGCACTACTTTCTTTTATAGTAATATTTTTCGTTTGCATTAAATAAATCTCTCTCAAATTATTGAAAAAGCCGTTATAAACTCGACACCTTTTTTACTATTTGTACACATATTTATCGTAATTAGAAAGTAGGGTTGTCTAAGTTAATTATTCGTTATTCATATTTGACCAAGAACGTCTTGATGTGTTACTTGGTTGAACCGGCGTGTTGGAATACAAATAATGTTGCATTTTCTCCATCTTGTTTACATTAATTGAGTGCAACTGCTGGTTGATGGAATAAAATATTATCCTCCTATATTTTAAGCAATATTATTTAATTTCTCCTATAACTCGAAAGAGATTTCTTCTTACATATTTAGCCAACTGACCGAACCGGATTTGACTGGAAAACCGACTGGATCTAGAGAAACGAATAGAGTAAGGCCTCCGTCATATTTTCTTACTCTAAAATCGTATTATCACACAAAAATACAACTCGACCCTGCGCTATTCATTGTTTTATGTCTCTAGCCTACTCTGCTCCTACCGTTGCGTCGCGGGTAAATTAACTTCCCATTATTAGATGAAATGTAAAACTTCTTATAATATCTTGCTTTTTTGATATTTTACTTTCATTTCGGTGCTATTTTCACGTCCCCTACAAAGGTCTTGCGCAAGAAATTAAAACATTTTAATTAGTACAGTTGCAAATGCTTGCTCCAACGCTTTTCTTAAATGGACATAACTTGCTTTTTCAAGATCATCAGGGTATTCTCTAAACACATGATGAAGTCGCGGTGCCTTTGGTCCCGCGTCGGCCCCTTTCATCGTACCGGTGTGCTTCAAAAATATAGATCCTCTTAAAAACTTTCTCTTAAAAGGAAATTTTGAGAATTTTATGGGCGGACGTTTTATGCGCCAAAGCAACCTCGTATATTACATTAGAAATTTTTGATTGCTTACAGCCCATTAATAATATTTAACTATTTTTGCTAGATTCTGGAGTATTTAAAAAAATATACATTTCGAGTTGGTACCTATATAGCATCTAGAAGGTTAAGAACTATAGAATAAGTATTCTGAATATAGCTCAGATCGTGTTTATTGTAAGTATATGTTATGGGCAAAGTCAGGAGTGCAGGCAATCCTAAGAATGGCGAGTCAATTCTCGGAGTGACCGGATGTTTCGGTCAAAGTCCGAAACACTCTTGAGTTTCGGACTTCGACTGCGGCTCCTTTAGACAATCCTGCAATAAAATATCTTATTTACTTTGGGGGTGCGTATAGGAACCCCCCTCTAGTATTACGTTCACATGTATTACTCTTGGTCTGAATAAATGTGCCCTTTGGGGCTTTGAATTTGAATTTGAATTTGAATTTGAATCCTAGAAGTAACCGATGCACCTCGTCAAAGTCCGATACGAAGAAAGGCTCATCGAACTTGGACTAGGCGATCTTAGGTGCGACGAAAATGGGGCATTGACTGGACAATATTAATCATAAACATTTATTAACCATATTCGTTTATTAATACATAATACATTTATGAAACGTACAGAAAAGAAACATTGCTTAAGTAAAACATAATGCTAAAAATGAAATTATTAAACTTACAAAAAAAGATCTCTTAAGTATAGCTAATGAGTTAGAAAGTGCCTGAGTAAACATTTATTTATTGTTGCAATCGTTGGATTTATGACACTTAGGTCCGGTTTTTCAAAGAAACTAACACCGGATTAAGTCTGACACTGACTTCGTTGCTATGATACTGGCTTTCTGATTGGCCTAAGGCCCGGTTTTTCAAAGAAACCAACACCGGATTAAGTCTGACACCGGCTTCGTAGCTTTGATACAACCAATCAGAAAGCCGGTATCATAGCAACGAAGCCAGGGTCAGACTTAATCTGGTGTTGGGAAATAATGTAACGTGTCTACGATGTGCGCAAAAAGAATATATGTCTGCAAATGGGGGAAAAGACAATTGAAAGTCTTAGAGTTCAAGCGAATAATATGAAAAAATTGTCAAATCAAAAGTTTCCTATGATTGAAATGGGAAAATCTGTTACCGTGCCAATTCCTTCTGTAGATAGAGCTAAAGGTGATGCTCGAATTGTGCTTGACGTTGTAACAGAGAAAACTGAGGACGGGTTCTATAAAGTGGGTACTAAACATGGAACTATAAATACGCTGTTTTCCAGAAATCAAATTAAAGAATGTAAGGAGCGTTTGATAAATCTTAATGAAGTACCGAGTGTTAAATTAACTTTAAGAGAAATTAGTGCCAAAGAATCCAAATTTGGGGGTCAAGGTTTTCTTAAATGCGATTGCACTAAGAGATACATATCAAATTTGAAATTTATATAAATGTAAAAGGTCAAAGGTTTTATGTAAATCTAAGTGTCATAAATCCAACGATTGCGACAATAAATAAACTTTTACTCAGGCACTTTCTAACTCATTAGCTATACCTACTTAAGAGATCTTTTTTGTAAGTTTAATTGCATTTTTAGCATTATGTTTTACTTAAGAAATGTTTATTTTCTTTACGTTTTATAAATGTATTATTTATTAATAAACGTTTATGATTAATATATGTCTCTGATATTTTCCAGTCAATGCCCCATTTTCGTCGCACCTAAGATCGCCTAGTCAAAGTCCGACGAGCGTTTCTTCGTATCGGACTTTGACGAGGTGTGTCGGTTACTCCTAGGATTGTCTAAAAAAGCCGCAGTCGAAGTCCGAAACTCAAGAGTGTTTCGGACTTTGACCGACACCTCCGGTCACTCCGAGAATTGACTCGCCATTCTTAGGATTGCCTGCACTCCGTACTTTGCCCATAACATATACACTGTACATACAAGACCCTGAAAACGAGCAAGTCCCCAACACAAAAACGAAAGAAGCGCTAATCCTAATATCATTTCTTTTCACAACAAAATACAACTGAAATAAACTACTGCAAATGTAATAATTGAATTATCTACTTACATCACAGCAACAAAAGAAAATGTACTGGAGTTTTTATTTTATATCAGTTGATGCAGTTTAGTAGGTACATTTGTTGCAAGTTATATGAGCAATTTAACATTCCTCTTTGCAGAGCATATTCTTTTTATAGGAATAAACTGGAACAGGAATGCAGTAATCTCCTTAAATGTCGAATGGATTTTAACCGCCTGACTAAGAACGCCTTTCAAAAATGAAAGAAAATTCAATCGTAATTTTAAGTGGAAACAAATATAATGTTAATTCGCGTAAAAGATAGAAGATAAAAGCTTCTTTATTTGCCTCCATTTGGAGCAGATTACATTTACTTCAATTTTTATTTTTGGACTTATTCAGTATTAGCTTTTCATTTGTCAAATAATTTTAGTACAATTTTCTGAGTTAAAATACCTTACGTTTCAAATCACAGCAAAAAATAATATTTTTTATGTTTTACAACCACTTTCAGCAATTATAAGTAATATTCAGGGAGCGGAAAAATGTCTAGTCTAGTATCAGCTAATTAGGGGTTCCTACCTAATTTCTTAAACAAGTATCGGTGACCGAAAACTAAGAGCAGTCCTGCAAGTGGTGGGAGATGAACTAGGATTTCAACTGAAGCATGCTGTCGTGGCTAATATGAAGATAGCAATCGCACGACATAGCTGTCCTTACTTGATGTGCTTTTTGAAGCAGTGTCGTATATCTATTACACGAGCTATTACACTTCTTACATCAGATAGGTTTGTTTATTTTTTAAATCAGAATAGCACTTTATGGTGAATTCATGATACTTATTGTGATTCACTCTCTCTGTCCTTTCTGTCCTTTGTGCCCATATCCAATTACTTGCTCACACTAGTATAATAATTTGGGTATACCTACCTATAAACTTCTTTTTATTCCTGCCTCTGTCTCTATCCTGTCTTTCACCACATTTAGACCGCTTCTATTTTTTCCTACCCGCTTCATGCCAACGTTCACTTTTTGTAACGGTATGTCCACATACATATATTCTTAAGAACATCTTTCGAGTACCCATGCTATAGTCGCCCATTTTCAAAACTAGGCTTGACCCTGCGCTATTATTTATTTTATGTCGCTACTGCCAATAGTTATTTGACTTCCCAAATACATAAATCCGGGAATTCTTCTAATTTCACTCTTCCGATTTGTATTTTTGTCTCAACCCTACACCAAGATTTTGGATTTATTTTTATTGATTTTGATATGGAATACATCTAACAAAACTTTTTTCATATGGTACCTACAATAGCACTTCTCTGCTATAATTATGGTGACCATATGTACTTATTTTAGTAGGACAGTACTTTCTTTGGGAACGATGTCCTACTGTCCTTAATGGCAGTTAAAGTACGTTAAAATGCACTTTTTTGATTCAGTAATCAGACATATTAAATAATCGCTTTTTGTTTTCCGATCCCGCCTAATAATAGAAACACTAAATCTTCCACGCCACTGAACGTTCGTTTATTTGCAGAGCAATCAAGTGCCACATTGTGAATTGATCCAGATCAAGGTCACATTTGTCATTTGCATATTTTTTGATACCCGACTGCCGGCGGATTAATAATAGGGCAGTTTAAGTCCGTGGTTAGGTAGGTAACGCATAAAGTTTGTGGTTTGGTATTATCGGGTTGGGTGGGGTCGACTCCCGTAAGGGTTGTTTTGTTTTTCTTATGTTTCTATACTATCCTGTTTTACAAAAAATGTGTGTATCTGGTGGCCCGTCGCTAAGGGGTCTGTTTAAAAGCGTTGTGTCAGTCTTTCATTCCCAAATAGAAGCGCGCATGAGTAAATGTGACCTTGATCTGGATTGAAGCTCAGGATTTAGGTGCATCTCACATTGTGATGGCGCAGCAGCGCGCCCCTCTATGTGTTATTATCATTATTATTTCCTGTCCTTTTTTTTCCTTGAAAAATTATGGTCACCATAGCTATAATACTTTCACTCCTGTAAACTAATTCCGTTCCTTCCTTTATATAATATTATATAGTTCAGTAGATTTCTCCAACAACTTTGATTACTCAGTCATAACACAGAAAATAAAGTAAACTCCAAATTTCAACGCAAGAATTTTATATTAATTTATTTTCTTTCCTAATCGCAGTATTGTAGACTTTTATCTGCAACCGTCAAATTATACGTTTATTATTAAAAGGGCCGCAACCAATCAAAAATTCCTATCGTAGCATATCGAGATTGCCTTGACGCAAAAAACGTCAAATTTATATTATTTAATTTTGTCAGAAATCATGTAAATATTATACGATTCTATGGAAACATTCTTGCAATGGTTACTAGTTTTGTACACATTCATATCTAAACTAAGTAGTGGTCCAATGTGATCGTAAAAGTTTTTGCAGATAAAGTAAAGTGCATTTTCGGCAACGGATCTTTGATTGCGGCAACAAAAGCAGATCGGTATGAATCAAATCAATGCTGCGTTTGTTGCCATGCAGATGCAGATGCGCGCGATGTTTGAGGAAAAACGGTAATTTGACATTTGAGGTCAGGTACCTAAACACTCATAACTTGTTAGAAGTTTTTCAATATTACATGTTTCGAATGTGCATGGAAAACCGTAGACCACTGGTTTCGTCCTTTTGAGACTCATCAGTACGGTGCTTTGCCCTACACCCTCGAACTATGCAATATTGCTTGCTGTATACATACTTACACGCTTGGTGTAAGTATTAGCAAGAGCTAATTATTTGCCGAATTATGGGGCGTTTATGAGTGGTACTGGACCGTTCGAACAACTAGTCCTCGTGCAAATACCCCGCCAGGCTTTGAATTATAGAACTAAATTTAGTTCTATAATTCAATGCCTGGCGGGGTATTTTCCCTAAGAGTAGTTGTTCGAACGGTCCAGTACCACTCACACATAACATGTCCTGTGGCAAACATATAAAACACAAATCATTGATTTCAAAGAAGGCGAATATCAGCCCCAACTTTTAGAAAATTAAGCGAAACATACATAAATAAGAACAATCATTTATTGAAGAAACCGTCCATTTTTAATACCTTCATGACTAGAATTTCGCAATTAAATACAAATCCATGATACAAGTGATCATTAGATGCGATCAATAAAGCTTCTACTAACTTTACAAAAATTACAATCTTGAAAGTGGCAACACCGCTGACAGTAGTAAGAGTAGTGACGAATCGGAAATGATGCGCAGCGCATCGTAGATTGATTCATTTGCGAAAAACGTATGCATCAAATTTCCGGTATCCTGATTTGCGTATTGGGATGTAAACAAAATATTGCGTTCGTGCCGGCTTCTAAGAACATAGGTACGCGACTAAAGATCCATTGCTCAAACTGTAGTAAAGTATTTCACTCCCGAGTTATGGCTATTAGTATTAGGTACTGGGCGTCACTAATAATTGTAATTTATTCACACACCCTTCCGTATTTTTAAGTATAAACTAAAGAGTTTCCAAGCGTGCTCATTGAAACTTAAAAATATCGAATTTAGAAATTTGTTAACAGTTACAGAAATTAATAAAAATTATGGCATCTCACTGACATTAATATGACAGTAGTAACTTTAAGCACTACCAGCAACACTCGAAAATCGATATCGAAATTATGTATTACTTGTATTGCGAGTAGAATATTTTTAAGTTTAGATATCGTTGGCCGCATTAGGTATACAATGAAATGACTAAAACTATACTCATGAAATGTTAATCAGCAATTAAAGCATATATGTAAAAGGTATGTTTAAAAGATAGCGTATAATTTGGCTTCGTAAAATAGGTAAATACCTATATTAATAGTGAGCTGAAACTTTGTCGATTAGAATACGACAAAGTTGAAAACTCCATTATCGTACGTGTAATAAAGAGAAACGGTAATAAGTTTAATGTCCTGTATGAGCAGTAGGTAATGAACAAGCAAGCACTATTTAAATTTCACGATTCACGTGAATTTCCTTCAACTTCAAATATTCTCAGATCCGAACGTATTGAGCAGCGGCAGCATCTTTTCTCTCCGCATTTGGAAAACCAGTTCCCTTCTATATCGAAGACTATCATAAATCTGTCAGGCAACTTTGTATACATCCCTTACGGAGACCTGAAAAGAGGTATTAGTGGTTTTACGGCAGATTTGCATCCGCGAAGTTGGTAGCAATGCGTTTTCGCATCCCTGGGGATATTTTACAATGTTGGATACACAGTTGGCAAGCTTTCTCACAGATTTATATCCCAAGTTGGAAATGTTGCGATTTTGCTTAAATATAAAGTTTTTAGTGCGTGTAGCTTTTGCCCTGTTTTTGTCGCATCAAACCTGGGTGACCGCACTACATCTACGTACATGAGTGGCATTAATTATACAAATGCAGAGACATTTTAACGTGCGCCTTGAATACACTCATAATTGGTAATTAACCGTTCCCATGCTAATTTCCGACATCTGCTGAGCATACCATATCAATCTCCTTTTACGGATATTAACCCCAGTCATTAAACTTTACAGAAAAAGTGTTTTGATATGAAGTTAACGATTAAGTGTTGATTAATAATATAAAGGTTGCGTGATATTTATGTTGGACAGTAATTGTGGCTAATGTAAACACTGAAGAGTATCTGTTTGACATAGAATCATAATATTAAAAGCGAACTGGCACAACACTTTACGGGTGGGGATATCGGTCGCTCGGTCTCTTTTCAACTGGCGGAGATCGTATGGGTGAGGTCGTGCACTCGATCAGGTGTTTCTTTAACGCAAATAGAAAATTGCATCGGCATCATTCCGGTAGACGCTTGGATCTTCTCAGCGCTGTTCGCAGTCGTAGTTCAATCTGTGGGGGGTTCAACGTCGCACACGTAAGTAGAATGGTTTTTGCCGTATTAAATTAAACGCAATTAATTATTTAAGAATATTCTATGGGAATATTTTGTGGTGCACCTGGGATGCACCTACGTTTTAAGTATAACTGCTACACCGATTCACCACTACGTAAAAGTCATGGAGCGGAGCCCACGGGTTTATTTAGTACTTATGTATTAAACCCCAGCAATAAATGTAGACACAACATCTGTACGAACATATGTACATATGTACATATATATGTAAACGCCAATTATTTTCAAGTTCAGACTTGCGTTAGTTGACGAATCGTCCACTTTTGTAAAAAGTGTCGCGTTATAAAATTCCCATACATAAAAATAAGAGGTGACAAGAAAGAGTGATTAAAGGTGAAATTGATGAATTAATTCATTTATATCACGGAAAACCCGAATTATGGAACGTTCAGAACGAAGTTTATAAAGATAGGGTAAAGAAGCACACTATAAGAAGTGATCAAGAAGATTCTTCGGAAAATTCATAATTTAAGATATCTTAACAGTGAACTAAAGAAAGAAGAAATCGGGGCACGGCACAGATGAACTGTACGTTTTTTAAATTTTAATTGTGCAAATCATCTGCCGAAATTTCCTCATTTCTCCAACTTCGCCTGTTTCTGAATTTTCTCGGTCAGATGTGTCTTCTGGGGTGTATACTTTTGCAGGAGATTTTTCAGACAATAAAAAATTATGTAAACAGCAGACGCCCGAAACCAGAAGAATAATTGGTTTCCTTGGTACTCTAAATAAACTAAAGGTTATGTAAAAAAATTTTGTACGAATCTTCTTGCTCTTGAAAGTCTATAGTTATAAATTCTCATGGAACCTTGACTTGGATGTAGTTTGATAATATGTGGCAGCAAAGGAAAAGGTTATCCGCTACAAATACATGAAGTACTCGCAATTTCCCTCCTCCGTTTTAAAACGATTTTATAAACGTCAAAATAAAGTAAACTTCAAAAGTAAAATATTCAAAATTCCCGTTTTCCGCCCGCAATTCTTCTTCCAAACATTAGACGGCGCTGTTGGCGGTTCCAATATAATATATGTGCGTTGTTTATCTGTAGTGTTTAATTTGGGAGCATAAACTAGACACTATATAGACTATCGACTCCCCCCCTCCCTCCCGCTTAAGGATATCAATCTACTAACTCTCTGGGATATCAATGTACTTATAAGTGGGTATGTCCACGGAAACCAGTGACTAAGTTTATGGGTAAAGGAAAAACCTACCTACCCTATTTCACATTAAACCGTAAATGCTGCGTGTTATTGAATGAAAAAAGTATAAATATTCCGTCCCTTGGATCACATGTGGAGAATCATTGTAGAGATTTCAGAACGTCAAACGCACGTCGCAATACGGCATTTCATTATTTTTATCGTACTTATTGGCACTTAAGCGCACGCGCGACCTCCTGCGGCTCAAGCGATAATTGGAGTTATTGGAGACACACGAACTCAAGATGTTCTTTGATCCGTATTATTGGAGCGATCGATGGCAATAACAGGAGAGAGGATTTCATGAATCCTTCAAGTGTTCGTTAAATTATATTTGCTGTAATACATAAAATCGCGTACAGCCTCTCACGCGGAATTCGTAATTACTGGGGAGCTGCAAGAAAATTGAAGATCTTTTGCTTGTTCTCTTCCCACATTCGTATTAGATTTGTCATCTCGAGAGACAAATAGAAACCGCTGTTTAAAATAAATTGGTATCTAAAATATGTGAAGGTGTTTAATACATTGTAATTTATAAGGGGTTAAGTGTCCGAGTTGTTGGTTTTCCACCCTGCAGCTTCGCATATGTCAGTAGAAAAGGTCAAATGGCAAGCCTGAGTTTGGCATTTTTTAACAATAATAATCGACTTTATTGCCGGAAGAAAAAGCAACATTACAAGAAAGGGATTACCAAATTAAAACATTTTTAGCGGCTATTTCTGAAGCTACCACTTGACCAGAAAATAGCCATATTATAGCGTACAATGTCTTGAACAGAAAATTATGTAGGTATTACGCAAAAAGGAAGTATTAAAAAACAATGTGCTTTCAAGAATATAAACAAAATGGATCTAGCAAGTAAATAATACAAACAAATCAAACCATCATACGGCAAGAATAATGAAGCAAAACACAACTGCAGTCTGCAGAAGATAAAAGTGTTGTTTGGGTTTATATTTCAAATTTTGATGTAGATCAATACTTTAATTCAACTGGCAGTGCAATGAATGACTTAATGGCGTTATAGGTAAAACATTTGCGGAAGGGAGAGGTATAGAGGTATAGAAGCAGATGCAAATTCCAAACATGTCTAAATTGACCGAATGCAGCAAGTTGCGGAATGTCAAGCAATTGGTCAAATACGATGGAACACAACTGTTCATCAATTTATTTACAAAGATTGATAGAGGAACCTTCCTTTAACCACAGAAGTTGGTACATCTTTATTAGCATAGAGAAATTTGAAATTTGAGAAACTTGAATGCTTTTTGGATAAAGTTGTTAACATGTAAAGTAAACTTAAGATTATTGTCTATCAACAATCCCAAATTTTTAGTACTATTTACAAGTGGCAATATCTGGGAATTGATTTTTGCTGTGAAATTTTGTTGAAACAGATCAATTTTGTTCGTGTTTCCAAACAGAATAACACGCGATTTGGCAGAATTAAGTTTCAAGTTATGCATTTTAGATATCCTATATATAAACGTGATAAGTCTGAATAAATGATAGGGAAAATGGTTTTTCATATTCACCGTAATTAAACTTAATATGTAATAAATGTGAATTTTCTGCGTATGCTTGCATATATGACAATTTAAAGTTGGTGTATTTCATATATTAGACGTATACCTATAGGATAAAAAATAAAGAACCCAATATAGACCCTTGGTGTCTCCCGATTTTACTTTTATGGGATTTGATGCAGAAGTCTCCCGGTATTATTAGATATTGATGCAATATGGGGTCTGCTTACCGTTTCTTGTAACCTTGTAAGGGAACCAAGATAAATGAATTTATCTACTATATACTTCATGATCTTTAAAGGCACTTGTAATGGACCACCTTGCTGCTGCTAGGCAGATCGACATTTTGCAAATGGCCAGTTAATGACTATCCATAATTATTATGGGTGTTATATTTTACTTTTCAATCCCTTGCCATTTTTGGGTCGATGACTGACCGCCATTTTCACCTTCCTCGGCATGACACTGGAGTGTCCCGCTTATTCCTTCTTATGGATAACGGTTGTTTTATAGAATTTAAAAGACGTCCACCACCTTTCCAGTTTTGATTTCATGAACATGTACATATTGATTAGAGTTATCGCGCAGATGGCAATGTGTATGAAAGACAGGAAGACCGCAAAGTTGTGACGGCTTCCGAGCAGTTAAACGTGAGGATGTGAACCAATCCTTTGGCGTTTTGGGACCTCACAGATTTCATATTGGACACAACACTGAACTCTTCCAAAGCTCTGGCATTTTTTCCACAATCCATGTTTTAATGACCAATTCACTTATCCTTAGGTAGTATTTGTTCAAATATTGCATGTTTTGAATGTGTATGGAAAACCGCAGACTAACTGGTTTCGTCCTTCTGGGACTCATCAGTACGGTGCTCTCCCCTACATACTCAAACCATGCATTTTAATCTTGCTATATATGCTGCCGCACTCTGGGTTTCCATACACATTCAAAACATGCAATATTTGAACAAAGACCTGCTTAAAAGCACTTACGTACATGGAGAAAATTAGGATTGTTTTAAAGCCACCTTAGGTGGGGTAGCAGTCTGAAACGTCTCGTAGTACAAAAAATCTGTATTTAGTTCTATAAATTCAATGCCTGGCGGGGTATTTGCCCGAGGAGTAGTTGTTCGTACGGTCCAGTACCACTAATTAATACTAGATAATTACTCAAAGAAGTTGTCACTTGCTGATATCTGTCCAGAGTGCGGCAGCATATATGGCAAGATTAAAATGCATGGTTTGAGTATGTAGGGGAGAGCACCGTACTGATGAGTCCCAGAAGGACGAAACCAGTTGGTCTGCGGTTTTCCATACACATTCAAAACATGCAATATTTGAACAAAGACCTGCTTAAAAGCACGTACGTACATGGAGACAAATTAGGATTGTTTCAAAGCCACCTTAGGTGGGGTAGCAGTCTGAAACGCCTCATAGTACAAAAAATCTGGATTTAGTTCTATAATTCAATGCCTGGCGGGGTATTTGCCCGAGGAGTAGTTGTTCGAACGGTCCAGTACCACTAATTAATACTTAGGTAGTATGTATATTAATATTAAAATAAGGAAATATTAAAACGGTATTTTAAGCCCTAATAAATATTGTAGAAGCAAACAAAACCAGTCCCTTCACAAGTTGTACAAATTGTAGGTGCGCAAAAACGGCCAGAATAAATAAGCCTGGGAAAGAGAACAAACTATAATTTGATCATTTTAGACGTAATATCCTGTGACACTACCAGCTACCGTATCTACGGTTACCGCACGAACAGACAAAAACAAGCCAAAAACACGTTAGCTGCAATCCTTTCCATTATTGTGACAGTAATTTCGTTAGGACTCCGGAGAGCTATATATCATATTCACGGCTACACGGAGCCCTTGTAAAGGAATGTGGAAATCAGTGGTCGCTGAAACGCCAACTTGCTGTAATTTATTGCTCCTTCCTATAATTATAGAAACCATAAAGTTCCAAACAGTTTACGAATTTGTTCCTAAGCGGCTGTAAAGTATTATTAGGTGCGTCTATTGGGATTTCGATCGGGAAACTTTTCAGGAAATATCCCACCTGCCGGAAAATATAGTTCTGGGACTTGTACCTACGTGTGAATGCGATGCGAACACAAGCAATTTTTTCAAGGAAATATATTTTTCGGTTAGAGGTAACAAAGAAAATGGAACATTTTGGGATCTAATCACATTACAGAAATGTTTGTCGCGTGGTGTTAAGCGTCGTGTTCGGAAATCCGTTTTCGGCAAGACGATCGGTTAAACACCGTCAAATTAAACTGCTTATTTGAAAATTTCGTAAGCATTTTTAGGTCCGGAAGCCATAGATGATTTTTAAAGTTCTATAAAAAGAGGAAGCTAAAGCAAAGTGTACTAGACTTGAGCCGCAGTATGGACTTACGTCGGTTTCTTTAGTTGTTTGATACAATGGCCGCAATTTTGTGGATCTGGTAATACACACTTTACAATAGGTAACTTTTCCTTGACAGTAAGCGAAATGAAAACGAAACTTGCTAAATTTTCTGAAAGAATCAGAAAACACTCAGGAGAATAAATAAAAGTAATCAGTATAATTTAATATAAATAACAATATACCTATAACATAATAATAAATACTTCATTTTATTCAAATTTCTGACAAGCAAATGAGGTTATGCTGAAGAGTAATTTGACAGGAAGGTCAGCCATTTTCCTGATCTCGTGAAATGTGGAAATTAAAAACTCCAGCTTTAGCCTTGGCAGTCACTTCTTAATTTTCGCCTGCTGCCGTTTTTATGACCAGCTGTGGAGATAGTGACGCAAATAGACGACGCCGTAGCTACATGACGTAATCTTTTTTTCCCGCTTCGGTAAATTGTAGCAATTGAGGAATTGGTCGGGATTGTCTCCGTGAAAATAACTTATTATAACGGCATTTACTTTTATGATCAGTGACTATGAACAATGTGTGAAAAAAATACATCGACGTATGTAGCCACGACGAAGAAACGTATTATGGAAACCCTGAAAAAGAGAAAAATTAAAATAGAGAAAGCTAAACAGATGCGCAGGAAGAACAATGCAGCTGTAAAATCAAAACCAATAACGAAAATGTGGAAATCATAATCTTTAATATATCTAAAGGAAGCTCATCTTAAAAAGTGGAAAACTCCCGTTATGATGAGAAAACACTGTAAGTATATCTAGTTCATGAAAATGCAATGGGTGAAATTGTTTTTCGAGATAGTCTGTAGGAGACATAGCTTTCTTTTTGTTGTTTTGTTCATCTAATTCCTTAAAATTACAAGTAATAATACCGGGTAAACAGTTTAGACGAATGTTCCTGCGAGTTTTGTATTTTTAACCATGGTTGGACGTAAATGGAAACCAAGAAGGATGGTATTTGTTTCAGTGATAGATCCGATTTGTACATTCGTAAAACCTCGATGAATAGGTTCTGCCGATCGAACCATATAGGTACCAGCAGAGGGCTCTTCAGTTAAAATTTTGCCACAAGAATTAAGTAACCTCTGAACAACTTTATGGATTCCTTGAATTTTTCATAAAGCTGTAATCGAAAAGGGTATTTGCTAGAAACAACATGAAAATTTGGGAATCCTGAATATGTCAGAAAATAGGCTTATTTCAAATAGTGCATGAAAAGTTTTTTCTAATAACCTAGTTTTCCAATTTTACTTTATTATTAAACAAGCCACATCCGAAAATCTACAGAGGAACACTATAAAAGCATATACTCGTTAGATGCCGACAAACTTAACAGCTGATTGACAGTGACATAGTATTCCACCCCACCTATCATGTCGATATGCTGTCGCTCATGTAGCACGTCCGCTTTAATTTCCACTCGGAAAACATACAATAATGACACGATAAATTACCATTGTATCCGAGACCTGTGGTCCAAATATCCAACAGCCTACCCGCAGTTATATTTATTTTAAACTCCCGGGAAAGTTTCACTTATTTTGCGTGAATTCCCCAGAATCCCCTTAGGAAATAAGACCGCGGGCAACACAATTTTACTTTTGTTTTGTCAAGACCAATTATGGGACCAGTATCTGTATTAAGTGGTTTCTCTCAGTTTTTGTTTATTTTGGGTTGAATAAATTTGTAGAGTATTTGCGAGTATATTTTACTGGAATTATTTGGTCACCTTCATAAACCCTAATTTACACTTGTCTTTTAAACGTTATACGTCACAAACTACATGGATATTTACATTTCACACTTCCTTTCTTATTAAGGCTGGTGGCACATTAGCGTGTTTATAGCCAATTGGGGTGGGACGGAAAAATATAAAAATATTAAACACTGGATTTTAAATGGATGCGCGGCATATAAACCACTTCCGTTTAAACTCCTGTATTTAATATATTTTCCCGTTAGTGTGCGTATAGCCTTAGCATCGAAGGTTTTTTCAGACACCCCTCAATAACTACAATTATTTATAATTGTAAGCTAATTTGTCCGTGTTTGCATTGCCTCCCAGATCACTACGTTTTCACATAATTCTGTTTTACGTGTCTTGTATAAATAATAAAAAATAATGGTTTACAAATAGTAAGTAGGTATGTACTTAACTAGATTCTTTTTGGATCTACGTAATGATGTGGAATCTGCAGAGGAAGGTAACTTAATAAGAAACACCCTTTCTAATGGTTTAATAATTAAGTGTGCACTCACCCTTATTTAATAAAGCTTCTACGAACCAAAACGAAGTCGCCGAAGGCCGAATAAAGCTTGCCACCCACTTGCCCGCCACATCACGGCACGGTCCGTCCCGTCAAAATTACGGATAGAATGAAAACAATGCAATGAATGGACAGCCGCCCACTAGTACAGCACGGCACGGCCAAGCGTTGTCCATTCATTTGCATTGTTTTCATTCCATCCGTATTTTGACGGAACGGACCGTGCCGTGCTGTGACGGGCAAGTGGGTGGCAAGCTTAATACTTCAATATAGTCTAAGAGCCCGCGACATTTTTTGTTACGTCATAAGACAACGAATTAATATATGTTTTTTATGATACGTATATATAATACCTACACGGAACGCGATAGGTTGCCATTTCAATCCTGCCTTGATTGGTGCAGAAGATTTTCTTATATACAGTGATTTCAATTTCAAAACTAGCCACCCTCAATAACACTTGATATAAAGTGAATTCGGCTTAAACAAAAAACATGTCAATTTAGATATCGAGGGGGAAGATTAAAACCAATACAGATTGAGTTCTAGGTTTTACACCCTTACCCTCAGCTACCCCTACTTTGAAATTTCAAATAGCACTCCCTACTTTGTGATACATCATTTTAAAGGCCGTAAAAATCCTGAACTAACCACGTTTAAAAAATTGGATTTGGTTGATCCATAAATAAGTTAAGGTCAAAAATTATAAGATAAAGTCAAAAAATTTATGTATTTTCAGAATTATTATGACAATTTTATAAAATTTACTTTATTATGTGTTCAAAATGTGCTCCAT
The DNA here is from genome assembly GCA_963966045.1 of Xestobium rufovillosum. Classification (NCBI taxonomy): domain Eukaryota; kingdom Metazoa; phylum Arthropoda; class Insecta; order Coleoptera; family Ptinidae; genus Xestobium; species Xestobium rufovillosum. Next base: position 17,619,957 of record OZ014493.1, on the reverse strand, counting down.
CATTTGCTAGACAATAATACAGTCTGTTTTCGAACTCGTTGCGGACTTTCTGAAAAGTTTCTGGAGTAATCCTATTTCATAAAACATGACAAAAAATATTGAAAAGTGTGCTTTGGTAAAAGCGTGTAGACGGATTACTTCAGAAACTTTTCAGAAAGTCCGCAACGAGTTCGAAAACAGACTGTATTATTGTCTAGCAAATGATGGAGCAGCAAATTTTCTAAAATTGCCATAATAATTCTGAAAATACGTTTTTTGAATTTATCTTATAATTTTTAACCATAACTTACTTACGTATTAACCGAATCCAATGTTTCAAACGTGGTTAGTTCAGGATTTTTACGGCTTTTAAAATGATGTATCACAAGGTAGGGGGTGCTATTTGAAATTTCAAAGTAGGGGTAGCTGTGGGTAAGGGGGTGAAACCTAGAACTCAATCTGTATTGGTTTTAAACTTCCCCCTCGATATCTAAATTGACGTGTTTTTTGTTTAAGCCGAATTCGCTTTATATCATGAGTGTTATTGAGGGTGACTAGTTTTGAAATGAAAGCACTGTATACCTATAAAAAAATCTTCTGCACCAGGATTGAAATGGCAACCTATCGCGTTTCGTGTATTTATTTTATATACGTAGGTATCATAAAAACATATATTAAATTCGTTGTCTTATGGCGTACCAAAAAATGTCGTGGGCTCTCCTACTAATATGGGATGAAATGCAATTATAAAGCGTAGACTAATACTTATTTAGCAATATTCATGTGACCATAATAAATTTTACGTGTTCATAAAAACCCTTATATGGTGCTCCTTGCAAAACTATTTTGACATGCATGAGTGGGAATAACAAGAGTTATGTTTGCTAATTCACCGCCCTCTCTTTTTCTTCACTACACCGCAAAAAGACGAACTAATTATCGTGAGTTTGTTGTAAGAATAGTTAGAACGATCGGAATTCTTGCAATTACTTCCATGTATCCTGTGAATAGTGATGGGCGGACTCGAGTGCAGGAATCGAAAAGTTCTCGATTCTCAAAAGTTCTCGGTGTTCTCGAGAACTGTTTTAGTTATTGGTCTCGAATGGTCGAATGCACGAGTTCTCGCTCAGTGAGAAGAGACGAGATAAACAAATTTATTGAGAACACGAGAACTGAAATGGAATCGAAAATACGGCGCGAGATCGGCAGCGGTATCAATAATATCAAGTATCAACTAGAACCAAATAGACAGTTGTAGTTCTCAGTTAGGTTAATTGTTATTTCCGATGGTATAGTTGAATTTCTGGAAACCCAAACAAGTAGAAACTTTAAGATCATTTTGGAATTGCGAATTACAGTTAATACCTATGACTATGAGTGCTACTACTGGTTAAAAAAGAAACGAAATAAGTATTAATACACAATATGTAACTAAAATAAATTTCTAAAATTTAAAGTATAAACAAAGAACTAGATAAGTTCTAAGAGAAAAACGAACAATGTGCGCTTTTGCTAGTACCCTTTTTACGAAAAAATTCCACACTATCGTTTCATTTTTAATGTGATAACCGATACCTAATCCAGAAAAAACGCAAACCCATTTCAATTTTTATTTTAATTAGAAATGTACATAATTTTTTGATTTTAATTTTATTTCTGCTAGTACTACGAGCACGACACTAATATTACTTTAATGAGAAGCGTTATGTAACTTGTAAGTCTTTTTAGAAGTTTCCAATAATAAATTTTACATTGGCACCATCGAATGAATAATTGTTCATTCAACGAATCTACTGAGAAATGCATTCAGAGACGTTACCGCCATAAAACTAACAGATGCAGGCTATAAAAAATGAAAAAAGATGCCTACGCATGCCGATTGAATTAGGCGAACGCTGCTCGCCGCTGCTACCCTTTGAACGTGGTCCAATGCTGCAGTACCGAGACCGAGAGAGTATCAGATTCCGAGTCTCGCAGCTCCCGTATGAGGTACAATACTTTTGTGTTGTACTCGGGTCTCGGGAAAGTTCTCGATTCTCAAAAGTTCTCGGATACGGAGTTCTCGATTCATTAAAGTATTCGATTCTGCCTATCGCTACCTGTGAACGTTTGAGAAACTACAATGTGTTCCAGAACACACCGAAATTTATTTATCGTCATCAATGTGTATACGTTATAATCTTATACTTTCGTTTAAGTAATTGTTAATCGGTGATGGCAGCAGCGCGGTTGGTGGGTAGTGAAATGTCCTTGGGTTGGGTGGGGTCGACTTCCGCAGAGGTTATTTTATTTTTTTACGTTTTTACACCATCTTTCTTTTTACAAAAAATGCGTGTGTTTGGTCTCCGTCAGTTAAGTGGTCTGTTTCAAAAATGCGTTCTGTCAGGTCGGCTCAGATAAGTACATATAAAATTGATAGATATCTCTTCTGAAACACAAGAAATCGCGCTGCTCTTATAAGGGATTGATGTGCACACAACTTGCAGACGCGAGCAACCGCGGATACATAGAAGTACCTAAACGTAAAGGTGCGAACGGTCGTCCAGCAAATGGAAGACCACGGGCTCTACTCACTGCTAGAGTTCTAACATTTTTCACACAGAAGATTGTATTTTGCCCACAGAATTTTGCGCTATTAAATAGACGTGAAAAATTTTAGGTACCTACTTATACAATAAAAGTGAAATGATCGAATATTAACGTTAAATCCCAGGTTAAATCTTAACGATTGCTGTCAAAAACTGTCAATCGTTAACAAGGTAATGTCTGTGTCAATTACATATATTTGTCTCACTTTTAAGTATTTTTTTGTAATTTTCTTGTACCTAATATTTTTCTTATAGGTATGTAAGTCCTGACATTTCAAATTATTTAGTTGCTTCGTAACTGAACTCAAATGCTTATCGGTTAAGTGGAAGAACAGTCGTTATCATTATTATTATTATTATCTAAGGATAATAATAATAATAAATTAAATAAATCAATAAATCTTAAGTAGCACTGCCCCAAAATAATATGATGATAAAAGTAAATCATCCCTTACTCAAATAAACGGACGAAAAAAGAAGAAACCCAGCTATTTACAACTGACCCTCGAAAGCTAACGGAAGGTATAAGCGTTTGCTTTTAGAATGAAATAAATAAATAAATCAATCGACCAATTATGTGCCGTCGATACTGTGAAGTGACGGAAATGAGATGTCCGTCTGATTGTTTTGTTGTTTTTTATCAATTCGAGAAAAACAATACCAGAACTTTCAATAATCCCCTCGCCAACAACCACGTTGGTTTCACAAACCTATATTGTTTGCATAGGAAAGTCGTGTCCATCATTTTAAATGTCCTTGCTCTTAACCTAATCATATTATGGTATTTTCGCTGTTTTTGAAATTTTATAAGAAGGTTAAATACCTGTTTAAAATTAATGAGAACTAAGGATTAAGGTGTTAGAGACTGTGGTTAAATAATTAATTCAAAAGTCAATTAGATCCCTAGCCACACAAAGTTTGAAACACTATATACGTATTTCGGCAACCAAGTTGCCAGACTCAGTAGTACTAAAGATATACCTACCTAACTCCACTCCGAAAATATTAAAGTTCACTCAGCCAGATTTCAAACAAGAATAAGCTCCGCCCGACAAACTCTGTTTATATACCCAAAGCGACGTCCCACCCAGTGACGTTAACATGAATCGCAATAGAATACAAAATAGCTATATTTAAGTTTTAAATTCATTTTTACACTACTCTTCTCCTATTTTAAACATAACAAATATACAAAAGCTTACTATCTTTAATGCAATTTCGGGATAAACCATCCTATCTTCAGAATAATTTACTTGAAATGGAAGGCTTGAAATTATAAACAAAAAGAAAAAAACAGAATCCAAGTGACCAAATAACCTCGAAGGTTCATGGTTTTCTTGGAATAACATTATAATCCAAGGCACAGGGTCAATGCGACGTCACTTTGGGTATATAAACAGAGTTTGTCGGGTGGAGCTTATTCTTATTAGTTGAGATCTGGCCGAGTGAACTTCGATATTTTCGGACTGGCGTGATTATAGGTATATTTTTTAGTACTACTGAGGATGGCAACTTCGTTGCCGAAATACGCGCATACTTAGGCCTTTTGCAGACGGTGCGATTGCGATGCGATTTTCCGTTTACGGCATGTCGCAGCGATATCGCGAACAATCAACATTACATGAAATTTTATGAGTAATTTTCACATTATGCGGAAGCGTCAAAAAAGAACGGAAGCTGATTGCGGCATTGTATCGCATCGCAGTACAGTACGTTGGTCGGTCAAATATCGTCCGTTATTTTTGCGTGCAGTATTCGACCAACCATGAAAAGAAATGCACATTTCCAGACATGTCGCTTCTTGTCGCGAGATTTATCGGTGAATAAAATTTCAGGGTTGCAATTTTAGCATTTTGCTTTGAGCTTCTCAGTGTAATTAGGTTCTTCCTTCGCAACGAAATTGAAATTCAAATACGAAATAATAGATTTAATAGAATCCGTGAAATGCAAGCCTTGTATATGGGACAAAACAAGTGAAGAATATAAATATATAAAATAAGCAACGGCAACATCGCGCACTTATTTATTATATTCAATCGTTCGAAACTAAATTTTATCGCCCCGTGTGAAAGCTTTCTGCGAATGCGACACGTCATCCCGCAAACGGAAAATCGCATCGCAATCGCACCGTCTGTAAAAGGCCTAAGTGTTTCAAATCTTGCGTGGTTAGGGATATAATTGATTTTTGAATTAATGTGAATTAGCCAATTTATGAATGGTTGGGCAGTCAAATTATGCAATAGTTAAACTATTTTACGGGTGTAGCATAAATAAAAGCAACTGGTCAAAGTTACATGTTTTATAACTTTATGCGACAATGTTCGTAATTTTTTACATTAGGTACTGTTAAAAACTTTGATTTGTCACCACCCCCTTCATAAAATATTTATGCATTTAGTATCCGCATATGCAGCATATATGTACGAGTAAAGATAATCAGAATTAATGACAAAATGTGATTACCCTTTAGTGCACCGCATCTGCCGAATATTAATCATAAACCCACAAAACTCAAAGCGAATGTTTAACGAATGGGAATCCGATGAATAGCCCGGAAACAGCAGATTTCTGCAGCCTCTGCTGAAAACTTGCACACTTAACTCGCGTAGGGCTAAGTACCTGCCCAGTGTATACAAATTCACGAAACGTAAATCTGTTGTGGCATATTATTATCGTTGAGGATGGTTCACATAAGTGCTTTCGAACGGCAGAAGTAGAAAGGAAATTTGCACGATCGTTATTTACATAGTAAAAAGAAACTTGTTTCTTGAATAACACTAGATTTATGTTTGAATTTTTTCTTATTTTAGAATTTATTATATGGATTATACTTAGGCAAAGTTAGGTCATTGAAGGTACCAAATTGATTTCTAAAGGTGGTATTGAAAACATGGCATCGGAAAACCATCAAATAGAATACAACTGCCAATGTAGAGTAAGTAGAAAATTCTCCCATTGGCAGGATGCGAACATAAAAAATTGTATAGGTATGTTATGTAACGGTAGCTAACGGTTTTATCGGACGGTTACGACGTAACCCACTATCTAGTATCCACTATCATTGCTTAGTAACTAGCACTAGCAAGCCAAGAGTCATGTTGTGTTTCATATGAAATTGTACATCCTTAAACAACAGAGAGAGTGCGTGTTGAATTATCCTTATGTTTATACTCAAAATTTGTAGTAAAATAAATTGAAAATTAATAACGCTGTTGGCAGGCCGAGATCCCGAGACGCCAATTTTGAGAAGAAAATAGCTTCTTGTTACTAAACAATATGGACAATTAGGTACCCTATATGCAAGTTTATTTTTGATAATTTTTTATAATGAAATAATCGTTCAATAATAGTATATTATACACGAGTTTATAATGAATGCAATTATTACCGAGGATGAAGTTTACAAAACGAGCGAGTGAAACGAGCGAGTTTTGTAATCATCCGAGGTAATAATAGCATCATTATAACGAGTTATATACTATACTTTGTCCACGACTATCAAAACAGATTCCCAGAAAGAATTTACCTTCATTTCCCTTCTCCAGTGTAAGAAAGATTCATACATACGTTCTCAGGTATATTTTCTTGGTTTTTTGGGCAATGAATCTAATGAGGCAAGTTCTGCAGCTTCTTTTATTGCTGGTGCTGTTAAAGAAACGTCGTTTTCACTCTCACTACTCATTATATCTTCTTTTTTAGAATATGCATTTCAAATTAAAAGCAAACCATGCTGATTTGACGTTTCAATTTGAACTGACACATCGCGATCGCGGCCTACTAAATAAATGTAAAAAAGGGTCAAAACGATGTTCCTATTGGTGTAGTGAATAATATTCATTAATCACTGCAGTGATTAATGTATCTAATTATGATTGAAGAAACACAAGTATAAAGAGTATATTATAAGATAGTCGTGGACAAAAGATTCTTACAATTCACATAAATTTTACTAATATTTGCAGTTTGTAAATACATATATACAGTGTACTCTGTATTACCTATGCCGAAATTGTATTAAGAAGCCCTATCCAATGAAGTTGTTACTCACTATATGTTAGTATTTATAAAAAGTATCCAACATTATAATATAAAAATAGATTCTATGAAGGAGGGAAACAAAGATACAAGGCGGTCAAGTAGAGAATTATTCGGAAATGTATAGGAAAGCGAAATAACAGTGGATTGATAATAAATGCAAAGAAGTGGAACATAAGTTCGAAGTAGGAAAAACGGACGAAGCGTTTAGAATAATAAATTAAGAGAAATTTCAGACGGATTGGATCTAACAGCAAGAACATTAAAAACGAGATAGGAGACATCCTAATCGGAACAGAGGAAAAACGCAAATAGGTGGAAGGAATATTTATATGCGGGACAAGAACTAGGAGATATTGTATTAGAAAAGGAAATCAGGTTAGAGGGGGACAACCTAGGCTGTCCTACAATAAGGGAAGCGTTTGAGCATATATTAGAACGTTTAAAAAACAATAAAGTATCAGATTTAGATGGATTGTAGGCCGAAAGTAGAGGAACACGCGAGGCCGTTCTAGCTTTAGGAGTAATTATTAAAAAAATAATAGAAAAGGGAAAGAGCGACTATATAGGATGTAGATTTAGAAAAAGCTTTCGACAACGTAAAATTGGGAAAGATGTTCGAAGTGCTCAGAAAGGTAGGGATGAAATACAGGTGCAGAAGAATAATAGGTGAGTTAATCTCTACAAAGAGCAAACGGCAGTTATAGAATTTGAGGAGGAATGAAGGGAAGTAGATATCCGGAAGAGACTGAGACAAGGATGTGCGTTGTCACCTCTAGTTTTCAACTTATATTTCGAAGATGCGATTAATATAATTGTTAAGGGCAGAACAGTGTCAGGGATTATTATGCAGGGCCAAATATTAACGTGCACAGATTCGCGGATGATATAGCAGTGTTAGCCTCCAAAATTTTGGTATGTAGGGGCGTGAAAATAAAAGTAACACTAAAATACAAATAGGAAATGAGAAGATATAGGGAATTACGGATTTCTGCTATTTAGGAAGTCAAATAACTCGAGATGGTAGGAGCACTTACTAGAGATATAAAACAAAGATTAGCGCAGGGTCGAGTTGAGTTTAACAAAATGAAACTATTGTTATGCTCGGAAACGGTTAATGTTGAAACTCGGAAGAGACTCTTAAAGACGTATGTATGGAGTTCGGCATTGTACGGGTGCGAAACTTGGGCAATAGGAGAAGCGAATCGAAAGAGATAGAAGCGTTCGAAATGTGGTGCTTCAGACATATATACTGAAAAGATAACGTGGATAGATAAGGTTAGCAATAGGGAGGTACTATAAAAAGTTGATGAAAAGAGAAAGGTATCGAAGACAATAAAGAATAGGAGAGATAGGATGGTAGGGCACCTTCTGAGACACGAAGGAATAGTTCGCGACACAGTAGATTCGGAGGCAGGAATAAAAGGAGGTAGGGGTAGGCCCAAATCAGACTACTGCTCTCAAATAGTTGGGGATGTAGGATGTTCTACATTTAGGGAAATACGTAGGTTAGATCAGGATAGGAAAGGATGGAGGTACGCATTCAACCAGTCTTCCGACTGAGAACTTTATGATGATGTGACACCATAACCGTATGACGATGGAGAAGACATCAGGGTGTGTACAATATTAAAAATACATTTTTGCGGCAACACAATATTTTAGGGGACAACGATTTTTTTCTTTAATTTACGTGGCATATTACGTGAAAAATTCGAGACGAAGAACCTCAAAGAAAACACAAAAAATATCAGTTAATGATCGTTTTGAGGACTACCCGGCGCTCGAGTTGGGACTAAACATTAAATTTTCCCATCCAAACATTTAAGGACTTGCAATATCTAATAGCCTTGCTGGTGATATACAGACCCCCAATATGGCTTCTTGCACATCCAGAGATCTGTAGAAGATTTCAATCCCCCTGACCAAATCTGGTATTTATAAGAAAATGCTGAGATAAATAGTGACTACAGCTCCAACTTCTATACATATGTAACAGGAACAATACAGGCAATTTTAGAGGATTGTACTTCCAACCCTTACAATCGTTATTGCCGCTATTCTACTTGACACAAATGTGACAAAACTGTGCATTCCAAACAGTCATTAAACCGGTAACAAAACCGATATGGAATTCGCAAAAGGTCAATTGAGAAGGATTTGCTGATGGTCTTGATTCTTGACGATGTTATACAGGGCATCCCACGACGACCTTACACGATCTGTATATAGAAAAGTATATATAGTAGAATTACACAAATTTGCACAAATAGGTAATCGAGGATGCTCAATTCGACTAAAATATTTTTGACTTTCTGCGACTTCCTGTTATACCGGAAATAGACACCAACTTCCTTATTTTAAATGGAATGCCCACATTTTTATTACGGTTTTATTTGGTCGAATTTTAAGGTCACTTTATGCAAAACATCATATGTGTAAAGTGCACCCTCTTTGAGATATTAGTCGTTGAAAATAGTAATTTTTCAAATTTCATCAATTATAGTTTGGAAACGGTACGAGATAAAGAAAAATGACTTACATGTCCCTATCCTAGTTTTTAATTCTCTATCTATTGAGTGTGGAAAATACTGCCTCCTGATTGGTCAAAAAATTACAAAAAGTTGCCAACCGGGAAGCAGTATTTTCCAGACCCATTAGATAGAGTATTATAAACTAGGATAGGGACATGTATATCATTTTTCTTTATCTCGTACAGTTTCCAAGTTATAATTGATGAAATTTGAAAAATGAAGATTTTTAACGTCTAATATCTCCAAGAGGGTGCACTTTACACATATCATGTTTTGCATAAGGTGACCTTAAAATTCGACCAAAAATCTAAATCCGTAATAAAAATGTGGGCATTCCATTTAAAATAAGGAAGTTGGTGTCTATTTCCGGTATAATCGGAAGTCGCAGAAAGTCAAAACGATTTTAGTCGAATTGAGCATTCTCGATTACCTATTTGTGCAAATTTGTGTAATTCTACTATCTATACTTTTCTATATACAGATCGTGTAAGGTCGTCGTGGGATACCCTGTACAGTTACAGTTGGGGATTACAGGTTTTGAAGTTAAGCAATGTCTCACAGCCTTATTTAACATACAAGAAGACTCCCATTTAGTTTTAAAACAGCTTAAATAATTGGCGTTTTAAAACTTAGCAAGGATGATTCTGCCGTTATACATTACCTTCTCATATCATTACTTAGTAGCAGCTGTAATATATTTATCTGCCGTGGATATTCATCTATGGTGGAAATATTAACATATTTTACTTGTTATTGACGCATTTGTAATGAGTAAGTCAGTATTTTGATCACCTCAACAAATAGCAATGCCAATTTTTGGAACCTACTTTATAGGAGTCATTGACATTTTATACTTTCACGAGATTATACCAATTTCAATACTCCTAATATGTTGTGTTATTACTCAAACGCTATACGCTAATAAGCGTTAATTAATCCCCTATTAAAATCAATTCATTCATAGAGAAGTGTTGTACCCTGTTCTCTATCGCTAATATAAAGCTGGGTAAATCCGATTTTAAAGCATCCATGTAGAGAAGCTTTCATAACACAAGGAAGATAAATTTAGGGGTCGGAGAATTATTTTCGCAGCAGGCGGCGAGAAAACTTGCGCCGCCTAATTGGCTGATAAGAATGCCCCACTCGTACCCAGGCGGAAGCTCTAATTCAGCGCCCTCTAAGATCTGAAGACCGTCGCTTATGGCTAGTACTCGGAACAGAGATAGGCGCGGAACCTAGCAAATTGTCATTAGGTTTTTTCGTAATATCGTTCTAAATGGATCGTTGAATTCCGAACAAATGTGGAAGCGAATGTCTTGAAAACTAAATGGATTTGTATTAGCACACTCACAGTGAGTAAATTGGGACTGAAATAAAAAGACCACGTTTTTCCAAATTTCTATATGTACTGGGGACTTTATTGTTCTGCACGTGGAGTTACTCCTATAACTGAAAAGCATGGGCGTAGCGTACTTTCTTACCCGCTTTCCTTTGACTGGGCGATCCATTATTTATGTATCGAGTAAAGGGCGACTTCCACTATACGTACTGTAACCGTCCCGTCACCGTTCCCTAAGCGTCATAACAAACATTTTTGTATAGGTATCCAATGGATTTATTCCTGTTATCCTTCATCGTAACGTTCCATCAACAACACGTACCTACCGTCAAGTCTTGACGTGACGGTAATGAAACGACAACGGGGCGGGATCGCCTCTAACTATACTAAGATACTACTACTACTACTAATAATATTTACTGCATACTTACTATTTAGATAATAATTAGATACTACTCACTAATAAAAAATTTTATTACCGAAGTGTCGAAAGCATCTAAGTATGGGATGTATGCATGCGTTCAGACAGTTGTGCTCATACTTGAATTGGCGCTCGAGCTTATACTCCTGTCATTATGTGGACAGAACACTAGCGTGAAGTCTTCATGAAACGACGATTCGCGGTGTTCCATTGGTTGTCAGAAAAACGGCACGAGGCAAAAGAAAAGCGCGTCAAGACTTGCAAATCTTTCGGGAGGCCAATTTATTCACGTCATTTGGTTCATGGCATTAGATGCATCACACAAAAAATGAAGTGGGCAAATGAACACGGTTTATTCGATGGCTGGTTATGTGAACGATCGGTTATCCAGACACAATTCGTCGAATCCGTATACGTAAGTTTACGTCACTTTTATGTATTACACATAAGTACTTAATGCAGAATTTATGTTGCACGTGTTTATGGGCTAATTTGTTACCTCTGAACTCTGATCAAATGAATTTATGAATTCCGATTAGTAATCGAGTCACTAACCTTTTTACTTTATATCACTATACTTACACTTATGTTCAAAATTATTTTTTTTTGCTTTAGTAATTCACAAGGGAGCAAAATGGTTCAAAAGGACAAGCCACCTTCTCATAAATTAGAGCGTAATTTTGTCATTTTCTTAAAATTCTAGAAGCTTTCGGATTAATATTTTAATGCTAGAACGAAAAGGTGTATGTGAAATAAATAATTTTAATACTGCCATATTTTCTCATAAAATCAATATTAACACAGCCCAAGCAATATTTTAACGTCACTGTCATTTAAAAACACATGTGCATCTGCTTGCGTTAATGCATCGAAATATGGAAGCATAAAATATTTATAGTTCCACTAATCCAACAGCCAACAAGGTGTGAATTCGTTTCTCGTTTAGACATTAATGCATTGAATTAATGAAATCTGTCTACGTGTGTGAATATGCTAGTTGACAGGATGAATAAAAATAGTATATAGTTATAGAGCATAATTCGTACAAAGTCAAGGTGAGTGTTTCTGGAAAACTCTCGAAAAACTTACAAGATAATTTTTCCAAATCGTAACAAAAATTCACAGACCTCGCATCTTACGCAAGTATCATAGGCGTATTGAAAATACCGACACAACTGCTCGGTTTCTAAGATGTCCTACAAAAGTGATCTGTGCCGTTTCAAGTTGGTATATTATTGATAGAATAAAATAAATGATTTGTGACACGCACAAGGCACATAGTCAAATTGACGCAATACGTAACAAAATATCGTCGCCCGCTTCACGTACTGGCGTAACTGACAATTTTGTGAAAATTGAGTTACGTTGTATATATGCATATCTCTAGTGTCTGCACCACCTCACGAAGTGGCGTAACAGCAGCACCAATCTACATAAAAAAAGATAACCCGTAGGTTATGTTACTGTGTTTAATGGAGTCCTACAAGTGTAAGCGAATTATGTTTTTTTGTTCTCCTGAAAAATCTACCAATTGTCAGTTACGCCAGTACGTGAGAAGGGCGACGATATTAACGCATCCGTTTTATACAGTTTGGACTTTTATTGCAATGCGATATCCCTCTTAAACGGTACTCGCGCTCGCCGTACCTTAGTTTACATCTGGCGATCTGGCTAGCGCTCTCCATCCAATTTATTAGCGGCCTCGACTGCGCGCGCCGCCAACAGAATCTGTCGCGTGTCGATACATTTTTCGTAAGATGAGTCCCATATACACGAACCCAGAAGTATTTTCAATACTAAAATTTTATGGCCTCATTTTCGGAAAGAGAACTCGCCTCTCCAGAATCATGTCCTTCTTTAGTGAAGTAGAGCATCAAAAGAATTTTAAAAAGGTCGGAAACATTCTACTCTGTCAACCGACAGGCGCTCTCGATTTGAGTGAACTCTAGTCAAAGATCATTGAACACATTTAAAATAGTTTTTACTTAGATTCATTTTTTCGCACTGCAAAACCAAAACCGAAGCTATAAAAATGTTTCTAATAGGAAAAATGTCATGTTACCAAAGTCTCTTCAAACGTTGTTGAAAAATTGAGAAAACAAGGGTTACTTTTTTAAAAAGACAATATTAATTTTAATTCAGTTTGTTTTAGTGAATACAGTGTGATCTGTAATTAGGTAGGCTACAAATTTTTAGAGGTTATTCCTTAGCTTAGCCGGTTCCTATGAACAAGTGTCCTAAACGTCTTGCTTTTGAAGATGTATGGTTTCAACATATTACATAGTGTTTCAAGCACTTATATAACATACTTTTATGTATACCACAGGCGTACATGCAATATAATCCTTAAAGTGTCCAGAGAAAAAAAATCCCCCTAGATTTTGATAAAATTACAAATAAGCGAAAATATTTTCTATCACATGTTTTCTATACAAAAGTTAAATAAATTATATATTCGAGATCTGTGCGATTTTGTTGGTGTATTCTTGGATAAACAGATGTATACCTCATACACTAGAAAACGTTACGTGTTAGCAAGCTTTCAAAATTTGAGGATTCACAAAAGTAATGCTCTGGTAGTAATTTTTGACGGAACGTTCTAAATATTAATTTGAAGGTGCACACTACCGATGCGACGTGACGCAAATGGAGGGGATATACGAGTAGCTGCAGGTTCGCAAAATATTGACGATTCCACTCTGATAATCTAATTTTTTAGAAGCTGGTTAAACCATTATGGAAGAATTTTGGAATATTCATGAAAAGTGGAAAACAAAAAAACTTGTGTGTGTCAGCTCCGACGCACGACTGGAGTTTACTTCTTACGAACGATTATTTTAACTTCAAACAATTGATAAATAATTTTCTAGTAAGTCCATTTCCAGTTTAATTAAAAATTATAAAACGTTTAATCATGCATCTTTACTGATAGAAATCAATCGCCGTTTATTCAAAATAACGATAAAAGTAAAAAAGCAAACTAACCGCCAATCGGATTTGAACCTCCGTATGCCGGATTCACTATCGGCGGCGTGCGATTGAACTCAGTAATCCATTGCGACGTGGCTGTCGTCTTCTTTACACTTGTATTTAAACGAAGTTGATTCCCAGGCGATATATTTTTGGAAATATTTTTGATATTTCTTGTTAAACTTTGAAAAATATTGCACAGAAACGTTATCTGGTGCACATTGTATGTATCCTGATACTCGGAATATCCTTAAAACATTTCAAATTTCCCATGTTAAACAGGATGCTTCAGGATTCCCAGGACACACGGTAAACAATTAATCACACATACATACATACATACATTAAATAAAAGACTTAGCTGTTCGTATATACAATTTATATCATTCGTTAACATGAATTGTACGCTTACCAATTAACCGCATCCACGTGTTTATCGGATTCTTCTTCATTATCACTGGAATAGGTTTTTCCCATATCTTTAAGTATTTTTTTAACTTCAATCACTTGATAATTTTGTTTATCGTGCAGAAATATATGTATCCATAGATACATACATAATTTCAATGTGAAAGGTACGAGAGTTGCGTTGCGCAGAGGAACGTAACGCCTTACTTTAAGTTAACGCGAAACGTAACTCTTGATTTTACTACTCATAAAATTTTCGTACCGCGGGTTATAACTGAAAATCCATTCTTAAGGAGTAAACTCCAAAAACAAAATGTTTGTTCTTTAATTCAATTCAAAGTAAAATATAAAATTGATTCTAAAGGCTGGGTCTTATTAGGACATTTTAGTGGAGTCAACAAGTTGCTTTCAAAACTATAATCACACTGGTAACTTATTGTTGATTCAAATTCACTCAACTGCATGTTGTAAGATCTTTTAAAAAGGAATCTGCCCTTTTAAACAGGTCCATTTGGAATGTAAATTTCTTCCACAGATGACCCGCTTTTTTCATTTAATGATTTTCATTGGTTCATTCCTGTGCATTCTTCATATTCTCTTGAGTTTTCATCTGCTGTTCCGCTATAAAACTGCCTAGCTTTTCTTCAATTTCCTCAAGAAGCTTGACAAAAGCAGTATCGTGTTTAAGTTTGTTAGTATAGTCTGGTATTCCGTAGTAATCCCTATTGTTCGTAAATGTCTAAAAACTTCCTGATATGGTCGCCATTACATTCTACTTGGACATGATGGTTTTCGGTAAGACCCCTTTCACGTGGGCGACTTTTTGTCACCGAACTCGACAACAAAAAGTGGTCGACTGTTGCCCGTTTCCAGTTTATCGTTTAGTTGTAGTTGACTCCGAGTACAAAGGGCCGGCCACAGTCGACCACTTTTTGTGGCCAAGAAAACGCCGAAAAACGCGGCATCTGCAAGGAGTCCAAGACACTTTTCACACGGGCTACTTCATGTCGCCGAAGTCGACCACAAAAAGTGGTCTACTGTCACTGGCCTCTTTCACTCGAGAGCAAATTTTCTATATTGTCCAGTTGAAGGCAACCAGCCACTATCTGATCACACTAAGACATTTCAGAGCAATTTTAGTGACTTCCACTTGTCGACGCCACTAAAATGTTTCAGTGAGACAGTCTTTACATCTAGTTCTTGTAGACACCTAAATGGAAGTACTTAGTTGCAATTTGTTATTATTATAACGGAGGGGTTGCGATAAAAACATTAACTTCGGAAAAGTAAGTTCAGTGCCCGAATGAAATCGATTCCTATAAGTTTTACTTTAAAAACTGATGTATTCTTGTTGTAGTCAATCGATTACAATACAACTGTAAATTATTACGAAATAAAAATAAATGCGACCATCCGTCTCCAGAAGTAGACTAAAACAAATTGAGAAGTAATTCCTTATTATTAAAATGTTTCCATCAGTAATTGTTTAATTAAATTAATAAAGCAACTAATTCAGCAAATGATTTTCTTTCAGAATAGGTAGAATTACTTGAAGTAAAACAATTATTTTCTTACGTCAACAAAATGGAAACCATAAACGCTCTTAGACTTGTTAAGAATTTAACAGATTTAATTAATTTCTGGAAGGGTTGCAGGTCATGGGGCCAAAGTTGTTGAATGTATACACAGCTCCAAAACAGTTCTATGTAAATCTCTGTCAGTGAATTTCTAACTACCCTAAGGTTATTCCTTGGGAAGGGCAACACCAAATTTCTAAGATTGAACGGTTTCCCCTTTGTTCCTGTGTAACTTAGTGGTAACAACTGCAGGGTAGAGAAATTCCAAGAATATAACATTAATTCGGAAGTGTTGATTAGTCTGTTGATTCTCGTCTTTCTGTGATCTTTAAATAACTACTCAACTCCTCTAAAGAATAACAGAATACCTAATTAATTTATTGTGCCCTGGTTAAGAAAAGGTATGAATATCATGAACACTGTCGTTATAGTATATTACATAACAAGCATGGAAAGTGAATAATATCGTGCTAGGTGAGAAATCTTACACACGTGGCGTTAGCCGAGTGTGTAAATCTCACGAGCATTAGCTAGACACTTTCCAGCGAGTTTTTATTTTTTTCTCAAATTTTGGGAGAAGATAAAGAAATTAAATGTGGAGGACGTTTCCTATTACTTGCAAGTATTTTTCCACACTCCGGTATTGTTATAGGGGGGGTGAAACTAGAAACCCCTCATCAATTTTTTATTGGTGTTTACTTATGCAACGGAATTTGATCATCTAAGAATAAGTATGTTAGAAAGCCTGATTCCTTCAGAAACTTTGTTAAATCTTTTACGTTTCTCGTAAAACTAATAGTTTTCTAGCTTGAAAATGCAATATGATCACTCAGCAAACTGCATTTTCTGTTAATTCAAAAATGCCTAAATTTTAAACCTATCAAGTCCTGTTTTGTGTTTTCGACTGTACAAGTTGTGATCCGTGATCTTTATTGTATTTTCATCGCAATCTTGGGCATACTAGTCATAAATAATTAGGTCAAAGCTGAAATGACCGATCTGCATTTTGAATATGTCTCGCTAATTGAAATTATTTGCCAGCTAGATATTTTCATACTGAAATGTACTATCGACGAGTCATACCTCATGACACCATATTTACATGTCTGTACCAATATTTCATAAAAAAAGGGCAGGTGTATTCTCCGACGAGAAGTTAGGGTAGGTAATTGTACTAGAAGAAGCAGACCTTAAGTTAATTGATGAACATTCCGAAACAAGTATATTAGGAAAATTGCTGAAATATTAAACGTTAGCAACTCAAGAGCCTGGAAAATTTTAAAGCATTATTTGTATACGTAACATATCCAACGCGATTTTTCATTTTGTAAATGGATTCTTCAAATTATTGTATCCAACGTGATTTTTAATTTTATAAATGGATTCTTCAAATGCTTGTATAAGATCCCAAATTTTTAGTAGAAGTCTTCTTAGTCGATGAAGCACACTTTTCAAGAGTCCATTACGAGATATGTTTTTTTACTTGAAAACTACTAGTATACCTATTAGTTTCACAAAAAACAAAAAAATAGAAAAGTTTCTGATGGAAACAGGCTTTCTAATGTATTCTAATGTATTCTAATCACATTCCGGCCTATTAAAAAAATTCCAATAAGAAATTGGCTAAGGGGTTGCTAGTTTCATCTCCTTAAAACGATAGGGAATAATAAATTAAAGAAATAGTCGGAAGATGCTTTTTGATTGGTGAGAAACGTCCTCTTAATTTCATTTTTGTAAACTTCTCCAAAATTTGAGAAAAAAATAAAAACCTAATTTCTCTCTCCCTCTTTGGAGGAACGTATCCCCCTGGTGAAGGATATATTAAGGAGTAGGTAACTTTTTTAATGAAAGTCGCCTGTTATATCTTGACAAGGAGCCGTCCACCAAAATTTTTCGCACTTATTTGGAAACACCCTGTATACGCTACAACCCCCACAATGTGCTGGATGGTTTGGTTTGTTTCCCCACAGTTACACCGAGACGTGTGTATTTTTTCCATTTGAGTAGTTTTTGGTGTTAAAAACATAAATTCGGTGTCCAGTTCCGTCTCTCGGCTGCAGACTGTGCGGGTCCTTCTAAATTCTCGACACGGAGAATGGACCTAGTGTCATTTTGCCTCAAACGCCTAGTTTAGTAGTCAGAACACCAGCCCGGAAAGTGGGAAGCCTGGGTTCGGGTTCCAGTTGTGTGCCGTCAAATTTTTCTTGTAGGTTCCAATTAAACTTGTTAAAAGTTAGTTCCTTATTGATAATACAGCATAAGAATATAACTAATATGAACAAATGCATAGATAACAATGAAAATCCAAAATGTGTACGATGCGAAGAACTTTTGTGCGTGCCCGAGGGCGGCCCTGACATGACACGACAGAAGAATCCTATTCACGCATGGAACTGAACTAAATTGCAACCTTCATATTCGCATTTTCTAAATTATTCATAATATGCTGTTTTTCTGTATTAGGTTTATTCAGTAAAATTAATTAAAATGTGTTTTGCTTTATGTTTATGATCAAGCGATGGTGGTGGATTCTTTTCTGTTTGCAAGTTTTTGTTTTCTATGTTTCCTCACATTTGCATTTGACAGTTTTTCCTATATTTCTTTGTTCTTCGGAGAACTAAATCTAAAAGAAATGTTCCTATTTTCCTGTTATGTACCTACCTAGTCCCGTTCGTTGACTGATAATGAACTGCGTGAATGAACGTTAATATCATTTTCCTTATTGTACACGTTTTAATTTTACTAAGAATTCGGTATAATTGATATATCATAAGTTCATAAGTTAGTGTTCGAATTGAAAATGGCATCGGAACTGTCTTCGTATAAGTAAAGCAACGAAACCAAAGTTTTATAGAAACATAATGTTTTATTTTTTTCATTAGAGCAGTATATCTTGAACATGCCTCATTCAAAAAATGCAATGAATAATTTTCTTTAAAATAAGCGTCCTTAATGTCAAAACAATCAGATACAACGCTGTTGCTTTTTCACCCCCATTTTTCACTTTTATAAAGCTTTATTAGTCTATTAAAGGAGTGCGTACAGAGTATTTACTTCAAAACTTAATTTTCACATTATTAAGCTTTGTATCAATAGTACCTATATATTTAAGTATAACATATAGAGAAAGTCACTTTCTTTAATACATTTTCGGAAAATTGCGCTTGCCATCTTCAGAACAGATTGCTCCTAGTCTTGAAAATATAAATAAACAGAATTCCAAATGTAACGCCAATCTTCACACCCTCTGCCACTTTACTTAGGTACTACTGAAAAAGCTGCTGGCATCTTTCAGGAACTTTGGTTTGGTCTCGTTTCTCACTATCTCAACCCCTCAAATGTAATTAAACCTTTCGTTTGGCGCCTTAAATCAAGCACTGAAATTAATGCTCAAGCTATCCCACTAGTTCCACGTTCTACATAGTTTTACTAGTACTGAGTGAAGGTGCAAGTTTAGCTGGGCGCATATTGGCATTCCTGACTATTATACAGAGTCGCACTACCCTGAAATGCAGTAAAGTCTGTATACGTACATATTTATCTTGACTCACCAATCTTATACATTATGTGCAATGTTCTGAAATGCAGATGCGCTCTGTCAGGTTCCCGTCAGGAAAGGGACGTTCTTCAAGAAAAACGGAAAATTTGAAAAACGTCCCTTTCCTGACGACAACCTGACATAGCGCAAAAATTGGTACATACTTTACTGCGTTTTAGAGTAGTGCGATTCTGTTTCTATAATAACAGTAAGGTATGCCAATTGGCATACGGGCGAGCGGTGCGGCTACTGTACACCAAATACTATTGTTAAAAAAACACAAATTTACACGAAGTTTTGGGACCATTTAAAACTGTTTTAACTCAACAATATTACAACGAGTAGTGTTGTGGTGCGTTTCTTCTGTTATTTACGGAAACTTATTTTTGTCTTCTTGTACCCACGTAACATATCACCATCGTTCTGAAAATATATTAACCGAAAAGATTTAGTGAAGGACTTTACATAAGCAAATCGTGTATAGGAAGGGCACAAACGAAGAGCTCAGAAAATAAGCAGGCTGACAAGTGACAAGGGTTCATTCTAACTAGTCTAAATTTTCAGCCGGCAAGGGAATCTTCTAAAGCAGAAAATGCTAAATGAAACTGGGGAGTTTTTAAGCCGATTTGAAGGACTTAGAAATGAATGAGACGTCTAGTACTATTAATTATTTTCATAACCTTTGCGGAAAAGGAGGCAGGTAGGAAATGAAAACGATTAAACTTCTACCGAGAGACCCCTTTTGTTAATATCAGAGTGTCTGTTTAATTTTTTAGTCTCCAACTTTACTGAACATCATATCGCAGAATTCACAGGGAATTCTCGAGGTACAGGTATTACAGTCGTGGTAATTCGCCACTTCGGGCCGACCGAACTCCTGAAGCACAATTTTCTGTTAATTAATTCTGGTAATTGTTTAGAGTGTGGGATGTGGTTGGAGCCCAAGAGAAATATAACAAGCGAATTTTTTTTCTTACTCAAATGAAAGATTATTATCGGGCAGAACAGTGCAACATTTCTCTCATGGAAAATGAACAAATGCCGGTTGAGAATTGAACCCACATTTCCTTCTCACCGTGCGGCTATTCTACTAAACTACCTACACCCGCATACTCAACACTACGTAAGTGTATTGTTACGAAAAGTATAAATGGAAATTACACTTAACTCAACCTGATATTTATGTTAATTAAGCTAATTAAGACTGTGAATGGGGATTTGGTGCCATTTCTCACTAATTTCCAACATAACGCCTGGCTTTTGAGAGACATTGGGTGTAATTTATCTTAATCTCTTTTCCTCCCTAATAGAGAAATAAACTATGCCATATTAACCCACTTTTTCCGTATTTTACATTTACTCTGTAGTTTGAGATGAAAATGAAATGGCACAATGGCACAATGGCACAATGGCACAATGGCACAATTTAACTAATGCGTCGGCATTAAGTTTAACTCTTGTAAAACAAGTAAGATACTTGAGAAGTTGGTATTCAGCTATACCGAATGGATTTAGTAAGTACTATAACGATAATAAATTTGATACATTAGCGCGTTCTATTCAACGAACTTCAGCTACTAAACTAATGTTGCGTAATCTATCTCTATTAATTCTACATTTTAGTTTGTGCTATCGACCGAGTGTTCAGCTGTAGACACAAGTTCTGGGCGATCATTGCAGTGGGTAGGTATATTATTTATTATCTCTAGAACTCTAGATAAATTAACAATTATATGAGGTAACGAGTATAGCCTCACAGAAATGAAAAAAAGAAAGCGATTAAATAATTGTAATAAACAATATCGGTGATTTTCATTTAAAAGCCATGGTGCTATCTGGATAACTAGGTAAACACGCCGTCAAAATCAATAGCTAAAGGTAAGTACAGACTTGAGCAAATTTACGCACACGAACAGTGTACGCGCACGAACATTCGTGCGTGTGATTTAATTTGTTTACTTTCATCTTGACATGCCTGCGCGCACGAACGTGATCCAGTTGTTCGTGTGATTTCACGAAAATATGGTTGGCATAGCTCCTGCTAATTTTTTGGATCCCATAAAATGGGAAATTTTTCGTATCCAACAATTAATTGAATTAGATTTTCTGTCGTCCACTCCATTCCTTATAAACCTGCATATTATACTTCTACATCGACAACTAAACAAGAACTGACATGACCCATGATTTGCCGTCCAAACTGTGCGCACAATTTCCTTTGAGCATGGCACCGATACCGACAAGCAACGGATCGCGTGCGTGTTATGCCGCGGCCTACGAGAGCATCAGGCCGTACTGCTGGTTTTTAATGGCGGCCGTCGCGGACCGACTTCTGCGACTCTGTGGACTAGTGAATGGCGCTTCGCTGTGAAATGAAATTCATCCTTCTATTTTATGGAGTTATAAAATACAATTTTCAGATGTAAAAATATGTACATAATGCCAAACGTCTATTACGTTTTCATTTGCATTTTTTTTTGCATTTCTAAGTATATTAATAGCTCTACTAAAGTTTTAGATACATACGTCATTGCTAGTTCGAACAATGCCCACTAATTAGTAGATATCTATTTAATAAATGTATGGTGGTACTTATACTAAATGGGAATTATTGAATTAAAGGTAGAAATACCTAAATAAACTCTGGCAGGCTACCTCATATTTAAAGGAAATAAAATGTACGTATTGTTCTATACATACGACTGATGATTTTGTTGGAACAAAATCCTCACGATGTATAGCCCTTGCTCATTTCTTCGTTTCTTCTGGGTCTTTTAAGTGAAATCACTGATTTAGGAACTTCTTTATTTACTCGTTCGTAGTTACATGCACAACCAGGGACGCAGTAGTGTGAAGGTATCTAATTAATACAAAATAAAGATACTTATAGTTACTTATAGGTAAGTATGAATCTACTTCAAAATTTCTCCTAATAAATATAGCTGTCATAGAACATATATTAGTAAATAGGTAGGCATATTATGCTATAACAACAAAATTATACCTTTCCGAACTTTAATCTTATATATAAGAGAAACATTTAAGTTAAAATCATTGTTTTTATAGTTATTGGACATATTTAAAGGGTCGAATTGGTTGTGAATATCATAGTTGGGATGTGAAATTGTATGTAAGTATTCACTTTCACCTTTAAAGACCCTCCAATTACTGAGATTTGGACATTAACGCACCACTCTCTGATGCGTACTGTGCATTTAAACGGCGGGAAGGACTTGAAGTCGGTCCGCGAAGTGTGAGTCATCAGCGCTCTACGATCGAGCAGTACGGCCTGATGCTCTCGTAGGCCGCGGTTATGCGCGCACGAATAATTTGTGCGTGCGAACCAATTTATCAGCGTCCACATTCGAGCATTCGTACGCGCAACCTGTTTGTGCGCGCAAATTTGCTCAAGTCTGTACCCACCTTAATAGAAAATGCATGCTCTAGGAAACTTAAGTAATTTCCCCTTTCCAAACTCTGGTGGGCCTGATTGATACCAAAGACATTTAAAGAGAAAGACCAAGCGTTCGTATGCGAACACTAGACTGTGATTACCGCTGTGGGTGCTTCAGTTGCAAAAGTAAATAATCCCCCCTTTCGACGTCTTTGACTGAGCCTAGAAGCGCTTTGATAGACTTTTAAGGCATTTACCGTTTACCTACTGAGGGTGTGGTGTGTGGCTAGTTGCCTGTGAAAGATCGGATCAACATGTATAACCGTTTTATATCTTGAAGTTCAATATATACAAGCATTTTTGACGAATTATTTTGACACCGCTGACAGTAGGCTACTTTTTAAAACAGCAGCCGAGAAAATCAGTTGGTGGTGGTGTCTAATAACCCCAAACGTCAAGGAGCGGTGATAGCAGAAAGCGCAAGATAGGAACGTGAATCCATTATTTGTTTCTTTTTTTATTATAATTGGCAAAGATCATGATTTCATGATCGTCCTGTCACCCTTGCAAAAGCTTACAGAAGACAGGGGATCGATAATTTAACCGACAGAAACGCTCGGAAATTTCTATTGCCTTAGAAGCCAGATATATCCAGAGAAACTTTAATTCTAGAGATCCGGTCAGGTAAATCGGGAGATAGGGAACTGCTATGTGGAGATTCGGAAGCTACCAGGAATATTACACAGAATTCTTGTCAGTGTATAGCTGTCGAGCATTGGTGAATTTAATCGCTGGGTGGGTAGTGGGCTTTTCCACTAAATGTTATTTGTAATTATTGATAATTTAATTCATCATCATAAGGTTCTCAGTCCGAAGACTGGTTGAACGCGTACCTCCACCCTTTTCTATCCTGAGCTAACCTACGCATTTCCCTAAAATTAGAACATCCTTCATCCCTAACTATTTGAGAGCAGTAGTCTAATCTAGGCCTACCCCTACATCTTTTTATTCCTTCATGTCTTAGAAGGTGTCCTACCATTCTATCTCTCCTACTCTTTATTGTCTTCTATACCTTTCGGTTTTCCCCAAGCTCTTTCTAATCCCTCTCTATTGATAAACTTATCTATTCACAATATCTTCATCATGCGTCTGTAGCACCACATTTCAAACATTAATTTGTTTGTTTTTGGTTACTTTGCCTTATGTTGTTAATGTTCTACTTTAAATACTGACAATCAGCAATTTTACAAGAATGTTATAACGATCCGGTCAGGTAATACTTGACAAAAATTGAAAATGTTTCCTGTAATTTTATTGAAACAACCTTTGAAATAAGTACTTAAGCATAATATTATTCTTCCAACAAAAAGCCGTAATTATCCATTATTTCCCACTACAAAAATTATGTTTATCGTCTTGTCTTTCTCTGCAACTGCTGGTGTAACCATGCTGATTTCACGCAGTCAGATGGATAATTATGTATAGGTATACTGGCCGTGGAACAAGAGTAGTTTTATTATTAGCCGATTTTGGATTATAGAAAATATCAATATCGGCTTTGAAGTGAATCTCAACGTTGCCAACGTTGCATATTCTCTTAGTGCTGCCAATGAAGTAAAATAAAAATTAGTTGTTGCAGAAATTTTCGAAAAAAAAATGATTATTTGGAAATCTCAATAATACAAAAGGGAAAATTGTCATGGAAGTATGCTCGCAGATATTTAATTTTTTCGTAACGGAACCATTTTTGTGACTGAAACGTCGAAAAACATTTATGTATGGCACGTCAATATCACCAGGATATCGAGTTATTTCGAAAATGCCTTGAAATATTAGACCCGTATTTAAAGAAATAAGATGGTAATGATGGCCTAAAAACGAAATGTTGAATTCAACTTTTAAAATATCGTTTTATAAGCAAGAACAAGTTGCAATAACGCCACAAAGAAATTAAATTGAATTTCGGAAAAATCAGTTTTCTTTCAAAAATTTCTGGAACGAAGAACATTTTCTTAACTATATTTACCGCTTATTGTTGGGCATTTGATGACGCTATTAAT
The DNA here is from genome assembly GCA_963966045.1 of Xestobium rufovillosum. Lineage (NCBI taxonomy): Eukaryota > Metazoa > Arthropoda > Insecta > Coleoptera > Ptinidae > Xestobium > Xestobium rufovillosum. The sequence goes on along the minus strand of OZ014493.1, from coordinate 17,595,114 downwards.
ATGCAGTTTGCGCGATGTCATTTTTCATTTTGGAGGAAAAATCAAATCCAATATGATGACAAAAGAAATATTATAAATGTATATACCTAACAAATAATAATAAAAAATAAATAAATTTATTTTTCACTGTGGAGAAATTCTGATGTCGCAATAATTGGAGGAGACTAATTATTTATGTATCTGTACCTCCAAAATTTCATTCCGAGTTTCATTCAAATTCATTTAAAACTGGCCATTAAATAAAAAAGCAAAAATTCTGTAATTAGGATCATTCAAAATCTATTCAGAAATTTCAAAAATACGATATTTTTCTTCATATAAACGTCTCTCTAACTTCAACAGTTTCCAAGATTTCCGCATTAAGGGCAGAAAGCCTATAGAAGAGAAGGTAATGTAACAAAATAATCGTTATAGGGTAAAGAAGTAAGAATAGTGATAATGATAATGCTCTCGCATGAAGTACACCTAGTTTCCAGTAGTTAATTCGGACGGTATCACGGACGATCTCCCAAATATGGTACTTCTGTTTAAATGAAGGGAATCCTAAAAACAAAAGAAATCCGATCGAGAAAATATTATTTCGAAATTTTGAACAAACAGCAGCAACCCTCTCTACAAGGAAATGGTGGCAAATTATGGCATATGAATGGATTTAAATTCACCATTAATTGCTAGACACGCAATCTAGGTACACCGAAATAGTGGTAATAGTTACTTCGAATTTCGGCCGCTGATGCCAGACCACAATCACTAATTATTGTAACGAGGATACATAATTAGAGACAAGGGTAAATAGCATTTTCCATTCGTATCATACAACCGTATGAAATACCTATGTCAACATTTTGTTTAATATCTAACAATTCTCAGAGACAAACTACACCACCAGGATGGCAATTGACAAATAATAATAGTTGAAAGCCATTTATCGACATCAACATTGAAAATATTCCTACATAGCTTTTTACCGTTTATCCAGGAATTCTAGAACCTACCTACATATGTATATGTATATGTATATGTATATGTATATGTATATGTATATGTATATATTTGTTCTCCCTACAATCGTGCGTCCCTATATTGTGCAATTACATGCAATCCTGCGTCCACCGTAATTCTGCGTCCATATACGGACGCAGGATTGCCTGCCCATAGTAAACGTTGGCGGGGAGGGGTAGCAGCCTGTAGAAACAAAATCAGATGGACGTCAAATTGTCGGTATAATAAAATTGATCAGTATAATGAAGTTCACAAAATTTCCGCTGCGAGGCGCTGCGGAATTTTTCTATATACACGATTCCGTATATACATAATTTATGCTTCCGCGTATTCTGCGTCCGATCGATATACTTACTTTCACGATGTGGTGGTTACTGCTACCGAAGAGAGTGGCAACAGGGTTTTTATTCTTTATCATCTGTCTATGAGGAGCTGGTGGAAAAAGTCTTTTAATAATCTTGCCTCAGCCGCGCGCAACTAAATTTCAGAAATATGTAAATCTAATATTAAATAATGAATTTATTGCTTCCCATTTGGGATTACAATTTAAAATAAAGAAACAAATGGAACAAATAAAAGTAAAATAAAATTATTCTCACAATTCTTTTCAGCATATCTCAACTCCCATTCATGTGTAATTCACCCTCCATCTCCTTTCTTCCCCTCTGTATCAATTCCATCCACTTCTCCCCTCCGCTTTCCTCCAGTATCATCTCCACTCTCACTTCTTCGAAGTTCTCTCTCCACCAGCACCTCTCTAACACATGTTCCCATGTCTCCTCCGCCTCGTATACCCTACACATTCTTCTGTCTTCGCTTTTCAAATACCTTCCATCTCCCATCTCATTATATAGATATTCGACCCGTGCCCCGACAGGCATTGAATTACAGAGCAAATTCAATGCATGTAGAGGTATTTGCCCGGGAAATAGTTGTTGGAGCAAATCCGGGTAGAATTTTTATATTTTTGCTCTTCGACTTTGAATAGTAATATATTAAGAGTTGGCTCTCGCTTACCGCTCGGATTTAAGAATAGATGCTGGTTTGGTTTGTTTGTACATAGCTGCTCCATACTGATGAGCTCTAATAAGAGTGAAATCATGATATGCGGTTGCTGTATGCAAACAAACCAAACAGTTTCTATTCTTCCTTTGTTCTCATCTCATTTCCCAGCCTAAACCTCGCCACCCTTATTATCCTCTCCTCCCTTCCGCTTCTTTGTAAATTAATATCCTGGCAGTCCCTCTGCTCTTATCTCATTGTATTTATTGTTGTATCTTGATCGTCTTCTCTTCTTTATCCTGTTCTTGTATTTGCCTGTCTCTCTCCTCTACCTCTCTCACTATGTTCCATCCTGATGTTCTAAAGTTCCCCACTTCTGCTGATGTCTACCCTCGCTCCTGGTAAAAATATTCTTGCTTCTCTTCCCATTTCGATCTTTCATTTCCTCTCTTCCGTACCTCTTCCTAACACTGCCTGGCTAACTCGTTACAGCACCCATCTTAACTTTTCTTCGTATTTCATTGTTCTCGTCCCTGCCCTGATTCTCAATTTATCTCTGTTTGTCTCCTCTCTTATCATGTACCCTGTCGTTATCCAATTTAAATCCAGTGTCGATCTTTATCTATCCCAAAGGACTTGTACCTTGACGCAGTTCTAGTAATACTGGGACGGGTGGGATGGCTTGCGCGCTTCAATGATATAAAGAGCCGAACCATAGGTTTAACCATATTGGAGGGGTTTTTATTTGAGAAGCCAGACTAAATCAAGTCCCTGGAAGGGGGCAGCAGCTCTTTCAGTAATCATAGTGGCAGAGATCGTGAGGGTTGGTATGGCACTGTGATACACACTACTGCGATGTGGAAGGCAACGGGAAACCACCACATTATTTTATCCCTAGTACAGCGTACTTTAATTTATGATGATGGCACCTTCTGGAGTAAAATATTCCGGAGGTAAAATAGTCCCACATTCGGATCTCCGGGCGGGGACTGCTTCGGGGGGAGTCATCAGAAATGATAAGTGTAACATCTCACGAGTCGGAGCGTGGAATGTTAGAAGCATGAAACAAGTAGGGAAGTTAGAGAATTTGAAAATTGAGATGGATAGGTTAGCATTAGACGTAGTAGGTATCAGTGAAGTGCGATGGCCAGAAGCTGGAGACTTCTGGAGCGGAGATTTTAGAGTAATACACACAGGATCTGTAGGAGGAAATTCGGGAGTAGGAATTGTTATGCGGAAAAAAGTAGGACAGAATGTAGAAAATTTCTTACAGCAAAGTGACAGGGTAGTTATGGTTAGGTTAGATTCGAAACCTGTAAAAACAGTAATAATACAGGTATATATGCCCACTTCTAACTACAGTGATGAGGCCGTAGAGGCAGTTTATAGTGATATTGAATATGTGCTAGATTTTGTGAGAGGGCACGAAAATTTAATAATTACAGGAGATTTCAATGCAGTCGTAGGCACAGGGCGAGAGGGCGGAATAGTTGGCCCCTTTGGATTAGGCAATAGGAACGATAGGGGAGTTAGACTGATAGAGTTCTGCGATAAACATAACTTAACGGTCGCGAACACTCTATTTCACCATCATGTTAGGAGATGCTATACGTGGAAGATGCCAGGAGACTTAGGGAGATATCAAATAGATTACATTCTCGTTAGGCAAAGATTTAGAAATCAAGTTAGGGATTGTAGAAGTTATCCAGGAGCAGATATAGATAGTGATCACAACATAGTCGTTATGAAAGCCAATCTTAAATTTAAGATTTTGAAAAAAAGAAGCGGAAGAAGGTATCTTGACCCAGAGAAACTAAAAGATGATGATATGCGCAATAAGTTCGAGAAAAAGACAAACGAAGCACTAAAGGGCACGGGTGGAAATATTGTTAGGGACATAGAGGCAGAATGGAATTGCATTAAAAATAGTTTAGTTTCCTCAGCTAGGGATATTTTGGGTCATAAACAGAATGAAAGTAGGAAACCCTGGATAACAAAACATATTGTGAGTCTAATAGAGGAAAGGCGAAAATATAAAAATAGGTTAGATGAAACAGGGAAACAAAGATATAAGGCGATCAAGTGGGAAATTATTCGGGAATGTAGGAAAGCGAAAGAGCAATGGATCGATAATAAATGCAAAGAAGTGGAAGATAAATTCGAAGTAGGAAAGACTGATGAAGCATATAAAATAATTAGGAGAAATTTTAGAGAAATTGGATCTAGTACCAAAAACATTAGAAATGAGGCAGGAGATATCCTAATCGGAAGTGGGGAGAAGGCAGATAGGTGGAAAGAATATTTAGGAAACTTATATGCGGGACAGGAAGTGCAAGATATATTAGAAAGCGAAAGCAGTGTAGAGGGGGATAACCTAGGGAGTCCTATAATGAGAGAAGAGTTTGAGATAGCACTAAAAAGTTTAAGGAATAATAAAGCACCAGGTATAGATGGCTTGCAGGCAGAAATCTTAAAGTGCGCAGGTCAAGAGGTAATAGATCGTTTATTTAAACTAGTTAGTCGCATATACCTGACAGGCGAGATTCCAGAAGATTACAAACGGAACATCATAGTAGCTTTGCCAAAAAGAAAAGGCGCGGATAGATGCGAAAATTTTAGAACTATCAGTTTAACTTCCCATGCGTCAAAAATTTTAACTAGAATTGTGCAAAGAAGGATGGAGAAAAAGGCGGAAGAAATATTAGGAGAAGATCAGTTCGGATTTAGACGAAATAGAGGAACGCGCGAGGCCATTCTAGCTTTACGAGTAATTATAGAAAAAACGATAGAAAAGAGAAAGAGCGTCTATATAGGATTTGTAGATTTAGAAAAAGCCTTCGACAACGTAAAATGGGGGAAGATGTTCGAAGTGCTGAGAAAGGTAGGGATGAAATACAGGGACAGAAGAATAATACATAATCTCTACAAAGAGCAAAAGGCAGTTATAGAATGTGAGCAGGAACAAAGGGAAGTAGATATCCGGAAGGGAGTGAGACAGGGATGTGCATTGTCACCTTTAGTTTTCAACTTATACCGGGTGGGGATTTAGTGTGTAATCGGCTCATATCTCTGGAACTATTTAAGATATCAAAATGAAATTTTGCAAGAATGTGGGGAACCACATGGAGCATTGCCCAAAATTATTTAGGTATATACAGGATGTTCACATTCTAAGTACCAGACTAAAGTTCTATTTCTTTAAATGGAAACCCTACGTGTCTTGATACAAATTTTCAAATACAAAATATAAACATTATTGTGAGTTTTGAGCAACCGAATAGGGGAAATTCGCCAAAAAGAGCATAAACTGATAATGAAATTCAAAAATTTTGATGTTCAATCGTAATATCTGCCGAAACTATCAATAGTAGACCTGGCAATATCTACATCAATTAAAAGCTTGGCTAACTGACTGTCAGTTGTGCAAATAATATACATGGTATTCTATTTGAAATTTTTGAGAAAAATTCCGTTTTGCATAACTTAACCACCTTGTATAATCCTAAGTATTATGGTGAAAGTATTTATAGATTTCACAAATACAGCAGTGTGTAAACCCCTTTCAATGAAAAATAATTAGGTGGCTTTGGTCAGTAGACGTCAGTAGCGTCATAAATTTGGGACCATAATGACACAAAAATGTCAATATCTTAACAGTCCTTACTCAAAACCACATCATGTAGTATATCAATTTCCATGAAATTTTATGGGGAATCGAAATCACGCAAATACTTGTAGGGTTTCCATTTAAAAAAATAGAACTTTTGTCTGGTACTCAGAATGTGAACATCCTGTATATACATAAATAATTTAACGAAATGCTCCATGTCGTTCCCCACATACGTGTAAAATTTCATTTTGATATCTTAAGCAGTACCAGAGATATCAACCGATTACACACTAAATCCCCACCCGGTATATCGAAGATGCGATTAATATTGTTAAGGAAAGAACAGCCTCAGGGATCAATGTACAGGGCCAAACTATTAACATGCTCAGATTTGCGGATGATATAGCAGTGTTAGCATCTAGCAAAGAAGAATTAGGAGCGGCTCTGAATGAAATGGAAGCAGTTTTGACACAGGGCTTCGGCATGAAAATCAATAAAAAGAAAACTAAAATTTTGGTATGTAGGGGATGTGAAAATAGAACTAAAATGGAAATACAAATTGGAAATGAGAAGATAGAGGAGGTCGCGGATTTCTGCTACTTAGGAAGTAAAATAACTCAAGACGGTAGGAGCACTAAAGATATAAAACAAAGAATGGCGCAGGGCCGAGTTGCGTTTAACAAAAAGAAACAACTGTTATGCTCGAGAACGGTTAATATAGAGACTAGGAAGAGACTCTTAACGTCGTATGTATGGAGTACGGCATTATACGGGTGCGAAACTTGGACAATAGGAGAAGCGGATAGAAAAAGAGTAGAAGCGTTTGAAATGTGGTGCTACAGACGCATGATGAAGATACCGTGGATAGATAAGGTTAGCAATAGGGAAGTATTAGAAAGAGTTGGGGAAAAGCGAAAGGTATGGAAAACAATAAAGAGTAGGAGAGATAGGATGGTAGGACACCTTCTAAGACACGAAGGAATAGTTCGTGACATACTAGAGTCAGAGATAGGAATAAAAAGAGGTAGGGGTAGGCCTAGATTAGACTACTGCTCTCAAATAGTTAGGGATGTAGGATGTTCTACTTTTAGGGAAATGCGTAGGTTAGCTCAGGATAGAAAAGAATGGAGGTACGCGTCCAACCAGTCTTCGGACTGAGAACCTTATGATGATGTCGATCTTTATGTACTTCTCATGGAGCCACTCTATTTTCTCTCTCTCTCTCCCTCTCTCCTCACCCCCAAATTTCCGCTCCATACATTCCTACACTCCTCACTAATGCGTCAATCCACTTTACTATTCTCTTCCAGTCCCTCAAACATTCCTCTTTCCCAATCCCCATACCTACCTGTTTCATCGCTATTGTTGTCTTTCTTGCTACATCTCTTACATGCTTCTTTTGTCGCCCACTTTGTAAGGTGAATCCAAGGTATTTAAACTCTCATTTCTTCCAACTCTTCCCACTTCCAATTCTCTATGCGACTTCTTCCTGAATCTCATAATTTAGTCTTCTCCGTGTTCAATGCTAGTTCTTTCCTCTCCAAACATTCCATTCTTATCAGCATCTAATTGAGTTCTTTCTCTTCCTTTGCCAAGAGGACTATATCATCCGCATATGCTGGTGCCTAATATTCCTTTTTCCCTATCATCACTCCTCCCGCCTGCCCCTCATTACCTCTTCTAAATATGACAGCAAAATGTTCAATAAATATGAGCTCAAGGGACACCCCTCTCTGACTTCTCTATCTATCCGTCCAAAATACTTCACTTAGCCGTCTTCCCACCCTTACTATGTTTCTTGCTCTATATGTTTCTTGCCCTGTATTCCCTCTTAATTACTCTCTTTCTCTCCAACAATTTTTTTCCTGTTAATTTTGCAAATGCTACCGTCAGATCCACTAAGTATGTCATTATTTTCCCTCCCTTCCTTTTCGTTTCTATCCCTATTACATGATTCAGTGCGTAAATATTTTCAATCGTACCTCCCTCTCCCTTTCCTGAATCCTGATTGCCCTTCTTCTCCTCTAACTTTTCTTCCAGTATATTTGCCAGTACTGGTGCATATTTTTTGTATATGTTTGCGTCAGTCTCACTCCTCCGTAATCTGCCGTTTCCCTCCCATCTCCTTTCTTTCTTATTGGCAGTATCAGTCCCTCCCTTCACATTCCCATATTCCTCTGCATATCTTCCTTATCATCTCCAGTGTTTCCTCAACTTCATGTGTCCTTACTTCATTTTGTAGTTCGTCCACTCCTGCAGCTTTTCCTAATTTCAATTTATGTATTCTTAATAAGTTAACCCCACACGCTAAAAGACAGTAAGGATTAATCTTCAACTCCTAAGGATGCTGACGTTGTCAGCGAAACACGTGTCGGGTTTCATTACTGTGTCACTGTATTTTGGCGTGTGAGGTTAACTTATTAAGAATTTATAGTGAATTTACGTCAAAGTTCTCGATTCAACCACTCTGTGCTCTTTCAATCTGTTTACCACGTCTCCGACTTCCTCCAGTTTATTGTCTCTACTTGTACCTCTTTACTTGTTTCTTCGTTCATGTCATTCTCATAATTTTCTCTCTCCCCCTCCGCCCCCTCCCCAGTACTTTTATAAAGTGCCTCTTCCAATCACCCATTGTAATTCTTTAATCTATCTCTCTTCCTCGTTTCCTCTCTCTACTTATTATATTCCATACTTCTTTTTCTGACTTCACTTTTCCTATTTTTTGCAATAGCTTGATACTTGCCCCTTCCTTTTCTTTCGGCATAAGTTCTTATAGGCATTTTTAGCTTCCTAGTCTAAGCTAGGTAGCTTAGTCGTTTTTTGACCATGGTGTTTTTTCATCAAATGTGGACGTTTCAGGTCATTCTAAGATTTTTTGGCAAGGTGGCACATTTCCGTCCGTATGTATGTGTGTATGTCTGTTGGCACTTTTACGGGAAAACGGCTCCACAGATTTTGCTGAATTTTTGCATACATATATCAGAGATGGTTCATAGGAAACTGACGGGGCGGGTTTTTTTTAAACACTTTTGAGCCGAGATATGATGTCATAGAACATTTTTTTCAATGAGACCGTATATATATTTTTGTATTGCATCGGCTAGAGGGTATTTTGCTCTACACGATGTGCGAAAATCGTAATAGGTTGTATATGGGAAAAAATTGAGAAAAAAATTACGAAAAGGCGCGCGCGCGCCAAACGCGCCCTCCAGTTCAGTTGTGGCTGTGGCTAGGAAGCTGTTCTGTCAATGCGTTGACAACTAGTTTTCTGACCTACCTATACTCTTCCAGGCTCATCTCCTCTTCGACATCTCATTGCTTTCCTTACTTCTCTATATCTCCCCACTCCCTGTCCCTCCAATTATTTGTCCTTCCTCCCCCCTTACATCCTTTTGGATAGTTTTCCATCTTGGTGCTCCCCTTATTATCTGTTCTATCTCCTTCACCATCTCATCTGTATTTTCTTCTCTGACTTCTTTTCCTCTGACGTTCTTCTTGTACTCCTCTAATCCTTCCTCCGACCAACCTATCACTGCTTTTTCCTCTTGATCTCATTTTTTTTCTTTTCGCCATGTTGCATTCTTCTTTTAGTTCTGCAATTGTCGGACAGTGGTCCGAGTCCACGCTGTCTCCCACCTTCAGACTATCTTTACCAAGCTTCCATATTTCTAATGACATAATCAGTTACAGAGGTTCCTCTTCCTCCCACATAATAAGTTTTCCCTCCATACCTCCTCTGTTCATTCCATTCATTATTCCCCAACCTTCCTCTTCCACTAATTCCAGCACTAACTTTTCGTCTTTGTTTATGTTTTTCTTGGATTCCCGCCCCCCAGTACTTTTATAAAGTGCCTCTTCCAATCAGCCATTGTAATTCTTTCATCTATCTCTCTTCCTCGTTTCCTCTCTCTACTTATTATATTCCATACTTCTTTTTCTGACTTCACTTTTCCTATTTTTTGCAATAGCTTGATACTTGCCCCTTCCTTTTCTTTCGGCATAAGTTCTTGTAGGCATTTTTTTCTGACCTACCTATACCTACTCTTCCAGGCTCATCTCCTCTTCGACATCTCATTGCTTTCCTTACTTCTCTATATCTCCCCACTCCCTGTCCCTCCACTTATTTATCCTTCCTCCCCCCTTACATCCTTTTGGATAGTTTTCCATCTTGGTGCTCCCCTTATTATCTGTTCTATCTCCTCCACCATCTCATCTGTATTTTCTTCTCTGACTTCTTTTCCTCTGATGTTCTTCTTGTACTCCTCTAATCCTTCCTCCGACCAACCTATCACTGCTTTTTCCTCTTGATCTCATTTTTTTCATTTCGTCATGTTGCATTCTTCTTTTAATTCTGCAATTGTCGGACAGTGGTCCGAGTCCACGCTGTCTCCCACCTTCAGACTCTATCTTTACCAAGCTTCCATATTTCCAATGACATAATCAGTTACAGAGGTTCCTCTTCCTTCCACATAATAAATTTTCCCTCCATATCTCCTCTGTTCATTCCATTCATTATTCCCCAACCTTCCTCTTCCACTAATTCCAGCACTAACTTTTCGTCTTTGTTTATGTTTTTCTTGGATTTCCTTGCTGTTTCTTCCTCTTCGTCAACTGTTGCCATCATTCCTCCTCTTTCACCTGTTCTTGTATTGAAATGGCCTCCTATTAATATGTTCTTCACCACCTCTTCCCCGCCTCTTATTTATTTTAACACTCTTATCTTCTCCTGCATATTATTAGTCACATTAAATAAATTACGCACTGGGTTTACCCTACGGGAAAAATTTAAGAAACCTGAAATAGAAAATGCGTGGCAAAAAGCATTTAAAAAATACATTTTTCGTTTTTATTCAAAGAAGAAGAACTTTTGCGAGTTCCAATTGTCCTATCATTGGCACCACTTCGCAGAGGAGTAGACAAAAAAGTTACTTATACTTACCTGCGTTGGAATTCTGGATTAGAATCTTCGACGGCTTCCCCAACAATTATTCATATCCCTACATATCTTTCTCTTGCTTCTCCAGCGATCATCCGTTCGAAAGCGCTGAAGATTCAACCTCTCACTTTACTTAACCCAATCGATGAGCTTAAGTTTAATAACTGGTGAATATTTAAATGGCAACGTCGCGGAGTTCAGCTGCGCCATTAAGTAAAACTGAATATACAATCGGACGCTCAAAGAGGTGGACGGTGAACTGGAATATACGGAGGACGCCTTAAAACCCTACTCATAAAAGGACGTCTTACTACATGAATAGTAAACTTTCCGTTATCTGACAGATTTTGAAATATCTTTGGCGGTTTTCCTTTTCTCCAGTGGTATGTGACTCTCTATCCTTGTTTAAAATTGTATATACACCATTAGTTCATGTGGACGCGGGATTGGGGAGGTAGTGAAAGGACGCGGCAATGATAGAGAGATGTATATATATATGTATATGTCAAGTGGAAATTCCCTCGCCCTAATTTTTTGTTTAACTTCCCATGCGTCAAAAATTTTAACTAGAATTGTGCAAAGAAGGATGGAGAAAAAGGCGGAAGAAATATTAGGAGAAGATCAGTTCGGATTTAGACGAAATAGAGGAACGCGTGAGGCCATTCTAGCTTTACGAGTAATTATAGAAAAAACGATAGAAAAGAGAAAGAGCGTCTATATAGGATTTGTAGATTTAGAAAAAGCCTTCGACAACGTAAAATGGGGGAAGATGTTCGAAGTGCTGAGAAAGGTAGGGATGAAATACAGGGACAGAAGAATAATACATAATCTCTACAAAGAGCAAAAGGCAGTTATAGAATGTGAGCAGGAACAAAGGGAAGTAGATATCCGGAAGGGAGTGAGACAGGGATGTGCATTGTCACCTCTAGTTTTCAACTTATATATCGAAGATGCGATTAATATTGTTAAGGAAAGAACAGCCTCAGGGATCAATGTACAGGGCCAAACTATTAACATGCTCAGATTTGCGGATGATATAGCAGTGTTAGCATCTAGCAAAGAAGAATTAGGAGCGGCTTTGAATGAAATGGAAGCAGTTTTGACACAGGGCTTCGGCATGAAAATCAATAAAAAGAAAACTAAAATTTTGGTATGTAGGGGATGTGAAAATAGAACTAAAATGGAAATACAAATTGGAAATGAGAAGATAGAGGAGGTCGCGGATTTCTGCTACTTAGGAAGTAAAATAACCCAAGACGGTAGGAGCACTAAAGATATAAAACAAAGAATGGCGCAGGGCCGAGTTGCGTTTAACAAAAAGAAACAACTGTTATGTTCGAGAACGGTTAATATAGAGACTAGGAAGAGACTCTTAAAGTCGTATGTATGGAGTACGGCATTATACGGGTGCGAAACTTGGACAATAGGAGAAGCGGATAGGAAAAGAGTAGAAGCGTTTGAACTGTGGTGTTACAGACGCATGATGAAGATACCGTGGATAGATAAGGTTAGCAATAGGGAAGTATTAGAAAGAGTTGGGGAAAGGCGAAAGGTATGGAAAACAATAAAGAGTAGGAGAGATAGGATGGTAGGACACCTTCTAAGACACGAAGGAATAGTTCGCGACATACTGGAGTCAGAGATAGGAATAAAAAGAGGTAGGGGTAGGCCTAGATTAGACTACTGCTCTCAAATAGTTAGGGATGTAGGATGTTCTACTTTTAGGGAAATGCGTAGGTTAGCTCAGGATAGAAAAGAATGGAGGTACGCGTCCAACCAGTCTTCGGACTGAGAACCTTATGATGATGATGAATTTTTTGTTTGGCTAAAAGATGAACAGTTACCTACTACAGCGCCCACTACACCTGTGGACAACTAATTCTTGCTCTAGCATCGGCAGGCGATAGTTCAGTGTACCTCTTAATAGCTGAATAAATTTCTTTGTAAATTTCAAAGGTTTCAGAAAATCGAACAACCTCCTCAAATCTTATGTTCATTTATTCGTTCGTCCATCTGTAGTAACAAATATATTTGTTTCTCAAATCAACACTCCATTTATTAAGGTTACTTACTCTATTCGGAAATACAGAGAAAATGAAACCTCTGAAGTGCAAATAAAATGTATATAGTAAACATTCAATTTGATGGAGCGCCCACTCAAAGGTTTTGTAAGTGCGAAGGTAATTGTGTGAAGGATTTTCCTACGCCCTTAAAAGTAGGGCATTAGGTTTCCATTTTCACTACAAGATGACTCTAATAATTCATTTTATGAAACTTGCGGATATAGACTTTTTCCTTTGAGTCACATCTGTGTCGTAGGGTACAGAAATTTGGGTTACTCTAAGCATGGCGTCTCCGCAATGGGTTTACACTATTGTATTACGAGTGAAAAATTATGATAGTTATAAGGTTATAACGTATACGACCAAATAGTTGAGTTAAAGCGTATTTCTAACATTAATTAATGAAAGGGAAATCACAGTAGTAAGTATATCTTTCCCCTAAAGCGGCTTAAAATGTACATGCCTAGTAATGAAACTTAAGAATTTCCATTTAAAAATTAAAAAGTTGGACGCAGAAATGTGCAAATATTCTAATCATCTTTAGTTCTTCTTTCGCAGACTACTTAAATGGTGTGAATTCATTTCCTTCTTATTACATTAACTTTCCTGGCAATTGTACAAAAAGAGATAGAGGATGCAAGCTGATGCACCCTGGCTTCAAGCTGTAATAAGCAGACAATTAGCGTCAATTAGCAATTTCCTCGCTGAATAAATATTTTTCGTCTGAGATAAACTTATTCAGGACAAGAAATGAACAGTATTAGAGAGGTTTTGAATTGTAACTGTAAGTGTGCAGTTATTACGTAGCAGAAATCTGTAACAAACGGAATATTGCCTTCTTTTCTAAGAAATTAAATGTTTAGGTAATTTCACGTATATTTCAGAGTGCCCATTTCCAAACATCTGTTCAGCCACACATTGCTCAGTAACTTTCGATGGCACCTGTTGTTAAAATCATCGGTTAGATCGTAACCTTTAACCTTTAACCAGTGAATCAGGAATCTCTAAGACCCCAAGCATTTATGAAATAGTTGTAATTAGAGATTAGAAAAATTTCTGCTATAGAGGGCGTTGCTGTAACTTCAAATGGACACAAACCGGTGACTCGAGCCGGAAATATGTTCATAATAGTACCTATAAGTTCTTGTGAATTTGGTGAGAATGGTCAACTGGTGTTTTATAAAGAATTGAAAATAATGTTCTTTGAAAAATACGCCATAATTTTAATATTCAAATAAACTCATCAATACGGTGTCTTGTCATACACACTCGAGCCATGCAACGTTATATACAAAACAAAATAATTTGCGAAATAAATGAAAGTGTTACGAGCTGTGGAGCTCTTACTGAACAGTTGAAGGGAACCATGGTAGGATTGGTCCTAGAAAAAATAATTTGTATATAAAAATTGAATTTGGAAGTCGCTGGGAAACTTTGTAGGAGAATCCTGCTTTGATTAAGAGATATTCATTGTTAAATTATTGAAAAGTGAGTGACGTAGATCACGCTGCAAGGGTGACGTGTGTCATATAAAACTGCGTGTATTAGGTAAATGTTACGAGACTAAACATTTGATAATAAAATAACTGGTGTTGCATTTCTTCGGAATTGGGGTTGATGTGTATATCATCTATATCATGAATCTGGAAATGAGATGTCACAGGTAAGAATTAGAAATTATCTGATGATGCAGTGTTTCGAATGCATAGAATGCACTATAACATAACAAATAGTTATGAGACGAAAGCAGGCAAAACTATGGACACAACAGAAACATGGAAGCTTAGTAAGAATCTATTTTGGTTTGTAGGCTTGCGTGACCGATGGGCTGACTGCCACGTAATAGATACACTAAAAAGCATATTTGACGTTTCGACACTTATTTCGGTGTCTTCCTCAGAAGATGCTATTCGGTTCACAATGTACTTATGAAGGTTGGAGGTTGATTCTTATGGGCACTGAACCTATAGCTTGTGTAACGCTTCATTACATTTCTTTTCTTCTGGGACAAAAGTTTTAAACTTAAGATGAGCTATTAAATAAAGTTTCGAATCTGTTCTCTTATTTACTAACGAGTCTGACACAGAACTACAAAGATATTTAATCTAACAGAATCTCTTATATTTCATATATGTTACAGTGAAAGTGCGTAATTCAGTTATTCCATTAAATAACTAGTTATGAATTACCGGGCGTCATCCGTTAAAGTATAAAATGTAAAAGAATTTGAATACTTCAACCAGTTATTTTATGAAATAGCTTATTCTATAAATTAACGAACATAAACCTTTCTTTTCCAATGGTCAGGTCAAGTCCGATCAGGTCACCACTATTATTTTATACAATAACTACGTAAAGCACCTATTAAATAACTATATTCCACACTTTAACGTTTCGTCTCCGGTTATTTCAGAATAACTACCTAGTTATTATATAGAATAACGGATTTCATACTTTAACTGTGACATATACATACGAGTATATATGTATGTACTTGGCTACCGCAAAGAAATTGTATTATGCCGCAATACATTTTTAAAACTGATATATTTTATGCTTTTGCCTGTTACTTAAGAGACCCATAAAGCAACATAACAAATAACTTACCGTAAACATAATGTATGAGAAAACACTTTGTTCTCTTTCGTACGTGCCCTTGTGTACGAAAAACATTTACAAATTTCATGGAATTCGCTAAATTTCAACGTTGTACGTAAGCATTCGCAGGAGATCCCTGGGTCGAGAGGAACAAAAGAGGAAATGCGTGGAATGTATAATGAAGAATTAGCCATATACATTATTTAATAACGTGGGCTTATTCAGGACCGAATGTGAGCAACGTTGCTGTCCCTAAAGGAGACAGAAGGCAATAGAGTAACGTCCACAAAGAGCGCTGTCTGTGCATATGCGTACCTTTATTATTAGATAGAAAATGCAATTTAAACGCGTAATTTCAAATTCAATACAACTCAATTCCCAAGGTACACTGAAAAAAATGCTGTAAAACACTACAATTGTAGTAGATTGTGTTACAATTTAGCATTATGTACCTATAGGGCTAAGCACAATTTACAGTACTTTGTAACAACTGATTGTAGTAGCGATTTTGTATTATATGATCCCATAAAACGTAGTAAAAAATCACATCAACCAAATAGGGTAAACTACCCAATTATTGGCACTTTAAGGTATCGCCGAGTTATAAAATGGCTTAAGAAGTCCGTTTTTGCCCATGCAGAACTGATTGAAATGAAAATATAAACACTGAAATCCCTAGAATTCGGATTATGTACTGAAAATCGCTTCATGACAATATTTTTTATTAAATTTTACAATAATATTTTAGAAACACAGTTTGCCAGTTATTGGCACCAAAATCCAATAATTCGGGACCTAAGTGCCTCCGTCATACGTCAGATTTTCATTCCAAACAAAACAAAAGCACGTGCCATTTGACGTTTAACGATATTATTTACAACGTCTTAAACTAGTTTTTGCGATATAATTATAGACGTTTTGCAGTGAAAACAGTTTATTTTTAATTTGTGTGTTGGGCTTACGTGTTAAAACTTGAAAACAACTATAATTATATTTCAGAGGTTAGGTTGAAACGTCAGAAAGCACGTGGCTTTGTTTTGTTTGGAATGAAAATCTGACGTTTGTGACGCGCCACTTATCTCCCGAATTGGCATACCTAAATTTCTAATTATTGGCACCAAAACCTAGTAACTGGCATACCCAGTTTTCTAATAATTATTGGCACCTCGACATTCACTATTATTACACTTTAAACAGTTTGGTCGGTAAATAATTAGTAAATAATTTTCATCATCATAAGGTTCTCAGTCCGAAGACTGGTTGGACGCGTACCTCCATTCTTTTCTATCCTGAGCTAACCTACGCATTTCCCTAAAAGTAGAACATCCTACATCCCTAACTATTTGAGAGCAGTAGTCTAATCTAGGCCTACCCCTACCTCTTTTCATTCCTATCTCTGACTCTAGTATGTCGCGAACTATTCCTTCGTGTCTTAGAAGGTGTCCTACCATCCTATCTCTCCTACTCTTTATTGTTCTCCATACCTTTCGCCTTTCCCCAATTTTATTATAAGTGAAAATTAGAAACTTTGTATTCAGTGTAGCTTTATTTTTCAAAAAATCGGAAAAAATATTAGGTCAACTTTTTTATACCATTTTTTAGAACATGTTTTACACTGGGAATTTTTTTGCATATAAACTATAATGGTTTATTAAACACTTTTTATGATAATGTGCGAGTGCACGATACATTTAATACCGCAGTAAGTTGGTTTTGTAAATACTTTTAATGGAATTGGAGGCCGTTCCGTACATCCCATTTCCGAACAAGGCAAAATCAGTGTCAGTTCCGTACACGATGCACGTGTCGCGATACTGAGACTCATTTAAGAAACCGTCATTAGCAATAGTGGTAGTTGCGTTTCCCGTTTAGTGCGTCATCACAAACCTCTACTTGGTTTGAGTGCCGTTTCGTGCGCTGACATGCTGATAATGCAGTAAGCCACTAATTCGAGTTTATCTTTCCAATACAACGCTGTGAATAACTAGACTTCAATGCGGAAGTGTATATTGATTTCTCTTCTATTGTTTTCAAATGTTAATGTTTTTGTTTGGGGGGGGGACTTAAACGCTCCGTTCGCTTCTCTCGCTCCGCTTGCCCACAGATCGGAAATAGTGGGCCGTGGAACCAACTTCTTGGCCGTATTCAGTGACGGGCAACACCACTTTTTGGCCGGGTGATTCTTAGAATGCTCTCCGAGTATATGGTCACTAAGGGACTGTACCTGTACGCAACTACCTCTATTGCTAATGACAGTTTCTTACAAAACATCCCCAGTATCGCGACATGTGCATCGTGTACGGAACTGTCATTGATTTCGCCTTGTACGGAAATGGGATGTACGGAACTACGATACTCTTTTAATGCAAATAAAGCGTGCCAATAACTGGGAATAGTTATTGGAGAAGGGAAAAACTAATAATTGGCACCGAGTGCCAATAATTAAATTTTATACATTATTGGTACTAATTGTTGGCACCCCTTAAATATTGTTTCCAGCTTAAAGTTTGGAGGTTATAAGGCTATTTTATTTAAATTTAAACCATAAACTTTTACTATATCCACATAAAATATTTACATTCAGGAAAGCTCTCACCCTCTTAAATATCTTACACATGCATGACCTAGTAAAAAACTTAATAACTTACGTTTAAAGCAGCAAAGTTGCACTCCACTTTTTCAAACGCTGATTTAGCCAGTTTACATGACACAGTTATGTCGGTAATACAGTTTTCATAAACACAATGTTGCCAAATATGAAAAATTTTAATAAAATTTACCATAGATATTGCAGACATTAAATAAATATATAAAATATAATGGGGGCCAATAACTAGCACAGTGCCAATAATAGGATAGTTTACCCTAGTTAGCATTCCCACTACAACGATGCACGTCTGTTTTTTTTCTCTCGAACACCAATTTACAATGACGTTTCACAATCCTCGGCGGTGCCTCTGAATTCTGGCCCCTAAATATACAAGTGTGTCCCTCGTTATTACGTACACTGTATATTTACGGAGTTCTGGTCTTTCGCTTATGAACGAATTCTTTCGCTGTATCTGGATACTCTGGTCGATGGGAAACTTATTCGTCGATAAACCCTTAGCTTTCAGTCGCAGAAGGGTGGGTTCTTTCACTATTGCTAAACTACGGTTAAAATAACAACACATAAACAAAATTATAACGGGATTCTATTAATTTAACTATTTACAGGGTATATTGTAATGAATAAGAAATATTTACAAGAAAATCAGTATTTACATGAAATTAAATTTGGCTCTCGCGGTGTGTTCTGATTGTACCCGCCACGGGCTCATAACATGATCAGACTGTATTATTGTCGGTTTCCTGGAGTTTACGTGGCAGCACCGAGATGCACTCCTTAGCTGGGTTTCGGTAGGTGATTTTCGTAGTAGCACCAGAGTACTTCTCGAGCAAATAAACAGTATTGCCGCTGAATTTCACCAAAGGCCGCCGATTCAAACAAGTGCGATCGATTTTTGCCGTAATCATCCCGTTATAGACTAAAGTTGCAGGGGATTGCCAAATCGATCTAACCCTCACCAGCAGATACCTTTAATTCCTGCTGCATTTACTCCCTTGCTACGCATAAAATGGATTCAGCCACTCGTGGCTAGGTAGTGTTTGATTGTTAATATTTCAACAATAATAACTATCATACACCGGGCACTTACTCAAATTTATTTCACGTTGAATATCAGTTAATCACACGACGAACTCGGGCACGTTTAATCGAGTACTTCTATATCGGATCGGAGGAGAATGACCAGCATCATCTCGGATGCGGGGAGTTCTGGTCTCGACTGATGTGGCCGGACGACCAGGTACTGAATTTCTTCTCTGGATCATCCACTTTTATAAGCTGTGAATTGTGAATGGAGGCTAGCGTCGGAGATTGATTTCTAGGTTTCTAGCAGTAGTACCGGATGAAAATACATGACGTCACATTGGTGCCGGGTGCAACTACCAGTTGCGATACCTTCCATCTCGCTTGTCAGCCGCCTCGTACAGCGCGCGCTTGCTTCTCCCACCTGGGTCGACGAACACAGAAGATGACGTACCTAACTTCTGACTCGCGGCGTGACGTCAAAACGGCCAAAGTAAACACTAATCAATTCTTGATAATAATAATAATTTGTTCAAATATTGCATGTTTTGAATGTGTATGGAAAACCGCAGACCAACTGGTTTCGTCCTTCTGGGACTCATCAGTACGGTGCTCTCCCCTACACACTCAAACCATGCAATTTAGGTTGCTATATATGCTGCCGCGCTCTGGACAGATATCAGCAAGTGACAACTACTTTGAGTAATTATCTAGTATTAATTAGTGGTACTGGACCGTTCGAACAACTACTCCTCGGGCAAATACCCCGCCAGGCATTGAATTATAGAACTAAATCCAGATTTTTTGTACTACGATCTAAATCTGGGTTTAGTTCTATAATTCAATGCCTGGCGGGGTATTTGCCCGAGGAGTAGTTGTTCGAACGGTCCAGTACCACTAATTAATACTAGATAATTACTCAAAGTAGTTGTCACTTGCTGATATCTGTCCAGAACGCGGCAGCATATATAGCAACCTAAATTGCATGGTTTGAGTGTGTAGGGGAGAGCACCGTACTGATGAGTCCCAGAAGGACGAAACCAGTTGATCTGCGCTCTTCGGTTTTCCATACACATTCAAAACATGCAATATTTGAACAAAGACCTGCTTAAAAGCACGTACGTACATGGAGACAAATTAGGATTGTTTCAAAGCCATCTTAGATGGGGCAGCAGTCTGAAACGTCTCGTAGTACAAAAATCTGGATTTAGTTCTATAATTCAATGCCTGGCGGGGTATTTGCCCGAGGAGTAGTTGTTCGAACGGTCCAGTACCACTAAATAATAATAATAATCATCATAAATCTTTATTTGTTCAGGTGGGAAACAATAATAAGTATGAACATTATTAAAAGAAGTATATCACCTGGACAAAAGGGCGAAGTTCAGCTCACCATGCACTTGGAATTAAGTGCATAGCAGCTGGTCTTCCACTTAACCCGAAAAATACAGAAAAAAATATATATAACAAAGTGAAAGCGAAATGTAAAAGGAGTATGCACATATAACGCCGTCACAGAAGGTAAATAAACTAAAATGAAACAAACAGCAATTAAATGAAAATGCAAAAAAAATTCTGAGCAGTATACAAGATAAAAAGGAAAATATTTTACATAAGCAAAGCATCCGAGGAGAAGTGACCACGACACCACCGAGCGCGCATTAACGTGGACCATCACGCATGGATCATATCCCGACGTCCATCCAGTAGGAGCCGTTTCAGTCGCTTAGAAAAAGATGAAACAGACAAGGCTTTCAAGAAAGGAGGAAGAGAATTGTAAAGTTTAGGAAGATTATAAGAAAAAGATCTTTCAAAAAAACTAGTTTTATGAAACGGCGGTGTTAAAGTGGCTTTGAAACGTAAATTTAAATTATGTACATCCGTTCTGAATGAAATCCGACGATACAGATATATGGGATGCCTGAAATAAACAATTTTATGGTAGAGGGAAGCGCAGTGTACATAGCGTTGTGTCTGCATGTCAAGAAGTCGACACTCGGAAAACAAATGACGGACTGACTTTCATTTTCTAATTCCGAAGGCAAATCTAAAGCAATAATTCTGAATCTTCTGAATGCGGTTCCTGTTAAAAGCTGTGAGACAATGGCCATATACTGTATCACAGTAGTCAAATGCAGACAGAACTAGGAAGTTACACAGATGTAATTTTAATTTTGAATTTAATAAATGCCGGGAACTATACAAAAATTTCAATCCTATGATAGCTTTCCTAATACACTGAGAAATGTACCCGTCGAACTTTAATCCAACATCAATCGTAATGCCCAAATTTTTATTTTCGTCGCGTAAGGGTAATGAAACGCCATCTATTTTGATATCGACCCGGTCAAGTATCCGTGCTCGTACAAGTTTGCTCCCGAACAACATAACTGCACACTTTCCGGGATTCATAAACAGAGAGTGGTCCCTGGAAATTTCATATAAGGCTTCCAAATCGTGGTTGACATTAGTACAAGAAATCTGGTATCAGGAAAAAATAAATAAATCAACTGAGTATCGTCAGCATATAACTGTACCTTAGAATACTTCAACAAGTTAGGAATAGATGAAGTGTATATGGAGAACAATAATGGCCCAAGAATGGAACCTTGGGGCACTCCACTATGCAATCCCACAAATTGTGAGACGTCTTCGCCCAAAACCACCCTCTGTCGCCGTCCCCCCAAGTAATTCTCAATAAGCGAAACTGCGCTATCCCTCATGCCCATATATCTGCACATGTGGAACAATATATTATGATTTATTGTATCAAACGACTTGGAGTAGTCGAGAAGAACCAGCAATGTAACCATTCCATTATCAGCAGCGCGCAGTATGCTATCAGTGACATTCAAAAGTGCTGTGGCGCAACTGTGACCCCTCCTGAACCCTGATTGAACTTCAGGCAGAAGAGCATTATTCTCAACATATCAGACAACTGCAATTTAAGTACATGTTCAAAAATCTTAGACATAACCGGCAATATGCTTATAGGCCTTAAATGGTTGAATTCAGTTGGATTAACTATTTTCGGAAGTGGAAGAACCTGTGCCAGGGTAGAAAAAACCGACTGTGATATACAACAGTTCACTATGTGACATACAAATTCTAGAATAAAAGGACAACACAAGAACAGAAAATCAATAGATATACCATCAACTCAAACAGCATGAGATTTAATAGAGGAAAAAATTTTTGCAATATCAGACACACATACAGTTTTAAAATGAAAAGGAACAGATATGTTTGGATGTTTACAAAGTGTTGATTAATTGCATTAACATCTGATAAATGATTGGGAATTATGGGAGTTTTCTTATCTTTAACAATAATCAATTTTTTTAGCGCATTCCAAGTAGCTTTTCCAGATTTAAGAAATGTAGATTCCAAGTAAGCTTTTTTTTCACGTCTGATAGAATTGTTGGCAAAATTTCGCAAGTTCTTATATTCCAAAAAATGTTGAGGCAGCTTTGACTTTTTATATTTACTGTAAGATTTATCCCTCAAATTCATACGCAGTTTAATATTATCTGTAATCCACGGCTTATGCGGTTTTCTCAAAACAATTTTTTTGACCGGTGCATGGATGTCCATCAATGTAAGAATGCATTCATTAAAAAATTTAACCTTCTCATCAATACTTCGAATGTCAAAGATATTCCGCCAAGGAATTGACCGCAGATGGTCATACAATACCTGGATGTTAATGTTTCTGATATTTCTAGCATAGCGAACTACTGGTTCCGCTTCACCACTACAAGGACATATTTTAAGAGAAGCGAAAACAAGTTCATGATCAGAAATTAAGGGAACCGAAACGGCACCCACCGAAAGGACATCACACCCCTCCATTACAATAATACAGTCTAAGAGTGTCATACTGCAAGGGGTAATCCTGGTAGGAACATCGACAATTTGCCTAAGGCCCGTACTCTCTAGAATAGAATTAAATCTACTACAACCAGAACCAGTTATGTTAAACATATTAATGTTTGTGTCCCCCAGACAAATTATGTCGTCATATCTGGGTATGTTACGTATCAGAAAGCTTTCAAATTCGTCTAAAAAACTGTCAACATTCCCACCAGGAACCCTGTACACGCTACCTATCAGAATCCCAAAATTGGTCAATGAAATACTCACCCATAGATCCTCGGCATTAGTTGAATCATCAACGATTTTAAATTGAAACTTATTCTTAATAAATATTCCAACTCCAACTCCGCCACCCCTGGAACCAGTTTCCCTGTCCTTTCTCAGAAAAACGTATCCTTCAAGACTTAAAGAACTAGACAAAATATTAGAATTTAACCACGTCTCAGTCACCGCGATGATGTCGTAATCCTCCTCCTCAAATTGATCAACAAAAGCAGCAAAATGAGTAACCAACGATCTTACATTAATATGGCAAACCTTAAAATTCATCAAAGCACAACACAATGCATTCATAGTCCCAAATAAACATAATTCAATTTAACCTAAATGTAACACCCCCCCCCCCCTCACAAATAAGCCAGTTCATCCATTGTCGTAACCTTCGTCAGCCGGCCATTCCGAATTAGACAAATAACACCATCATGTGTCCACACTTCGCGGTAGCCAAACTTTCCAATAGCTTCATTTAACACTTCGAATCGTCCGGCACATAAGTCTTCCTTGATAACAAAGGAAGTGCCCTTCAACATTTTTTTATTTTTTGAAAACTAATTCCTTAAATTTATAGTTGGAAAACTTTATAATTATAGGCCTGGGTTTACTTCTGCAAAGTTACACCACAAATTGTAGTAAAAGCGCAGATTGAATTTTTGTAAAAATGGCTATATTTTACAATTATTGCTTTAAAAACATTATAGTGAGTATGATGCCCAGATCAATCTACCCCATTCAGTGATAGTGCTGACATGACGTAGTGCTAAGTGCTGATGTGACGACACGAACTATTAAATAGGACTGCAGCAAAATTATTACGCATTCGACATTCGACTCATTATTGATATTCAGATTCATATTCAAATCATTGTATTCCAAATTATGTATTCAAATTATTAATTGTCTTTTTCACGTTATAAATCATTTAATGTATTTGTACCAAAATACAAAAAGTATAAAGTAGTGTAAAAAGTTGAATAAAAGTTTTTTAAAAACAAGTTTTCGTGAAAGAGAAATATATTTTAGTGGCATTTACCTACCTTTTTTGCAAATTTCAAATAAAATTGAGTAAAATGTAATATTTATTGTAGTGTAACGGTACTCCCAGTTTTGTATTTTTTACTTCATTTTTGTTTATTTGTATGAGAGTTTCTTTTAAAACACTTACATTTCAATATTAGCTTATTTACATGTATTACACATAACAACAAATAAATTAGGTATACAAGCACAAACACTTACATGAAATATTTTTCAATATTATAATAAATTATTTATTTTGTAGGTAAAAAATATTTGACCGGTCAAATATTCAAATAAAACGTATATATTGGTAGTTCGCAGAGTAATATTATTTGTTTCATCATAAAAGCTTTCAATACTTTTGAATATCGTCTTTGCTAATAATATTTTTTTTTTGCAATTTGCCACTTACATTGTTTTTCTTAAATTGATAGGACGAATGTACAAAACTATCATGAACTGTACTTTACAACTTTAATGCGAGAAGAGTGTTTTTAAAAAATACACAGAATTTAGGGAGGAATTTAAATTCTTTGAAAAGTATTTACGGACGCTCTCATCATCATCACAAGGTTCTCAGTCCGAAGACTGGTTGGACGCGTACCTCCATGCTTTCCTATCCTGAGCTAACCTACGCATTTCCCTAAAAGTAGAACATCCTCAATACCTAACTATTTGAGAACAGTGTCTAATCTGGGTCTACCCCTACATCTTTTTAACCCTATCTCCAACTCTAGTACATCGTGAACTATTCCTTCGTGTCTCAGATAGTGTCCTACCATTCTATCCCTCCTATTCTTTATTGTCTTCCATACCTTTCGCTTTTATACAACTCTTTCTGATACTTCCCTATTGCTAACCTTGCCTATCTAGCCACGGTATCTTCATCATGCGTCTGTAGACCCACATTTCAAACGCTTCTGTTTATTAGTATTGGAGAAAATTTATTTAAACCGTATTACACTACAGTCCAAATTAACACTACTCCTATTTTGATTTCACCTTTTAAATGCTTGACTTTAGGGGATTTGAGTTATGAGCAGGCACTATAATATTCCCTATCGCGCGATGCCCGCAGGGTCTTTGATAAACAACTGATTATAGTACGTACGAACTCGTGAGAAGAACGGACGAAAGAGTGCCACATAAAATAAAAATGTGGAGACATGAGCAAAGAAGAAAGAGAGGTCGACCGAAGAAAGAGTTGGTTTTTAGTATCACGCAAGCAAGAGCTGTGACGTAACCGGTGGTTTGTTAGTTAGGTAGCGAAAGCAGTTTCGTATTTTAAGTCAGCGTTAAAAACGTCAAGCATTACATCCCAGAGATGGTTTTGCTTTAAATCAATTATGTGCATTATTCCATTGTCAGCCATATTTAGGTAACCGTTTACTAAAATTTGTACAGGGTTGTTGTTTTTTTTTTGTTTCCCTTTATCGGTTTAATTTTTGAAACTGCGAAAAAACTGCCGAAATATGTAATAATATAAAGGTTGTTCCATTAAAAAACGCGAGAGATAAAAGAGAGGTGGCCAAATATGACCAATAACCCTTTATTTATATTTTTTAATTTATCAGAACTCCATGAATATCATATCAATAAGTGAAATAATAGAGAATTCAGAACACCGTTCATAATGCATATACTTGAATTCTGCATTAAATTGTGTACCAGTAATCTATCTACGTAGGTAATCGTCTTTTTCCCGATTTTCTATCCAATTGGTATTCCGGCTTTATGCAAAGCAAATTTGCTGGTAACGTGTCGTTTGCATATCAGGCTATTCAGCTCTGTGTGGAAACGTTTTAGGTAATAACCGAAGTTATATGACATGTATGTTTGAAAGTTCATTACGTCGGGCTTAGTGGCTGTGTATGTCGTAAAACTTAACGTTATATATAATGGTAACTGCTCATTCACATTCACGAAGTTTGTAATTCAGGACTCGTTCTCGTAATTTTTCAGGAACGTGTTAGTTGTGGCAGTAAAGTGATACAGAAAAATATTAAACTTCGTATGCGAAATGAATACTAAACTAGAAGAGAAAAAAGTGGAAGAATAATTTCATGGAAAGTTTCATTGATTTCTTCTAAGCCTTCATATTCATTTTATTCACATCGCTGATTTTGTTGCGTACCCATTGATGTCTAGCTCCAAGAAATTCCTAAATTTAAGCTTTTATAATTTGCAATATTTGCGTTACTGCTTTTTGCGTGCCTTTGGCAAATACACCACTTGCTTTTGTGAGCAGCTGAAATCCAATTTCACTCTAAAGAAGTATGTTTTATGCTAATTAAACTTCGCTTCGATGATTAATGATTCAACATAATCAAGAAAAATATAGAAGATATATCGCACCCTAGTAAATTAACTTTCAACCTATATACAATTTTGAAAACGTTTTATTCAAGGGAGCGTTTATTGCCTGTAACTTGGGAGCCGCTTTTGACATCAGCGTGGATGTAGGCGTCATTATTAAGTTCTACGTTTAGCTCAACTTTTAGGACAATGTTAATTCCACTTCCACAGAGAAATAAATTGATACTAGTCAAACCGAAAAGAAGGACTAATAAGTAGGGTATCGAAATTTTGACGTCTTTCGTACAAGAACAGTGTGATAACGTGGGTCTGATTTGAAACCGTCATTAACTACAGGTCGGCAAATCGAACTAGTCATCACTATAATGGCAGTGGCGGCTCCTGTCTTTAGAACTTGGCAGTGCTCCAGAATGAAATCACCGCTCAGGGGTTGGGGGGGGGGTCTGGCTGTTTCTCCCTCGTAGTTTTTTTCAATAAAGTGCTTTAGAAACCATTTTAAAACATTTTCAAACAAGGAACTTCACTCACCGCAATATTTGACGAAAATCCAAATCCAAAAGGTTAAACTTTCGCGCACAACTTTTATCGCGACCTTACGAAAAGCATTTGATACCTACTTCGCACAGGCTTAGGACGTCCATTTCATTTTATTTCAAGTTTTTCGTCAAAAGTCTATATTTAGATATTTAGATTTTTAACTGAATGGAGTATTACAACACAATAATAATTTTGAAAAATACAAAAATCAGGCGACCACTTTGTTAAAGTTCACTCCACAATGTTTAAGTGTTCACTTGAACCAAACCACTACCACTAGCCATGCTACTGGAAATTTCATTATTTAAAAATAATAAACACGATAGTACAGCTAATTACTCACGTTATAAGCAAATCAACGAGCCAATCTCAGACCTAAATATGGCAAACAAAAACAATAAACAATGCCACAGAAGTACCAACTCCCGTGTCCCGTGTCTTGTGCATGCTTCGCCCAACTCTAAGTTTTAAGTTACCAAGTTAAGTATTTACTCAAACAGCGTTCCGTGGCAAGCTTCATTCTTCCACCTAAAAGCACGTACGACGAAATTTTCCCGAGTCGCGCCGATCTCGCTCCCATATCGAATGTGCATTTGCCTAGAACGCCGAACGGATCCACACCTCACAGTACTCGGACGGCTGGCTGCGTGTGTGCTAGGCATTTTGAAACAGACGACCCGCGACGCGGAATGCTTAGAGCGCGTACTATTTTATCTCATATAATAATTAATATCTATTGCGGCAGCTAAACGCTGGAGATTCAGAAAGTTTTAAACTTATTAGTTTATAATTATTATATTATTATCAAAAAAGGTTAAAAACATATTTTTGTAGGCAGTGCGCGCACACGAGCGCACTTATTAAGGAGCCGCCCCTGACTAATGTGCAGGCAAACCTACATGATAACCATCTTTAAAAAGCTGTTCCAGAAATACTGGCTTTAAAACCTCTATACAGGCCCCGTGGTACTCTAGCGAACAAGGCACAATTGTTAAGTTAAAACTTGCACGGTCTAAATGTACACAGCAACAGCAGAACATTGGTTACTCCTGTTGCAGTTCATGATACATGGATAACAAGATATGATACTAAACCGAGCACAAATAGTTCCGTTTTGCGCAAGTCGTAATTTGATGGGAAAATTTTATCCAAAAAATCAGCATTATTAAAGTCGACAGTTCATATTACATACTGTTTGTTCCTTTACAAACAACACTTAGGCGAAGTTGTAAATAGTGCTACAAAAAAGTGTTTATTTCTTAATTTATTTAAAAGTTTTTAGATAAACCAAAGAACCTGCTCTAATCAACACGGTTCTAAAGAGTGCATAGAGGACCGGAGACCTTGCATAGTTACACTGGCCTTTTGCGACGAAAGGGTGAAAAGGGGAAAAAGTCACCAAAATTTATTTTTATATGAAAAATTGAACGCTCAGAACGAAAGTTATATACGTCATCAGCCACTTCATTAGGTGGCGTACCTACTACTTACTTGGCGTATTCTACTAATCTCAAGCATCCGATGAACGGATAGTGTCAAATAGGCGTTACGTTGTTCGCCAGCCCGTCCTATAGGTTTGAGTCAAGTTTCATGGCTAGAAATGAACGGATAGTTGAGACACGATAACCACCATTATAAGGGGAGTTCTTTATGCTGGCGGATTCAAGTACCTCAACTCCTCGGACCACGACTGTTAAAGAATCATTCTCCCAAGGCCGCAAGCCGCAAGCTAAATAATTTCTTCCCTAAACTGTACAATATGCACCTCGTCCTTCGGAGTAATAGCTCTAAATACGCAGCAGGTACAGTTCAAAAAAGAAGATTTCGGCGAGGGTTCCGTGGGAACGAAATTTGAAACGGTCGACTTTCAAGGGCAAATTTTTGAAAATGGACAATAAGAGTTTTGCATAAACGCAAAATCGACTAAATCTGTTCGTGGTGGCTTTCATCAGAGACCACGGGGATGTGTGTTCTTTTTACAAAGTTTCGGGGGCCTTTGGAAACTACAATTATATCGATACACAGATCATCGTCACCCAAGGTTCTCATATCATAATTAAGTTAACCGTGGAGATTTTATGAAAAAAATCCGTTCCAAATGCATTTCTAGGTCTACGGTGATCGAAGGTCGGAAGTTTTTGCACGAGTCGATATGGTCCGTTCTTCATTTATCATAAAATGTTGAACAAGCATTTTACGAGGGCTTCAGTTTTTTGACACTGCTCTACTTCGCGCGAAAGGCTCAGGAAACTACATAACTTTGAGAAAATTGAAATCGGCTCATATTTTATGAGCGAGCAGATACCAGGCACTGTGGACGTCCATCCGAAAACTCTTTTGGTCAATTTATTTGAATTTGTTCTATAATTTAATGCCCGGCTGGGGATTTGCTAAAGGAGTACCACTCTTTTGACCGATTTATAAATTACCCAAATTTTTTTGAAGAACTGCAAGACCGAATTGTTACTATTTCCAGTTTATTTTAATTTCGACTGCGAAACGTGCAGTTTTGGAAATGAAAACAGTTTTCTAACTTATTGTATTTATTTGAGTTTACTCCAAGAATCGATTTTCAGTTATAGCCCGCGGTACGGAAATTTTATGAGGAGTAAAATCAAGCGTTAACTATTGAGCGTTACGTTCCGCGTTAACTGTGGTGAGCATTGAAATTATGTACGTATCTATGGATACGGCTGTTTATGTCCGACTTCATAGAGCATGGAAATTGTGAAAATAGAGTGGCATAGAGTAGATATGACAGTTGGCGTTGTAAAGTCAGCATTTGCAGTGTTTGTTCGTTCCTAAATTTGTTGAATCTTTTGATTTAATATGGAAAAACCTAATATTAAATAGTCCAAATATTGCCTAGTGCCGAAATGTGAATCAGCGCCTATTCGAACACTAGGAAAAGTATTTTGGATCAGCACTGCTGCAGGCCTACTATTTCTCAGTACTCACCGAGTTGCACGACTCATTGTTTGTTTCTGTTATTTCTACATTCTACTCTAACCCTAGTCAAGTTTTCTACCGATAAATGAATCAAGTATAAGCAAGAGCCAAACTTACACCACCTAGACCCAAATTGGTGAAATACCGCCGTAGGGACTTGTCCAAACAACTACGTAGGTATACGTATAATCGACGAAAAACGAAGGTAAGTGAACTACGTGCCAAATACGTAAGTCTAACGTATATCATATATACTCAAGTTACCTGTAGGTTTTTTGCGCGGAATAATTGTACACCGTACGTAGTTCATCTACATCTTTACTTAGCTTCGGAGTATATCATATACGTTTACATAATTATTATATCAAACATTTACTGAAAAAAAATGAAAATCGACCCGAACTTGTTCCAACAACTACTCCCCGGGCAAATACCCCGACAAGCAATGAACTGCAGAACACGTCCTTGACGGGAGCGTGTACTGGACGGTAGCAAAACATCAGGAAACTCCCTGCTATTAACTAATGCAGGTGTTAAGAATCTGACGTGCCCCTAGCGTACATAAAGCAGTATGGAGCCCCACATTAAAATTTACTGAAAATGTAGTTCTAATGCGTACAGTTAAATAACATGCAGAAATTTAACTTTTGTAATATCTAATTTTTAAAAGCTTACATTTACATTCGGTTGAGTGGAAGAACATACGTATTATCTTTCTGGTAATAACTGAACTCCGCCGGTTATCTGCAACGGTTTGGAATGTTTACATTTAAATAACTAAATTTTTTCAATTCTGTGAAATTTCTGGCATATGTTTATTAATAAATAACTGTATAATTGTATAAAATTCGACGTTTCGCCCCCGTTTAGGGGCTTTGACAAGAATAATTTATTAAAACGTGTGAAGATAATTATAAAAATATTTGACAAATTTCTTGTCTTTAAATAATCAAAACCAGCCGGCAAGAGCTTCTGGAAGAATGGGGGGGAGATGAAATAACGCGTTGCAAGTATTAAAACGACGTCATTCGCGAAGGAGAGATTTGAATCTTACTATAATACATTCTTTAAATTAGGTAATCTTTGCCACTGGAGTGGCCGCCATCTGTAGTTTCTCAAACTGGTTTTCAAAATGGAAGCAGTTAGATTGGGGCAGTGGGTCTGCATTACGCTCCGAAAGCGTACCAGACATTAAGAGACAGATGTATACAAAATCTGCATAAGTCGCAACCGTCCACCGAACGTACCTAATTGCGCATGCTTGGTATGCATCTAACAAATTAATATAAACGACGAAGTAGAATATACTATTTCTATCGCCTTTTCTCTGTCACGCTTTTTGCACATGCAAGGAATGGGGAATTGTGTGTATAAATGTAATAGGTATATGGATTCGGGTTTATATGATTTACGAAGGTACACTCACACATCCGAATATTTTGTAAAAATAATTACGCCAAAAGAGAAAAATTCTGTTTGCTTTAGGGGGTTTAATCGATTTTTCGTAAATTATGTAGCACATGCACGATGTTACAAAACCAATGCAACCAAAACAAAAGCACGCCCAACGGGAAATTCCATTTTATCCGCTCTCATTCCAAAACTTCAGTGGCGGATGAAAGTAATTTCCGGAATAACGTGGTCGATAACGTCACTTCGCATTAGAGTTTCAGTACAAAAACGGTAAAATACCAACCACTTATTACATTGGACAAATTGTTATCTCGCTAGAACAGACTCTGAAATAAATAAAGGTCTGAATTTTTTGTACGCTCAATTTAGAAGGGTGTTGGTGATATGTTGACTTTTTGGTAATCTCACAATTTAGTCCCAAAGCTTATACATTAAAATTCATACTTCATCCTAAAGTGTTTAATAAAGCTGGCATTCCTATAGGTACTCGGCAGAAAACACACTGAAAGTAATTATTAGTGCAATGGGCACCAAAATTTTTTGAATGGACATATTTTTCCGTTTTAGCTTTTCGAAAAGAACTCCGACACATCAAATTTCTTGTTAGTTAAAATGCATATTTTCCTTCACTTTTAATTCTTTCACCCCTTCAATAACGCCATTGCCTTTTTATTCGACCCCCAATTTTTGCAAGGTTTAGAAAGGTAGTTTATGGAATTATGATTTCAGCAATATGAACTTATACGTGGGAAGGTGAAAAAGTTTTTCCCTTGGATCGTCTTCGAAACTCTCTCTACCACGCTTAACCTCATTTGCCCAGCAGCGAACAGTCTTTCTGATAGAGAAACTTCCTGGTAAACTGTCTTCAACCTCGCTGCTCCCTGGTCAAGAATTTGATGACTGCCCGGTGTTCCAACACAGCACGTGTTTATTTTGATTGTTGTGAGCACAGACATTCTATACTAATAGACACCAAGATCCCATGTATCCGGCACACGTACTTTATTTCTAACATAAAAGACGTGCCTTTTTTGACAAAAAGTCAAAATGATTTTTTTTCGTAGCGCGATAATTAAATTGCATGAAATTTAAACGTCAAATCACCTTGTCATTTGAATTTTTATTTTGTGTACGCGAGTAAACTAATAAATTATCGCTACTCAAGTTTTGCCTAGGAATTTCTGTTACTTAATAATAATTTGCTTTAATGGCTGCTTCACTAAAGAAACTACACGTACATATTATTTTGAAATATAGAAATATTCCTAAGAATATTTTAACTTGCCTACTGGATGCTTAAGCTTCATTTACATTGAATCTCACATCGGCTTAAATTTGTGATGGAAGTGACAGAAGCATTTACATTGTCAGTTTATTATGTCAAATTTGTAGGTTATGTTCGAATTTTTTACAAGATGTTCTATGGAAGAGAATAATTTGTATTAACAAATAGAATTGAAATATGTATATTGAAAGGAAACTTAAATGCACTCAAGTCTTGCAGCAACTACCAAGAATTCAAGAAAATTTTGAAACCCTTTTTTTGATTATGCGCATTGCGTGAAATATCAACTGCGTATGACAATTTCAGAGCGAATTGGCTTATTTGCTTGCCTTTTTCAAGCAATAGCTTTCGCTTGCGCGACTTCAAGGTCAAATTGGAAAAATTTCAGTTGAATTTTGAATGTAAATGGTAAGGTATAAAAGCGTATGACAAGCAATGAAATTTTGAATTCAATTTGTGATGAAAGTCGATGTAAATGTTACTTTTCTCTCCTAAAAGATTTAATTTTCTCGTATCTAATTTGACAACATACACTGATAACAAGGAAAGTTGTGAAATCAAGGTTACCCAGATAATGTCAGATTCAAAATCAATTATGCAACCCATCTTACACTCTACATCATAATAATATATATGTAGTACCTTCTTACTCTACCGGTGACGCACAATGTTTAAAGTAGAAAACTTCTTGATCTACTTTACCGTCCGCTGTGTGTTGGTTCGTCATTCTTTTTTATTGTGCCAGTGACGCCGGTGTTATTTTTAAATTCACAAGAAGTGTCAGTGTTTTTAAGGGTGAAATATAAGAAGTGAAGAGGGCCATCGCCTTTTAGTTCCGTGGACGAGAAATCCCGGGAACTACAGATCCGCTCGATGAAGAAGGAACTGAAAAGAGCAGAAAATTGCAGATTGTAAGTAAAAATTGCAACAGAGGCAAACCATAACCAACAGGATGAGTCTGATAATTATCCCGATTCCCCTTTTGCGGGGCCGGATATAGTAGAACCGGAAGCACTCAGTGACTGTGAGTACCGCTAATTTCTTATTATTAGCATATTTTTTCCCTTAAATAAAAGTTCAGATTTTAGTCGACTTCAGACCGCGCCTCTGTATTCCCGCATTTGTTTGTTTATGTTAACTGAAGTGTGTAGCTCTAATAGACTAAACAAGAGGTGTTGGGAAGATAACGCTTGGTTTTTATCAAGCCAAATCATTTAATTAGAATGCAGTATAAAAATTATTATACTTGCTTCTTACGTTGAAGTAGAACCCAAAATTTTTGGAAACTTTATGCGTGTGGAATTTCTGCACCTGCTTAAAGTTTATCGTTCTAGAAAATTTTTCATTGAAAGATTTTCCCTTTGATATTTGATATCAAAGTATCCAACGTATTCTCAAGACATTAAGATGGACATTTTGGACTGGGCCAGATATCACAGACGAATCATTCGTCGGTGCATGGTAGTCAGGGTAGCCAAAACTTCAATATTATTCATATGAGTAGTGCATTATAATATTATTCACATTGTAATAACAATCATTTGATGATATGGCCTGTCGGCGGTTCGCCGCAAGTAAAGATGCCCTGGCCAGAAATAAAACTGACCTTTTCTGCTATAGTGTTCTAAGCAAGAGGACTAAGAAGAATTACAGTAACAACCGTTCGTTGATAAGGTCTTGTTGGCGATTCGCCGCAATTCCTTTTTACAGATGCACCGCCATTGCCTTTGGCAATCGGCATCTGCCAGAAATAGTAATTTCAGATACAATGCTCTTGCACTAACTAATTTGCATCTCCAAGAAAATTTTTCATTATTTAGAATAGAAAATCTCAAAAATTTTCACCTTTACAGGTAACGAGGTAACAGTGTGTCCACTGACCTTTCGTCTCTCCTAAACTTGATGAACCCGTAGTCTTGCTTGGAGACAAGGATAAGTAAAATGGCTTATCTATAAAATTTATCAGAGGGGAGAGTACACTGAAAAATGGATTAACCAAGGCCGCCAGGGCAGAATTAATGCTAGCGCAAGATCCTCCCAGTGGAACCTGTCCACTCATGGTTGCATCAAGAGTTGGTGGCATTTGTCACGGAATCTGTTCTTCGTTGCCCTACAAAATCGAGTTGGAGCAAGTTTGACATTGACAACACTCGATGCAATGATCAATCGTAGTCTTGATTCCAACAAAAAAAGGGGGGGGGGGCAGATTTGCAGATAATTGAGTGGTTATCGGACGTAGGACAATCGCTAGCTGATGTCCACAACAATCAACCCAACTCTCCAAGAGACAGTTTCTTCTTTGGGCAAAATTTAGGTGAAACTCGAAGAACAGGATTGAAGTTAAAGGAAAAGACGGGAAACTTCAAGATCAACCGAATTCATCTAGGGGACGGACAGAAATCTATCCACGAGAGTATCCGACTTTCAGGTACAAATTTCATCCGAAACAACAGCGATGTAAGTACAGTAGCTGATTTAGATTCCTTTCTGACGCAGGACGAGAAATTACAGATTATAACACTATATCTTATCTTGGATAGCAGGTTATTCTCAATTTATTCTCTATCTTTCGCTTGTAACTTCTACAATTTCAGACAGATGGATCATAATGGTCCAAATCTGAGTAGAAGCGAATTTTACTATCCATTAACAAACTAATAAAACTTGTAGGTGTTGCTCAATGCTCACCTTGCAGAGATCAATTTAGTTCTCTCAAAAATATTGTTTGTTAACCAAACTGGATATTTCGGATAGATTCATATTAAATCTTAAAAGTTCAGTACCTTTTTGATTACGAAACGTTTCACGTTCTACAGAAAGACACAGCTCTGAATCTAATAATTCCTGTCTGCTTTATGGCCCACAGGATGCGCATTTTATTCTTTCCTTCAAAAGAGGGTGCACAGAAAATATTTGCAATTTTATTTCAAGGAGAATTATATCAGTGGTACTGGACCGTTCGAACAACTACTCCTCGGCCAGGCATTGAATTATAGAATTAAATCCAGATTTTGTGTACTACGAGATCTCGTACGGAATGCTACCCCAAACATATCGTTGGGCTTGGAACATCCTTAGATCTCTACGTACTTTCCGACTTTACCAGCAGTAGTGGTTTGTACAATTTCTAACAGAATCAATTTTCAGGTGTACCATTTGGACGACCCCTTGCCTTTTAACAAAATTGTTAAAACCTGAAAATTACAGTGGCAAGGAATGGTTCTGTCGTTAATTTAGACGATTTCCTATTATTTGGCGACTCGTATGAGGTTGTTTGCAAAATATAAAAGCATAGGTATCCGCATTTTCAGCTATTGGTTTTCTCGTAGACTATAAGAAAAACAAATTAATTTCAAATAGGTAGAGCGTGCAAATTTCTAGAATTTAATTTCAATTCAATAACAATGGCATTAGAAGTACCCGGAAAACAATGACGAATTGGATATTTGATATCCAAATTTCAAAGCCGTAATTAATGCAAAATTATACATTTCACTAGAATGCTGGGTACACTAGTGTCTGTATGCCCTTCTCTTGAATATGGAGAACATTTTGGGGCATCGATAAAAAATTTTAATGCTTTTAAACATTTTCGCTTTTGGAAAACGGCTATGACAGACACAAAAAGTTCCATTAAAACCTTTCTTTAACTAATATTTTTTCGGTTGCTTTCCTCGGGCTCTGGGGGGCCTGTTTGTGGAGACAGATAGGAAGGAACATAAATTTTGGGCTGAAAGTGAAAGCTAGTTATTTACATATAAACGACTTAGAATTACTGGCAGTTGGATTTGTTTTCATGGGAGGAACCAATACCAATCACTTAACGAGATCATCATTTATTAACTAATCTGTTACCTAATATTCGAGAATCGAGACGACGTGGCAGTCGGGTACTGCCAGAGACAGCATGACACTTGTCTGACTCCGCCTTCTTTGCAATTGTTGAGGCAATTAGTAAACCAGACACAGATTTATTTTCCAGAAAGTTGGATTAAAATGTGACCACTGTATTCCGTGGTTTACTTACCCTGAAGCAGTGCTTGTCGACGAGTTTACAGTTTATTGGAAAGCGTGTAAATTCTATGGTTTCCCCATTCGTGTTAATTCACGTGTTTTTCAACAAATTCATAATTGATCACGTCGAAGGGATTTTCCTGGAATCTTCCTTGGCTTCTCATCCATGGTTCCCAATAATTCAGTAGTTATTAACAATTGTCACCACTAATTTTACGATTAGTAATCTATTAATTTCTATTGACAGCAGTAAGCATTAATTACGCAAAACTAACTATTACATTGAAGGCGGAAACTTATCTGGTAGACTCCTTTACTGATAGGTGCTTCGTAATCTTCTGTTCCATTTTTCGAAGAATCGGTCCCACAAAACACGGTTAAACAACACAGCTCTGGATAGAAGAGATGCTGGCAATTTTGCCAGAATATAGATCCTGCCAATAGTAGGTACTGCTCCTACTATTTCATTTTGTTTTTTACATCTGAGTATAAGAAGGGCGTTTCGTATGGAACTTTGAATAAGTTTCACGCTTCATTGCCTTCAATCATCAGATGTTAGCGGAGACTACAGATTAAGGAGGTTTTAAAGATATTCAGTTACTTCGACCGAATAAACCTAAATATAAATCTGGAGCCCGACTATCGTCTAACTAATTTATGAAGAGTGAGTTCCAATAATAATAACATTTCTCTTAGAACTCTCACATTAAAGCCTGGCATGCCTCTAAGCATTGGTCACAGCTCAAAGTGTTCGGAGTTTTTCATTTCTCCGAATTGATAATATGGAAATCTGGGACGATGGAATACACATCGAAATCCCAGACAAAAATTAAAATTTCCGGCAGAAACAATTATCACCCATTACTTTTGCCACTTTTTACTAAAAACCCGGAAGTTTGCGCTGTTACAGCATCACAAACTTACTTGATTAAAACAAAGATCCTTCTGGGTAATATTAACACATAATTTCACTACTTTTAGAAAACCTTAGATATAGAACAGATACATGCCAGACAATAAGTACATAGGTGGATTAATTATGTTCTCAGTGCCAGCGGCACATGAAGGACTATTTTTTTTTCTAGTTGTTATGGTACGCGTCATGCGTCTCCCTCAAATGCCACGCGAATGCAGGTAAAGTTGGACCCCACTGGGAATGCTGCAAGGTGGTCTGGTCAGTATACAATCCTTGCAAAATTTTATAATCGACGTGTAGCATTAAAACAAAGCGTACACGCTATATTCAATCCATCTATTTTCACACTGTTAATAGAATTGATATTAAGTATTGTCACGTATTCTATATCTTAATTTTAATTTGCCACTTAAGTAATTTTTGAAATACTATATTAATTTTTCTTCATAGATCTGCCACATTGTGCAATTTATAGCACACATAATATTGTTTGCATCAAATATGTGACTTCTGTCGCAACTTCTTTAAACATCTACATATATATTATTATGATGTAGAGTGTAAGATGGGTTGCATAATTAATAGATCAAACTAACTTACCTAAGTGAAGTTCGATCTTAATTATGTTACCATCTTACACGAATACATCACTCCCACCCTTCTTGCCCTAGAATAATTTTATTTCTTTATTCTTTCCCTTAAGGTTGCGACTGCTTTAAAGAAATGACGAACCAACACACAGCGGACGGTAAAGTAGATCAAGAAGTTTTCTACTTTAAACATTGTGCGTCACCGGTAGAGTAAGAAGGTACTACATATATATTATTATGATGTATTCGTGTAAGATGGTAACATAATTAAGATCGAACTTCACTTAGGTAAGTTAGTTTGATCTATTAATTTTTGCGTGCTTCAAACTAGAACAGAAAATATTTTTTCTACCCATATAAAGTCTGAATAATATAAG
The DNA here is from genome assembly GCA_963966045.1 of Xestobium rufovillosum. NCBI lineage: Eukaryota > Metazoa > Arthropoda > Insecta > Coleoptera > Ptinidae > Xestobium > Xestobium rufovillosum. Next base: position 17,556,703 of record OZ014493.1, on the reverse strand, counting down.
TTGGCGTATGATTGAAATAATCTACGCATCATGTTAGTTTGATGTCTCTCTCGCACGCAACTTGTTGATATGGCCGCTAATTATTAACGTAAGATGAAATAATCAAATTTTCCATCGTAACTCTTTATTTTACTCATCCTCATTTATAATGTTGGATAACAATGTATTTGTACGTCTTTGCTTGATTCGTATGTTATCATGGAAACTAATATTAGTGTCACAGTACTGTCAATGTCGAAACAAATTAGTTCACATGCATGTGTCAACCCATACGCCAAGTTATATGATTTAAACTTTATGTATATGAAAATAGCAATTTTTTTCAACTGTCTATACTCTGTATGAAAGTGACATTTTTTTAACCTAGAGATGAAAATATGTATTTTCATCTCTAGAAGTGAAAATGAAAATGTCAAATTTATAGTTTTAATCTTATATAGGAGTATAAAAATCGATTGCCGTGCGTTAGTTTCGCAAATACTCGAGAATGGCTCGACCGATTTTGATCAAATTTTTTGTGTGTGTTTGAGTAGGTCCAGGGATGGTTTAGATTCACAATTGGACCCGGTAGGTGGCGCTGCAATCGGGTTCTAGAAATTTTTTACGGCTGGACTGGACCGATTTTGATGAAATTTTTTGTGTGTGTTTAAGAGGGTCCCTGGATGGTTTTCATTCACAATTGGACCAGGTAGGTGGCGCTGCAATCGGGTTCTAAAAATTCTTTTACGGCTGGACCGATTTTGATAAAAAAATTTGTGTGTGTTTGAGTAGGTCCCTGTATGGTTTACGTTCACAGTTGGACCCGGTAGGTGGCGCTGCAATCGAGTTCTAGAAATTTTTTTACGACTGGACCTATTTTGATGAAATTTTTTGTGTGTGTTTAAGTGGGTCCCTGGATGGTTTATATTCGCAATTAGACTGGGTAGGTGGCGCTGCAATCGGGTTCCAGATTTTTTTTACGGCTGGGCTGGACCGATTTTAATGAAATTTTTTGTGTGTGTTTAAGTGGGTCCCTGGATGGTTTACATTCACAATTGGACCCGGTAGGTGGCGCTGCAATCGGGTTCTACAATTTTTTTACGGCTGCGCTAGACCGATTTTGATGAAATTTTTTGTGTGTTTAAGTGGGTCCCTGGATGGTTTACATTCACATTTGGACCTGCAATCGGGCAGGACAACGTCTGTCGGGCCCACTAGTAATGGATAAAAGAAACACTTTCATTTAGTAGCCTGCGTATCTATGTTACCTAGCAACGACTAAATAAAGAATTAATAATTTACATTGTGAGGTTTCCCTTATAATTTAATAGCATTTTAAGTGGACTCAGAAAGTGAATAGTGGTGAATCATGCAGACCCCCAAATATACATGTGTAGAAAAAATAGCATTTCCTACTCGGGATGAACACCGTTTTTTTCGTTCGTTAGATTGCAAATTCTCCCCTCACGAAAAAAACAGTATTTTCATCTCTTGTTGTAAAATATACCTACCTATTATTCTTGTCTGTTATGGGATTTTTTTATACGTGAGTGAAATATTCCCTGTAATTCTCACCTCAAGAAAAAAACAGTATTTTCATCTCTTGTTGTAAAATATACTATTTTCTACACATATATATGAAAATAGCAATTTTTCAACTGTCTACTCTGCATGAAAGTGACATTTTTCATTTTCATCTCTAGAAGTGAAAATGAAAATGTCAAATTTATAGTTTTAATGATGGATAAAAGAAACACCGCGTATTTATGTTACCTAGCAACGACTAAATAAACAATTAATAATTTACATTGTGAGGGTTCGCTAATAATTTAATAGCATTTTAAATGGACTCAGAAAGTGAATGAATACTGAGAATCATGCAGACCCCCAAATATATATGTGTAGAAAAAATATCATTTTCTACTCGAGATGAAATACGTTTTTTCGTTCGTGAGATTGCCCCACTCGCTTCGCTCGTGGGCAAATTCTCCCCTCTCTTGTTGTAAAATATACTATTCTTGTCTGTTGTGGGATTTTTTAAACATGAGTGAAATATTCCCTGTAATTCTGTAAAATTCTGTGTTTTGAGGGAAATTGCAGAAAAGAGTTGAGCTTATGGGACTATAGGTGATAGCGGTTCTTTACCTTAACTTGCAAACTTCGATATTCCAAACGAGACCTTGTGGTTCAAGCATCAGGATGGCACTTCACCTCAATATCTACATGGCAGGTGAACTTGTATAAAATGAGTGTTTGACAAAATTAGAAATTAGAAATTCGCTTCCCCCTGTTTTCACTTGTAAAAATCGATATCTCAGAAACCGTCAGTCCAAAGGTCAAAGTCTTACTTCTTGCCTTGCTGAAATTAGATTTTCTCAAGTTATCAAAATCACCGAAAAATTGGGGACGCCATTTCAAAGATGGGATGACGTCATTGTGAGTAAACTAGAGGGACAGGAAATATGATAACGATAGGAAAATGTTTCTCTTACAGAAATCAATCTAACTTATCTCCGATAGCTCAGCGGACATATTTTGACATATTTTGACCTTGGTAATTTACAGCTGCCCTATGTTCCATTGTTTGTGGTACTGAGATGAAAACTACGGATGCTCTTTCCTTAAAGCATGTTCACACAGGCATACATCTAGAAATAACTTCCTTTATCTCCGACAAGGGATTTGCTGTGATTCAAATGCGGAGAGTATAATCAAGATAGGTAATTAAGAAGCTTAATTTATGAACATATCAAACTCGTAATACAAAGGCAAATATTGTTTTATCTCCAACTGTTTTACAAGTTTTCGTTCCCTTGGGTATCTTAGAAATTACTGCGCACTGTTGAAGACCTGGAAGTTTGTTATAGGTGTCTTCCTCGTGATTGAAAGAGTACATAAAAATTTGTAAGCCAGTGATTTGATATAGGATTTATCACCGAGATGAAGGTAGATAAAAGACATGTGCTAGAAAAACGAGCTTTATTAATTTATCAGTTTTATAGTAAATCGGAGAAAACGCTTAGATTACCCTATATTTCGAAATAAAGTTATGCTCCCTTGCTCACTGAAAGCTTGTGCGACCTAAATAGAAAGTGAAAAATGTCCAGCGATTCCAGTAAAATATGTGGAAATGACACATGCAGATGACGGGTAATATGTAATAATCGTAAAATGTACTGGGGTTAAAACCGAGAACTCTTGCAACCATAATAGCTTATTTACCCAACAAATATCGATTCAAATTTTACATAATACCAGTTTACCAGTTCAACAGTTTTAAAGTCGAACGGAACTGCATTACACGTAAAACTGATCCCAACTAAAAAGCCCTAAATATATTGCGTTCAAAATGACTGCAGAAAACTGCAGGCCACTGGTTTCGTCCTTGTGGGACTCTTCGTTTTCTGCATTGATTTAATACGCTGCAACTTGGTTACATACTGATCTGCATCGTTCAGGTATGAGCAATCACCAATAATTACTTCATTAATAGTTTAGGAGCAAAGAGGAGTAATTGTTCGAACTATCCAGTACCTACCACTCATTGCTCTAAATTATATAGATACTGAGTCACTATTTTTATGCTTTTTCCATAAAAAGATAAGCGAAGTAACAAAGTTATGCGGGATAAGACGGGATAAGACTGCTTCTAAAATTATGATGTTTGTTATTCAGTGACATGGATGTGGAATAATACACTTGCAATATCACCCGGTGCATTATGTTATAATGTTTCTTAAGTTCTTCAAGTTTTCTTACACTTAAGATAAAATCGTATGTACCACAGGTGAGTGCCTACAACCCACTTTAAATTGGTTACTGAACTAATCGTATACTATTTTCATGTTGTTGAATGCTGTTAATATTCTAAGTCTAATACTACATCGTAACATTAAATTTGTCTCTATTAAGCGTTTTATGAGAAACACCGCGGCAGAATGGAGGAGTGGTTAGGACCGTGTTACAATCCTCAAATTATTCTATGAAGTTGAGAGCATTATCCGTGACTCTTGTATGTATACACAGATTAACTTTATCCTTTCATAAAATTGCAATCTCCTGCACTTGCAGCTCGCAATGACACCGCGCTGCACATACTAGAAAGAATTGAGATGATACTCTCGAATAATACAAAGAAGTTGGAACTTGAAAGAGCTACAATATTACTTACGAAGATAATATCAACTAGATAGTCATACCCATATTGCGTGCTCGTACATGTAAATGTGTATGCCTTTTCCGTGATAACTGAAAGAACTGCGCCATGTAAAGTATCTCTATGTATTACCTAGTTGGAAATGGAAAACGTTAATACAATATTAAGTTTTTCCAACTGGCGTCCTCGTATTCCTCCTATGCATGGTGCTTGCGTATACTTTTTCATTATTGAACTCCGGCATGCTTTCAAGTTTCTTCTATTTCTATTGCGATGTAGAATCTTCTCCTTCAAATTGGTGACTCTTCTAACACATTATGGGCAGATGTAAAAGCAAATACATCGTCTTTCGTTTCCGACGTGTCATTTTCTGTACACCGACGCCAACTAGTAGTGTAGGCTGAGGGCTACGAGTACTGAAACCTTTTCTTACCGGAATTCATCGAGACGTGACAGAGGTCGCCTAACAATTTGAATATTAGCAGTGGATTGACTTTGGCCTAACTTCTCGCGAACGTACAGGGGAAGGTAACTAACAACGAACATGGAGAATGCGGTTCACGTCCCGTAGACGACGGTTGGTGCTTAAACGTACATCCCCCGACCTACATACACTTCGACTGGGTTGCACTATGGTGCCTCAACGAAGAATCCGAATATCAGAAACAGCATAAATCACCAAAGACACCGTAGGCATTTAAGTGGAGAATAAAAACTAAGACTACATACCGAATTTTCCGCAAGAATTATATATTTTATTTTCTGTAAATAAACATTTTGTTGCAGCTTTTCATTACCAACTATAGAATGTAAACAGTTAAAGTAATAGACCCGTTTTTAATTTGTTTTTGCATTGTCATTCTCGCCGATTAGCAATAGAAAACCCTACCTTCTTCGACTAAGAGCGAAGGATATTATCAACGAGTAGGTCGATAATAAGCTAACGAGCTGAGAAGGATAAGTATACAGAGCGTCCCAAGCCGCAGCCCAGATAATTGTCACCCATTATGTTTAGAATCCAACTGGATGAGGAACTGTGAGAATGGAGAAGGAATTTTAGTGATGTGGAACTGCCATTGCATGAAGAAACAACCCCTCTATACACTTCATTTTGCATACGACAAGATATGATTGTACAATACTATGAGGAGTTGGATTTCATGAGCGGAGAGCTTTCCATGAAATACGAAATCTGGGGTGTTTCAGTTAACTGTGGTCGAGAGCAGGTATAAAATTTGAACATTGGTGAGAGACTAGAATGCAGCAAAATATTTTTCAGTTGTGATGGAAACAAAACATTATCAAAACAACAATTACCAACGACACAACATAAAACAAAAGTTGCTACGGTTTCGCAAAAAATCAGGGGCCAGTAAGCGAAGATACTGACTCGTTCAGTCGAAATTAGGAGGCAAGAAATTACAAAAAATACGATTTTTACGAAATATTATAGAGAAAAGTTATTCGACTTTCAGGGGTTAAAACGGGGATTAAATTAACACACGTAGGTATCTCTGATACACCATGTGTATAGGTAAATGAGGGTTCGTGGCACATTAAAACGTTATAAGCACAAAAACGAACATATTTTGAATGCGTTTTCAGGAGCTACGAAGCTTGGAGTGACATCACAGCGCGCGAACGGACTACCATTTTTACGTAGGTAGGTGTTAGTAATGCGTAAAAAATACCCGTAATGTACAATAAATTAATTAACGAATAGGTTCGGAATACGATGTCAAATTTAAGTGATAAGTACTACAGGGCGGGCCAATAGTGCGTAGTCAGTCCATATCTCTGATTCTATTCAAGATATCAACATGAAATTTTACGTGTGTGTGGAGAACCCCACGAAGCTTCTGCTACATTATTTTGATGTATACAGGATGTTCACGTACTACGTACCAAACCAAAGTTATGTTTTTTTAAATGGAATGCTCCACATCAGTTTACATATTTGGATTCCTCATAAAATTACATGAAAGTGTATATTATGCTACACGGTGGGGTTTAGAGTAAACGATGTTAAGTTATGGCCATTTTAGTACCAGTTTGAACCCAACTTTGTGGAGCTACTGACGTCTGCTGATCAAAGCTAACTAAGTATGATTCTTTTATTGGATTAGGTTCAGGTTGTAAAATCCATTAACATTTTTTTCAAAATAGTTCATGTTAATGATAATTTAGGCAGAAATAAAGAATGAATCTCAAGAATTGAAATTTTTGCCGTAGTTTTGTACCATTTTTGGGGAATTTCCCTCATTTTGCTACCCAAAACTCAGAAAAATGCTTACACTTTGTTTTTACAGAAAATTTAGCTAACAGAGTTTACATCAGCACAAGAAATCTCATTGCAAGATTATTTCTTGAAAGGACGGTTTTCTTTCATGGCGCTCCTCGTTTCAATATTTATACCTAGGTTTAATAAGTTACCATTTATTTAAGAATATGACCATGAATTTTTTTTTCTCGATGTGAAATCAACTTCCAGAAACAAAATGGAAATCATATTTTGTGTTCTGGGCGCTAAAATATGGGAGAAACGAATAAACTACAGGTCAAACTACTACATTATTTTAAAGTTCAATTTTTAATTCTACAGAAACCGTCAGTCGCAGACCTAACAATATCTATATCAATCAAAAGCTTAGTAAACTGTTTGTCAAATATGGTAAGCGTAAGCTGTCCACCCTGTATGATATTAAGTTTTATGACAAAAGTACTCAAGAATATTACAAACAGAGCAGTCTGTGAAGCTAGTCCAATAAAGAAATCTTAAATAGCTTCGACTAGTAGATGTCAGCAGCTCCTCAAAGTTGGGTCCACACTGGCACTAAAATGGTAATATATTAATATCGACAAATCTAAACCCCATCGTGTGGTACACCATCTTTCATAAAATTTTACTGGGAATTCAAATATGCAAACAAATGTGGGGCGTTCCATTTAGAAACACATAACTTGGGTTTGGTGCCCAGAGTATGAACACCATGTATATACCAAAATAATTTTATCAGGCCGACACGAACCCAATATTGTGTTTCCGTCCTAATACGCAAATCAGGATACCGGAAATTTGATACATACGTCTTTCCCAAATGAATTAATCTATGATGCGCTGCGAATCGTGCTCGATTCGCCGGGAGACCAATACACCAGAGTGAGTATGGCGCAGCTATCACTTACTCTTATTGTCAGTGGTGCCGCCAGTTTCAAGATTGTTATTTTTGGAAAGTTTATTGATAGCTAACATTTTATGATCACTTGTATAGGTAAGTACTAAATTTTATCATGTAAGTATTAAAAATGGACGTTTCCTTCAATAAATGATAAATTTCGATTGTTGATGTTTATTTATGTTACATTTAATTTTCTAACAATTGGGGCCGATATTCACCTTATTTTAAATCAACGATTTGTTTTATACGTTTGAACCAAGAAATATTATGAGTGTTTAAGTACTTAGCCTGAAATGTCAAATTACCGTTTTTTTCTCATATTGCACGCCACTGCAACAAATGCAGCATTGATTTGATTCATACCGATCTGCTTGTGTTGCCGCGATCAAAGATCCGTTGGTCAAACTGTAGGTATATATTACGTTGTTTTTAAACACTTTCCGAAAATAATGTGCAAGTTGCCCAGTTACTGAAATACTTCAAACATTATCAGCAATCATCTGTACGTATAATTGCATCTCATACTTTTCGAATAATATCTATATCTATGCGATAAAGCTCTTGAAGTTGAAAATTCTAAATTATTTCATGTTCACTGTATGTTTCACTTATAAAGACATTTCAGGAAAGGTAATCATGATTTATGAATGAGACATATTTCATATTGTTTTATTTTAAAATATGACATTTTAAGGATTACCTTGTGTCTAACTCCTCACTTATTTTTTCAGTTTGAGGTAGGCATACAAAGTTTTGAGGCTTAACCCACATCAATTTTATTCAACATTCAGATAATGTCACGTAAACTGAATATCGTATACACCTTGAGGAATTGTTTGAAGGAATAACGAAGCGATATTCAGCTAGGAATATTTTAAAAATAAAAAGATCTAAGTGGGTAAAGCTAAAGGAAATTTGTGCTATGGAATTGCAGTTTCGTACTTAATACTGATTGTTCACTTCAGAACGCACTGCACATTAGTTGCTTTAGGAACCCTCGCGTCGTCATGAAGAAGGAACATATTATTCTTGCGACTGACGCAAGCCAGGACGTTTTTCGTCAATATCGCCAAGTACGCATGTCAACGAGTTGCAGTAAGTACCCGCTGATATTCTAGTGCCCTTGGGTATACACTAAATCAGGATAATTCCTCTTTGGCCCCAAAATATAATTGCCTTGAGCTTCTCAGCTGAAAATTCAGTTCGGGCCTTTTTTGGTGGAGGAGAGTCCTTAAGAATTCACTGTATGCGCTCTGGTTTGGTCACTACATTATTGGGGCTTCAAAATTGTGCAGGCACTTTCTGAAAACACCTTTGTTGGTCTTAACAAAATACATTTTTTGTTTTTTATCAGTTACTTATCCCAAAAAGCAAAATCGATATATTTAAAATTTGAATGTAGATTTGGGCTCGTCATATAATATTGATAAACCTGATAAACCTTTCCCATTTAACCATTTGTGTATCTTCACATATAATAACCAAGTCATCGATACTGACGGCTTGAAATTGAGACACTGTGTATAAGTATGACTGAGCGGTTTCTGACAAAATTTTGTAGCACGAAAACAGACAAGAAAATACCTTTCAAAATATGTATTCTAAGATGGTGAAGATTCGAAGAAGTGTTTGAACAATGTTAAATCTTAAATTTGTAGATCATAGTTGTTGCAGTTAGATTGATTCGATCACTGCAATTTCTTTCATCTAAAACTTATCTTCTAAAAGAGGAAATAATTGAATTAGTATGTAGTTATATTAAGATTTCCATTTCAAATAAAGTTAGGTACACGCTCGGTGGTATTGTTTTCAGTGAATACTTACATTTCTGCTCCCGCCGTTTATAAAGACTTCTGTGCTCTGCAATTGTATCGTTACAGTTCTAGCATGTCCTGCGGGCTCAATTAAATGAACAATGGTGAAATTTTATGTCAGGAATAATTTGGCCATTCTTGGAATTCTAATAATAAAACTACCTAATTGCACTTTTGTAGCACGGCACAGGTGAAGAAGGCCATTGTTATATTCGCTGCTATAAAAGTTCATAAAGGAAACAGAGCATTAAATGTTCTTGCTAAAATAAGAATTAATTAAGTCTTCTAAAACCAATTATTGTGAGTAATAGGTCGGTAATTTCAAGATATGAAGGGCAAATTAATAAAACGTTTCCACATATATATGTATTTCATAACTCTAAGAGTTTTAACAACTCTTCAGAAAACTTAAACTGTGTTTCGAAAGGACTAGGGACAATTGAATAAAATTCCAGTTTATAGACTAAGCAAAGATAGCGACCCATTCAAAGAACCTTTAAATGGCAATAGGATTCGGAAAATACCTAATACATCATTAGAAAGATCCTTTAATTCTGTTGGCAGCAATGTTTTTTGTTAATTTCATTTATTATTTATTGGCAAAAAGAGTAATTTATTTTGCCCCAGCTCATAGATTCCTGTAGGGTTCCGCAGCCATTGTTGTAATAGGTACCTTGGCTTCCCGGCGAAGACCACCTCTTTGAATGGCTGGGTGCCGACGTTTCGTCCACTTTCACAAGGATGCTGGGCTTTCCCCGGACTGTCAGAACTAGGATCTAAGGTCACAGCATAATGCAGCAGTTAAAGTTCTTGGCAGTGTCTTTGAACTATTTTAGCTGCATTTGGTGACTTCCAACTGTAAGTGATTTACTACCGCGGCGTTTTATCAATCGGTTTGATGCTGGTATTAACTCGCCGACAAAGGAAAAAGAACACGTGCGTAGCCTGAAAAATTGCTCGGGCTACGCTGCGCGAGCTAGAAAATTTAAGGAGAGCTGTTCTGCTGTATTATGCTGTGCTAAGGGTTTATTTAGACCCGAAGAATGGTCAGACTAAAGGGAATGAATTGGATGAGCGGATACAGTAGACTGCGGCGGTTTCCGGTAACTAATGATAATATGCTTCCGTGTTTTGAAGATAGAAACCCTCATAGAAACCATTGTCACAATTTATTGATATTGAGGGGGTGCTTGATTTCGATTGATTCTCTAAGATTTCTGTTCTGTTCTGTTATAGAAATCGGATGCTCAGCTAGAACTTTAGTCTCCGAGAAATTAATTTGATGACTGGTGCCTAGCATGTTCTTCGCCAATGCTGAATCAGCTGGTGTAAGTCGGTTTCCTACAGATCGAATGATCAAAACTACAATTAAGTTTAAAACTGATCAAGATATATAAGAAAGGAAACTTTAAATCAACTCCCTAATGGTGAACCGTATATTGGTGTGATGACTACTGACATGACCTAGAAGTTGTTCTAAAGAGGCATGATCATGTGGCCAAATTACGAAAGAGTCATCGACATACCTGCACTAACATTTGGGTTTCAGACTGTAAGGTTCAAAAGTCTGTTCTTCGAAAGTTTCCGTGAAGATGTTAGCGACCACAGAGGACAAGGGAGAACTCATCGTGGTACCTGAAATACTTGTTCATTGAACTGTCTAGTCTACAAAACAGAAAATTTGTGAAGGCGAGAAACTAGGGAGTCCAAATCGAATGAACATCCACTGGACTTTGGACGTCAGTCGCAATCTCGACATTATTTTTTAACACCAATTAATAAGAGACTCTTATCCGGAAACGCACGGTTTTCGAGTCAAACTTGTACGTTGTTAGTTCTGAACAGCCACTTCAGTTTACCTTGTCTTTTAATAAAACAATCATGTTTGGGCCGAAGAAAACTGCGCGCCATCAGGTCTGCTGAATTCCAACGCAAATTCAATATCAACATAAGTATGGGATAAATATTTGGCATTCTTGCATAGGGTATTTCCAGAATTGAGTTGATCTATTTTGGATCCCCTACATACCCTATAAATTTGTAATACGTTTCATTAGCACCCTGTACATTAACCGCATCGCAATCTTGATTTGCCCTGGATTTTTTAATTACGTTTGGATCAGTTTCGTAACCCATTCTGTTTACTACGAGTACTAATAATTTGATCTAAGTAGGTGGTAACACTCACATCTGAAATGAGGAGTTAGAGGATGTCGCGGATTTCTGCTATTTAGGAAGTAAAATAACTCAAGATGGTAAGCGCACTAAAGACATAAAAGACAGAATAGCGCAGGGTCGAGTTGCGTAACAAAAAGAAACAACTGCTATGCTCGGGGACGGTTAATGTAGAAACTCGGAAGAGACTCATAAAGACATATGTATGGAGTACGGCATTATACGGGTGCGAAACATGGACAATAGGAGAAGCGGATCGAAAAAGAGTAGAAGCGTTTGAAATGTGGTGCTAACAGACGCATGATGAAGATATAAGGATAAAAGGAGGTATTATAAAGAGTTGGGGAAAGGCGAAAGGTGTGGAAGACAATAAAAAATAAGAGAGATAGGATGGTAGGGCACCTTCTAAGACACGAAGGCATAGTTCGCGACATACTAGTTAGAGATAGGAATAAAAAGGGGTAGGGGTAGGCCTAGATAAGGACGTAGGATGTTCTTACTTTTAGGGAAATGCGTAGGTTCGCTCAGGATAGAAAAGGATGGAGGTACGCGTCCAACCAGTCTTCGGACTGAGAACCTTATGATGATTATTTAATAAGGAAAAGTAGTTGGATCCATGGCAAGGTAGTGGAGGTAGTGAAGGTAGAATGCACGTCATGGGGCACTTGATAATTTGTATCGATCTCATCTTTATTGAGGCAGCTAAACAAAGTATTCCTGATACTTTGTCTAACTTGCGAAACTTTCATGCAACTTTTAGTGAATTTGAAGGGTTAAGCAAAATTTATTTGAGTAGCAGTAACACAAGTTAGGTGTAAAATTTAAATTACAGTATTTCTTGCGCAACAGTAGTTTGAATGTCATGTTTCTATTGTTAACTAAATACGAATTATGCTCGTACATATTATTTTCTTGTTTTTTGTTACTGTTGTGGAACTGTTAAAAAACAGTATCTCTTATAAATCTAGCTAGAAATCTTGTTTTTAGATAACGGCTAGATAGTAGTAAACAAAACGTAGGTAGATTATATTGACCTAATCTTCTAGGTAGTTCGCTTATTAGGTAATCAGGTTAGATAACATAAGTGTGGGGGGGGGGTAGATAGTGTAGGGTTAAGATTTCATAATATATTTATAAATGTGGGATCAGGACTATTACAGTAGACACTATCGTAATGGAAATATACGGGCCTCGGCAGTGAACTTATGACTGCCGATAACACAAGTAATTTATAAGAATCATTTTTTGGCATTAAACAGAATTTTCGCCTTTTAAAACCATAGCTGGAATTTGATCAGAGTGAAGTCTCCAAATCTGCAATTAGAAGTGCAGATGAAATTAGTACCCGTGTATTAATGCAAGGGCTTTTAAAAATAAGGTAGGTACATAACCTTCACTCTAGGGCATCTAGGCATCCATTCTGGAAACTGAAATAGTGAAACAATTACTTACCAACGTTTGAATTAAACGAGTTATTCCACTTTAGACCGAGGCCAACGAATGCTCTCATACCATACTTGCATTCTAATGTGGGATAAACGAACTAAGTAAATATTGGAGCCATTCTGGGATGGAGTAAAAACCGTGTGTTATTGCAAGTTTCCCCAACTGAATTTAACAGAAATTGAAGCTTTTGTTCGTTCACAGAAGGATTCTACACAGGTTTCAAGTAAATGCGATCAGCTCAATAACAAGTTTGAAATACAGTGTAGGTACTACTAGGTTTCAATTTAATTTAGCTCGCATCTGCCCTTGTACGTTGCAGTATTTATTCTGTTCGAAAGGTGACAAAACATATTAACGTAGGGTAGCTTTTTACCTTCCGCCTTATTCGTTTTCTTCGGCTATTACTTGGAAATTAAATTACCTACTGTGCGGTTTCCAAACATATCTATGAACAGAAAATTCTATTAGAGTACAATTGTCTCTTTAAATTTGACAAGTTTGTACCTAATTGACGATTCTATTATAAAATGTTTTCTCAGTAAATATAAGATAACGATATTACTTGGCGAAGAGTACTTATCGATCACTTTCAACAAAATATTAAGCCTATTTCTATCAATACAGTGATCGTCAGAAAGATAGCTGACATACGGAACGGAGAGGCACAATGAGAAGTAGAAGATACATATCGAATTGAAAAGGTGAGATATAAACGTGTAATAATTCCTAAAAAAATTCCTTATGGTGCGTTGAGGATGTGCATAATGCAATATAGTTTCGAATAAAATTTGAATCAGTGAAAGTCATTTTTCCTTAATTATATCTTCATCTAGGGAATGATATCCTTCGTCAAAAAGTATCTGCGTATACCTCAGATGTAGCATTCATCATCGTGATTGTTCCAGAAAAGTATATCAAACGGAGATTGGGAGTCTTCCATCAACCAGAGTACCGAAATCTGCAAATATCGTGCGAGGGGAAGTTCATTTTAGTTGCAGAAATCCTGAGATGGAAGTTACAATTATTGGGAGAGTCATTCGAATAAAACTGGCAAACGGAAGGCCTGGGTTCGACTCCCAACCGGAATTTGTTACATTGTTGGACGGGGAAAGGGTTTTTTTCTTTAAAACCCTCTTATGCTCTCCGGTTCCATAACTAAAATAAGTCTAAAATATATTTATTTAGATAATCAGGTTGCCTTCTCCATCAATTCATCTTAGAGGGTATAGTAATCTCACATAATCCAAGATGTTACTGGAAATGTTGAATTTGGAGCTGCTGGAGTAGGCTGGGCGTGGAATAGTGACACAACATACCATACTGGTTTACGTCCCCCTATGCACTGATTCACAAACCAAAATTTCAAATTATTAGTAAGTTCAAAGAAATTACCTGTGATAAAGCTACCCGACCTTTTCCTGCGGAAACCTGGTAGGTATCTGAACTAAACTTGATACAATTTCAACATTTCAAGGCTCGCTTTTCCAACAACATTTACCTGCTATCAGGGTGATTCAAGTGATCCAAGAGAAAAGAAATTAAAACAAGGGTTGGTAATGTATGAGTAAACGTGTATGTAATGCTTGCTGAGTAGAGTTGTTGAATTTCATAACACCTACTTAATAAATAATATGTCACAATAAACAAAGACTAAATTAATTAATTGATCATCATTTGAAAAGAACATTTTGATATGACGGGACTGTTGTAACAACAAATTTTCAAATGAACTTTGCCAGGCTTGTCTGAAGATTGCGTTATGCTCGTCTAAGGTTACCTTGACGTACAGGCAGCAGTATCAAAAATTCGAGGATCAATGCAGCTTTTTATAACCTCGTTCGTTAAGTAGTTTTGTACACCTAGCAATTCATTCATGTTCATAAATAAAAATCTAATGAGTTAAGTGCAGGAGACCTTGCTGGTCATTGAATCGGACCAGTCGATCTATCGACCAGGGGGGCTATTCTCGAAAATGAGAGAAGTGAACGCTTTCCTATGAGAAGTGAAAGATCGCATCGCTACCTAGTTCTCTTAGTAAATTTATCTCGTATTCTCGAATTAGTGTGATCCGTAATAGGGGCCATACATTAGCGCACAGCAGTGTGCGGATCTAGTCCGACGGACATTGTGAGCGGAAAAATTTTGCCATACACGGCGCTCACTTTTCTGTCATCAGACGAAGTGGAAGACAGTGGGGTGTGTAATAATGGAGCATTCTCATCTTGTATCTTTCGTGTACTTCACTACCTTTTTATACTCGTCTTCCTTCATATTTAAGTTCGCATAACATTTTGATTTTACCGTCCAAAAGCAAGGAAGTTCTAGATAATTTTCGAGCAGACCTCGGATATATTCTTCCGAATTATATTTTCGGTTAACTTCTTGAGTCTAAAAATAAAAAAAACAAAAAACTGGATGCGTGGTCGCCACACGCGATAGAAGTGAAACTTCAATGTTATTAGAGGAATGAAAAATAATAATAATGAAAGAATAAATCGAATTCTAATTCTTCTAACCAAGCGCTTTGTGTTGTCACGAAAACTGAAACGCTGTGTCCTCGCTTTACTGACGCTTGCCTGAGAGAAACAGCGCGAAGCATGAGACAGAGCGTGGCTAAAGAGTGGGGCGTTCGATATTCCTTTTCTCATCTGCCCGTATTCTCAGACTGCTTCCCTCCATTCGTTTCACTTTTCGTGACGCTCGCATTTGCCAACACAGGAACTTACTCTACCGAGACAAGAGAAGTTTCACTTCAAAAGAAAATGGGTAGGTACCTGTGTACTTCCATAAATTATTTGCTTTAAATATGTGAAACAAAGCAGACGTAGAAGTGTAAATACATAGATCAAATAGCTCAATCCGAGGCTCAATCGTAATAGCGCTTTAATACAAATAACTTAACCAATAATAGGTACTTATGGTTTTATCCATGTTTAATCAAGTCCGCGTTTGTTGTTCACCACACACTGGCACATTTCCGCGGGACTTGGTCCGAAAAATCGGGCAGTTTCAATCTAGCGCACAGGGACTTTTGGTCCGATGCGCAGTGCGCGGACTATAGCGGACAATGCCATACATTGGCACATTCGGTGCGCGGACAAGTCCGTCGGACTAGATCCGCACACTGCTGTGCGCTAATGTATGGCCCCTATTATATGCATGAGAATGCTCCTGGACTTAGTTACCTGGCAACAGTATATGTTTTGCTGTAGTTTGACCAAAAAATTTGCAATTGTCATTTGAAGTGTTAACTTGGGTGATGTTTGTTTTGCGTGCGGCTGCATTTTGTATTTATAATGGTAAAGAAGAGAACAGCTCTGGAAATTGGCATTCAAAAAGACATGTTAATTTAATTTATGCAGTTACAAAGTGGGAAGTTTACTAGCGGCTTCACTTTTAAAAAGACCATAAAGTTATTAGTTAAGGAGCCGCAATGGTAAATTATTGCTGTATTTTCTACCATGCAAGACTTTATTAATCTCAATGTGTGAAACAGAAGGAACAAGAATATGGCTACCAGAAAGTTGCATCTGAGTCACAGTGCAGTTGCTGCTAACATATTTCTTTCCAACAGATTTCCATTGACTTTTTATCATGAGGAATGCCAGAGTATTACATAGTCGCAAGCGGGTGCTAGACAACCCCAAACTTATCTTAAGCAGGAGCGTCACGTGACATGTTTTTCTACCAACAGATTTTTCTTTTACTGACTTTTTGTATCATAATTAAGCCAAAATATAACTGCCAGACACATTACATAGTTGCGAGTTGGTGCCAGACAACCCCAAACTAGTCTGAAGAGAGCGATCTGCAGTGCGTCTCATATGTAACTTTCTTATAGTCATTCTTTTTCCTTGTGTTTCATACATTATGATTCATAACGTCTGACATGGTAGAAAATACAGCAATAATTTACCGTTGGGGCTTCCTTATTATATGGGAAGACACAAGCGAAGGGTTCAGTTCTGTCGCTAGTGGTTCTATCTATTTCAATAAGCTCCTGGGTGAGCTCTGTATTTAGCCTAAAGTTTTTAATAAAAGCCATATCGAACAATGTTCGTTGTCGTAAAGTGGTCGTCGAGCTCCGCCAAGAAATTGTTCCTCAGCGTCGACAAGTTCATTCACAACATGCATTACTACTAACACTTCCTTTCGTGAGAATTAATTTTGAATGAAATATTATACCTGTGATTATAATAATAATAAATTAACACAACGTAAAAACTTTTGTTACCTACTAAACACCCCTTTTTGATTATTGTAAAACACAAAAACGACTGTACGTGATTCTATTCTCCTAAAAATTTCCGAGAGAAGGACGTTCTCTTGAGAGTTAGGAGAAGTGAATGATCCTATGATTCAAGAATAGGTCTTATCTGAATATGAGAGAAACACGCCTACTTTTCCTAGGAGGTGAGCATTCTCTTAACTCGAGAATCGACACCCAGACAAAGTTTCATATACAGGCAGCATCAAAAATTCGAGCGATCAGTGCATCTCGTCTACCGGAATTTGTTTTGTTATTTGGAAATATTTCATCTCAAAACGTCTCTATAAAGAAAAATTCAACGGATTAAGTTCCGGAGACGTTGCTACTGTATGACTTATGTACAGGATATGTTTCTGGCCCCTAGCACTGAAGCTCAAGCTTATTTCATAAGTTCTGTCCCTTTGAGGATAATACTTATGGTGGCATTCAATATTACTTTTGTTTCTACAAACATAACTCTAAAGTTTGTAGCTACTACAAATATGCGATGGTGAGTTTTTCCTCCTCGTCTTCACACAAACTGCAATTAGGGTTATCGTTCACGCGAATAGTGGTAAGACGTCTCGCAAGTGATCAGTGTAACGTAAATTGTCCCCCTGCTCACCTCAGCTGGTTTTACCCAGTCGTAATTATCCTCCAGCTCCCTTGCTGGATGATCTGCTAATGAACATCTGCGATTGCCTCAGTTCAGGAGTCTCCAACCAGTACGAGGTATGATCCCGTGTGGTGTGAAGTACCTATTAGACGCGTCCCAAGTGGCGGATAGGGAATGGCCCTGTGATGAGCGTAAATAGGTAAGGGTAGTTGAGAACAAGGCGATCGTCGGGCATAAAAATCTGGTTGGTAGCCCTTTAAAGGACGTTGCCGAGTATCAATCTCCCAGTCCAAGCAGTCGTGTCGTGGTCAAGGGCCTGCACTAGTGTAAACGAAACCGGAGTGTGTCCACTAAGCTGGACTCTGAATCACCCGGGCCGAAAAGAGACAACCTCAGTAAGAAATCCTAATATGGAGAGGTCCGGGATAAAGGAATGCGTGACAGGATAGATCAGTCAACACTGGGGCTGACCTCGGGGCACCGGTCAAACCCTGCTGTTTGCAGCCAAAAGACTGCATACTAAGCATGCGGTTAGATAGAACCATGTCAGTCCTAAACTTTCATTAACCTCAAGGATTAAGATTAGAGACTGTGGTTAAATAATTAATTCAAGAATCAATCATTAACCTTATCCTGTAACCATGCTGATAGAGGGAGTGGAGTACAATAGACAGAAGTCGAGAAAACTGTATGGAACCATTTAGTATATAGATAGGTCCAAAACTACACAGAGCTTTGGTGGGTATCGCTGGCAAAGGCCCAGGAAAAGAATTTGGCATAAACCTGGGAAGCACTCAGCAAAATGCTGTAGTACATAGAACTAACTTAAAATGGTACAAAACTTGTGGTTGTGAATTAGCCTATAATATGCCACTGCTAGAGCTTCCGCCTCCACCACGATATACAGCGGTGGAAGCTCCATCAGTATCTCAATGGCCTCAGTGGGCGTTGTTTGCCTCGCACCTGTGATCTTTAGGCATACAAATCTACAATTCTCATAGCTTGATTAAATATTCCCACTTTCTGGCTTCATGTCACCATATATTTAGTTATCCGTATGTCACTGTGGAGGTTATTACCCAGGAGAATATTCAGGAGACCATTGCTGGCCTTGGCTACCCAGTTTTCCCTATCATTGGGCCCTGGTACCCTTTTTGTAGAGCCCACAGTTAGTTCCTCTGCTGAACACCATCTGTCTACCACTGCATGAGGTTTGAAATCACTCCTCCGATTGCCCTATGATTAGAATAGTAATGTCACCTGCATAGCCCTACGCGTGTATTCCTTCGCGTTTAAGTTCCCAGTTGAGACCGTCCATCACCAGGCTCCACAGTAAGGACGACAAAGCCCCACCCTGTGGACAACCCGCTAGCAGCAGTCAACCTCTAGTCGCATTTCCCAGTGACCTAGTAATAATTATCCTGCCTTTTATCGAAGAGTCTGCCCATTCTGCAAAAGACCGATTGACTTCGCGACTTCCAACAGCTATTTTAATGGAGTCGAAAGACGTATGGTCAAATTCATAAAAGTCTCCACTGATGCTGTTTCTTTACTGTTCAGGGCTCTTTCGGTTCCGTATGTGAGATCATAGAGAGTTCATAGGATTTACTCATTTGGTAAGCATCTATCTAATACAGATGTGTTGTAACTCCATCATACATAGTAATAGTAATACATAGTAATAGGTGCACAATATACCACATATTAGGTAGTGGCGTTATTTGTGCAGTTCAAGTTTTGCAATTATGCAAAAGGCGCAACCGTAAAGCACAGTTATTAATATTGTGATGCCATGGAGCATGTATTATTTTTATTTTGATATTTCGCTACCGGGATGTATGTTTTCGCCTGAAAATCCACATTACTGTGCGATGGACAGGTATCGGACGTGCACAGCCGAACACTCCGTAACAAATATGAAGTATTACAATTGAAGTATCAATTGTTGTAGATTGACACTTTTGTGTATACTGTGGTAATACGCACCAATACTATTCTTATACTGGGGAGGAGACATGGAGCCGCGCGCTCCATCTCCGTAATAAGACAAAACCAGGTAAAGTCTCACATCGACGAATATAATAGCCTCTCAAAATATTCCCTCTACTACTAAATTACCTATTATGCATACAACAATACTTCGGAGGAGAAGACCAGGTTATTTGAACAATGTCTTAAGATTACTGACCTCTCATACCATTTTCATTATTTCTGCTAGTACAGAGCGCTCAAGAATTTAAAAGTATTCTCCGGTTACATTTAACTCAAGCTGGCTATGACTTTGCAATTTCCTAGCAGTAATATGCATTTTCCCTGAATTTTCTAGTCTCCATTAAAGGATTAAAAATTAACGTCCGCGACACTCTTAATGAAAATAAACGGCACTGTGTGAAACAAACTGCAGCGAAATTCGAGGCAGTTTCATTTTAAAAGACACAATTAAAATGCATTGCTTGGTAGGTATAAGATTTTCGCAAAAATACGAGTATTTCGCCGGGAGGGCGTGTGTTCCAGAAATCTACTTCTTGCGGTGTAAATCTTGTCCGCCCCAGGGACAGCGCTGATTTATCAATTGAATTGGGCCGTTTCCTCGAACACAGTACAGTTACGATACATCCTGCCACCCTTTCCTAGAAAATGGTGCTATCTGAGATTGGGCTGCATTGGACAAATAAAAACACGATTTGTTCCAACCGGTCAGAGGCACTTTATACTCTATTTGTGAAACGCTATTAAGTATCTGAAGATTCGTTTTCCGAGAGGGGGCTGGTATTTGATAACATTCGAACAGTGAACGCGCCCATCCTTATCATCTAGAAAGAATTCTTTTTGGGTGGAAATTGCTTTTGTATGGTTATAGTTTGAAACATTGCCTTACGAATGAAAATGTTAGCGTACAAATTATTTTTCTCGTTTGTATATCTCTGCATCGTGTTCTTTACATGCTAAAAAGGGTAGAATTATAATATTTTGAAAACCAGCAAACCACTTCTTAAGAAATCTTCATATAGAATCATTCTCCCTGTTCCATTTTGTAAAGAAAATTACGCTGAATCCAATACTATGGACCAGCATCAATAGTCTTAGAGTCATCGTTGAGACAAACATGGGAAAATAGCTAAGGAATTTTTGTGCACAGCCAGATCGACCGACGCGTGACGTGTACCCTACTGAAAATTTCTGATTATCATTTGAAATCCATTCGGTTGAGGAATAAGGATTCGAATTTTGCAAACCATTTTGTCGAAAATAAGCACAAATTTCCCATTCTTGAAGAAACAAAATTACTGAATTAGATATTTTAGAAGCTGCAGTAATTTATTAAACTCAACGAGCAAGAGGTACAGTGTTTCTACGATTTTCGTTTTTATTATCTTTCTGGCGTTATTTTCAAAGATATGAAAAATCGAAAACTCTTTCAATAAATTATTTATTAAGAATTCTTTAAGTATGATTTGACCCTACATTAGCTATTTCTTTTGAAGTTCATTAAAAATTGTCCAGGCCCGTATTAAGAAAAAATAAAAATTGACGATGTAGACAACAGACGAAACGTCGTACAAAAATAACCTTAACAGTTTGCGAAAGGCAGTGAAAATTTCGAATGCCACAAAAAATGAAAACGAAAATCTTAGAAACGCGGTACCTCTTGCTCGTTGAGTTTTATTTTCTCGAAAACGCTTCATTTTATCGAAACCTAACAAGAGTAACTTTTTATTAGCAAAATGTCCGGGGAAACAAGAAATGCGGTTCAAAATTAAAAATATTCCAGCCCCTTAAAAAATATGAAGTTAATAAAGTAAGGGTTAGTTCACCCCTTGCTCCCCTGATGCACCATCAAAGAGCGGGTAGCATTATTTTATCGACATTCAATCACTGCATACGTCACCAAGAAAATTATCGAAATAAAATTAAAAATACAAATTTTATGTAAAAAAAATGATTTTTATTTTTAAATTTATTTAAGGGAGAATATCTCGGCAGGGGAAGATTGTAGCAGAAAACTTTATATGAACCTAAGATCAGAGCTGGGCAAATTACCGTCTGAAAGTAATTGCATTACTAAATACCAAGTTACCTGCTTGACAGTTTTTTTTTTCAAATACCAATTATTATTATTATTATTTTTTTAGCAATTACCGGTATTTCCATTACTATATTATAATTGAATTACTTCTCGATTAATTGCAAATACTATTAGTAATTGCAATTACTTTGAATACTTACTAATTAATAAAAATGTAACTCAAATGCTACAGATGGGCAGTAGTTGTAATATTTATTTATTTTATTTCTTTATTGTCTGCAATATAATTATACATATTATGGGATCTCAGAGGATTTAGTCCCATTTCATGCGTTCCCGTTTCGCGCGTCGATGAAAATTTTCCCGTTTCGTCGGGCATCATCCCAAACCTCTACCTGGTTTGAGTGCCGTTTCGTGCGCTGACCTGCTAATAATGCAGTAAGCCACTAATTCGAATTTATCTTTACAACACAACGCACAAGAGGTCTAGGGAACAGATGCTAGAGCTACGAAAATATTCGAACATGGCGATGACCTTTCTGTCCTTTTGGACCTGACCGATTTCTTGTTCATAAGAAAAAAGCTGAATCACTAGAGAAAAACAAATTCACCGTGGCAAGACGTGGGGGTACAATTTTATTATAAGGGCAACACACGAACTGGCACTACTTAATTACCCAGTAAATTCTTGACGCTCGAATCGGCACGAAAACAGGTAGAAACCCAAAAACGCACGAAACGGGAAGATACCTCTCAGAGAGACTCCTATCTCACTCTAGAGAATTTACATAAGTAGTTAGAAAATGAGAGCCTCAGGCCAGGCCATCGAGTTCTCCAGGTGCCATCGAGTTCTTCGGCAGTGACCTTGAAAGAGACCAGAGGCTGCTGAAGGAGTCGTTGCGTCATCCGAAGAAGTGTCTTCAGCAGCGGCATCTGCAGCAGCCTCTGGTGTCTTTCAAGGTCATTGCTGAAGAAGTGTGCATGTCTTCAGCAGCGTCTGGTGTCTTTCAAGGTCATTGCCGAAGAAGTGGGCATGTGTTCAGCAGCGTCTGGTGTCTTTCAAGGTCATTGCCGAAGAAGTGGTCTTCAGCAGCGGCCAGGCGCATGCGCCGGGGCTATTCCTCAGGTCAGTCCACCCAGTTCTTCGGCAATGACCAGAGGCTGCTGAAGAAGGGCCTCTGGTGTCTTCGGGGCCTTTGGTTGTGGCTCAGGCGCCTGCGCCGGGGCTTAAAAAGTGCGCGTGTTGCTCATTGTTGCGCAATGGAAGAATGTTCTGGAAATGCTGATGCAATAGTACGCAGATGTTGCAGAATTAATGTTTTTTCTCCTTCTACGTGTTTACCAGAATACGTTCTAAGTTTTGAAGGAAAATAAAAAACTGTTGAATTTATATTTTTACGCCAATATAATAATTAAAACAATAACTACAATTTGTATAAATAGTAAGCATGCATTTACTATAACGCTAAACATATTTAACCTATAAACAAATAATGAGAATATATTAAAAGGTTTAATCTTTTCCTGTTTTACAAAACTGGCAGTCTTTCTGTAGTGGTGGAGGACCATCAATAGTGTCGCAATCATATGTTGTTGACTCGAATCCCCAGTGATGGTAGCAGTAAGTGTATGCATGAGAACTTATATTTTTCTTCTGCTCTTCGGTTAACATACCCAGTTCGACACATCTGCGTAAGTCTGACGGATGTACGTAATATTCTAGGAATTCCTTGGGCAGTTCGGCTATGTGTGTGGGATCCATTAGCAGTAAATGCTCACCATTGTTAAAGAACTTGCCAATGGCTTTCCCCACACGTTTTCGCAGTGTTAAAGTTTGCTCTTGTGGCTGATGTTCTTGTAATTCTGGCGGTTCCAGGTATTTCAGGATCCAGTTCCGCAGCAGTTGAGCGTTAACTTCGGAACAGATGGCGCTGCTGTTTGCGTAATGCTGAATGCAAGGTTCAATAACACGGGAATTTTCTTCTCGAAGTTTCTTTAGCGAGGGGCAGCAGTTGAGCGAATCCAAGTCGAAACACTCGACGTTGTCGGGAAGCACGTTTTTCAACCAAGACACTTTATCTTTACCCTTCACGTAGATCCTATCACAATTGGCCACCGATGACTTTAACTTCGATCGGATGTCGTCGTAGTTCTCCGTGCCACAATTCCAGCTCAAGCCGTGGTAGAAACGTGTCAACCAATGAGCTTGACGTCTGTCACACTCCCTCAACTGGTTCAGGTCGAATGGTGGCTTGAATACCCAGTGGTAGTTGCTGCCGCCGCCGCCGCCTCGATGATTCAACGCAATGAGTGAAACTTCTTTGAATATGAATTCACCGACTGCAGTCATGAAACCCTGAACGTCCGCGACGTACTCCATGGTTGACATGCGAACAAACCCAACGCGAGACTGGAGCGCTCGGTGTGCTTGTGCGACTTTTATACCAGGCGTTTGACAGAGCCGGTGGAGGGGGTATACTCGACGATGCGGTCATGCAGGATGAGACAGTAGGCGGTTGTGTTGGCGGGGAAATTTTCGCTCGACTCAAATTCCAGACGAATGTCCACAGGACCGGACTTGATGCTTTCCGACTGCTTTGATGCGTCAATGACTGCGAGTGGGGCTCGATTCTTGAACTGTCCCCTGCCGTATAGCGGCTCGCCAACTTTTCCATAGTACGAGCACTGAAAGTTCTCATACATCTCATACAGTAAGGCGTATTTCCCGGTGGCGAAATCCAAATTGAGATTCTCGTAGGGGAACGACTCAGAGTTCAGATGTAGTTTGATGTTTGTCAGATTGCAGTGGTCAAACTGGCTCGAGTCCGTGATCGCATTGCCCTTGCGATTCGTCTGGAAGGCCACAATGACGTAGCGCGGTTTCTCCAAGTGCGTTGCGGTCTTGATTGCCCACGTCTGTTTCGTCGCTTGCGGCAACAGCGGATACTCGTAAAGTTCCCAGCTGCGAAAGCACAGTTGAAGCGTTCTCTCCTCTTCGACGATCTTGAGGAGATTTAGACGTTCCAGATCGGAGGGGTAGACATACGGTACCCTCCAATGCACCTTGCTCAACTCGATCCTGGTGTTTGCTGCGTTACCCACGAAGGCGTTCCTATCGCTCTTCGAGCGATTCAGAATGAGCTCGTGACGCACATTCAACAGCACCTTGTGGTAGTCTTCTAGGAATCCGAGTAGGATTCTTCCCGGGATGCACACGTTAAAGTTCCCGTTCGCGTCAAGCACATGGGTCGGCGCATCACCGGTCGTCGTCCAGCCGGCATTCTCCAGCGCACGCGCCTCACCCTCATTCAGAGAAGCTATACCCTTTAATGTGCTCGTGATGCCCACGTTCTTCGTTCGATCCACCTCCACTCCGTTGATTTCGTAGCGGACGTCGTCCAGCAGGAAAGTGAAAGCGTTGTTTGTGAGAGCGGCAGCGGCCCCCTCACCCTCACCCGTCACGAATCTACCTTCCATGTAGATGCAACTGATGTGCGGCAGTATGTATGCGTCCTGTTGCTGCACTGGTATGCGTATTTCATCGTTGGCGTTGAATGTCGTCGACACGTACGGTTGATGCACGTGCACCTCTACGCGCCGTGCGGACTCGTCCAAAACAGCACCGTCCAGAACACGAAAAGTATCCACGTTTATGTTTGTCATCTTCAATAAAGTTCACGTGACAGACCGATGACGTAAGACAGTGAGAAGTAAATATACCCCTCAACCAAGCCCACAATAAACTCTTCTTGGTACTCAAGTCCTCTTCCTCCTTTGTTTCAGTCGATATCCCAGGGACGTCAATATTGCTTTGCTATCAGTGCTAAGCTGGCGGATTTGTCGATGAGCTTTGTTCGCGTGGTGTACAGCTGGACTGTTGCTTGTCTGCTGCTGCTGCTCTGAATCACAAGTGATGCCCGTTCCAACAACGTACCCGCTTATATACCTGTTTCGAAAGGCTATGCCCATAATGCTCGCTATAATGCGTCCAAGCGAGTGTCCTCCCTCGCTATTTATAGTCTCTTTATGTGCAACCGGACAATTATCTCTTCACCGCGAAAATTCACCAGTGTGCCGTTTTGATCGACAATGCGCACCGTCACGTTGTCTATACTGTTGAGAGTGATGGGCAGGTATATTACGTTGCTGGGCACCTCAACAATCTTGTAACCGGGCGGCACGAGGGGGAAAAATTCGTGTACGGTGTGGACTAAGTTACCATTTACGTACGATCCGGTGGTGATGTTGCACTCTACGCGTATCACGTCCACTTTCAGTATGCTGACGGGCAAGTCCGACTCGTGCCATCTATTCGGTGCAAGTATGCGTCTATTGAATCCAAGCAGAGAAGCCAAACAGTTGTCTCTGTCAAAGTTTATCTGTTTCCCGAATTTAATTTCGCACTTCAGGGTGCTGTTGTTGGCGCGCAGAATAAAGCTGGTATCACCCGAGGGTAAATTGTTGCGCAGGTACTCGTTCAGGTCTTCGATCTCATATGAACCAGTGGGTATGGCGAGTTCCGCGTCACCGCTACCATAATAGAACTTATTGTTTGATTCGTCCACGTTCGGCACCGAGTTGAAGGTTTGGAACAGTACAAGCCCCAGCACGTAGTTGCCGTCCTCCAATTCGATAGGTGGGAAAAAATTGCTGCTCAAGACCGAACTGTTTCCCGTCAACGACACCGTCAGAGACTTGGTGGTGGTCATGATCCGCCGTTGTTGTACAAAAACTTTAAGCACAGGTGTCCACAGATGGGTGAGTTGAAGCTCTGCTCCCAGTCGTGATTGTACTGTATGGTGGTGGTGCGGCTACCGAGGTATTTAACGAGTTCTGCGGGCGGTCGCAGGTTGCCAAAACTGTCAAAGTAGAGGACGCGCGACCCTCGCTTTATGTACGCTACCCAGTGGGTGCCAGGACCGCTTGCGTCATCCAAATTGACGATAGCTGACTCGTTGCGTTTGGGTTTCCCCGCGGGCAAGCCGTTGCGCATGAACACTCCCCGGAAGTGGGGAATTTTCAGATCGATTGAAGCGTACTTGTTTAGATCGATGTCGGTGAGTGGTCTTCTCGGTAGCCTCAGTAGCGGTTTTTTGCCGGCGCCAAGTACAGACCCAAGCCTTTGCGGTATGGTTTCAGGTAGAGTCCGCTTCCCGGTTTACCCATAGCAATGGCCTCCATGGTCTGATTGTGGCGTTGATGTTCGCCTAGCTCTTTTCGGGCCTGTGAAGCATCGTTCACTGCCTTAGCTACACCTGCCGCCCCTCCAGCTAGCGCACCGAGAGCCGATAGACCCGCAAAAATTGGTATCAGGGGTAATATTCCACCAGTCTTCGGCACCGGGATGACGCGCGGCAACGGCTTCCTCTCTTTGCGTCGAATTACTTGCTTAGCCGCTGCCAGGGCTCTGTTCACCGCCATAACCGTATCCTTGGTGTTCTTCACTGCAGCTCGCGCCTCTCTCGTCACTCTGCCGAGCGAAATACGATCTTTGACCTTCTTCTTCTTGGTGCCGACACCCATACCCAACTTGACTTTAGCTTTCATTGCGTTAGTTATGACCCAAGCAGCTGCACGTTCACCCAGAGATGCGTCCTTTGCCAAAACCCTGTGCCACGCACTGTCCGCCAGTCTTCGGTCAGCTTCGTGTCGTTTCGCGAGCTCCTTCGATTGCGAGTAGGCAATGTCGTGGGATCTGCACGCTTCGTCCGTGGGATTTATGCCCCGATCACCTCTTGCCAATCGCTCCTTAAGTTTTGTACCTGGACCACAGAAGTTGTAACCGGGCAGGTGCAATTCCACCGGCAGTTTTCCAATCAAATCGTTTAAGAGTCCTTTCCCCTTGCGTGGTTGTCGTCGTCGTCGAAGTGGTTTGACTGTCGGAGACATACTGACTGGAGTATAAAAGGTTTCGACGCGTCTATATATACTAGTTCGACGACGATGAAGTTCGTGAAACAATCGGAGAGTTTACCGGTCATGAATGTATGCGGCGCAGGCTTCGAGCCACCCGCCAACAAGAGACTCAAACACGGACTCCTCTTCCCCGACACCGTGAGATCCATCATCTGCGGTCCCTCGAACTGTGGCAAAACGAATTTGATTTTGTCGCTGCTGTGCGCACCGAACGGGTTGCGTTTCGAGAACGTCTACATCTACTCCAAGTCCCTGTACCAACCAAAGTACCAACTGCTGGGGGAGATTCTGCGGGCGGTGCCGGGTGTCGGCTACTTTGCCTACGGAGATGGCGCGGACATCGTGCCACCCGAGAACGCCCTGCCCAATTCCGTGTTCATCTTTGACGACGTGGCCTGCGACAAGCAGAACGTTATGCGCGACTATTTCGCCATGGGAAGACACAAGTCCACAGACTGCTTCTACCTCTGTCAGACGTACACGCACATCCCCAAACACCTGATACGCGACAACGTCAACTTTCTTGTTCTCTTCAAGCAGGACGACTTGAACCTACGTCACGTGTACAACGATCACGTGAACACCGACATGGACTGGTCGGTGTTTCGTTCAGCTTGCGCCGCATGTTGGACATCCAAGTACGGATTCCTGGTGATAGACAAGGACAGCGATATGAATCAAGGGCGGTACAGGAGGGGCTTCGATCAGTACCTGATCATATAAAAGGGAAGCTGTTGACACAGACAGCTGTATTCGCAAACATCATGGCTGCTGACACAAGCAAGAATAGGAAGAGAAAAAAGGATCGGATGCTTAGCAAAGAGATTATCAAATCAGCTGACGCCATTCGACGCAAGTACCGCTCGCTCAAGTCGATCCAAACGAGTGCCGAGGAGCGCCTGAGACGACGCTTCCAACCACTCACCGAACCGCTGCAAGAAATGACCCGTAAACTGGACTCTCTCAAGGAACCCTCAACGCTAGCGCCCGCCCTGACGCAGCCCCCTAGTTTCGCCAACGACCTCATCGATCTGGACGGTGAAGCGGCAGCAGCGCCATCTTTCGATGACAAAACTCCGCCGCCTACACCTACGACGCCCGGTCCCAAGGTCAGTTCACACATCGAGAGACTGCTGCGCAATGAGAATCGCAGAGATTTGGACACCGTGTACGGAGTCAGAAGACAAGCCGGCGATGTCGACGACTCGTTCATGATTGGAAACTCAGCCATTCAGTTTGTCGACGACGATGTCTACGTGCAGGACAAACGGTATCCGGGCACCAGCGGTCTCTACGAGCTGCTCTTCTACAAAGACCCGCACAATTACACCAAGCGTGATTTGAACGCGTACAAGAACATAATACTGACCACGAATGCTCACAAGGTGGGATACAGGGATCAAGCTCGTACTCGGGGCACCAACAGCACCAAGTACAAGAGCATCATCAAACGATTTACAAAGGATGGTGGTGGTGGTGGACTGTTGATGCGCGTCACCGATAAAAACAGCGAGTACGTGTATTGGAATGACATAAATGAACTGGTTCAACGTTTGTACTTGCTGCATGCCTCCAGAGCGGCCGGCAACACCTCACACGACAACGAGATTGCGTCTATTGTTGAAGAGCTTATGGAGGAGGGGGTTATAGTATAAGAAGGGGAGCAGCAGCAGCAGCAGCGCGAGCCTCAATCATGTCCGTGGACAAGTTCGGACGGCAGCTGGTTGGACGATCCAAGAAAGCATCTTCGCAGGCGTTTGTTCTGCGCGGACCGCCTGGAGTTGGTTTCCTGCTGACCCAGTCCGGGGACTATAACATAGACAACAAGCGTCTGACCAATGTTGCTAACGCAATCGAAGACCCCGACGCTACCAATAAAGCTTACGTGGACAGTTTATTTGCAGCACTGGGACTGTCAATTGATCACGCGGTGCGTACAGGAGCGGTGGCCCCTCTCGGCCGGAAACTAGAAATAGTCGAGCAAGACCTGGAAAAGGTCAGAGATAGTGTAGCGTTGCTGTTTCGCGAACACAGTGATAGACTGCACGCGCTAGAATTAGGTTTGGCGCAATTGCAAAACGACAAATATTTGGTGGGGGAATGAATGAGAAGAAGGGGCTGATTGACGAGTTACACAAACCCGCACGACGAAACTTCCCGAGGCGCAAGGTGATAATCCGCGATTTCGACGACCTCTGGCAAGCGGATCTGGTGGAGATGATCCCGTACGCGAAGGTGAATCGCAACTACAAGTACATTCTCATGGTGTTGGACACGTACTCCAAGTACGGGTGGGCGGTGCCCCTAAAGACGAAGACGGCATCGGATGTGGTGCAAGCGTTCGCCCCTCTGCTGCAACGACAACGATCACCGAAGAATTTGCAGACCGACGACGGCAAGGAGTTCTTTAACGCACGCTTCAAGGCTCTGATGACCGAGCACGGCATCAATCATTACTCCACGTTCACGGAGAAGAAGGCGAGTTGCGTGGAACGCTGGAACAGAACCATCAAGGAGAAGATGTGGAGACTGTTCAGTTTACAGGGCAACCACAGATGGCTCCACATTCTGCCTCAACTGGTCGGCGAGTACAACAAAACAGTGCATTCTGTGACGGGAATGCGCCCCGCTGATGTCACAAAGGATACGAAACTCAATTTTGGAGCGGCGGCAGCGGTCAGGGTGCAGACAAAGTTTAAGCTGTGGGACAAGGTGCGCATTTCAAAGTATAAGCACGTCTTCAGCAAGGGGTACACTCCAAACTACACCACCGAGGTGTTCACCATCGTCAAGGTGAAGCATACGAACCCAACCACGTACCATCTTGAAGATTACCAAGGGCAACCGATTCGGGGATGTTTCTACGAACAAGAGCTGCTGAAGACCAATTACCCCAACACATACCTGGTGGAGAAGGTATTGCGAAGGAGGGGCGATCGCATGTTTGTGAAGTGGCTCGGATTTGATGACTCACACAATTCGTGGATAGATAAGGGTGACTTGTAATAAATAAAACAGGAGTTGTTTACATAGAACATTTTTATTGAAAATATAGATAATTTATCAAATACATGCGTTTATTTACAAAACATTCTGGTCCATAATACTATAGTGCCCGAGAGGTAGTGTGTTTACACCATCATCGAGCGTGTGGCGTTTGTCATCTTCGGCACACAAACTTTTCTTGCTAATCTCGTACGAATAGAGCTCGTGATTTTTCGATCGAATCGAATTAAAGGTGGCCTGAAGTTTCAAATTGCCAAATAATACTCGTTTATAGTCGTTATGCGTCAACTCCTTGACTGCTGAACGGCCGATTCCCTTGGATTTTTTAATTTCAATAGCGTCGTCCTCGCACAGAATAGAGTACATTTTCGGTTTTAGTGCTACCAACTCTATAATAATTTTACCATCCAATTCATGCTTGAACTTGCCAATGACTTTTTTGTTTACCGGCGGAATATTGTAGGGATTCCCTGGGGGATAGCCGGAAGTGTCAAAATGATCCTTCGCATCGGCTCTAATTATTTCGTATAAATCGTCAGTGCAGCACTCGTAAATAAAACTGTCCGTATCCGTGTAACAAAGCGAGGCATTTAAATTTTTGTGTTCTTTTACATAGTCGTAGTGAAATTTGTACATCAGTTCTTTTGCCAACTCCAACACGCAAAATCCCACATAGATTGGCTTATTGAAGACTATTTCTGTCTTTTGTAATTCAATGGCCACCAAGTTCTCCGAAAATATCACGCAGTTCTTAAAATTGGGTTTTGCTATCAGAGACGTCGCGCCACATTTACCATCCCAACGCGTCACCAATTTGATGTCGCGCCGTTTCCTAATATTTTCAATTGTTTTCCCATACACTGCATTATTCATGAATTTGTACTGATCCTTTTCAAATTCATCCTTGGACTCTGTTCGTAATTTCGTGTTCAGATCTATGTACGGTTTGAGCCATTTAGACTGCTTAAATCGCAAAACTCTGTGGACCTTTTTTAACAGTAAACCGTGATTTAAACATTGCTGTAGATTTCTATAATGGATAACGTATCGAGATTTATCGTGAAGGGTTAGCATCAGTTTCGATTGGTTGGATAGGTCTGATGTGCGATGTTCTGAGCAGAAGGGGAAGTCCGCGTGATGGTCATGTATTGTTTCCGGATACTCCAGATCCACCTCTAGCGCATACCCATACTCTTGATCCCCTTCGAATAAGGTGTATTTTTCCTCCAATAGCTGCTGCTCGATCACGGCAATCTCACTGTCCTCCAACCACGCAAACCCTCCGTACGGCAGCGGTTGTGACAAACTGTGTCCGTACAGATTGTTTGCATCTATGTAGAAGAGAAATTTAGACGGTTTCGACGGATCAAAATTTTTCATATATTTGTTATTTGCTCTAGAAAATTTCTTGTTTGCCACAACCACTCCTCCTCTCAGTGAACGTTCGAAAAAATTTATCATTTCCACGTCTGTCAGCAGTTCGAGTTTGACCTTTGTCATCTTGAGCATTGCTTGAAACGTGTATCCCGCTAAAGTGAAACAGTGAAATGGATCCAACGAATACGTTTCCAAACACACGGAACGAAATTTATTCACTACATCTGTCAGAATTAATGTGTCCAGTTTGAGGTAGATGTCAGAGTAGTCTGCTAGAGTCTGACAACCAAATGTCCGCCAAACCTTCTGCGCATGTGCATAGTCCTCTTCCGTAATGTCGCTGTCGTTGAGTTTACTGTAAAAAGCATTCTTCGGTGGGAGTTCGGTTTCTTCCAGACGTTCCCACGAGTTCACGTAATCATATGGGAACACCCCCTTCCTACAAATCAACTGTAAATTTTCCGGATTGGAAAAGTATCTTCTGGTTACGTTGTACTCGTTTGGATTCAAATTCTGCGCCAATTTCTCTAAGGACGATGGTATGAAACGATACGAGTCTAGGAAGCGCATTTTAACCCCGCCCATCTTTTTCGAAAACGAAATGTAATTTTCCATCGTTATGGGCAGTAGATCAATTGGTTCCGTGTCGTAGGCCAACTCCTTTATGATTAAATGTCCGTCGTAACCGCTCAAATTGTGAAATAATACGGGTACGAATCTGCAAGTTCGATATAGCAAATTGCATTGCGCATGCGCAGGTCCCCGGTACTTCCCCGTTATGTGATCGTGATCTTTCACTCGCTCTTCCAGTAAACCAAAAGGTTTCTCGCACATGTGGCAAATGTTGCACGTTTGAAATTCATGCAGCTGGATGTCATTCAATGGTTCCATACCCACGTCTCCGGTCACTATTGGCTCTATAACCGCAGCTATTTCTCGAAGTTTCGAAACAAACCAGCTGACGCAATCTTTTCCGCGATAAATCTCAAACCTTGACAGGCTATCGTCATAGTTACAAATCAGGTAAAAGGCAACGCTATACGGCTCGTGTTTCTGATATGCAAGCGTACTCGAAATGTCGGGATCATTTTTACATGCGGAAATTGGGCGGGTGAATGCTTCAAAATCACCGACGATGAGGAATGGCACCGGCTCTTTAAACCAATAATTTTGAAATTGCAAAATGTCATTATTCCCCTCCGTTGGTAGCGTAATTTTGACGTGACATTTTTTTGCCGAGCAATCTGGCATATGTCTATCGTACTTTTCCAAGGAATAAAAGGTGACTAAACACCGATCGCACACGTGAATCCGACCGTTGTGTTGTGAAAACTGAGGTGAGCATAGACGCGACATATCTTTAACCCACGCGTAATGCCCTATGCTATTATTCTCATTCGTAATGTATAACAAATTCACATGCCTTTCCCGTTTTTCCTCAGTATAATACAAAGGACCAATTACGTTACACTTATTGTCTAATCCAAACACATTAATAGATATGTTATTCTGTCTTTCAAACTTGGAAATGTCTGTCAATTTCACCGGAATGGAAATACCTGTGGTGTCCAAAACATCCGTATACTTTGGATAACTTGACACTCGATAACTATGTTCCTTTGCGGGATAGATCGCACAAACTACAGCGTGGAAAAAACAAGCCATACCTGTATTACGTACATTGACAATGGCCCTTCGTGCAGCTATTACTTCTGGCAGTGGTAAATAGCTGGACGTTCCACCACGCAGTGGATTGTATTTATTAATATTTACGGCCAACGAAATGACTTGGGTGAAGGACCAGCCACTGTTTTTCGCAGAAAATTCCACTAGCTGCAATAGTATGAACAAAAAATGTTAGTGACACGGCCCACACAAGAATTGATTTGTAAACAAGTGAGCTCGTATCGTTTTGAATTGTGAAGATGAGGTCGCGCACTGGTTTCATGAAAAAATGTACGCTTATAATGAAACAATAAGAAACATTTTATATTGTAGTCAAGCCTTAAAAGCAAACCACCCCCATATTCCGATCCCCCTCGTCGAGTCCTTTAATTTGATACCCCACATCACGTAGTTTTCCGTACGGGTAGGCATTGATTAGACTACTGTTTTCAAATAATTAGCGCTGTAGGATGTTCTACTACCGAGAACTAAGATGTTTACACATCAATAACTATATGGTCTCTTAAGATTATAAGTTGATTACGTACCTTGGTTTTAAGTTTATCCGTTACTTCCTTGTACCAATTTGCCATCTCGGACGAATCAGAGAAAGACGAAGCGGTAACTATTGTATTGCTGGAATTAAAATATTTGCACTCTTCAGCCGCAGTCTCTCCTTGTCCACACAGTTTAAATGTGCAACAAAGGCTAAAGTTGACCTTTGCTGCAGCCTCTCTCTTTAATATATTCTTTAGTCGCGTCTTAATGAGATGGTAACAATCTTCAATGAACGCATCTGGATCAGTATGACGCTTATTGATTATTAAACCGGTCCTTATTCTACTGGTAAAAGCCGAAGCGATGTCTCTCCAAATAATTCGACCAGAACGCTTCTTATTTGAATTTGATGCAATTCCAGAACCCAAGTGCCTCTGGTTTTGTATTATATTTAAACACACTTTAATATTTGATATGTTACACTCTACATGTCTGCGCTGACCGAGAGTAAGTTTATCACCAGTTTTCAAATATTTATAGTGGGTCCTGAGCATGCGCTTACATATCTTCGAAAAAGAATGAATTTGTTCCACAGACAAACTCCTTTTATTAGCACATACCTGTCAATTATTATTCGAATTAGCGCATGCAAAAATATGTGGAAACAAAGAAAACAAACTTACTTCAAATAATTTTTTCACCATATCTGATGATAGTGTCTGTATTTCAGATTGCGATTCCATCGTCAATACTGCCTAATCACTCGCACCACAAAATATTATGTCCTTTGTTGAAACTCAAAACGTAATGTCAACACTGCTTTATCACTATAGAACGGTCATAAAACAACTGGCGGATGCCACCCAATCTCACTCTATTTATACAGATTCTTATCTTCGCAGAACATTCCAGAAGAATCCTTGAGTGTTATCAATTCTAAGAATTACTTTAGTGCCGCGTGCAAATAATTTATGTATGTGTCACGTCTTATCTCCTTGTTAATCGATTGTTCCAGAAGAAACCTTGAATTTTATCGCTTCTAAGAATTAATTGAGTGCCGTGTGCAAATAATTTATGTGCCTGTCACGCCTTATCTCCTTGTTAATCGAAAGTTCCAGAAGAAACCTTGAATTTTATCGCTTCTAAGAATTAATTTAGTGTCAAAGCGGCGAGGAAGTCTTTGATCTTTATCGACAAATGACATAAATTTTTCGAATTGATAATCATGTTTATTTTGACAAGGTCTTTAAACAATCATGAGTTTATTTTTTTAACGTTGTTTAATGGAATGTTCGAGAACAAAGCGGTGAGAAAGTCTTTGATCTTGCTCGATAATCATTATTCGAACTGATAACATTATGCTTAATTCGGCAGAACTTAAGTAAACATGACTTCCCAGAATAGGTCCATAGCAATATTACAACATATTTGTTCACATATTTCTTATTTTTTGCCTATATAAGTAGCTGAGGTGTACGTGGCTACAATTCAAATGGTCAAAAGACAGCATCAGTGTCGCAGTAGTGTGTAAAAATTAAGTAGTGATTGTGGCATTTACTTATTTTCGCATTGCATTATGGAAACATTAAGCGAATTAAGTCTCTGTGAGGACGGCATACCAACAGTTGATATTAAAGCACTGACAATTGATGTGCCCTATCCTATTCGTAAAATGAGGAGAGTGAAAACACGTCATGGAGATCGCATCTTAGTGGAACTTCAAGACTGTCGATGCTTTCTACCATCCAGATTCGGGATTTTAACAGAATCTGATATTTGTGAAGTATTGAAAGAGCCCAGAGGTTTAATTTTCGCAGGCGAATTAGTAACCGGACAAGGATTTAAAACGTCCAAGGTGAAATTCGTTACGCTTCCTTAAATGCACAATTTTATTTGTAATGTTTTTATGGATTAAAGCAATACATACTTACATA
Organism: Xestobium rufovillosum; assembly: GCA_963966045.1. Classification (NCBI taxonomy): domain Eukaryota; kingdom Metazoa; phylum Arthropoda; class Insecta; order Coleoptera; family Ptinidae; genus Xestobium; species Xestobium rufovillosum. Next base: position 17,520,666 of record OZ014493.1, on the reverse strand, counting down.
AATTAATTTATCTTTGTTTTTCTGGCACGGAGGGAAGTTGTCCATCATACTAATTATTGATGTCCAAAAAAATCACGCTTCTAGCATACATTTATTGGAAAAGCACACAAACAAATATTCTAACATAATGGTGAGTATTATTTAGTAATCAATTCAATAGTTCAGTTGGTTCCCATGGAATACGGTAAATTATATAATATAATTTATTATATTAAAATACATTTTGTCAATTAAAATAATATAATACTGTTCATAATATGATTTGATAATATTATATTAAAATACATTTTATTCATTAAAATAATAAAATAGTGTAATCAAACTCGTGACGCTGCTTATACATCGTTGGCTGCAACAAGAGAAAAATCATAGTTACGAAATTATACTAGTAAACAAACAAACAAACAAACAAACAAACAAACAAACAAACAAACAAACAAACAAACAAACAAACAAACAAACAAACAAACAAACAAACAAACGGACAAACAAACAAACGGACAAACAAACGAACAAACAAACGGAGGGACAAACAAAGAAATAACTTCATTCATTATAAACAAACAAACAAACAAACAAACAAACAAACAAACAAACAAACAAACAAACAAACAAACAAACAAACGGACAAACAAACGGACAGACAAACAAACAAACAAACAAACGGGCGGACAAACAAAGAAATAACTTCATTCATTATAAAAACAATTAATTTTCCACTACTAAAATTGTGAATCACAAAATCGGCAATTTTCCACTACTAAAATTGGGAAGTCCAAAATCCACACTTTTTATCTACTATCACTGCATATTAAAAAATCTAAATACTTTACTTACGATTTACAATATTGACCCAAATGACCACAAGTTCACTGCACGATTCCAACAAAATTATCTTGGTTTCTTTCTCCATGAATAGTCCAGAAAATAAAACATTTTCGGTTTCCGTTGCCATGTGCGATACAATTCCGCACATAATCATTTTGGGTTGGTTCTAAAGATATAAAATAGTTTACAATTATGGAACAGATACGTGAGCTTTTTAACTACATATAATGAAATTATAATTAATGAGTTTTATAAACAGAATGCTTGAACAATAAAAGAAATGATTACTGCAAATGGACTTACTTTTAAATTTTCCGGTAAATTTTGGAGGATAAAATGGTACAATAAAATATCTCCAACATCATCTTGGCCAATTACAACATCCATATTGGGAAACTAACTTTTACCGCACCTATTCCGTGGGAACCAACTGAACTATTGAAGTGATTACTAAATAATAATTCTCGCAATTATATTCGTTATATTTATCTCCCAGCTTTTGCCGAGCTTGCAAAATTTTGGTAACATGCAGAAGTTATCAAAAACAACAATCAATCGAGTGTTTATGTGTCTGGCGGTGGCCTTCAAACTTTTTATGTTCTAGAATGATTTTATTATAATAATACAAACAACAGGGTATAAAATAATCTCGATCATCTTGTAGAGTTTGCGACATATTAAGTGCACATGTACTTATTAGCATGCAGAATGTGGGAGTCAAACCAAACAAATATACATTTCCTGTCGGCAAAGTTGAAAGGTTTTTCTAGAACGTTCTTAGCTATTAATATTTCATCATAATAAAAACAATAAATCATAACATCTCTTATCGACTTCGAATCTATTGTTTCTTTCTCAAACTTTGATAACAATATTTATTTAGTGTAAACAATTACAAACGTTGGAATTTCCGAGAAAAAACATTAATTCTGCAACATCTGCGTACTATTGCATCAGCATTTCCAGAACATTCTTCCATTGCGCAACAATGAGCAACACGCGCACTTTTTAAGCCCCGGCGCAGGCGCCTGAGCCACAACCAAAGGCCCCGAAGACACCAGAGGCCCTTCTTCAGCAGCCTCTGGTCATTGCCGAAGAACTGGGTGGACTGACCTGAGGAATAGCCCCGGCGCATGCGCCTGGCCGCTGCTGAAGACCACTTCTTCGGCAATGACCTTGAAAGACACCAGACGCTGCTGAACACATGCCCACTTCTTCGGCAATGACCTTGAAAGACACCAGACGCTGCTGAAGACATGCACACTTCTTCAGCAATGACCTTGAAAGACACCAGAGGCTGCTGCAGATGCCGCTGCTGAAGACACTTCTTCGGATGACGCAACGACTCCTTCAGCAGCCTCTGGTCTCTTTCAAGGTCACTGCCGAAGAACTCGATGGCACCTGGAGAACTCGATGGCCTGGCCTGAGGCTCTCATTTTCTAACTACTTACATAAATATTCGAGTGGAGTATCATGAAAAATAACTCACAGGATCTGATATAATATCGCAACTACCCCTACCTCCCACCATCAAAATGTGCATTATGCATATCTATGCAAGTCTGAACACGAATTTCAAGTAGATTTAACTATAATTACTCGAAAGTAATTGAATTACTAGTAAAGTAATTGAATTATTATTGCATTTCCAAAAAGTTATGAAATTACCAAGTACTTCACGAATATATGTGAAATACCAATTATCAATTACTTATTTAATAAAGTACTTCAAATAAACGTTGTCAATTACCAAAGGTAATTCAATTACTAATTGAAATACTTTTAATTGAAATACTGCCCAGCTCTGCCTAGGATGTTATTTTCGTGTAATCTATACGCACCCGAGAGATTTCCCACCTTTACCGTATACATAAAACACTCCTTACTTTCAGTTCTCCATTTTAAAATTATCTGCATTTATACAGATTGTCCCATGTCAGCTGCTAACGTTTTATTTCGAATTAAAGACGGGTAGATATCTGAGGGTCGTTATTATTTGCAAGGTGGTAATTTAAATTTAAATTATTTATACGTAAATATTGGTGTACCATTTTGAAAATGTGCCGTCGCAATGTGAAAATATTTATTTCTTTATTATTTACAAATTAGACAATTAGACATTACTTGAAAGTGAATATCTCAAAAATTATTCACTTTAGAGGCATGGACGTTTACACGTAATCGAATGAATGGTCGACACGGAAAACAAGTACTATGACAACAATTATACGGTTCTATAATTTAGATTTTTTTTAATTTATTAACTTGGTCATGTAATTTATTGCTAATTCCTTGTTTACTATTTCCAGTTTTTTTATCCTATGGAAGTTTCTCCTAGATATTCCTTTCACCAAAATATCACTGCTACATTTTTATTCAATCCGAAGATATTTGATTTTCAAAACTTCCTTGCATTAATTTGTCAAAACTTTTAAAGAAATTCCAATAATTTCAAGAAAATGCATTTTAGGCAAAAAAATATTTCAAACGACCTCATAGTAAAATCAATTAAGAAATTCAAGAATGCAGACAAAGAAAGTTAAAAGTGTTGTAGAGATAAAAAAGTAAACTGCGATTGTTTTAACAACTTAACTGATATTTATTTGTTTTAGGGAGACATCTGTCATTGAATTCTTCTTCAGCACATGTGCTTTTGCCTTGGGATAAATTCTGTGGTGCAGGTACAGCAATCGTCAGACGTGATGGCGAGCAACAGAGATGCGCAGTTAAGTAATCCCCACTATTCATCCACTACGCTCTCGACTGGGATTGGTTTTCGGTGGACCCACGCAACTGTCAGTGGCGCACGATTAACTTCATAATAAATTCATCTATAGTCCAGGGAACCTCGCGCCACTGCCTGAAACTAGGGCGTGGCCTTGCCTGCGCGGGCTGTCGCCATCACCTTTGACGATTGCTGTATCTGCTGTATCTCTTATCGTTGGCTTCTCTGGATTATCTTCGTTTACTGTTGCTTTTTGTGTATTTTTTACTAATTTATTATATCCATGCTATACTGAAAACGTAATATTTCCACTTTAGTAGCAATACACTAGGGGTAAAAGGTTTTCCTTGTTAAATGAACAAATACGTTCATTCAATAGCCGCAGTTTGATTGACTGACGCACTACACGTAAAAATTTTATTTCTGCATTATTATGCTCGTAGTATAGCTATCGAAAATTCCGCTTGGAATCTGCCTCTCCGTTGCAAATTAAATTGGAATGGATTTCTGGTTACAGCGCTGCCGATATTAAATTTCGAATGCACATTTATTTTATAACCCTTTCTCGATCCCTGTCAGAAATTACGACACTTCCAGTTATTTAAACTGTAATAAATTTGGTATTGCTTCCGTTTTACGGTGAAGCAACATTAGCGGTTTGGTGAAAAAAGTTTTATAAAAGGTTCTGTTTAGTAATCCAGCTGAAAAATGACTTGGTGATGAGCTTATCGCGTTATTCTTTTAATATACAGAGTTAATAATAAACACATTACACTTCATTCCTGAACTTTGTAATGGATTAAGGAACTTTCTCCCGTACCAAGAAAATGATGATTAATAACCCTTCATTATTAACAGCATTAGTTCATACGTTCGCACAAGTCTCTCCTTCACAGGAAATTTATTTATGGAGTTGTCAACTATGTGTTGGGTGTGTTTGGTTGTGCGTGCACACATTTATTAGGGATACAAGGCATTTAGGGTCATGATTTGCGAATTTGATGACCTAAGCGCTAGCAGCGGGATCCGCAAATCGAGTCATTCATTGCTCAAAACTTGCGGCTTGACACGAAACATTTGTATGTAATGCTGTCATCAGGTGGAGCAATTTAGATGTTTCATGGGTCGTGCTCATGACGATGCAACATTTGCAAGGGGGAGTCACAAATTTCATTTTATGCTTAACGTAAATAAACGTTACAGATCGTACCTATATAAAATACACCTAGACCGCTTGTATAACAAAAAGGTCATTTGCTGTTTTATGGTTATTTTAAAATCATGATACACGAAATGCAAAATCAATTAATTGTAAATTCAAACAGCTTATTCTCAGTCAGAAATAAAAGTTTTGTTGTAAATTTACAAATAGGTGCTGGATGGTGAAATCAGAAGTCAGAACAAACTTAAGAAAAACAGGGAACACTTAAGTAGTCAAGATTACATTTAAATCAGTTCTTTGTCGGATTACCTACGCACAACGCCTAGGAACGTAGTCCTAAACTTCTTGCGAGTTAGCTGAACATTTCCTGTTATGAAATACCTACATAGAAGTTCAATAATCTTTTGAGCTGATCTCATACATGTTGTATTGGGCTCATAACAGGCAAGCATACGAGCTAATCAATTCCTGCTATCTCCTTAAGGAACGTTTTTGAACTATTCTTGCTCTACGTGCCCTAATTATTATTATACAGGGGTGTCCCAGAACAACGGCACAATATTTCTGGAGCATTTAGTTTGGGTCAAAATTAAACTTAGAAATTCCATAATTTTTTTTCTAGGACGTCTCCCTTCGAAGCTATTCGCCCTGAAGAAGGTTTTTTGGTGGTAGGTAACTTTCAAACTACTGTATCGAATGTTATAAAATTTGGACTGTAAACATAGTAAGTAAGTAATTTCTCAAAAAAGGTACTCTTATTTGAAACCGTTAAAACGGCTCGTTTCCGAGAAAAGAAATGCATACAAGGATATGATTTATCATTTTTACAACACTAGTAGGCTCTGAAAGATGAACTCCTTCAAGAAACGTGTGAGAAAATGAAAATTACATAAAAATTTATGAAAAATCGGTTATGAAAACATAGTAGCTGCTACAATAAATTCTCAACGTATTCGTACTCAATTATGTACATAAACTAACAAAGAGTAAAAAGTTACTAAGTTAACAACTTATAATAGGTAATAATTATTTCTTGTTCTCGCCAATAGAGAAAAAAGGAAGCTCTTAATAAAAACAGTGGACGGTAAGAAAGTAAAGATCCAACTGTTGATAACCGTTAAAATACAAAATATAACAATAATTAAGGGAAAGGAAACATATAAAGTGTGGAAGAAAAGTATGGAATAAATTAATTATTTCCGAAACGGCGAAGTTTCATGAAAATTTCTCGGACACGTCGATTTTTAATTTAATAAACACATTTGCCTGTACCTGCACCTTTTAGATGCTCAATTGTTTCCGCATGATGACGTCACCGGACATTTTTTTTAATGGAACCTCTATTTTTTATTGCCGAATTCTTGTGGAACATAACTTATTGAATTCGGAAATGTACACTCATAGTACTTTTTCCTTCTACTTTCTGAGAAAAAAATAGAAACTTATTTAAATGACTGCAACTTTGACGCCTTTGGACTTTCTTCTATGGGGTTTTTTAAAATCAAAAGTCTACATTTCAAAGTCTACAAACTTAGAAGACCTGAAACAAAGGATGAGCAACGAAATCAGATTAGAAAAAGTCCTGTAATATCGGCAAACGTCCGGCGAGAAACGTACAACAGGTTCACGTACCATGCAACAACACGGTTATAACGTTAAATATTTAATTAATTAATTTGTTTTATTAAATCATTTTTAAAATAAAGTATTTCGTTTTCTGATATTGCCAACGAGTTCACTGTGACGATATTAACTTAATTATCCAATTCAGACGAAAATGATGCCCTTTTAAAAGTCGCACTCCTAAATTTTTTTCTGAGGAAGTAGAAGGAAGAAAGTACTATGAGTGTATATTTCCGAATTCAGTAAGTTATGTTCCACAGGAATACGGCAATAAAATATAGCGGTTCCATTTAAAAAAATGTTCGATGACGTCATCACGCGGAAACAATTCCCAATGAGCAAAGTGTGCCTGAGAATGGGCACACGAATATTTTGCCCGTAATGGGTCGACACGGCAACCGGAATTTGTGTCATTTGTGGGCACTGTGTTCAAATGGTGACAATTTTAGGTTACGTGTCGACACATGAACTAGTTTTTGTGTCCAATAAGTCGCCGTGCCCAAGTGTTTACATTTCAGATATTTGTGCCCTTCATGTAACCATTATTTGTCTACTTGGAATCAAAGGACGCCATTTAGACGCACTGTGTCGACACACTTTAGAAACAATGAGCCTGGAATGTGTTTAAATTCTTCGAGACCTTTTTGTAACCAAAATGCATCTAAACGGACATTCATGTTTCTAAATGGTCGCTCTTTAAGCACATAATTCTGAAATGTTTCTATGATGTGTCCAGGTGAACACAACCTTCCATTCGATAACCTAACCTTACTTCTGAAAGATGTTATCACCCATTATAGCTAGTTTTTGTGACTCGAGGATAGTGAAAAGTGTTAAAAAAAGTTGTAAAAGTATAGCTATAAACTATAATAAATAATATAACAAAATATGATATTTAATATACCTAGGTATAATTATACATATTACATAATAAACAGTATAAATACTTAACACAGGCTATGAAGTAGGTACTCTTTATTTGCCCTCTAGCACTGTACCTAGACAGTTTGTCTCTGGCCTAGTAATTTCCACTCAAACAGCAGTTTAAAGTTAGGTTAGATTTTCACAAATTAGGCACATTTTAGAATTTTGTTCCTGAATTGCGTCTTAAATGAAATGTGTCATATTAACAACATTTCAGGAACAACTCAGGCCAATTTTGTACACAGGAGTCTAAAATGTACCACAGGTAGCAATGTTACTAAATGGAAAGCCATTAGTCACAATTTGGCTAAAATATAGACACAAGGCTCTGTTTAGACACCATCTTCAAATCAGCCATTGTTTGTTGCTGCTCAAAGGCGTCCATATTGGTTCAAATTTCAAAAGCCAAGTATGTTTTTGAAAAAATTCATCTAATAAGGAACGAAATGTGGTAAACTTCTGTCCTTTTGCCATTTAAGTATAAAGAAGTGTAAATAAATATAAACTTTGGATAAAAATGTGTACCTTGCAAAAATTAGGTTACCACAAAATTTTTTATACCTGGACAAATAGAGGTTTTTATGGAGGCGCTTTTATTTTGCTTAAGTATGTTATCCAGTTTTTACCAAAAAGTTTCCTTCGTTTAGTATTTTATGCGAAGTTACTTCAGAATGCATCATTATTTGAGTATGTTCTTTAGGTTATGTGTAGTGTAACAACAGACAATCACCCCATATTTATACTTGTTCCCATCATTCTAAGTTCTAAGAGAGATGCATATACAATTATTGTGCCCAATATTGTTCTATTTAGTAATAATTTAGGCACAGAAATGTGAACATATCGGGCACAAAGAAGGCATGAGTTAGACACAGTTTTGGTGCCTAACTAGTCTCAATTTAGGACACATTTTCATCACCATTTTGGACACATTTACTACTTAATGCGGGCACTGTGTTGGCACTGTGCCTTCGAAATGTGTCGTGTCCGAGATCGTGTGTCGACACAATGTCGACCCAGAGCCCATCATGTGCCTCTAAATGCTCCTTGGGTTGAGCATCCAAAAGGTGCAGGCACATGCAAATGTTTCTTTTTTAAATTAAAAATCGACGTGTCCGAGAAATTTTCATGAAACTTCACCGTTTCGGAAATAATGAATTTATTCCACACTGTAAGATAAAGTAATGAAAGATACAAAACTGGTTCGAAGATGTTACCGAAGGTGGTATATCTAACGTTCTGGATCCACAACACCGAGAAGTTCCCAAACATGTGAAATGGCCGGCGTTGGTCTCTCATCGTATGTATATACGTTTGTACATGTACGAGTACATACAACAGTCAATGCGTCTATACTTGGGCCGGCGAACAGACGGAGTGATCACCCTGAAAGAACGTGCTCTAGGGGGCCAATAGTAATTTATGGCGACCGAATTGGAGTGATGCGACTTCGTTGGGTCTAAAGAAAGCACATCACTGCGGTTCGTTTGTCCTAAATTGATAGTGGTCCCGCCTAGAGCACGTTCTTGCAGGGTGATTACTCCGTCTGTTCGGCGGCCCAAGTATAATATTAATTTGGCATCACTGGACGCATCACGAAGCACCGATCTTAGATTAGGTAACATTATATTATTTGGAGGAGAAAATTAGGTAACAAACACGTTTTTGCACCAAACATCCACTCGCACAATAAGAAATTTAAATATTTCAAAATGATAGTATAATTTTGTGAGTACGTAGCGTATTTAAAACCCAAGTTAATTATTTATATTTTATTTTTAAATATGCAAGAAGCAGCCATTGAAGTTCGTCCAACTTTTAGAAAGCTACCCAAAAGCATTATAAGAAATTGACTTGTATACAACAGCCGCTTACAAATATTTATTTTGTCGGTGATTTCTTTGTTCGAAGAAAAACACATTTATTGAGCTGTCAACTGCACGTGTTTGCAAGCTTTTTCAAATTGGGGTTTTTAATTAAGTAAACGTACCTACTTGTCGAAGTCGGTTATAGATGTTTCTCATTTCTCGGAAAATAAGGCTGAAAAATGTTTTACATGTCAGGACCAATCAAAAATTCCGAATAAAAGTCGCATTATTCTGAGATATATAAAGCGTAAACAGGATATCTCATAAGTAAGTGAACACAGAGCAACTATGTATAGTTGCAGGTCAAAATATAACGATTTAACCAAACTTATCTCTATAGCAAATTGCTCCCGAGGAGATACAGCCCTCCAAAGTACCCGCTAAAATTTAGGAAAAAATCGATATCTTGGATAGTATTTGACTTACAGATTTCCAGTATGGTTCACAACTTAGGCAGTTGCAACCCTCAATTGATATTAAGATGAAGTTATTTGAAGTTAATTGGGGGTGGGTCACTCCTAAAATTTCACAGAACAATTTTACTTATCTATTAATTTAATTTCATCTATCTATTAATCTAATCTATTTCATCTATCTATTAATTTAATTTAATTATTATATTAATTATTAATTTAATTTCATGTTTTGCAGAATTTAATTTTGATTTTTTTTTACTTTCTATATGTAATTTTCATTATACTCGATGCTTTCTGAAAACGCATTGACAGAACAGCTTCCTAGCCACAGCCGCACTGCAGAGTGCGTGCGCATGCACTCAATTCCAGGAGGTGTAGGGGACAGATTCTCGCCGGTCTCACATATTTACCACAAACATTTTATTACGCTGCCTACCTTTCCCAATTTCTTTCTCAATTTTTCCCTTATACAAGCTATTACGATTTTCGCACATCGTGTAGCGAAAAATACCCTCTATCCGATGCAATACAAAAATATTCATATATGGTCTCATTGAAAAAAATGTTCGATGATGTCATATCTCGGCTCAAAAGTGTTTTAAAAAAAATCGCCCCGTCAGTTTCTTATGGACCATTTCTGATATACGTATACAAAAATCAGCAAAATCTGTGGAGCCGTTATCCCGCAAAAGTGCCAACAGACATACACACGCACGCATGCACGCACACACACACACACACACACACACACCCACACACACACACGCACACACACACACACACACACACACACACACACACACACACACACACACACACACACACACACACACACACACACACACACACACACACACACACACACACACACACACACACACACACACACACACACACACACACACACACACACACACACACACACACACACACACACACACACACACACACACACACACACACACACACACACACACACACACACACACACACACACACACACACACACACACACACACACACACACACACACACACACACACACACACACACACACACACACACACACACACACACACACACACACACACACACACACACACACACACACACACACACACACACACACACACACACACACACACACACACACACACACACACACACACACACACACACCCCCACACACGCGCACATACATACGGACGGAAATGTGCCCCCTTGTCAAAAAGTTTTAGAATGACCTGAAACTTTGATTTGATGAAAAAACACCGTGGTCAAAAAACGACTATCACAATAGCTACCTAGCTCAGCTAGGAAGCTAAAAATGCATCTATACTTGGGCCATCCAACAGACGGAGTGATCACCCTGCAATCATGAGCTCTAGGCAGGACCACTATCAATTTAGGACGACCGAACCGCAGTGATGCGCTTTCTTTAGACCCAACGAAGTCGCATCACTCCAATTCGGTCGTCATAAATTAATATTGGCCCCGCTAGAGCACGTTCTTGCAGGGTGATCACTCCGTCTGTTCGGCGGCCCAAGTATAGCTTGGGTAAGGTTTTTAATTTTGTTCAAGAAGTAATAAAAAATTAAATAGCCAGCTATGACTTACTAATCGCGTTTTAGCAAACTAACAAACTTAACAAAGCCAGTGGTCTACGGTTTTCCATGCACATTCGAAACATGCAATATTGAAAAACTTCTAACAAACTTAACATTCGCTTTGAAATTTCGTTAACCCTTCAAAGTTTTCAATAAAAAAAAGGTTTTCAAGAAAATGCCAATAACGCAAATGATTTTTATTGTTTATTCGACAAAAACACATTTTTACTAACTGGTTATTGAAATCGAAGAATGTAATTGTTCAATTTGTCCACCATTTTCTCTGATGCAAAAATGACATCTTTGACGAGTTTCATTCATCTCAGGATCTTCCCTGATATTGTTACAATTATTTACATTACGATTTCAAAGTTGTTCTTCCCTTTCAATCGGTGAAGAGTACACTTTATTATTAAGTGCACCCCAAAGAAAGGAGTCACACGGTTTGAAGTCCGGTGATCGAGGTGGCCAATTTTGGGGACAGTTATTTCTTCATCCTATCCGCATTTATTAGGGAATTGTCGATTCTAACATTGACACTAAAATGTGGAGGGGCTTCGTCATGCATGTACCACATTTCATGTCTAAGAAGTAACGGCAAATCTTCAATTAAATCTGGAAAAGTATTTACAAGAAATTCGAAATAATTTTCCAGATTCATTTGGTAAAATGACTGAACCAATTAAAAATGGTCAACAATTCCTGCCCAAACATTTATTCGAAATTCATGTTGAAAATGTCGAGGTGCTATTACATGAGGATTAACATCACAATAAATAATTATGTTCATTGTGAACATTTGTTATACCTCTTCTTGTAAAAGAACCTTCATTTGTAAAAACAATCTTGTAAAAATTAATGTTCTGGTTGAGGATAAATCGACAAAATATTAAGTGTAAATTAAAGTCGTGGGGTAAAAGTTCTCGCACTTGTTGCACATGATATGGATGAAGCTGTTGGCGTCTTATAATCCTATTTATTTATGTTCTGCGAAGACCTGTTTGGCAAGCAATTAAATTAGGACGTTCTTTGCGGTTATTTGTTTTCAAAACTCCCGTTTCTCTTATTAATCGTCTTTGGACATTGGCAAATGTTTGTCGATTTGGTACAATTCGATTAGGAAATCTCAGATGACATTCTTCGGCACTTCTCCGACAGTTTCCTTCGCAGAAACCTAACATTGGTGATGTAAATTTTGAACCATTTTAAATTATTACTGAAACAATAAAGTCGTCTGACAGTTTAATTATTAATTTTCACATGAGAAAATTTGAAAAAGTCATAGCAAGCAACTTAATTTTTGATTACTTCTTGAACAAAATTATCAAAACATTACCCAAGATATACGCATTTTTTCAGAAAGCATCGATTTTAATGAAAATTACACAGAGAAAAAAAATCAAAATTAAATACTGCAAAACATGAAATGAAACTTTTACAGATAATTTAACTGATAAAATTGTTATGTGAAATTTTAGGAGTAACCCACCCCCAATTAACACCTTGTGTTACTTCAAATAACTTCATCTTAATATCAATTGATTCTTGTAACGTGTCTAAGTTGTTTACCAAATTGGAAACTTGTAAGTCCAGCACTTCCCAAGATATAGGTACATTTTTTCCTAAATTTTAGCGGACACTTTGGAGGGCCATATCTCCTCGGGAGTGCAATTTGGTATAGAGATAAGTTTGGTTAAATCGTCATATTTTGACCTGATTTACATATAGTTGCTCTCTGCCCACTTGCTCACGGGACACCTGTATATCATATAATGATAATGTAGTTTCTTCTGGAATATTCGCTGAAATATTGTATATTTCAATAAACCTCTTATAATGACGGCAAATAGACAATGTTTTATATGCTCAATACGGCAGATAGTATACAAACCTGTCCCTTATTTCAATTGTGCGAACACTATAGAGGTCACGTTGCCGCAAGTCACTATTGATGCTTTACAAAGTTGACAGGATTGACAATGTAATTGGTTAATTGACCGGATAATTAACTTTCACGCTCTGATAGCGATTACACTCACATCCCGGCTTTCCTGGGATAACAAGATTTCCCATCTTAATACTGAAGTCTGTTTACGTGTGTATAACTGTGTTCAGAATTTGACGTTTGGAATGTCTATTTTATATTTTAGTTATTCCATCCCAAAGGAATAAAAGGTTATTCACATGTGTGATTTACAACCTCTCTTACATAAGCTAAGTGTCAGATTCTGGTTACTGAAAACTGCCACCGACTGATAGTACTTCCTTATGACCGTATTACTTCTCTTTTATATCGTGGATTTAAGTCACCCGTACACATAATTAATATTTATTATAAATAAACGAATGAACGTCTATGCAGGATTTGTGGATTTTACGAAACCTTCGACAGTTTAAAATGGAAACAATGGTCGCAGTGCTCAAAAACGTGGGGATGAAATAATGTAGTCACAAGTGTTCCTATTACATAATTTATATACATTTATAGTATTTATTACAGCTGAATATGTCTTCATTCAACCATTTCTTTCATGTCTTCCTGTTTTCCCAAACACTTCTTCCAGCTTACCTTTTCTCCTGGTGGACATCAATCAGTAACTTTCCTGGTTCATCTCGTTTCCGCCTCTCTAACGTATTAAAACTATATCAGCGTTCTCTCTTTGACATACTCCATCGTATCTTTCTTCACCTCCATTCTTCTCTTTACCTTTCATTTCTAATTCTGTTTGTTCTTATTACCAGACAGCTCCTTCCCCAGGATTCCATTTCCATTTCCTTGACTTTGATCTTAATTTCATTTTTTTCCATGAGTCAGGATACCCCTTTTAAATTATCTTTTTTGTTATGAAGCTGCCTAATGTAGTAACTTGTTTTCTTATTTCTTCTTTTGTGGTTTCCGTTTTATGAATCCTAAGTATCTAAATGTACCTATTTCTTCCTCTTATATCTAGTTTGTCGTCAGCTTCCAGGTTCTTAATCTCTTCATCTATGGTTGCCAGTTTTCTTAAACTTCATTTCCTTTACTGTTTTTTCATACTTTCCTCTCAATTTTCTTATCATAAAACTTTCCTCGCCCGAAACTGAGGGAATATAAGAGTTTATTGGGAACTGGGATGCACATTCCCACACAATTTTTTTTCTAGTTCTTCAACGTTCTTTTGATGTTGTAAAATACTCGCCGATGTGCTGGTCTGCTTTCAAAACTCCTAGATTGTTTGCATACAATGTTTCAATAATTGCTTGAATCGTACTTCAAATTCTTCCTCTTGGGATTGAATCGTATGCTTTTTTGAGATCTATGAATTCTAAAAGGACCTCAATTTTATGCCTTCCTTCCTAATTAATTATTCATAAATTAATGCGGTCACACTTATACCTACCTCTGTAGTTTTCACATGAACTGTAGTTTCCTGTTTTAAATATTGACGTTTATATAAATATGCCATCGTCCACTTTTCAGATATGTCTTTCCATTAATTACTGCCCTTTCATACATTCGACTTATCATGCGAAACAATTTTTGTGTTTCACATTTCACCAGTTCACAAGCAATTTCTGCCGGTCCTCCCGATTTTCTATTATTCATCGATTTTATTGCTCTTCCGCGGAGTCAGTCAGTAAATCCTTGTAATATATTTAATTTCTTTATAAAATGGTATCCCAACTCTTTATCTGGAGTTTTTTCTTAATGTCTTGATCACTCGTCATGCCTCCCAACTCCTCGTGCCACCCATAAATTGCTCCACATTTGAGCACGCTCTTTTCCACTGCTCCCTTCTTTCTTGTGTTACTAGCCTTTTGACTACTCTTCATCTTACGAAACTGGTCATTTAGAATAGAATTCTATTGAATTGCTCTTCCTGATTTCTCTTGTTCATTTGTCGTGTTTATGACCTCTTCATATTGGCTCTAATGATTGCACTCCTCTTTGACCACTCTCTCCTGATTATAATTCCCAATTCACGTTCCAGTTATCTATTTTTTCCTTACACTACTCTGTTCCATTCCGCTTCTTCCTTGTTAGGCTGATGATCAGTGTAACGAGCAAATGGTATAACGTAGAGAATTAGGTATTCAGAATGCAATGATACAGGTATGCATTGTTACCACTAGTGGAAAAATAGGGCAAAAATTAAAATACAAATCAGATTCTTTAAATTAAAAGAGATAGCGTATTTTTGCTGTTGGGAATTTAGGAACAGTAGAGATATAAAACTAGAAATAAAACAGGATCGAGTCTTGTTCAACAAAAAATAACTACATATTTATTTATGTTCGGGAATGGCAAGTTTTGAAACTCGGAAGGAACTTAAAAACGTACGTATGAAACAATGTAGTTTAAGGTTGCGAAATTAATGACACGAGAAGCGGATAGGAAAACAATGAAATGTGGTGCTGCAGACGCATTATGAAAACCATAGATAGATAATCTTAGCAATAGGGAGGTATTAGACAGAGTTGACAGTTGAAGGAAAGTGAAATATAAGGAAGACAATAAATAGGAGATAGGTACATGTAATAATGATAAGAAGGCGTATAATGATAGGCCCAGATTGTTAGCAAATAGTCGAGGATGTAAGATGTTCTAACTTTCCGAGAAATGTGAAAGGATGGAGATAAGCGTTCAACCAGTCTATGAATTGAATACCTTTATGATGATGATCCATTATATTAAGAGATTATAACTATGAAAACTATTGTTCAGAAAATTATATCAACATCGGTGAAACTGAAACAAACTAGGTCTGCGTAACTGACTTCAGGAAATTCAGTCATCTTGGCACCTTTCAACTGGCTTTCAATAATTACGAAACATTAGTTAATTTTATTATAGCCCTTAGGTAATTAAACCAGAGGGAAATATATTGCTAGCGATGGCAAATTTCAGAATATAAAACCATGTTGAATGTTGTTCAAAATTTCCGTTACACGCTGCGTTTGTGCAATGAGGTCTGCAAGAAGTGGATTAACAGCTCGTACCGTTTTCGCAAATTGTCACAAACGTGTTCGAGTTAGTTCAAGGTTGGGCTTCTTGCTAACCACTCCAGTGGGCATGCCTACCTGGGTCACGATAAGAAAAGAATATTCTCACCAATACATGGGACAAATGGAATTGCATGGTCTTCTAAAACATTATTGATATATATTTACCTATTGAAATAATTCCCATACAACACTTGCAATCACCGAAAGGCATTATAGGGGGAATGCTGCATTGGGCGTACCTTTCACTTGATTTTGTTAGTACTCTGACACATCTCTCTGAACCATACGTACCTAACAAAATTTTATTCATCTTCCCCCAAACATCTTCTCCCCAATTGAAATATCGTCTTGCAAAACGTAGGTAAGCTGCCCGATGTGGTGCAGTCAATTTTGATCCTCTTTTAGGTTGTGATCGCCAAGATGTTTTCTAACGGTCTCACCGCTTCGCTACATGTCATGGCACGTGAAAAATTGCTCGTGTTCATATACAGTGTGTCCCCGGATTGAGTTTACAAGAGGAAAAACTTTTGAATTTTTATTTTATCAAAAACATATTCTTTGCAAAAATGTTTTCTTGCTTTCAAACCCTTAAAACACTCATTACTTTTTAAATTACTCTTTTCCTAGTTTAGTTACTACCTTTTCTTTGTAAGAAATGGACTTACTTAATTCAGTGCTATGGTATGGGAGATAGAAGTTATCGTAATATTATTGAACGATTTCATGATAAATTTCGTGATGTTAATCTGTCTCGTACGGGTGCACAGAAAGTTGTGCAAAAATTTTTAAGAAGTTGCTCGGTCTCAAATTTGAAGAAAAAAAGTTATACATGATGAAGATGATGCTGCCATACGGAGACGATCACTCCAGATATACATGAGTAAATCTCATATTCAAAGGATTTTGAAAAAACGAATAATTCGCCCCTATACAAACCCATTTTTAATCACACCTTAGAAGAGAAGAATTAGACAATTTACCTATCAATTATCTACGTTTCATGTATTTTCAACAAGATCAATGTCCTGCCCATTATTCAAATATGTATTGTTGTGAATTGGTTAAACCAACAATTTGCAAATAATTGGATCGGCAGAAATGGTCTAATTTTGGGGCCTCCAAGGAGCCCTGATTTAACAATTTACGATTTTTATTTATGGGGCGTTTGAAACAAATTATTTACAGCCAAGATCATACTAACAATGCCGAAGAATTAAAAATCCGAATAAGGGAAGCTATGAGATCATTAACGATTCAAGAAATTAGAAATAGTTTCAACCAATTGCGACAAAGGCTAGAGTTATGCATAGAAAACGGTGGGGAGTTAATTGAATAAAATAATTTTTGTTGATATTTTTAAATTGTTACTTGTTTAATATTAATTTGTTACGATTTAAAGAAACGATTTTTATTCCTTTATTATTGTTTTGATTTTTCAGATTACTTTTTTCGAGAAATCAAAAATAAAAAAAATTAATACCTACTCTTCTTGTAAACTAACTCCAGAAAGGGATAATAAAGATAAATAAGTCATATAACAATTAAGAATGTGCCATCGAATGTCAATTAAACTAAAATCAGCCTATACTAGAAAAATTGTTATTTACAATTAAAAAAATTTCAAAGTCCATTTATTACAAACAAAAGGTAATAACTAAACTAGGAAAAGAGTAATTTAAAAAGTGATGAGTGTTTCAAGGGTTTGAAAGCAAGAAAAAGCTTTTGTAAAGTATATTTTTTGAGAAATCAAAAATTAAGAGCTTTTCCTCTTGTAAACTCAATTCGGTGACACGCTGTACACCGTTGAATGGTTCCAGAAATGGATGCGGTAGTGTCTAAATACATTCATCTCGGCTCAAATTACGATCAGCACATTACATTGCCAAGAAAATGTCCTAATTTAACACGTACGTTGTACGCACCACCACAAATTCAACCTGTAGTTTTATTAATTTAAAATATGGAACTCCAAACTACACCGAAGTAAAATTTCATTGAGATTAAACGAAATGAACACAGATTCAGTTTTTATTACAATATTTAAATCCCAAACACATCATAAAATATCTGCACATTTCTAAAACTTAACAGGAACCCAAACATGCAAAATAATAAATTAAAACTATTAAAAAATATTCAACAATATAAGTGGTGCGTTAATTTCTTGGAGAAGTGTTCTTGCCGATAAAGAAAGAAATACGCAATCATATTTCTTTATTACGAATGTAACTATACATGTTTTATTCACAAATCTGAACATTCACGAACACCTTTGTTTCAGTTTAGGCATTACTCATCAGCTCATCGATTCGTGCGGTAACAAATGGATCATACAAAGGGCCCGACAGAATTGAAACGAATGTTCTTGATGATGCATTTGACGTTGATCAATTGATTTAGTTGTCACACGATTTTTTAGTATAAAATAATTAATCCCTAATCATAATATATTTTCAAAGTTTAATTACAAAACCGTGATGCATAATATAATTGACTAATTTCAGAGGTTCATAAATAAATGCAATTGATTTTATCTGGTAAAGGTATATGTAGCAAAGGACTAATTTATAGAATTTGCAAAAAATATATCTCTTTCTACTCTTATTCAACTCTACCATGGGAGAACCTTCAGACACGTACTTTTCCGCTTAAGCACCTTTCCTGTGGAGGTAATACCTATTGAATTGCGGATAGCTTTAGAAACTCTACATTTACCTGCTATTTTGAAGTTCAAGTTGTCGAGAAAATTGAAAGGACAAAAACTGCAGCACAATTTCTTATCAAGAAACTTCTCGTGACATGTGTGCAGAGTCCAAATTACAGACTGTTGAACTTCACTTTAGGTACCAACTTTGTTAAATGTGGCGCACTTAATTAGAGGGGAAAAGTTTTCTGCTCTTAGGAACAATTCCATATGATGGCCGTCAGTTGTAATTCCACATTCTTCTTAAACTGATTACTGTTGTTCCAATTCTAGCTACTATTTATGTTCTAATAATGGATACAACTGTTCGAATATCATAATAATTCATGTTATAATTCACATTTTGTAGCAAAACCACACAAACAAAACGACATATTGTATAATAATAGAATTTTACAAATTCCAATGTTATACAAGTTGTTCCAAAATTCGATCACGGAATTTTGTGATCAGTCTCCATAATTGAAAATACAAACAACTATCCAATTCCGCATAGGGAGTGAGCTTATTAACTAAAGATCATCCGTTTTCATTTTACATTCGATATTCTAGACTTTATTAAAGGTGCATAGAACAATTGAGACAGCTAACAGTAAGTAGCTAGCCTAGCTAGTGTACTCAACCACGTGGGAGAAGCAGATGTTTATATTAAAATTTATGATCTTTATGATCTTGAAAAGTCCCGAATGATTGATAGCAAAAATCAACAGCTTCATAGACAAAGAACAACTCCGAATTAAAAGATTTTGAGTCGGACCACAGTTCCACAAATGTTATACTACCTCATTCAGGCCACTGTCTCAATTTTGAACTCGTGGATTAATAAAAAACGTTAAAATGTAATTTCCCCAAATAATTACTTTTCCCAAGTATGCATGTAAATTTGTCCACTTCGCCGAATTTGTAACCTTCCCCGTATCTGTTATTTTCCATTCCATTGCACATCATACAATATTTTGTTTTCAATTGAATTTAGTTCACAAATTCCATGTTCCTTGCCTCATTCTCCAACAGCTTCTCCACTTTCATGGTCTTATTTAAATATTTTGAGCTTTATTATATATTATATCGGTAATCAGCAGTTGTGCATCTAAATTTTAATAGCTCTCGCATGGATGAGATGAATATTTGTAAAAAAAAGCCTTATGACCTGACCACCCGACAGAAGTAAAAGTACCAAATTTTAATGCGGGAATATCAAATCTAACGCTCATTTCATCATAAATAATGTGAATTTAAATAATTGTTCCCCTTCTTGTTTCTTGCAAAATACAATACACATAGAACAGCAGTTTTCTACTGGAACATATAATAGGTAATAACATTTTTCGCAAATCTCGCTTTATACGCCAGACAAAAGACTAATTAAAATGAACGGGAACATGCGATGGAACTTTGTTCACGATTTCATGGCGAAAGCTAATTTGAGGCAAGGCAATATGAAGTTCCATTATAGCACAATAATTGCAGAATTAATAATACATAATAACAAAGGAGTAAACTTTCAGATGTAGGAGCGAAGAAGGTAATTTTATTCGAAGGAAATTTGAAAAATCGAAAATCCGCTTATAGAGCAATCTAATTCTCCAATGAGTAGTTCGAACGAAGAATAGACTGTTTTCGCTTCATAATACATTCGATTTTTCTTCATAATTACCTATGTATAGAAACTATTAGGGCTTTTCATTATAAGAAGTTGCTGAGGCGCATGCGCGATCGTGCCGTGACAGCTTCGGGCAGCGTTGTATTGTTTGAAAGTGTTTATTATAAATTCTTTGGTCTATACAGTAAGATTTTATTGCAAACGTGTTAAATTAGTAATAGTTCGGAACTAAAAATGTGTGGAGCGACCAAACATTGTGCTTTTGGTGACTACAACGCCGATAGTAGAGAGGGTAGAGAGGGTAGACCAGGCTATAGTTTTGGAATACGATTTTTTCCATTTCCAAAACCCTGCCTAATGCTGAGGAAAATCGACGTCAATAAGCGAGTCGATGACCACGTGAGGACTTGTTCCATGTGTGAAAATTGTGTTGGGTGAATGAACATGTAGTCCAGTCAATCGGTCTTCAAAACTGCCGTTTTCGTAACAAAATTGGAGAAGTTTTGTTCTCAACTGTTCTATATGTTTTTTGGGGCGCTGAATCCGAATTTCAAGTTTGCTGCCTTGTAGGAGGTCGGCTTCGCAACGAAAAACGCAAAAAACCTCAACATTTTCGCACTTTTTTCTTTTTTTCGCTTATATCTCGAATACTATGCGTTTTTCGAAGATGACCACTCTATACAAAATTGAAGTAGACAAGATTTCCTACAAACTGCACTGGTCAATTTTCATTTTCTGATGAGAGGTATCGGCGCTAGACCGCGCTGAAAAACAGCGATTTTTTGGCGCTTCTGCGAAAACGTCAAAAACGTCCACTCCCACCCCCTACAACTCGAAAAATATACATGTTATCAACAAAAACCATTATACCACGTGAAAATACTTTAAATTTCCTACGAGAGACGTCTCTAACATTCAATTTTCTCTTAAGGTGGGAAGCGAAAATTACGAAAAATGTCTTCTGCGCTCTACAGCCAAAATGATCCCTCCCACCTGTATATCTCTCATCGGTGCTATACTTTCGTTGTATTACACTTAAAAGAGATTGTTTTGAATGAATTGATGGCAAAACATGTTTGATGAAAACATTAACAAATTATATTTACAACATGTAAGGTACACGACACTGAATATAAAGCTGAATACGAAATCTGTATGTATTAATGTACATGTGTCATGAAATGAGGGAAAGTCGAACCCAGGATTGGGTCATCACTTCGAGTAGGTTTTCCATCTGGAAAAGTGTGTTAGAACACGGTTACAAGAACAGATAAGTTGTATAGTGAACTGTCGATGTATGAAGAAATACCTGATGTCATGTGCGCAGTTATTTTAGACGTCGCCGTTTGGTTGTAGGTGGCCCAGGCAATGTCATTTGGGCACTAGAAGGTCCAGGTGAAGGGTCTTGGGCAATTCAAGGTCCAGGCAAAGGGTCAGGGGCTGTGGAAGGTCCAGGCTGAACAGTTGAGTTGTTGCTGTTCTTCAACTGAAAAATTGTAATTGAATGATTAATGTTATTATAGAGAAAAATTGATTAGTAAAGATGCATAATGCTGCAAAATTCCGGAGACGGAGACGACCTAGGCGAGCCCCTTGCAGCTGAGGCGACAGAAAGTAATGTAATATTTTGCAGCATTATGCATCTTTACTAATCAGTTTTTCTCTATAATAACATTAATCATTCAATTACATATTTTTCAGTTGAAGAACAGCAACAACTCACTGTTCTGAACTATCCACAGCCCGTGACCGTTCACCTGGACCTTCTAGTGCCCAAAAGACATTGCCTGGACCACCAACAACCTAACGGGGATGACTAAAATAACTGCGCACATGACATCAGGTATTTCTTCATACATATATCGACAGTTCACTATACAACTTATCTGTTCTTGTAACCATGTTCTAACACTAAATGCCTTCTTTCTTTTCCAGATGGAGAACCTACTCGAAGTGATGGCGCAATCCTGGGTTCGACTTTCCCTCATTTCATGACATGTGCATTAATACATACAGATTTAATATTCAGCTTTATATTTAGTGTCGTGTACCTAATATGTTGTAAATATAATTTGTTAATGTTTTCATCAAACATGCTTTGCCATCAATTCATTCAAAACAACCTCTTTTAAGCGTAATACATCGAGAGTATAGCGCCGATAAGAGACAGACAGGTGGAAGGGGCCGTTTTGGCTGTAGAGCGCAGAAGGCATTTTTCGTAATTTTCGTTTGCTCCCTCCCACCTTATGAGAAAACTGAAGAGACGTTTCTTGTAGGAAATTTAAAGCACTTTCACGTGGTATAAGGGTTTTTGTAGATAATATGTATATTTTTCGAGTTGTAGGGGGTAGGAGTGGTCGCTTTTGCCGTTTTCGCAGAAGGGCCAAAAATCGCTGCTTTTCAGCGCGCTCTAGCGCCGATACCTCTCGTCAGAAAATCGAAGTTGTAGGGAATTTTGTCTACTTTAATTTTGTATAGAGTGGTCATCTTCGAAAAATGCATAGTCTTCGAGATATAAGCCAAAAACTGAAAAAAGTGCGAAAATAGAATAGAATAGAATAGAAAAGTGTGTTGAATGTTTTATATAGGTTACGTATTATCTATATTTTATACGGAAAAAATACGCACCTGTCTGTGAGATCCTTTTCTTTAAAAATTTTGATTGATTTTCGGTCCTACGTATTAAAAACCTTCATGATTGAAGTATGTTGAATGTTGGTAAGCATTCCCATATTTCAAGCAAGAACCAGGTACGTCTTCGGGATTCAGCCTCACAATTTTTGAGGGATATCACTGGGAACTGACATTTGTAATTTTCGCGTGTTTCAAACACCCTCGGTATTTGGTATTCTACTGTTTACTTTTGAATATTCTGCACGAAGTTCAAGGCCTGACGGTGACACTTGTCCGAAAAACTAAGAACAACTGATTGTCAGTGTACTTCTGCACACGCCCACTAACGAAATGGAAAAGGCTGTTGATTGATCAATAATTTTTTTCTTGCGCATATTTTGATGTATAAATTATGTAGATGGCGCTATTCAAATTCCGGATATGACAACAGCTATGTTTTTTTTCAAATAGCAACCACATACCTATTTTCCGGTAAAATCTTCTAACCGGGCTCTTTCTGATTATGAAAATTCAGCATGCTTTATATTAATTTTGCAAATAGAGGTTTAAAAAAATTTATAAATATTTAATGATGAAGATTCCGAGAGTACACGAAAAATGCTGGTACCTTAAAAATTACAATTTCAGTTAGGTTTTCACTATTTACTTCATTTTTGTTACTATATTTAAATGTAGCAGTACCTATTTTTCGTGTAACCATAGAATTTTCATCATTTATTACGTTTTTAAACATTTTAAAAAATAAATGTAAAGTATCCTGAATTTCCGGAATAAGAAAAAGCTCACCTACAAGATTATTTCTGAAAAATATAATGTTGTTATTTAAAAAAAAAATATCGATGACGTCATATCCAAACTTTCAATAGCGCCATCTACATAATTTGTGCATCAGTGCACAAAAAAATAAAATCGACGTGTCTGAGAATATTGCTCAACAATGCACACTTTTAAATATATTGAATTTATTCCAGACTTTTCTAAGGCACTGTAAGTGTATTAAGCTCAAACATCGAAAATGCTCATGGGAACCCAAAAAGCAGCCACTACGCGTTGTGGACGGTGCTAAACAACCAAACATCGAAGTCAGATAATTTTTCGTCAGACAGGGCATCCCCATTTCGCCACGCCAGAGGGACATACTTTCAGTCATTTGATATTTCTTGTCGATTTAGAAGTCTATTTTCTTAAGTAATCCCTATCAACCTGTTTGTTTCGTTCACTGAGCGATTGCGATGTTTGAGCTAACATACAGGGTGATTCTTTTAAAGCGCACATTAGAAAATTTTCGACTTCTACTTATGCTAGAGCTATGAAACTTGGAACCTAGCCATAATCGACGATTCCGAGACGAAATTAAATATTAACAGGATGACGTCACTGTTAAAAATGGTGGAAGTAGACGACACCTTTTTTTTTAAATAACAATCGGACATTTTGATTTCATATTTGAATTCGGCATTTAATTCCGAGTGCAACTAACCAAATTGTCACTACTTATCTGTCATAGTTTTTGACACCAATTTACTCAAAAACTGCAAATAGCTCCAAAACGATTGGAGTTAGATATAGTACATGCTAACATAACTCCCCTTAGAATTATATTTTACATCAAACGGTGACATAAAATTTGACACATGCCGTTTGAAAAAATTGAGTTTTTGACATTTTGCGATACCCGTATTCAAAAAATTGTAGCAACCGCTGGCAAACTCGTTATGACTTCGGTTATCAATCAAAACATTCCTTGGAGCTTAGGGAATCGAAGTAAAAAAATAACCGACTTATCTTCAGCGGTTCAAGAGATATCAACTTTTTAATGAACCCTTGCATCTGCAAATTTGAAGAGAAAATGTGGCATATGTCAAAAAGTATGACAGATAAGTAGTGACAATATGGTTAGTTGTACTCAGAATTAAATGCCGAATTCAAATATGAAATCAAAATGGCTCATTGTCATTTAAAAAAACAAAGATGGCGTCTTCTTCCGCCATTTCTAAGAGTGACGTGTAAATATTTAATTTCGTCTCGGAATCGTCAATTATGACTAGGTTCCAAGTTTCATATCTCTAGCATAAGTAGAAGTCGAAAATGTTCTAATCTGCGCTTTAAAAGAATCACTCTGTATACAAAATACAAATACGAGATTGTATTACATGGCGATTACATGATGATTACTCGATATTACAATAGGCCAGGTATCATTATTTTACAATGGTTATGTAGAATTAGCCAAGATAATTAAAATTTGACCAAATCTGCGGTAATTACACATGGTGAATGCATAATAACCACATAGTAATTACACACGATGACATATTAGTACCTAAATGCAGCTACTCATATGAAAAAGTGCTAGGTATACAACCGACTTTAAGGTAGTTAAACGTAATTTCTCATAATTTTCTGATGATTTTTTAGGCACACTGCATATATGAGATTCTTTTAATTAGCTCGTCCACTGCTTTGTTCCGCTTTTATTTTTTGCACGAAAATATGGTTGAGATGCTTAATAAAGTTTCCGGAAAACTTAAATATAAACTTCATTTACAACTTCACAGCATTTTCCTTACAACATTGTAAAAAGTATTTATCTAGATTCTTGCAGGTAAGCTTAAAAACTTTTCATTTCATTTGCCGCTTCGAAAAATTATAAGTATTTAATATTGCCAATTAGGATCCTTACACAAGCCGTTTCAATAATTCGAAAGAATCATGTGCAAATACGACACTCGCACTAATCCTAAATATAGGAGTTTATGGGTAGGTACGCTGGCGCATTGCGGAACGGTCTAGCACAGGTTTAGATCCGCTCGAGTCGCGTTTATGGTCGGTAGTGCAGTTGTATTTAATTTTTCAGGACGGCTATAACCGAATTTCCACGATTTTCTCTTTAGCTTGCGTCTTATTGAAATGCCGCTGAAATGAAAGGGAAGCCTTTTACATAATTAGCTGTTGTTGTTCATTAATTGATTAACGCTTTATCTCTTTGTTTTCGTGAATGTAATAATTCAGAATAATTCAGAAATGCCGTGTCTCTTTCAGAGAATACTGAAAGCTCTGTAATTTTCAGATACATTTGTTTACTTTTGTTGAATAGGATGATTAGCTACCTTATAGAAACAACAAAAACGAAACGATTCCATACCTAGTTTAAATTCAGTTGAGCTCAATATCATTGAAAAGAATTAAGTCAGTAAAAGGCTTCATAATAATTAGTAGACGACATAAACATAAATACAGGGTGTCCAGTTAAGAATGGATTGTACTTCAAATCTAGCTTCCTTGGGTCAAAAGAAACCGATCTGAACCAATTTATCTTGGTACATTTCTGCTTCCTTAAAAAGTTATGAGTCTTCCAAGAACAATTTTTAATTTATTTTTTTCATTATTTCTCGTGCACTTTTGAAGCTATTTCAGTGAAACTTGGTATAGGAAGGTTTTTTGGGTAGCTAAACAATAATATGTACTTACCTTTGAGTAAAACATAGAGGGCGCTAACTTTCAGCCCACGCCTTCTTTTGTTTCTGACGTATTTTGTTGGATGGTTCAAATTTTAAAACAATTACTAGTTTTATGGAAAGAACACTATATTAACTGTAAAAAGGTATACTTGTTGCGAGTCCCTAAAACGTACCGCTATAGAGAGAAATGCATTTAAAGTTCATGCTAATTTGGTATGCCAATGATGCACTGAGAAAAAAGTGTTGTCCGTAATATCATAAAAGTTGCATGCAATACAACATGTTGTTGCTATATATGCGCCAGCTACAACGGATTGTATATTTTACAACAACAATTCTAGAGTGGAAATGCAAAACGGTCTAAGTGCCAAAAAACAAAATTCGAATTAATCAAGAAAACTTTTATTTTAGAAGTAAATGTTACAAAATATTATAACAAAAATACTTAAAAATTAAAGGCACACATATATAACCTAATTAACTAAAAAGAAGCGCGAACTCTTTTGACAAATTTATAAAAAAAAATAATAATTCTCAAAGGTATGTGAAACGGTCTATGTGCCTGTATAACGTAAATGCAAAACGGTCTAACATAGCATGTTTCATTTTCTTCCAGAAATATGCTGTTTTGTTGCGTCAATAAGATTTTCATAGTAATTATAATGTTTTAAGGGTATGTAATCGAGCATGTCTTCAATATTCTTTAGTTTTTCAGAAGTAATTCTGTTTAGGCATTCTAATGGTGGAGGAACAGTGTCTACTATATCTTTTAACTTTTTACCTTTTTTCAAGACGTTGCAGTTAGTCCATGGTTCCAAGTCGTTAAAAGTCTTTTTGGTTTTTATGAGTGTTGCATTTTCTTTATTAATTTGGATCCACGAAACTTGGGAAATCTGTAGTTTAGTGGTAGAATAAACTCATCAGCAAGACAAGTAAAATTTTTAAAATCATCTTTTTCTAAACGCACCACTTTAAACGGATTCTTATGACGCGCATTCGAAATCATCTTTCCTAAATCATCAGGAACATAACATTTTGTTACCCTCTTTCTCTTTTCAATTTGTGCGAAATCTCTGTCGCAGGTAAGGTAACTATGACCACTAAGTAAAAACTTTTGATCAACCTGCTCAAAAACGTTTGTAGCCACAAGATATATAAGGAGCAGGAGCAAGATCCTGTTCTTATTTTGGCCTGTGCAGTTATCGCACCAAATTACCAGGTTCTTTCTTTTCAAAAATAATGTTTGTTGGGCACCAGTAAGAACTTTAAATAATGCAGATGCTATCTCGTTTCCTCCTCTACCCGTTACTGACTCATCCCACATGCACATTATTGCTGTATCTGTGTCAGATACGTGTATGCCAAAGTTATAGCATGAAATTTGACGGCTATAAAACATATCAGAATGTGTCAATGTGGGTATAAATAAAACCTGTTCTAAGTCAATTGAGACAACATTGCTTTCATTAGAAATCGTTTGAGAGGCTATTATGTCCTGCTTCATCGCAGATCTTGCCTTTTCAGCTTTTCTGTGATGCAGCTCTAAAGTTCGGGTAAGTATACGTTTCTGCTCATCATTAGGTGGAGTAGCCTTAATCTTATTACTGAGTGAGTCACATATTGAACATGTATCGGATTTTGGACGTCCAAATCGTAACATAGGAAAGTCTTCATGAAAAACGGTGGAATAAAATTTGTATGAAACAAAAGAATCTGGAACTTTCTCTTTAAATGCTAAAAACATGCGATTTATGTTAAGATCTGGACTTAAAAATTCTTTGGATGATTTGGAACAGCTGTAATGGTTCTCTTCACGCGGAAAACTATTTATATGTTCTCTTACTTGATTTCGTATCTCCAAAGAAAATTTAATTTTTTTGCTGTTCTTTCCGCGTCTGTCGATGAACGTTACATCACCTTTTTTTTTCTTTCTATTAGCTCCTGTAATTTCCGATGGCCAAGACCAAATACGTCTGAGAAAGTCCTTTTGCAAACCTGTACGTGTTTACCATGACCGTCAGGCACGGTGTAATACACTGAGCACTGTCTACGACTTTGTTCTGGAGCTTCATACGTCCCATGTCGCCTTCTAGTAATATTGGCAATTTGAATATGAGAGAGAGGAAATGTACCTTGCTTCTCATAATCAGCAGTTGCATAAAATTCTTTGAACAGTTTTTGTTTCTGTTCAAGTGGCACGTTTTTACATGCATAGCGACAGGAACACCTCGCCTAAAACAAGATACAAATATTTTAAATGCGCATATTACACTTGCTTCGCCTTCGTCATATTTACCTCTTCAATGCACATAGTTTTTGCCGGTTTTTGAATTCCTTTGTAGTTTTTGTATGATAACCCACTAACTTTTAACTTTTTCCTTTCCTTTCTTTTATCTGTACTGTCTTTTTTTCGTCTTTTTTGTGGGATAACAGCAGGAGCAGCCTCTTCTTGCGCCTCCATTTTGCATAAAACTAACGTATTTCGAATGGTACATAGACCGTTTTTACCGAAAACGTCCGCACGAACTTGGACTGACCCCCACTTCTTCTATTTAATATTGGCACCCCACTTGAAGACTGGCACATAGACCGTTTATAGGTTTATTGGCAAAGGCACTTAGAACATCAACATAACAAAACATTCAATTTGATGAAAATGGCACTTAGACCGTTTTGCATTTCCACTCTAGAATTCTGTAATAACTTTATGACAAAGAATACGACACAGAATATATAAACATGTCCCTTGTGAACTTGTGAAGTTCGCGCATACAAGGCAGTTGTTGTAATAATTAATAGTTGAAATAGTATACGATATTGTGGCTGTTCCGAAATTGTTACGGGATGTGTTTTCTATCATACGGTTAAATTCAATCTATACTTACCATTTTTACAGTTCTGTATAACATATTAATTATATTCTTAATATCTTTATAGATCGGCTTCTTATACTTTACTCTTTCTTATTTCTTAACTCCGATATCTGTGTATTGACAAGTTAACAAAAAGTAAGAGATAATTGAAAATATTTATGTACAATTATTATTCTGGAAGGTATGAAAAAAAATCATGATGAAAATATAACTGCTTTATTTGTTTTAAAAATACAACCTACGTAATCATTGACAAATAAATAAAAAATTAAAATATAAATTTGTATAGTGTACAAACATTAACGGCTATTAATAAAAATTATATTCTATCTTGGACTACCTCAATATTTTTAAAACATTCTTAATAGTGAGGTGGTGGTTCATTTTAGTAGGCACGTAATACAGGGTATTTCAATTTAAACATACATTAGACATTTTATCTGAAAATTTGCTTACGTCTAAGAAGAAGAATTCTAGGTTGATGCCATGGATCCTCTATCCTCTATCCATGGTTGATGCAGATCTTACAACTAGGTATTTCTGTAAAGAAAATAAGATACTGTAAAATGATACCCCTTAAGAAAACCCCGTTTTAATCTTTTAATCAACCCTATCTAAATTTTCACGGAGAATTCAAAAATGTCATAAAAATATAGCAATCTACTTAAAATTACTAGGTAATATAAGAATTAATTTTTTGGAATTTAATAAAGAATTTTCCACACACTTGTAGATGTTTTAGCAGAATGTATGTAAAAATTTCAATATTGTTGTTGCTCTGTTTAGGTACTTATATTTTTTTAGAAGGATGTGGAATACAACAGCGTTTACCTTTATGATGAACACCCTGTATAGCAAAAAAAGCATGCATTTATGGTGTTAGGCAATGTTAACTTTATGCTAATTATTAATTGTTCGTAAAACACATTTAAGCTTCAGAAAAATGTCCTCTTTTACAATCTTCCATGCACAACCTACAGTAATTTACTTTAAGACTTCCAGAAATAATCATTATTTGTGTTAAGTTCAATGTAATAAAGAGAACAGTAATAGTGCAATATGATAAACGTGAAAATTAATATGTAGGTAGGTACCTAACTGATGTTGCAAGGATACATCATCTAAAACACAGCAAATTTTACTTACCGATAAAGACGAAGACAACATGTACCTACATAGGTACCAAATCTTGAAATCCACAAAGGTTTAACATGTCTTCCATTTTCAATAGCAATAAACTGCAATTGATTTCAGCACTTAACACACACACTCACATCTCTTCTGGACTTTTGATGAGACGGAAAGGTTGCAAGTTAAAACTAGAGAACAACCGTTTGGCAGTTATGATGTGTTGCGCAGGTGCGTGGCACCAACTTCGACCAATCATAAACGAAAACTAGTTAAATTACAACGTCGTTGTTGTAATGCTTACAATTTGAGCAGTATATTATTTACAAAGTCATGAACGATATTACTTAATGTTTGTCGTATGTCTTGCCTGCAATTTGAAGGTATGTATATCGCATGTAAATGTAATCCATACGAATGAGTCTTGATGATAATAACACTTTAAGGAAATTTGTTTTTCCATAGTATCTTATGCAAGAAACTTGGCGTATGCAAGAATATTCTATTTTAGATTTCTGATACACCCTCCGTTTTCGCAATGAGTAAATGTATTCGAAAATGAAAATGTGTTGCTGGATACGGTATCTCAAATACAATTTAAGTGTAATATGAAAAACATTCCATATTGTAAGCAGTGTATAAATATTGAATATGATAGAACATAAAAATGTTATACTATACAAAAAGTTCCCAGCAACTACATTTTGTATAAATATTTTGTAAAATTTCTCTCAGTGTGCTGATCAGAATCCGTCTATCACGATAGACGTCAAATATTTCTGTATACATGAGGCAGCCAAGAATTTTCATTTGTAAAATTAGAAATTAGAAATTAGAAACTCATAAGGAAGCAAAATAGTACTAGGTATATTCTGTTTATCCAACAGATGCAGTAAAAACTCTTCCCACAAATGAGCGCTAAATTTGAATAGAAAATTACTATTGGTGGACCGTTTTTACACAGTTACTCCTAGATAAATAACTTCACTGAACTAAACCGATCTGTCATTTTGACGTTGTCACTGAATTTACTGTTATGCCCATTCAGGTTATAATATAGAATTTTTCAATAGGTACTTGCATGGATTAGTTTATTGAATTTTGTGAATGCATTAGGAAGAATACGAATAACTTAAGTATTAACTGATTTTGGATAAGCAAGAATTACTTTCTCCGTCAAAAAGTTGCCAGCTGCCAGCCATAGGTCCTGTTTTCCAGTTGAATGCAAGGAGTGGATTTTAAATATTTATAAACTTTATGCTCACCAAAACCCTGACAACTCTTTGGTTTACTAAACCAAGTGACAACATCAAGACCGAAAACGTCGCATTTACTGCAAAAGCAGCAGATAATGTCTTAATAATAAATAAACTTTTGACAGATATGGTATTTTGTTATACCTAAAATTTTTAGAAGTAATTATTATATTTTTATTTCACATTTTTGAAATTTTCTTAACAGTTCAAGTTCTTCAACAGTTTTAAACTGGGTATTTTTGAATTCCCCAAGGTCTTCTAATTTGCAGCATGTGAAGCTGACTTTTGCGCAATCTGTACTGCGCAATCAAGTCACTCCCACAAATGTCATTTACTGCATAAACAGGATATAGGTACTATTTTTATTTATTTAACATTTTTATTTAATTTTTTTCAAATGAAGATTGTTGACTGTCCCATGTTTCGGTATATTTGGCGTCTACCATGATTAATGTGCTTAAAACGGAGGCCGGATTCTGATCAGTCATTGGTATACCAAAACAGCATTAACATTAAATGCATTTTTCTCTAAACCGGTACGTATTAGCGATCCGCAACAAGTATAACTTTTTTACAGTTAACCGAGTGCTCTTTCCATAAAACTAGTATGTAATTGTTTTAAAATTTGAACCGGCGAACAAAATACGACAAAAAAAGGAGGCGTGGAGTGAAAGTTGGCGCCCTCTATGTTTTACTCAAAAGTATCTAATTGCATATTATTGTTTAGATACCCAAAAAACCTTCCTATACCAAATTTCACTGAAATAACTTTAAAAGTGCACGAGAAATAATGAAAAAATTAAATAAAAAATTGTTCTTCGAAGGCCCATAACTTTTGAAGGAAGCAGAAATGTACTAAGATAAATTGGTTCAGATCGGTTTCTCTTGACCCAAAGAAGCTAGACTTGAAGTATGGCCCACACGCCAAAAGACAGTGACACAATAATCAAACTCAACACGTGTTTCGCTGACAACGTCAGCGTCTTCAGAAGTTGAAGATTAATTTACGTCAAAGTTCTTGATCTAACTACTGTGTATATAATAGGTATACTTTTCCTATTAATAGGTATAGGTACTGGAAGACATCTGTTTTCCGCTTACCGTATATGCATGGAATATTGTATGGGAAATGTTCCTGGGCATTCTTAAAATTTTTTTGTAAAAAAAATGATATTTTGGCATATACCTATAGGCTGCAGTATAGGCTGCAAGCATTTATTCTCTGGTTTGCTATTTAAATCATTTGAATATCAGCAACTTTTCCGAAAGCCTCCTCCAAATCAGACAGAAAATTATCGTCTCTACCACAACGCTTGATGGCCACATTCATAACACGTCTAAGTATGTAAAATCAAAGTCATGCAATTTTTATTTGTATAGTTTTTGTTTTAACGTAGGAATGGACACAATACTCTGAATAACCGGCTAATTTTATACTCGAAATTGTATAAATTTTGAAGTATTAGTTCAAAGCTGTTCAATAAGATTTCAGTTCTTTGCAATGTGAAAACGAATTCACCATTTTCGGATAAGAAATTTCAGTGTAAGTATATCCCACCCGAAGTTAAGTACATAACCGCAGATTAATGCCCACATTATGTTATATAACGACGGTAATAAACCAAGATCTTGTTATACATTGTTGCAAACGCTCCAAGATAGTTCCAAGTTCCATGTTTGATGTGGGTCCGAAAGATGCCTTCTGTCTAAACAGAAATATCGCTTAAGGTGCTGTTTAACCCTGCTTATATTGCCCACGACCCGTCACAGTAGGGAGATAATAATAACAGCCGGAATGTATATGATTACCTATCTTCCACGGCCGTGGGGGCTGGCAATATGTAGAGGAAATCCTTGTAACCGGATCTAAGTATAAAGTTAATCCCAGAGAAACGAATTGGGTCAATATACACGAAACTTCACCATTAATCAATGTTGAACGTATAATCATTTGTAACTGAGATCCCAAGCAGTTGGGTACAGAGGATCACTTCCACTGCAGCTATACCTCGTAAATATATCCAAAAGCAGTAGACTTCAAACTAAGGAGAATGTCACTTTCCTCGTCAATAGTAACGAATTTAAAATTTTAAATTCGCGATAAATTTTGACAATTCAGAATCAAAGTTGTCTTTGATTAGAATAAATTAAGTTGTTATCGATAATTTGATAAATTTCTGCGTTTTAGTTTGAAAATTATTAATGTAATTTTTGCTTTTAATCGAAATCTTCGAAAATTCAATAAACCAAATAAATAAGAAATTATACAGGGTGGGCCATTAGTGTGTAGTCGGTCCATATCTCTGATTCTATCCAAGATATCAACATGAAATTTTATGTGTAGTACCAGTGTGAAGCCAAATTTGTGGTGGTACTGACGTCTGCTGGTCAAAGATAACTATGATTTTTTTATTGGACTTGGTTCAGAGGATATTCTGTTAGTAAAATCCATGAACCGTTTTTCAGAATAGTTTATATTATACAGAGTGGCCAACTTGCGCAAAATGGAGCTTTTCTCAAAAATGTTAAATGGAACACCCCGTATATTATTTGCAGGTTTGATAGCCAGTTTATTAAGCTTTTGACTGATGTAGATATTGGCAGGTCTGCGACTGATAATTTAGGCAGAAACAAAGATTGAACCTTAAGAATTGAGATTTTTGCTATAATTTTGTACCATTTTTGGGGAATTTCCCCCATTTTGCCACCCAAAACTCAGAAAAATGCGTACAGTTTGTTTTTACAAAAAATTTAGCCAACAGAATTTACACCGGCACAAGAAATCTCATTGCAAGATTACTTTTTGAAAGGACGGTTTTCTTCCATGGCACTCCTTGTTTCAATTTATACCTAGGTTTAATAAGTGGTACCATTTATTTAAGAATATGACCATGAAGAAGCAATCTGGCGATAAAAATTTTTGTTTCAATGTGAAGTCAACTTCCAGATACAAATTGGAAATTATATTTTGTGTTTTGGGAGCTAAAATATGGGAGAAACGAATAAATTACCGGTCAAATTACCACATTTGAAAGTTCAATTTTCAATTCTACCGAAACCGCCAGTTGCAGACCTAACAATATCTACATCAATCAAAAGCTTACTAAACTGTCTATCAAATATGGAAATAATATATGGGGTGTTCCATTTGAAATTTTTAAGAAAAAATGCATTTTGCGTAAGCTGTCCACCCTGTATGATATTAAGTTTTGTGATGAAAGTACTCAAGTACTTTACAAATAGAGCAGTCTGCGACCCTAGTCCAATAAAAAAATCTTAAATAGCTTCGACCAGTAGATGTCAGCAGCTCCTTAAAGTTGGGTCCACACTGGCACAAAAATGGTAATATCTTAAAATTGCTCACTCTAAACCACATCGTGTAGTACACCATCTTTCATAAAATTTTATTGGGAATTCAAATATCTAAACAAATGTGGGGCGTTCCACTTAAAAAAACATAACTTTGGTTTGGTGTTCAGGGTGTGAACACCCTGTATACACCAAAATAATTTTATCATTTGCTTCATGGGGTTCTCCACATACGCGTGAAGTTTTATTTTGCTATCTTGAATAGAACCAGAGATATGGGCCGACTACACACTATTGGCTTTCCTGGATATCACCTGACCTGCACCTGAGCTGATCAACAAAGCCTTAAAGATATGGTTAAACAAGAATCGTTTCGCTAAAAGCCTGCTAACGGTTCAGGCATTTCATGAACTGACGGGATTACACCATGTGACCACGACATAATATACATATAAAGTGTAAAAAACGCCAGTATCCATAACTAATTTATTAGGTACAAATTAATTGAGAAAATTTAACAGAGGTTGTTATGTGAAAGATACCATAATTTTATAAACATGATGGTCCATATAGGTTGTCACAAACAGGAATGTACACAGGGATGTTAAAGCATTAACCGAAAAAACTAGGAGTACTAATGAAGAAGGTAAAGAAGGAAAGTATCAATACAGTCGGCAAAGATCAGAATACATTAAGAGAAGAAAATGATCAACTTAGGAAGGATCTAGAGGAAGCCATAACACGAATCCCAAAGTTGGATGAGACACATGTTAAGGACGCGGTTACGCAGACTGAAAGTCGGGCAAACGTACAGAGAGTTGCCGATATTCAGCAGGCTCTAAAAAGCGGCACAGACATGGAGCGTCTAACGGAAATAGCGAAGATGAAATGGCCGGATAACTGCTATAAAAGGACGAGGATAGAGATGGATACCCCATTGAAAAAAATGGAGGAAAGTAATACCGTAATTGCGGTGGACATAGGGAAAGTAAACGACAGCCCCTTAATGAGAAAGTTATATAACTTAAAACCGCAGGTAAAAAATGTTGTAATGGAGGGCCTACTCCAACCGGGTAAGATAATCCTCACACTAAATACTAGTGAAATCGTCACAGAAGGGGGAACGCAACGACAAGAATCATATACGATCCTCTTTGGTACTAAAAGTGGAGACACAGTGGAGGAAAACATCAAATATATGAACGAAGCAATAGAGAAAGTGAAAATAATCAGTCGCGAAAAAGGACTCGCAAACCCGGTGGTTGTTGCAACTGATGTGGAGCAGGAGGAATATCTTAGAAGACTGCTCGAATACTGGTATAGAGATGAAGAAGGTGTGACCATAAAAATGCTCAGCGCAAGAACGGAAAAGAAAGATACTGGGAAAACCGACAAGACGGATGGTGAATGGCGTCAACAGAGACAAAGGGGCTGGAATTCGCGGAAAGAAACGATAATCGTTAGACCCAATATGGAGGGCATGACATACGCTGGCATGGTGCGGGAAATGAAAAAACAGGTCGACACCGACGATATCGGGGTCAGAGTAAATAGTATAGAAAAGACGGAGGAAGGATTCATTAAGCTAAGGATCACGGGAAGAAAGGGAAATGGAGAGAACCTAAAAAAGGCCCTAGAAGAAAAAATGAAGGACGTAATTAAGGCAGACTTGGTACTTAGAAAGAGACAGGTCATAATAATGGACATCGACGACACAACCACGGCAGAGGATGTCAGAGACGCGGTGACGAAGGAAATAGGCAGCGACGATTTGGATGAGGATAGAATGGAAATAAAGATGTCTAAGTCACCAAATAAAAGGGGCCTCCAATATGCAGTAGTACTGCTACCTTTGAAAGCTGCAAACATAATGCTATCGAAACAGCGAATCAAAGTGGGATGGACGAGATGTAGGATCGTAGAAAAAATGGTGCCTACCAG
Organism: Xestobium rufovillosum; assembly: GCA_963966045.1. Taxonomy (NCBI): domain Eukaryota; kingdom Metazoa; phylum Arthropoda; class Insecta; order Coleoptera; family Ptinidae; genus Xestobium; species Xestobium rufovillosum. Next base: position 17,483,618 of record OZ014493.1, on the reverse strand, counting down.
ATGCTATAAATGTCAGAGATTTGGACATTATGCCAAACAGTGCGAAGAAAAAGAGGACATGAAAGACAAGTGCTTTAAGTGTGCGGAATCTGGTCATTCAGCAAAAGACTGTAAAAACGAAGCACAGTGTAACGAGTGCAAAACAAAGGGGCACAGAGCTAATGAGATGGGTTGTCCTACCTACAGAAAATTAGTGTTAGAACTGAGGAAGGGAAGAGGCATACCGAAGATAAAATCATAAAAGTTCTACAAGTGAATCTAGGGAGGGGTAGGCAGGCAATGGACCTTCTAAACAAGACCGTAGAAAACAAAAAAGTGGATATTTGTATAATATCTGAACCAAATAAAGCACATATAAGTAGAGGACCGTGGTTCAGAGACCGAGATAGTGATGCGGCAATTAGGGTATACAACAAGGAACTGAAAGTCCACAATTGTGGATCCCTAGGGACGGGTTATGTGTGGATAGAGCTGGAGGACCTGGTAATATACTCATGTTACTGTTCGCCAAACATTTCCATGGCGGATTTTGAGAGATATATACAAAGTATAGGAGAAAGCATGGGAAGGCATAAAAAGGAAATAATAATAGGTGGAGATTTCAACTCTAAGGCCAGACTCTGGGGTGCCAAGGATGAAGATAATAGGGGGAAAGTCATGCTGGAATGGATTGCGGAAAAAGCAATGATCGTCCTTAATCAAGGGACAGAACCTACCTTCCTAAGAGGAGATACGGGATCGCATATAGATTTAACAATATGCACGGAAGGCTTGGCGAGTAAAATCCAAGATTGGACTGTAACTGATGAGGAAAATTTAAGTCTACATCAAAATATATATTACGTAATAAAAACAAGTGGAAAGAAGATACCACAAAGGAAAGGACTAGGGTGGAAAATACACAGAGAGAAAATGCCAGCTTATGTGGAATGCCTAGGAAAGGAGCTACAAAGAAATGAACTGGAAAATGTGCAAACTGTTATGACAGCAATGGCAAGGGCGGCTGATAAGACATTCCAAAGGAAAGGCGGCAGAAACACACGTAGACCCGTATATTGGTGGAATGATACACTCTCGAATCTCAGGGAAACATGCCTAACCGCAAAGAGAAGGATGACGCGCAGAAACAAAAATAAACAGCTATCCGAAATGGGGAAACTAATTTTGAAAACTGCCTATTCAGAAGAAAGACACAGACTCCGCATAGCCATAATGCGAGCAAAGGAAGATTCGTGGAAAAAAGTCTGCGAGCAGGTTGATGAAGACCTGTGGGGGGATGGATACAAAATTGTGCGAGAAAAGTTCAACATGCTGCCACGCATAACACTGAGCGACGCGAAACAGGGAGAAATCGCAGCAGAATTGTTTCCGAGACATGAAGCAATGGTATGGCCAGAAATAAGAGTAGAGGAGGAAGGCAAAAGGCCTTTTAGTATGGAGGAACTCAAATGGGCCATCAAAAGAATAAGAAATAAGAAAGCCCCCGGGCCGGACTTATTACTCCCGGAGATTGTTAGGACTGGCACTTTGGCTTACCCAGATACTTTCCTGAATATTATTAACAAGGAATTTAAAGAAGGCAATTTCCCAGACACATGGAAGCAAGCAAAATTGGTGCTGATCGAAAAACCAAGGAAACCAGAAGAAATAGTTACAAAGTACAGGCCGATATGCCTACTAAATGTTATGGGCAAGTTATTCGAATCTATGATAGCCCAAAGACTAAGGGAAGAGGTAGAAGAAAAATTATCACCGAACCAATACGGTTTCAGAAAAGGAAAGTCGACGGTGGACGCAATGAGCAGAATAATAGGCCAGGTCGGAGAAATAAAGAAAGCCGCTCATAAGAACAGGAAATTCTGCCTTTTGGTGACCCTGGATATTAAAAACGCGTTTAACTCGGTGCCGTGGAGCGGAATAATGGAAGAACTAGGGCGGAGAAGTGTCAGCCCACATCTGCGGGAAATAATCAGGAGTTATTTGAAGGATAGACTGCTGCTGATTGGGGAAACGGAACAACAATGGATGACAAGTGGAGTCCCACAGGGATCTGTCCTTGGACCAGTACTGTGGAATATCTACTACGATAGGATACTAAGAATTCAGATGCCAACGGGAGTAAAAATGGTTTGCTACGCGGATGACACGGCGCTCATGATATCAGCAAAAACAAAGGAGGTACTGGTGGAACTGGCAGAGAGGGCAACTGGGAAGGTGAAACAAGAACTAGGGGAAATGGGACTGGAATTAGCCACACAGAAGACGGAAGTATTGATATTGTACGGAGGAAGAAAACTGAAGGAAGTTACAATAAGGATTGGCAGTACGGAGGTAACAAGTAAGGAATGTGTCAAATACCTGGGGGTCCTCTTCGGTCATAATACTGAAATGAGGCAACACGTAGCCCATGTGGTAGCGCGAGCAGACAAGACCACCTCCACACTTGGCAGGCTGATGCCCAGTATCGGAGGACCTGCGGCAACTAGGAGAAGGATACTGTGCTCCGTGGCACACTCAATTATTCTGTACGCCGCCCCCATATGGGAGAAGGCGATGGAAAGAAAGAAATACAGAGACATGTTGATGAGCTGCCAAAGAAGGATGGCAATAAAGGTGACCAGCGCATACCGCACTATATCTTCCGAGGCAGTGCTGACAATTTCTGGGCTGCTCCCAATAAATCTGCAAATCGAACAGAGGAGTCTCACATATAAGGGAGAAAAAACCAGAGGAGATATAAAGGACGAAATCCTGGACAAGTGGCAGCGAACATGGAGGGAAGACACTGGCAAAGCGAAGTGGACTAAATTGCTGGTGAAAGACATAAGATCCTGGACCAGCAGAAACCATGGGGAGGTGGACTATCACATGACCCAGTTCCTTAGCGGACATGGCTGCTTTGGGACATACCTAAGAAGATTCAAGATCCGCGAAAGCGACGAGTGCGTATATTGTGGACTGATTGACACTCCGGAGCACACATTCTTTGTATGTAGCAGATGGACACTAGAGAGAACACGAGTAGTGGCTGCACTAAATAACAACTTCCACATGGACAGCATAGTGGAAGAAATATTGGCGAGCGAAGAAAAATGGAACGAGGTGCGTAGATATGTTAGAAGTGTCATAACAACGAAGGAAAGTGACGAACGGAAGACTAGGGAGGAAGAAAGTTAGATGAAGATGCCCAAATGAAACTGACGTTGAAGTAATGCTATGCGGTTCCGGCGTCAGCGTGATGAAAGGGGAGGGGTTTTAGTGGGTAGGGCCCTCTAAGATTGGGGGAGGACACCCACATACCCTCTGCGAAGAACGGAGGTACCTATGAAAGGTTTCCCCTTCCCAGGAAAAAAAAAAAAAAAAAAAAAAAAAAAAGGTTGTCACATTAAGTATGAGTTGCATGGAGCACACGTTTCAATTAACATTTCGAATATTCTGTGCAAGATTTTGGACTGATTTTGTCTACCGTACCCTTGACCGTACCAATACAGGATGTCCCAGAACAACGGGGCAATATTTCTGGAGCATATAATTTGGGTCAAAATAACACTTAAAGTATCTATAAATTTTTTTCTAGGACGCCTCCCTTCGAAGCTATTCGCCCTTAAAGGTCAAGTCCTGAAGAAGGTTTTTTGCTGGTAACTTTCAAACTACTGTATCGAATGTTATAAAATTTGGACTGTAGACATAGTAAGCAAGTATATATGATCGAGTTACATGACATCGTCCATATCTTGTGTAGGAAGCCGGGGGTGGAAAACCTCTAATGTATTTCACCCCTTAATTTTCACGTTGATGCTCTTATCGAATTTGCAATGACATTTTTAAATTCCTTAAACAATTTTCTCAAAGAAATGTACTCTTTTTTGAAACCTTTAAAACGACCCGTTTCCGAGAAAACAATTGATAAAAAGACATGATTTATCATTTTTACTACACAAAAAATTTACATATTCGTCTACAAGGTGCTCACTTCGAGAATTTATTTTAGCCTCTATAATGTTTTCATAACCAATTGTTCATACATTTTCATTTCATTTTCATTTTCTCACATCTTTCATCAAGCAGTTTTTATTTCATAACCTGCTTGTATAGTAAAAATGATGAGTCATGTCCTTGCATACATTTTTTTCTCGGAAACGGGCCGTTTTAACGGTTTCAAGAAAGAGTACCTTTCTTTGCGAAAATTGTTTAAGGAATTTAAAAATGTCATTGCAAATTCGTTAAGACCATCAACGTGAAAGTTAAGGGGTGAAAAGCATTAGGGGTGTTCCACCCCTGGCTTCCTACACAAGATACGGAAGATGTCATGTCACTCGATCATAGGTACTTCCTTACTATGTCTACAGTCCAAATTTTATAACATTCGATACAGTAGTTTGAAAGTTACCAGCAAAAAACCTTCTTCAGGACTTGACCTTTAAGGGCAGTGGTTACTCCAAGACACTGCCTTTAACTCAACTAAATGTCACCACTACAGGTTAGTTCAATCTGAAGATATTAAATTTTTAAAATTCCTCTACATCCGCGACAAAATCTTTAAACAAATGCTGGTAACATCAGAAATATCCACTTTAGGCAAAAAATGTCTTATGCAACCTAATACGAAAATCAAATAAAGAATCCGAAAATGCGATCAAATATAGGAGAAATGTGAAAACATGTACAAGTTAAAATAATTTTTCCCACGACCCCCTAGGAAAGCGACGCGTGCGCTATACACGCAACTGCATGCGCAATATTTGAAAATCGCACGGGTAGGTATAACATTCAAAAAATGTAGGAAGCTCTGAGATTTTGACGTTTATTGAATAAATATCCTGTCGCGTCTCTTTTCAAATCCAATAATTTTTATCAGAAAAATCTCTTAAAAGGTATGGCAGTTAAACATTTTAATGGCTGCTCCATGGAAGACCTAAATATCTTGGCACGAACTGGGCATTTATGAATTGCCGGGCAAGAGAACAAATCGACGTGTCATTTATGAGCCGGTCGGAATTATTAGGCCACTACTTATAAATTTTACATCTATTAACATAGACAATAAATCATTAAAAATAAACTTACTGTTTTATGAATAAATTTGTCTTTCTTAAGGAGTCGTGAGAAAATAGTGTACATAACTCGATGTAAATTGTATTTCATAAAAACTCGCGTGATTTCTGCACTCGGCTACGCCTCATATGAAATTTTTCACTTTCCATGTTCGTTACGTAATATGCAAAAATCAACTGGGGTCTCTTATGCACAGCAGAGCTTAGAAAACACAAATTTTATAACTTTACGATACACTCGAAAGTGTTCAAATTGTCTCCCAAAAGCCAATTTATTAACATTGGCCAGCACACATTTCGGTTAAATCATTAGGGTTATTAATATTATGTAAACTGGTGATTTTATAATTTACAATTTTATAAGTGACCTATTGAAACAAGGAGAAGAAGATTGATTTTCCTATTTATGATGAAGAAGTCAGCCCAATAATTAATGCTGAGAAAATAGTAGGTACCTATATTGTTTTATAAGGAAGAGATGTGCCATTTTTTAGTGATGAGTCCGTAGGCTTGACAACATAGACGAATCACAAAAAACACTTTTCCTCCGAACAAAACATGCTACTTTTTCTTCAAACGGTAAAATAGGTTAAGAATTCAAAATAATTATGTAGCTGCTTCTATTTTAATGGTAATTTTTCACATGCCGTAGCTTATCAAGGTTTTTAAGTACTTTGTTAATTACAAAGCAACGCTGTTGGATAACGCAGTCGGTAGTGTGCTGAACTTTGAGTTGGCGTATGGTGGTTTCGGTTGCCGTTCACGGCAAGTACGAATTCGCGTTGATCCGTTTTTAATTTTTTGTTACTCAAAATAGACCGTAAAATATCCGGATATCTCTGAAAACATCATAGGAAATTGAGTTACAAGCAGATATTTTTTGAGAATATTTTACTACTTGAGAGAAGGAGCAAAATCTGCAAGCTCGCTAGCCGTAAATGCACAATAAATTCAATGCATGTCGAGGTATTTGCTCCGGAAGCAGTTGTTCGAACTATCCCGTAACATTTATTATATGATTCAATGTATGTCTGGGTATTTTCTCCAGGAGTAGATATTATGTTCGAACTATCCCGTATCATTAATTTGTACCTATAAATTCTTAACTTTAAACTGTTGGAGTTCGACGAGTCAAATTGTTGATAGTCTGTCAATACGGTTGCGCTAAGGAAAACATATTCCATTGCGATCCATGTTAGGAAGAATGGACAGTAAATACTGTAATGCTTATTTCTGTTCTATTCAAAAGCAAGTTTCGCCTGGTAATCACTTTGAGGAAAATCCATCGTATTAAAACCGGTAGCTTCCTATAATCAAATCTTTCGCATGTAATGGCTGCCATGAAACCCATAAATTCAAGTGAGTTAGACAGAGAAGTTTTATGTGCAAATGTGCATTTTGATGCTTTCTAGATTATCCCTAAACCTATTAAAGAGATACTGATATAGCGAAAAGACTTTTGGGACGACTATCTGCCTACAATGTATCGCAGAATTGCTTTGAGAAAGAGCGTCACCATTTTAAAACGTTGCAGATATAAATGCCACCATAAATTACATTTTAGAATGGGTAAATCACTAATAAAACGTTTTGTTAAATGTTAATTACGCAACACGGGAGGCGATAAGATTTATAAGCAACGTTTCTACGAATGATGATAAAACTGCAATGATTTTCAAATCGAGAGTTGCATGCTGAATATTGGATGGAAATATTAAAAAGTAAAAGCTACATTCTGTAATCGGGTACTTACATTAAGAGCCCTTTGCTAGATTAAAAAGGCGGGAAGTTCGTCTGAAAATAGACTGTTACATTCATTAGGGAAATAGACAATTTGCATACACATACATATTTTATACTTCTAATTACATATTTCTAGTTACAAATCAATTGCAATATTGGTTCGAATTCTATAAATGTCCAACATGTTCACCAAAGGTATATGAACTTACAGAGAAAGGAGTAAATACGTTTAAGTATATAATATTACATTGTTCGTATCGTGGTCAGTAGCTTTCGTTCCAGCATCAAGGCACTAATTACATTAAATAGGCTAATATAATAATAATTATATTCTTTATTGTTAGCGAAATTACACTACGCCAAGATCTGCTTAAATACTTAAAATTAACAATGGAACATTACTTGTATGTATAGTTTACAATATATAATTTCGCGCCAAGTCTTCTGGAGGTACACAGGAGATCCTGGCGGTCCTAGTCCATTATCCATCGCACCGAGCAGCTCTCGACCACCCACACAAGACCAAAGACAGCGGACGGCTCGCGGCACCGACCTAGTTCCTTAGGAGCCCAATCCATCAGCCCACTCCAGTTCTTTCCGCCCTCCGATAACGACCATCGGTTCGCGTCGTTTTTTGGTTGAAGAAGGTGACCCTTGTAAAACCCTCGTCGTTAGTCCACCCAATGCTGCGTTGGAAAGTCCGACTTTTGACAGGTCCCGGTGCGAAGCTTCGCACAAGATCCCACGTCAGGAGATGGTTCATATGGACGCAACCGGCTGCCACTTCTTTCGCAACCTCCCTGATCTTTAGCGTAGTAATCCCTCTTGCGGATGTGACTCTCCGCCAGGGGGATGTTGTCTGAGATGACCTGAGCATGTGAGCATCGATGATTACTTCATGATGCTCCTTGCTGGGGATTATGTCGGGCTTCCGAGTTCTAGCCGCCGTACGTAGCATCAGCTCACGTTCAACTACCCATCCCTTCTTCCGCATACCGTCAGCCACAGGGTGTACTAGATGTACTAGATGTACTAGATCTTGGAGATCAGAAAGCATTGGAGGATCTGCAGCCGTTGTTGTGGCTTCAGGGGTGTTCAGAGATGTTTCTCAGCACCCACCCTAGATCCAGCTCCACTGCTCTTGCTCCCCTGGGGATACAAAATGCATATTTGAACATTTCTTGCACACTTTACTTTCCTTTTACATCTCTTGCATAATTTGTGAAGGCTGTGCATATTTATACATACCTACCTGGGTTTTCAGCATATTTGGTCAATTTGGGAATATAAATTTTAAAAAAGCTGTCTATTTCAATAAAGTTTAGATACTTGCATTTGCTAAGTTTCTCCAGAACTTTATCTATGACACGTGAATTGCGGTCATGAATAAAATGTTTTAAGTATCTACCGCTCGATCTACCGAGACAAAAATTTGAAACCAACCTCTTTGGCAAAACAGTTTTATTTCTGTTGCAGTTACATTTCAAGTTCATGTCAGGTTTAATAAATTAAACTGCCAGTGTAAATGAAACTGTATTCGGGACTAGTGCTTAGATAATAATTTTTTTATAAAAATTATTAAATATTTAACTGTAAGTTACGCGTTAATAAATTTATTGAAGAAAAAAGTTTTTTATAACCGATACTTTTTGAATATTTCAGATCATATTTTTCAAAAAATTTACATTTACAATAATATTAATAATAAATCTTAATTTGTTCAGGTAACAATAACAATAATAAGAATAATATTAGCATTACAATCAAAAAAAGTATATCACCTGAACAAAAGGGCGAAGTTCAGCTCACCATGCACTTAGAATTAAGTGCATAGCAGCTAGTCTTCCACTTAACCCGAAAAAAAGATAACAAAATGAAAGAAAAATGAAAAAGGAGTATGCATGTATAACACTGTCACAGAAGGTAAATAAACTAAAATGAAATAAACAGCAATTAAAATGAAAATATACAAAAAATGATGAGAAGTATATAAGACAAAAAAATTATATAAGCAAAGCACCCGAGGAGAAGTGACCACGACACCACCGAGCTCACATTAACGTGGACCATCACGTATGGATCATATCCCAATGTACATCGTATATTTATCGAATTTTTGCATATCAAAAATAATTAATTAGTGGCAAATTAAAAAGTTTAATTTATCGAAGTGCAAAATTTATAAAATGGGTGAGATGTATAGCTGCTACACAAAGGTGGAAAATAAGTTTTAAAAATAATGGCTTGTATTCAGGCTAGAAATACAAGTAGTTAGACGTAAAAGATGGTACAGGCATAAAGTTTTGTAAGTTTGACTGTGAAGAAACGGTTCGGATGCAATTACCATTAGCGGTGCATTTTTGTGCACGGGAGGAGATTTGGTTGAGTGGATGTACGAATTCGAAAATCTGCACTGACGGTAGGTGTGTACCTGTGTACGTCGGCGATGATTAATCTCCATATGGAAGTTCTTCTTAGTCCGATGTGTCACACATAAACATTGTTTCACAAAGGGGAACGCTAAGGGGCTGCAAAGCCACGGCCAGAGCCAGTGGAGATGGCTAGGTTCTAAGGCAAAATACAGTTGACAGAGGCAGATTGTTGCCCGTCTTAGACGTGACTTTATTTTTTTGTTCTTGTTTATCTTCATATTATTTTCCTTGCTGATATCGTATTCCTACGTTCTGGTTATTAATTTCAGTTATGTGTACTTTTTGTTCTTTTTGATAAAAATAGGATTCCACACAAAGTTACAAACTGTTTATTGTTTTATTATTTGCAATAATAACTGTCCGGTTTATAACTGGTTCACTTATAAAGTTGGTCTGTACAGTTAATGTACAGGTGGGCCAATAGTGTGTAGTCGGCTTATATCTCTAGTTCTATTTAACTTTACAAGTATGTGGAGAACCCCATGAAGCATCTGATAAAATTATTTTGGTGTATACAAGGTGTTCACACTCTGAGCATCAAACCAAGATTATACTTTCTTAAATGGAACGCCACACATTCGTTTACATATTTGAATTCTCAATAAAATTTTATGAAAGTTGGTGTACTACAAGATGGGGTTTAGAGTTAGCGATTTTAAGATATTATCATTTTAGTGCCAGTGCGGACCCAACTTTGAGGAGCTGCTGACGTCTACTGGTCGAAGTCATTTAAGATTTCTTTATTGGACTAGGTTCACATAAGTACTGCTCTATTTGTAAAATTCTTGAATTCTTTTGTCACAAGACTTAACATCATACAGGGTGGACAGCTTAGGCAATATGCATTTTTTCTTAAAAATTTCAAATGGAACGCCCATATATTATTTCCATATTATTTGATAGTCAGTTTACTAAGCTTTTCATTGATGTAGACACTGTTGGGTCTGCGCCTGACGGTTTCGGCAGACTTGAAAATTGAACTTTAAAATCTGGTAATTTGACTTGCAGTTTATTCGTTTCTCCTATATTTTAGTGCCCAAAACACAAAATATGATTTCTATTTTGTTTCTGAAAGTTGATTTCACATCGAGACAAAAAAATTATTCTCGAGATTGCTTCTTCATGGTTATATTCTTAAATAAATGGTTACCAGCTTATTAAACCTAGGTATAAATTGAAACAAGGCGTGCCATGAAAGAAAACCGTTCTTTCAAGAAGTAATCTTGCAATGAGATATCTTGTGCCGGTGTAAACTCTGTTCGCTAAATTTTCTATAGAAACAAAGTGGAAGCACTTTTCTGTGTTTTGGGTGGCAAAATGGGGGAAATTCCCCAAAAATGGTACAAAATTACGGCAAAAATTTCAATTCTTAAAGTTTAATCTTTAGTTCTGCCTAAATTATCAGTCGCAAACCTGCCAATATCTGCATCAGTCGAAAGCTTAATAAAATATTTGTCAAACTTGCAAATAATATACGGGTGTTCCATTTAACATTTCTGAGTAAAGCTTCATTTTGTCCAAGTTGGGCACTCTGTACAATATGAACTATTTTGAAAAAGTCCTATTGGATTTTACAAATAGAGTATCCTCTGAACCCAGTCCAATAAAAAAATTATAGTTAGCTTTGACCAGCAGACGTCAGTAGCACCACAAATTTGAGTTCACACTGGTACTAAAATAGCCATATCTTAACATCGCTTACTCTAAACCCCACCGTGTAACATATCAACTTTTATTAAATTTTATGGGGAATCCAAATATGTAAACAAATGTGGGGCATTCCATTAAAAAACATAACTTTGGTTTGGTGCGAAGCACGTGATTATCAAAATAATTTTAACAGAAGCTTCGTGGGGTTCTCCACTCACACGTGAAATTTCATGTCGATGTCTCGAATAGAATCAGAGATATGGACCGACTACGCACTATTGATTTTTTATTTCGGCATGCTAATATCTACTGAAAATTTTGCTATTATTTCTCTTCACAGCAATACTATTTTTGTCCCCATCGGCCTTCTTCAAATAATTCGATGACTGACTTTCCAGTTTTGTAGGTTTCGAACCGATGGCAGCACGTACTGATCTCTTATTATGAAGTTTTTTTATTTACCTGCACTACTGAGATTTAACACATCAACCTGCCCAAGAATCCACAGCGCGGGAATACTGGAAATGGCAAGATAGGTATAATATACGGATTCGGCAAAATTACGTAGGTCTCAAAAAATCTCAAAAAATGTTTTTCATTTTTGAGTTATTTGGGAGAAAGTAAATTACGGAATTATTTTTGACGTTATTTTCAGAAATAGCAAAACTAAAAATACTTCTTTGTTGCAATTGGTAATGAGCTTTAATGTGGAAATGTCATTTATCTTCCAGAACAATGGCCGCATTTAAAAAAAATATTTTAATGACAAAAACTACTAGCTTAAAATATAGTTTAACCCCTATGTGTGATACACAGGTGAATTCATAATAGAACAGGCTTCCAAAATGCTCAAGAAATTCCAAGCTCATAGTTAAGTTGATGGTGGTTTCATGGAAACAATGCGTCGTAGAAGCAAAATGACATTTCCATTTGCCACATTAAACCTTATCACAAATTAAAACGCAGAAATATTTGTAGATTTTCGCTATTTCTGATAATAACGTGAAAAAAATTAAACCAAAATTTCGTAAATTTACTTTTTTGGGAATAACTCAAAAATTAAAAATAATTATTGAGATTTTTTAAGCCTGTTTGAATAGTCTTCCATAACTGCCCAACTTTTTCACCATTTAACCGTCTATATATTGCTATCCCCATGCTGTGCAGTCTTTTACCTTGGACAGGGTGCATATAAGTACTCAAACAAATAATTGTATCCACTATAAATTTTTCCAACGTCCCATGGCGTAGATGACATTGAACTTAAATTTCAGATTTTATTCCACGATGAGTAACCGAGATTAAACATTCATCCTTTAATTCGTAGTCTTTTAGGAAGATTTCCAGTGAACAATCATAAAAATAAAACAGGACTCCCTCTTCCAAGCATAAATTCAATCATTTAAATGAAATGCGTAAGGTTTAATGACATTCCTTTGACAGCAACACCCATCAGCAGTTCAATTCGATTTCATTTCCTCTTAGAGTTCTTGCGTATACATTTACAAGTAACCATTTTCACTGCGGGGATGAGAACGCTTTACATAGATGGAGAATTTGGAACGCTTTCAGATTCAATCAATTTTCTTGATCGTAATCGTCCATTCTGTTGAAATGTATATGTACACAGTAAAGGCATTTAATTTTATTTTATCTGAAATGTGACAGTCTGGAGTTGTTTTTTCAGTAGACGATTCGCATATTTTCTTCAGACTTCTGCGTACAATTTGAGATTGTTCGCAATTGGAAATTATATTTAGGTACACATTTTAATTTAAACCAGTCTACTCTATTAAACTCCGTCCAGAACTTAGTGTAGATCACGTTATATATCACCAAAACAATTATTGCATATGATTTCCTCAAAAAATAAAGATATCCGTTTAGTTTTAAAACGCTTCATGGTAGGAACAGTGAAAATGGGGGAAAATGGTATACATACATTATTTATATCTCGATTTATACTTTCAGTGCGAAGGTACATATCAACATATCTTTTAGTCAGGCATGGTGGCAAGGCAAGCATAGCCGCCCCGTAATCGCTTGGACTTCGCATCGTATTCGGCTAACTGCGAGACGTTTTCTTGCATTTATTTCGTGTTAATTTGTCTCAATACCCAATTTTGTTTCCGATTTAGCGTGTCCGGTGGAGGTCGGGTTAAGTCGTGTTGTAAAATGAAGCTGTTAGTATCTATAAAGTGCTGCCACCTATCGCCAAAAAGTGTGATTGGGATTATGCAAAATATACTCACAATCGATTATGATTGGTTTCTATCACAGCTGCAAACTCTTCCGACGGAACCTCTACAGCTTGGAATTTTCAACCGAATAAATCTGGGAGGGTTAGACGGCGCTCCTATCTTTAAATTATTGTTTTCTATTTAGAAATAAGAGGATAAACTGAAGCGCCACCGTCATCTGCATTGCAAAGCACCACACTACTACTACTGTCAAACGTCCAGTTTACTCTGCAACTCGAACAAATATTCACAAAATGGAGAGATTGCAAAATAATTTTCATTCCAACACGCCGGCTGAACCAAGTAACGTATCAAGACGTTCTTCGTCGAAAATGAATAACGAATAATTAACTTAGGCAACCCTCCTTTCTAATTACGATAAATATGTGCACAAATAGTAAAAAAGGTGTCGAGTTTATGACGGATTTTTCAATAATTTGAGGGAGATTTATTTAAGGCGAACGACAAAGATTATTATAAAAGTAGTGCGAGTCTCTAAGTTGATCCTTTATTAATAAATCTTCTTTTTATTTAACGCCCTATCCACTTTAATTTCATAATGGTGTTGGAATAAAAATGTGTCTACATGTCCCGTTTTTAGGGCTCAAATTCCGCACCCTTAAGTTGCAAAAAAACAACATTATGTACTCATAACTCATACGTTTTGTTTTCTCACTGCGAGCACAGTGGCATCTAGATATTATAAACGGACGTTTACGTTTTCATCCGGTTTTCATATGACTAGACGGAAAAATAGTTGCAGTAACAATTGAGGTGTACAAGTCTTTCTTCCAAAATTAATTTTATAACAGGTGTTTCTAAGGTACCGTACTCAAAATATAGAATAAAAAAATATAGTGTTGGAAATCAGTCCAGTTGCTCAGTATTTGAATTTTAAATAAACAGCTAACCTTTTCTTGCCTGTGTCTATTCTGCAGATGCCAGACACCACCCACATATTATAATTAGAGCAAGGCATTTAGGACCTAAAAAATCTAAAAAAGGCGTGTATTTTAGGCTAAATAATGAAAAAATAGACAAGAAAAAAATATTATTTAGAAAATTTATTACCTAGGATGATTACAAAACACGCTCGTTTCACTCGCTCGTCTTGTAAACTTCATCCTCGGTAATAATAGCATTCATTATAAACTCGTGATAATATACTATTATTTGAACTTTTTCAATAAGTGTTACATACCTATTTAGCATAAAACGGGTTCCATATAAAAGATGCATATCAATCAACTACACTACGCACGAGCGAATTATTTAGAACAACTTACTACAGATTATGGATCACTAAAAGAACGCGTTATTTTAGTAATAAACCCCAAATTTCTGAATACTCTACCAACAGCCATCTCTACGTGACCCTCGACACTAAGCTTATTATCAAGAATCACCTACAAATCCTTTATCACGTCAACCCTTTCAAGATACGTTTTATTCAGACTATAATTAAATTTTATTTGGAAGGCCAGACGCGAGAAGGAAATAAACTTGCATTTTTAAATATTTAAATGTAATATACTAGTTTTGCCGTATTTGCACAAGTTATTTAGGTCTCTCTGAAGCTGCTCACAATCGCTAAGATTATTTATAGCTTTACTAATTTTGAGATCGTCAGCATACAGACAAAACTTGGAGTTGAGAAAGCATTCATCAATGTCGGCTAGAAATAGGGAAAACAGCAGAGGTCCCAGGTGGGAGCACTGAGGAACGCCGAACGTATATGAGTATCGAAACTTGAAGTACTTCATTTATTTTAACAAATTGGGGCCTGCTATTAATATAGGATTTTATCCATCTTAGGAGGCTGGCGTGCACACCGACGTTCTCAAGCCTCGACGAATTCGGGTAACGTTTGGCTATAGCTCAGCAAGTTCTTGGAGCTGGCATTGAACATTTAATTCAGATTATTTTTGATGTTAATTACTTGCTTCCATTTTTATTCAGCATTGTTTGTTATTTCGTGGTATTTTTGTAAACCTAATTTTTAATGGGAAGTAATTATTTGGGCGGTTATTTTAACATCCAGGCAGTTTCATGGGGCAGTTAAAAATTCACGCGAGCAGTATTAAACTTTTTTGGCGGTAATTAACTTAATGTGGCAGTAGAACGTGGTCAGCAATATAAAAGAATTTGGTCGGTTATGTAATCCTACAACGTCAGTTCAAAACTTACTCGTGCGGCAGATTAAATAAATGTCCAGTCCAATTATTTTTTGAGCTGTAAAATGATTGAATGGGCAGTATAATGTATTAATGGGCAGTTAGATAACTAGTTCGCCAGTTCTCGGCGTTTGGCAAAATCGAACGTCATTTTCATTGAAAAGAGCGGCACACTTCCGTTAAAAGGGGCGCAGCTTACGCGACAGTGCACCGTGGGCGGCCAATCGGAAGAGATGTGCCTATAAATATTAGGTCGTTTCGCTCATTACCTTATCACTGAGTTGCGAGTGCTTGGATCTATTACACTAGCATTGTACCATTAAATTTATTCAATGCACCCCTCCCCGGTTCCCCATAGAAATGTTTAAAATAATGAACTCAGCCCCTCACAGGTAAAAAAATATTAATTTTGCTTCATCCCTTTGCGTCTTCTATTGCACCGCATTGCATTACAAAGCATTTTTGTAATTCTGCATCGAATAATGCATCTTTGGATGCTAACGACTGAGACTTACAACGCTTCGCTCCGTTTGACCTTAACCTGACAGACTTTTATATTAAAAAGTGTCAGTCGTTAGCGTTTATATTATTCTTTTCAAATATTATTCACATGAAAATGCGCACCTATGAAGAGAATAACAATATAAACGCTTACAACTGACACTTTTTGTCCAAAATTCTGTCAGGTTAAGGTCAAGCGGAGCGTTGTAAGTCTCAGTCGTTATATGTATGTATCATTTAACAGGCTGATCATATTTTGTACTGCGTAAGTATTTATGGAACTTATTGTCCCACGATTTCTAACAGACCCGTTCTGATTTCATGACTGCACACGCGTTACTGCCCCTTTATTCATTTTACTGCCCAATTGAATTTTCACGCATTCAAATATTTATTGAGCTACTCATTTGAAGATATGTTACTCCTCGTTTCCACTTTTTTTATTGCTCATATTTTACCACTCAATCTGTTATTGAATATACAATTTGTATTTTCACACTGACCAAAACTGTAATATAGTACCGCCCCTTTAAATAATAGCCATTTTTAATAATTGAATAAATTTCGTCAATCTCTAGCTTTTGTAGAAATTCTGATATCCTAACTCTAATTTCGAGGAACATCTAAATTCAAGCGTTAATATCTCGATAGCTATGGAAGTAATAGGTAACAAATGCCACATTTATGAAATTGTCTTTCGATGGCCTACTTAGAAATATGAAAATATATAGAGTGTTTCATTTAAGAAAATTGACATTGACAGCGGTACATGAAAACACCCTATATATTCTGCATATTCCTTAAAAAATTCTAAATTGCAAATAAAAATTGACGTGTCCGAGAATTTTATTTAAATATTGATAAAAAAAGAAATTATTATTTTTATTCCAAACTTTAGCCCCTCACTGTATGTCGAGAGATAATTATGTAGTACAAAGTGACACACGTTACTTCCGAAAGAGCATTTTTTATGTGCTTAACTAATAGTTTTTCTTAAAATTAATAACTTTTCATGGAAATAGCAGACCGTGAAAATGGCAGATTTAAAAAACATAATTCACTCTCATTCATATGAAAATGTTCCAGAAGTAATTTGTGTCACGTAATTACAGTAGTGGCCATAAATATAGCAACTTCCTGAAATTTCGAATTTAATTTTTTTTTCTAAGCAAAAATATTCTTTTTATTTACTTTTTGTTCTTAAAATACATACACATTTCTAGTACATAATGCGTATTTATGTGTAATTAAAACAAGTATTATTTTTAATATTTTTTAATTTTTGTGTTGGACGAAATAGAGGAACGCGCGAGGCCATTCTAGCTTTACGAGTAATTATAGAAAAAACGATAGAAAAGAGAAAGAGCGTCTATATAGGATTTGTAGATTTAGAAAAAGCCTTCGACAACGTAAAATGGGGGAAGATGTTCGAAGTGCTGAGAAAGGTAGGGATGAAATACAGGGACAGAAGAATATTACATAATCTCTACAAAGAGCAAAAGGCAGTTATAGAATGTGAGCAGGAACAAAGGGAAGCAGATATCCGGAAGGGAGTGAGACAGGGATGTGCATTGTCACCTCTAGTTTTCAACTTATATATCGAAGATGCGATTAATATTGTTAAGGAAAGAACAGCCTCAGGGATCAATGTACAGGGCCAAACTATTAACATGCTCAGATTTGCGGATGATATAGCAGTGTTAGCACCTAGCAAAGAAGAATTAGGAGCGGCTTTGAATGAAATGGAAGCAGTTTTGACACAGGGCTTCGGCATGAAAATCAATAAAAAGAAAACTAAAATTTTGGTATGTAGGGGATGTGAAAATAGAACTAAAATGGAAATACAAATTGGAAATGAGAAGATAGAGGAGGTCGCGGATTTCTGCTACTTAGGAAGTAAAATAACTCAAGACGGTAGGAGCACTAAAGATATAAAACAAAGAATGGCGCAGGGCCGAGTTGCGTTTAACAAAAAGAAACAACTGTTATGCTCGAGAACGGTTAATATAGAGACTAGGAAGGGACTCTTAACGTCGTATGTATGGGGTACGGCATTATACGGGTGCGAAACTTGGACAATAGGAGAAGCGGATAGAAAAAGAGTAGAAGCGTTTGAAATGTGGTGCTACAGACGCATGATGAAGATACCGTGGATAGATAAGGTTAGCAATAGGGAAGTATTAGAAAGAGTTGGGGAAAAGCGAAAGGTATGGAAAACAATAAAGAGTAGGAGAGATAGGATGGTAGGACACCTTCTAAGACACGAAGGAATAGTTCGTGACATACTAGAGTCAGAGATAGGAATAAAAAGAGGTAGGGGTAGGCCTAGATTAGACTACTGCTCTCAAATAGTTAGGGATGTAGGATGTTCTACTTTTAGGGAAATGCGTAGGTTAGCTCAGGATAGAAAAGAATGGAGGTACGCGTCCAACCAGTCTTCGGACTGAGAACCTTATGATGATGATGATAATTATAGCAACTACGGAAATTTTTTTGACAAGTATTAATTAAAAATAACAAAAGCGTTTAATATTTTGTATAATAACCTTTATTTTTAATAACCTGGGCACATCGCTTGGGCATCGATTCTATTAATTTAGTAATGTATCCATCATCAATTATTTCCCAATCATTTTCCAGTGCAGTATAAAGGTTTTCCAAATTAGTATAATTATTTCCTCTAATTTTGCCATCCAAGTAATCCCAAAAATTTTCTATTGGATTTAAGTCGGGTGACTGTGATGGCCATCGCTTAATTTCGAAGTGTTGCTCCGCTAACCAATCCTGCACAAGTTTCGACGAGTGTTTCGGGTCATTATCTTGCTGAAACACACAACTTAAAGGCATTGTTTCGTCGATGTATGGGACCAGATGGTATTGCAAAATATTTTAATACATGAATCGATCCATTTTACCATGGATTCGACAGATTGGGCCCATCCCAAACTTAGAGAAACATCCCCAAACCATAACTGAACCACCACCGTGCTTAACAGTTGGACATGTGCACTTCTTGTCAAATCTCTTGCCCGTTGGTCGTCTAACATAGAGTAGCCCATCACTTTTAAACAAATTAAATTTTAATTCATCGCTAAAAACTACATTCTTCAAATTTTCTGGGGTCCAGTTAATATGATCTATTGCGAACTGGAGACAGGCCTTCACATTTTTCTTTGACAACAGCGGTTTCTTCGCTGGTCGGCGACCAAATAACCCGCCGTCGACTAATCTCCTTCTTATTGTACGAGCACTAACATCTTTTGATCCAATTTCCTCCAATTTTCCAAGAATTTTGGAAGAGGACAGGAATGGGTTTTCTTTCGATATTCTTAACACGCGTGTCGATCAAATCTTTCAGAAGTTTTTCTTGGTCTTCCTGGATTTGGAATGGGTTCAACATAAATAGCTTCAAAATTCTGGACACAACGGATTTATTTAAATTAAAGCTTCTTGAAATTTCAGCCTGTTTGACACCGTATTCATACTTTTGTGTAATAAGGTTCCTAATTTCAATTGAAACTGTTTTAGCCCGACCCATTTTTTAGTTACTAACCAGAAATAGTGCCAATGCGATAAATACTCGGGATAAGTACAACTTAACTGGCGTTTTAATTACTTTAAACTTATTTATGACAGTTGTTGCTATATTTCTGTCCAACAAAAATTTGAACAAATGCTGGGATTAATTTGTTATTCACAGAGCTCTAATTTTTATTGCAGGAAACACTTACCATAGAAGCAATGTGAATGCTGGAATGCATTTCTAATCTTAAAAATAATGTTGTTTAATATTACATTGATTTTTTAAAAGTTGCTATATTTATGGCCACTACTGTATGTTACAGCACTCCTTGTCTACTCTGTGTGTTTGCATTGCTACCAATTAACGCATTTTATTCGAAAACCGTAGGATTAGTATGGGAGAATTTAATTTAACGCAAGACAAGCTGAGCTCATCCAGAAAGGACAAGAAAAACGTCCGGATGAAAACATGGAGACAAAACTTATAATCCACTAACATCAAACAGGTGGTAAACTAATATAACTTTACAAACAATCCAGTGTAAACTAGTCAGTTAAGACAATGCAACAGACACTATATTAAACAAAAATTAGCTGCTTGGGTCGCCTCTCCTTGTTGGTCCTTCCAGCCCTTTCCTGTCCTTATGTTTTCTCTCTGTTTCATATGCTTTACTCACTGAAAGGTCATTGACCCTTGAGTGTCCCTTATATGTACTTTTCCTATCATTTGTTCCTGATAGGTAATTACTTAGCATTAGTTATGTGCTGCATATGTCTTATTCTTTTAGGGAAACTTTGGTTTATATCACTTATTAGACCTGTTATATGATGTATTATCGTTTCTCTCATTTTCATATTTCCCTCCTTTTATCAATCAAGTTGGTAAACCATCCACCATAGTGACTTTTCATTTCCATCTGTTTAGTTTAGGATTTTCTCTGTCACTTGTCATATTTCGACCGTTTTTTGAGTTTTCCGGAACAAAAGTTAGGTTAGATTAATTTTAAAATTTGACGGGCGTGCGTCTTGACCTACTTTCTTAAAAGTTTTATTTATACATTTTGTCATAATTTTTGTTTAATATAGTGTCTGTTGCATTGTCTTAACTGACTAGTTTACACTGGATTGTTTGTAAAGTTATATTAGTTTACCACCTGTTTGATGTTAGTGGATTATAAGTTTTGTGTCCATGTCTTCATCCAAACGTTTTTCTTGTCCTTTCTGGATGAGCTCAGCTTGTCTTGCGTTATATGTGTAAGATCTTCCACATCACTGTAAGTCTATTTCAATTTTAGATTGTTAGTTCCTGTTTTGACTTTTGCATTGTTTATATTTGCTAAATTTCCTCAGGAAGAATTAAAATAAATCTGAAAGCTTGAATAAGTGGTAAAGGGAGTTTCATTTCCTCAATCCTTTGGCTGCATCCCCGTGCTCTTAGCTATTTATCAACTAGACAGCCGTGTCTATCGTCAACTTTAATTATATATAACCACAGTCTCTAACATCTTAATCGTTTAAAGACACATAATTTGTTTAAAATGTAGTACACTATCTAAAAAGTAAAATGGGAGGATTTAAATCAAGCTGCATAAACTTATCAAAAAATTAAGTTACGAGGGCTGCGAATTTCCAACACGTAAAAGATTCTATGTATTTTTCGAATATCTTAGTCAGAACTCAAACTCCAAGGAAATGGATTATAATACGAAACCAAGTTGAAGAACTGTTTGCTAAAACAGCATCCACCGAACTTGAAACTCAAATGTCCCTTTTCCGAGTAGAACGTTAAATTTTATTTAAACGGAACCTCGTAGTCAAACGTTACGGTCAGGAACGGATAGATAGACGGAAACGATTTCAGTGTTTGTTTCAAGAAAAGGAAAGGTTCGGAGATAAATTCAGTTTACGAAGGATATTTGTTTTATTATTTGAAATTGTGTATGCGATAGTCACTCCATGTATAGGTACTGTTACTACCACACTGCCGATAATACCTAACTGCGCTGCAGAAGAAAGATTTACAACGTAGCATTTTGTGCATTTAAATATGTTGTTTTTCTCAAACAATAAGTTATTTGGGTTATTTTGAATGAGTTTCCTCTAGAATTGTAAGCACCATCAGAAAAAAAATCTTGCAAATGCCGAGTAAGGTTTCCTAGGAGAATGGTGCTGTAATATAGCGGTCATTTTGTAATATATAATATATAATAAATCGCTGTCATTCGTGAAATCTCACTGCCCACCATGTGACAAAAACACAACACTTAGTCGATCGACAAGAAGGAATTCCGAACGCTTCAAATTACTTACTAACCAAGTATTGCATTCTTGTAACATTTTCAGCAACTAGTTTCTATATTCCAGGGTTTCCTGGATTATTCTTTATGATATTGAATCGTTAAGACACGGTCGCCAGACGACCTGCGGGCGCGACAGGCTCTTTTTATATCCCCATGGGATCCTTGTGCAAGTGTCGGGCAGCGGAATTTCCATTTTCTGTAGTACCGCTGCAATAAATACAACTAGGTATATTCTCTAAAATTTCGAAAGTAAATAAGGAGTTCCTATCTAATATTATTAAATAGAATAAAAAACCTTTTTAATAAAAATTCATTCGAAAATATCCCCTTGTTGCCCGTAACAATAACCCCTCGAATAACCCACCATCTTCCAAAATATAATTCTAAGCGAATATCGATGATTTGGGGGAAGATTTATTTTTTTTAATTTTGGCTCGTAAACCATTTATATCTTTTCTCGCATTAGCTAAACGTGAAACGTCCATAAATTACTTCTCTCGCTTTTACTCAGAGGGAGAAATTATTTGGTAATACACCAAGTGATCGATAGCTATGGAATTTTTCTTCAAGCAGCAGGAATACTTTCTAACATTTCTGTACCAATGAAGGCTGTACCCTAATATTAGACCCAGATCAGACTACTGCTCTCAAATAGTTGGGGATGTTGGATGTTCCACTTTTAAGGAAACACGAAGATTAGTTCAGGATAGGTAAGGACGGAGATAAGCGTTCAACCAGTCTTCCGACTGAGAATTTTAGGATGATGTTCTTGTTTATCAATTAAAGTTGTTCTAAATAATGCATGCTTTTTTACGTTTCCCCATCAGCGGAAAATGTCCTAACAGTGGACGAGAGCCGTAGGAAATGAATTCATTTCCTCAATGCTGCAGGAAATAAAAATTAAGTGGGAATTGGAATCAAACAAGAGATCACTAAAACGCAATAATGAAAATTATGTATTGCCACGGGCCAAAATGCCTAACGCCGCAAAATACAGGAGGATACACCGCGACTAGATCAAGCCGGAGTTGAGGGTGGGCTAAAACAATAGTATTTTTACCAAGGGCGCCAAGGAGTTGTCGATGATCCTCCGATAACAGCAACATCCAACGGTCACAGCTCCTAAAAACCGCTAGGTACACAAGAAGGGGGAAAGAGTAACCAAAAGACACACAAATATTTAATATATATTTTAAATGAAATAAACTCTTTCATAAAATATTGGTTGAAATGTAAAATAAAAGGTTACTTGCGCTATAGATTAAATTTAGTCTTAAATATCGAATGAGTTATAAACAAACCGGTAATATGCCGCACGGAAGGAAGCTTCGTTCACGCCTGCGCGTACCGTAAAGATGGTGACTAAAGAAATGCGCAAAATATCCGAATCACTGATTACAATGATTCTACAATGTTAAAAATTACCAATAAGCTTGTTAAACAATATTATTTTTTCTGGAGCAAGCCTTTTTCAAAAATTTGATTTCCATTAACTTATTCTGATGATTTATCTATAAAGTTCTTCTAGTCTAGCATTTAGATGTGAAACATTTTGAATAAATTAACGCCTACTAAAAAATTGAAATATCTTAAGGTATGGTTCGGTTTTGGCGTTTTTCAGTCGACGTTGTCGGCGACCGAAAACGGTATCCGTCAACGGCGCTGACGGCGGCATAGCGACTGGTTCCTTTTGCGCTTCCACGTTCCAGCGGACGACAGTCGTGTTTGAGTCTTCAGAGGTATTTGACGTTTGCAATGGAATTGCGTCTCCCATTATTATAAGAAGAAAAAGAAGAAGACGACCACTTGGAAATGGTTCTACTGGCACACTGCCTTGAAGAAGAGACGTCTGCTCGTGTACAGAGTACCATATTTTTTAAAAATAGATATACAGAAGGGTATTACAATTTATTAATCAAAGGCCATCTTCAGAACGATGAGGAGCGTTTTCGACAATTTGTCCGTTTAAATAGAGAGCAGTTCAATTTTGTGCTCAACATAGTGTACGTAGATTTGAAAACTATATCAACAACAACGCACAAAAATTCAATATCGTCGTAGACACTGACCATCAAGGTTCGACGGCGCGTTCGTACTGATTACCCTAGCAATCGACACGCAACGGCGCGCTGTTGACTGCCGCGTTTGCAAGTTTGGACGTGCAAAGCGAACCGCGTTGGCAGCGACCGCCGATGGCCGCCGACAAACGCCAAAACCGAACCATACCATGACCCTGAAATTTTCACTGGTATTAATTTGATATAATATTACATTGAATTCAATTAATATTTATTGCATTCAGGAATTAATGAAAAATACAATATTTGATGCTGGTTAGTCATAATGTTTCTGTTAAAAATAGAAAAAGTGTGGTGAAGAATCATGTCTTATATAGATACTACACCAGTTGCGTGACTGTTTCTGATTAATAACGTTGCTTATTCGAAATTTATTAATTGTCAGTTATCATGTATCATACGTTTAGTGCAATAATTCCCGATATATTGATTTACACCTAATTCTATTATTAAATAGATGTGATTAATTCTTTGTACTTACCTTCACCTGCAACTTTAGTTGGTCGGAAGATTGCGAAAAGTTTTATTCCTAAACTAAACTGTCTCAAGACAACTGATACAAATTGAAATCAATTGGGTTGTTCGGCCCTAATGAAATTTAAATTAATATACCAGGTAGTCGTCGACATACCTATACCAATAAAATAATTGTACTGGGTTTTTATTATGGTTATTTTCTAAGAATTTTTTGACTAGTTGAATGGTATCTTGAGGAGGAATGCTTGGAAATAAATTTTGTACATCAAAGGAAACAAGTCATGCATTAGTAGGTATGTTGATACCTTTAATTTTGTCTATTAACTGATATGTTTTTATAAAATAATTAAGGATATCCACATACCTACTAATGCAAGACTTGTTTCCTTTGATGTAGGTACAAAATTTATTTCCAAGCATTCCTCCTGTAGATACCATTCAATTAGTCAAAACATTCCTAGAAAATAACAATAATAAAAACACAGTACAAAATTCAGAAATTTTAAATTTGCTAACTATTTATGTTTATAAATCAGGTAGAAACAAAAATATCCCCAGCAATAACCTAAGTAAACAATTCTTGTATTGGTGCAGGCATTTCGACGATATAATAGCATGTTTTATAGGTACTGACAGACAATAAATTAAGCTTATTTCTAGATAATATCAATAGCATCCATCCAAACATAAAATTCTCAATAGAAATTGGAGTAGTAAATTCCATTAATTTTCCAGACTTGAAAATCACCAAAAAAAAATAGGCATGAATTTTCAATTTTTCACAAACCTTCTCATACGGACCTAACAATTCCTAATCATCCAAATCATACCTTTCAACACAAATTAGCTGCGTATAACAGTATGATACATCGATTATTAAATATTCCTCTTTCACCTGATCAATTCTGTGGTCTGCAGTCAAAAGGGCATATGTAAAAAAACGTCATTTTACAGGAGAGCGCATAAAAAAATGGTTAGCTGCATCAAATCGCTGGCCACAAAATATCACTATCTTTTGTGTTGAATGTGTGTATTTAGAGTTTTTAGGACTATTTTGATATATCAAACTTGAGAAAAAACTCCAGTTATAAAAATGGTAAACTTGTAACCTTATGAATCACAATGAAAATAGAAATAGTTGAGTTTCGGCTGATCAAAAGGACAATAATTCTTTTTATTTTCTTTTGACGAGAATATTAGTTATAATTTGCCAAGTTCTTTTTGGGTTCCTGAGTTATAACAATTGTTATGTTATTTAAAATAAATTGCGAAAATCTAGACACGTTTGTCTTTTTATTATCAGTTCTGTTAATTATGGATTATCACCACGTAAAAGCAGAAACCATCAACTAGGTGTTTAAAGTTGTATAATTATACAATAATTGATTCTGAAATGCATTACTACAAACAGTAATGCAATAATAATTGATATTTAGCATGTATTAAATACAGAAAAACACAGGGCCGTTTTTAAATTTGAAAAATAGCACCTTGTTCTCTAGAATATAGGAAACAATGCTTAAATGGAACGTTTCTAAGTGCATTGCATAGATATATTGATTTTAATTTTCATACTTTTCGTTGTATTGTATATTGAGTGGTTTCTATAGAGCAAACCGTTTTGTGTGACTTGCCAGCCTGGTACCCATCGAAGCGGATCGATAGAAAATAATCTCGAACAAATCGCGGTGTTACCAGCGAGGTTTCTCTATATATATATTAGTTCTAAAATAATTCTCAGCCCTGATTTTAGTGGGATTATCGCACGTAGAAATAATTTATCTTAAACGCAATCACTTTTTACGCTTTGGTAGTCTATGTACTATAAATTCCAAAAGTGGTGTTCCAGTTTGCGATGCGAATCGTTTATGCCGACGTTGCTATGTTTTCATCAGCCCCCCCCCCCCCCATAGACGATG
Source organism: Xestobium rufovillosum (assembly GCA_963966045.1). Classification (NCBI taxonomy): domain Eukaryota; kingdom Metazoa; phylum Arthropoda; class Insecta; order Coleoptera; family Ptinidae; genus Xestobium; species Xestobium rufovillosum. Next base: position 17,457,528 of record OZ014493.1, on the reverse strand, counting down.
TGATTTTTCGTTAAAAGAACAGGATTATTTATCTATTTTGCTGCCATTTGTTTACTAGTGCAAGGCTAACACGTTTGTTGTCATTCAAATAAAATCGTTTAGATCCGCCTTCAAAACTTTAATTGGCGGACAGTTGCTAAGGTTTTTTACCTCAGAATGTAATTGGTTATGGCATTTTAAGCGGAATTGAACCGTAAAGTGGAACAGGAATTTTGGCGCTGATAGTACATACTTGAGTTTATCACTAGTATGCGCACTACCTATTGATAACCTTTATCCAATGCGTACAGTTATTAGTTTCTTTAAGAGTCCGGCAAAGCAGATCAAAAGTTACACCTGCGGGGCATCGGGTCGGTGAGGTATCCGTTAGAAATCGGAGCAAACTATCAGCTGTGTTGCAACACAGTCGCGCTAAACACATTTATGGACACAAAAACAACGCACATTCAAAGCCCGAGCGTTTGGTACCCACATATAGAGATCACTATATCGCTTGAGAGAGTGCAACTACACTTGTAAAATTGAAACTTGACCTTGGCGCCATTTTTACCTACTTTAGCTGTCAAACAACATAACCCAAGAATTTTCAGTAAGAAGAAACCACAATATTTTGATAAGCACATTGTTGTTAATAAAGCTTCTTGTCACGGAGAATGTAACTTTGTAATATATGGTAAGAGCAGGTATTTTGGACATGAATTTATATTTTCTTTTGTAAGAAGAAAATTTTGTGTCTAGTCGTACAAAGTTGTTATTATATTAACAATTTGATTATAGGTATGTACATATAGAGCTCTAGACTCATTAACTTCGCTGAGCAGTACATTATGAGAGTTTCCAGTCAATCAAGTTCTCATACTTTGAACCTGAAGATGAATAACCGGAAATGGATTCTGAAACAAACTATCGCTGCCATGGAGGATCATAGAACATTAGCGGTAACTTTAGATGCTATTAGAGAAATATCAAGAGCATGGGATACAGATGTCTCATCAACAACAATTCAGAATTGTTTTAAGAAAGCCGCATTCTCCCGACATTCGTGAAAATGAAGATCATTCGTTGGATGAAGATGATCTTAGTCTTATTGAATTAAAGGCAACGCTTGCGAAATGCAGGGAATCGGTACAAATGGAACATATTAATTAAAGGCAACGCTTGCGAAATACAGGGAATCGGTACAGATGGAAGATATTGACGTAGAAGAACATTGCCATCGACGACGACATCCAAATTGCAGAATTTCCAACTAATGATGACATTTTGTCTAGTTTAAAATGTCACTCGTCTAATTGCGAAATGTCCGACAGCAAAGGCAACGAAGAAAATGAAAGTGAAGGCGTTGAGACTGGGATAACAATACCAACAACTAAGCAGTTAGGTGACAGTTTGTAACATTTTTAATTTTTTGTGTGCATGTGAAGGTCTGTACAGCAATTTTGTGAAAATGAACAGTTATGTCATCAAAAACAGTGCAAAATTACACTTTTTTATTAAACAATGATTTGATTGGTTACAGAATTGTAATAACCTGCATTTTGTATGGGTGTATTGTGTATAGTTACGTTATATGTTATTTTGTGAATAATGCAATGTATGGAAATTTTAATAAAATGTTCTTAAACTCGAAGTTTCTTTAACTCAATTTTTTTGCGTCCCTTGAGATTGAGATTTGACTTATGGGAGTTCCACTGTATTTTTATTGACCTTGTAAGAATAGCAATTGAAAAATTCGACAAATTACATAAAAATCACAATTTATTGTGCATGTTTGATACAAATAAAAATGAACTAGTCCAGTTCCACGCACAAATCACGATGATCCCGTGCTCTGTTTGTATGTCCGCAACCTGGGTCTCGGTGGCTTCAGCAACTGTGCTTCCAAGTCAAAACATCAGGCTCCAATCACATGGAATAAAAAGGCTGACTCAGGAAACATTCACAATCTATATTTTTACGTCAAAATTATGTTAGTTTTAAACGAGTTTGATTCCAAAAGGAACAGCAGGTATATGGGTGCACTAGGAGATGAAAACTTCACACAAAAAAAGAACACTTAAACTATTCAGAATAATCAGAATAATAAATGTATGGGATTTTAAACCACATTCAAAACGTGAAACCAAAGAACATAAGTAACTAAACAAACAATATTTTCTTTGGTTATGTTACTTGACACTTGTCAGTTGTTGAGCCAGCAAGCAACTCCAGATTTGATTGGACCACATCCACCAATCAACCGCGAGTATGTAAAAATGGCATAATTTTCTATCCCTTTTTATTGCATGACCGGAATTGATGCGCAATGGTCCAAAGGCGGTATATTTATCTAAGTATGTGTTGGTACCTAGTAAATGAGACAACGCCGCTCTGAGTTTACGCTCAGTCGACACCGGGCGGCAGCACATACCAAGCCATATTTTGCGTTTGCAGCGCTCTCGCTCTACCATGATTACACCTTCATCCTAGTAAATTTAGCAACATGAAAGCCTGATTATGGTAGAAGAAGGTATACTTTATACTTTATGTCGCCATTGAAACAATTTTTCGAAAACTCTTGGCGCTATGCACGCGTGAAGTTGGTCAATTTCATGAGTGAACTGACACTTTCTAAGATAAAATTTTTAAATTTTCTTTCAATGGAAACATAAAATAAAGTTTCGTTCATAAACTGTCAAAAATTCAACACTTCAATTTTCACCGTTTAGAAATGAGCATAGCACTACGAAGTCAGTTTTCGGGTTCATTTTAAAGGGGTTTGCCGGACACTTAACAAAAGGAAATTTATGATTCTTTTTGAAAAATTGGTTGCAAAATTTAAATCCTTATTCCTCAACCGAAATGGTCTTAAATGTTCATTATATCGTATATGAGCAGTAAGCTGCCTACAAAATTTGATGAACCTGTGCGATTTTCAAATATTACAGTACAGTTTCGAGTTTAGCGCACGGGCAACGCGATTGTCAAGTTTCCGGCCTACTATGCTGTATGCCGCTTTCCTAGGGGGTTGTGGAAGAAGAAATTTTTCCGAAGATGCTTTAAAAGTTACTATATAATTATTGGTAGTGCGCATAGTAGTGATAAACTCAATTATGTACACTAATAATTACTTTTTGCAGTCTTTCGGGATTGCAAGTGTGACTTGATTTGTTATTTGCGTTTGTTATTTACGTTCTACTGTAATTCTGTTATTTATTTTCTATAATAGAAACAAGTCTTCTGAATATGAAAAGAACTTTCGAAAAATGCATTAAAGGCAGTGACTATATGTTATATTAATTGGTAGTGAGCGTAGTAGTGATAAACTCAATTATAATGTATATTATTATGACTTATATTTAGGTACAATCTGCACATTTGTTCTATTTCCAGTTAGAAAAACAGAAAAGTTTATTATAAAGCATACTTGCATCTTAAATAACTATTATATACTAGAATTACATAATATCAGTTTTTACGATATTCACTTGAATGTTATAATGACATTCTTCAGCGGACTTATACTTTGTGAAGTAAATTGCAAGGTAAACTAACATTTAAATAAAATGAAATGAAACTTAATTGTTGTAAACGTTAATTACAAAATTTGTGTAATTTGATATATTAACTCGACTCCGCGAGATGTTGAAGGAAGATATTTAACAGTCACATTGCTGCTGCCTCGATATCCGAGGAAAAACTTCGCATTGGCAGAGATGTCGAAAGAGTACTGACGGAAGTAAAAAAATACACATCTTACCTCCTACTTTTTTGTGCATAATTATTATTCCTCGTTTACTAATTATTTATCAAGACAGTTGCGTAACAAAGGATGACAGGGCCCGTATGCAAAACTGCTTAGTATCCCCCCCCCCCCCCCCCGTGTTATAGAAATATTTTGAATGCGAGGTTTCAAAATTGGGAGCAACATAAAAGTTAAAAACTTTTTTTTATTTCACTGCTAAATACAAATAAAATAAAACCCAGATAAAAACCAACGTATGTATTACTATTAGCAAAGCCCTCAACTAAGTCTTTGGTATTCTTTACCGATGCAGCTGTATGCTCAATTGCTAGAACAGAAAGATCATGTAGGCGAATTGGACTAGTCGAATTTCTCAAGTAATTTTTGATCATTTTAAGTTTACTAAATGACCTTTCTGCGGTTGCAGTTGTAAGGGGAAGAGTCAAAAATAAAAGTAAACAGATTAGCACTTCTGGAAAGTCACTTTCTAGAAAGCTGTATTTTTGAAGCAATATATTTGTTAAGTCTCTCACGTTTTAATTGATAAGGCCTTTCACCATCGAAACCGCATTAACAAACTGAAATTAACATTTTTTACTAACTGCTTCCGAATATTTTAACTGTATCCTGTCACAGCAATCTACAATTTCGCTGCCTTTCATTCTAAGAAAATGTTTGGGTTGTAGAAATCCAAATATATTTGTAAGTCCATGGAAACTTTTGAAACGGTTTTCAAGTTGCTGGATTGTTCAATAGAACACATTATCCTTAATCCTTAAACAGCATTTCTGGAGTCAGAAAAAGTGTACGGAGTGGTGAGCCAAAAAGCGAGGTCCCACGCTATGGTATTCAAAGCGGCATCTTTGATAAGGACGCAAAACAATTAAAATTATAACAGGACACGACAAAAAGGGATACAATTAGAAGCACAAAAAGAACATAGTTAAATGTAAAATTATTATATTACAACCAATCAAACCCAGGATCGAGCCTAGGAGAAATTCGATTCGAGGGTCTTTTAGCTGTACGGTCGGGGCGGTGTGGTCAAGGGCCCCCCTAGGTGTTGGGCCCGTATGCACCGCATAATAGGGCATACCCTTCGTTACGCCACTGAGTAAATATGATAGTCGTGGTCACGCTGATAGTAGATAAAACGTTGTACGATACACTTATCGTAACTTCATATTACGATACACGATGGGCTATCATCATTTTCTCATTTTATATCGTACCTAATATGAACTGTTACGATACTTGTATCGTAAATAATTTATAAATTAAGCAACCTCTCGTCATTTAGAAAAATTCGCTGGCAAAATTATGATATGAAAAATCTTCATACCATTATGAATATTATAACAATCGATCAAAATATTGATTAGAAGTTGCTTTTTTGACATTCCCAGATTACTAGCAACTTGATACAGCTTTTCCAATAATATCTTAATATCGCAATTCCTTTATTGTAATATAATAAGAATAATAATTTATGAAACTGAAAACCCTCTTGTGAAAAATATATCCAGTAGAAAATTCCAAGCACGCAAATAAAAACGGACGGGCTCCCTTCAGATTTGCAATTACTTAATGAAATAAAGCCCTGGCGGCAGGTTGATAACTTTATAACAATGAAGCTGTTTAATCAACGAGACTGGTGGTAGCTTTTGTATTTTCACGAAGTATCTATAAATGTCAAGGCGCCACTGGGATTTGCTTTCTTATGAAGCATGGCGATGTTACTTTCCCTTACTTCTTTGTACGTCTTTACGCAAGTATCACCCAAATGCAAGGTTCTTATTAAGTTAATCTTTTTATGTAGGTATATTACACGACTCCCGTTTCCCGAAAAATATGTTCTTAATATCTTACAGAATTCTTTTAAGTAATGTAAGTATAGGTATTTACGCCAAAACGCAACAAGGAGGCTGACGTTAATAATGAAATCATAATCAAACAATAATTGGTAAGTACCTAAATACAGAAACCCCATTACCTTAACAAATGTTAACTTCAATGGACGTACTATTAAATATCCAGAAATTAAAGGATTATAATATTGTGCCAAAAGTATTAGTTCTCTCAATTATTAGATCGAAATATCTTGGGTTGAACTGAAACTATCCGTGAGAAAATTTCTGTTACTAGGTACCTACTTATTTTTCTTATTCCATTTTGAATTGAAAAATATATATCATATTGTTAAAGACGTAAGTTACTGCATTCAGTCACGCGACAAAATTTGATTTATCGCTAGCACAGGAACTGCAACTGTAAAAGAGAAGTAAATCCTATTCATCGTGCTCCCTATATTTATGATGGAAAAGGGAAAAATCGTTGTACATTGTGAGTTTCCAGTTTTGCACAATATCCTCAAGCGGAATACCAAATCGGATTGTATCTCTTAAGTTCACGAGCTCTCGCAAACCAAAAAAGTCAATAATAATTTTATGCTGATTTTTAGAATCTGGAATGCCCCAGCAAGTCTGAATTTATTAATTTCGGTGTGTATTCAAAAAACTTCAAATAAATGCACTACTTCAAATTGATACAGGAATTCAACGGCGTTAGTTGTTATTACTACTGAAATTGAAGCAAATTTTTATATTGCTTTGTTAACCCAAAAAGTGCTTTATGTACATATTGAGTTTATAAAACTACTATGCGCACTACTGAGATTAAGTTATTATTTTCAATAATGAAAACATTCTCTGACAATGGAAAGAAAATGTAGGAAAATGCATTAAGAAATTGACAATATGTTATATAATTATTGGTAGTGCGCATAGTAGTGTTATAAACTCAACTATAAACTATCAAAGAGTAATGAGAGATTGTGTAACCAACTTAATGCTTTATGCAATTTTTGTAAACTTTCTGTCATGTTCAGCTTCGTTTATGAATGCCATCAAATGAAAAAGATGTTATTTTTAAAATCCAGTTTCCGCTAAATATAATTACCTATTTAGGCAAAGATCGAGTGTAAAATATTTGTAGAAATCATACAAACAATTCAAAATGGTGTCAGAAATAGTGTAACACCCTTTTAGTTCAGGTACCTATTAAGTATCTAGTCGTCGAAACAAACTAGTTTCTTACGCATGGGGCACGGCATTACACGACTGCAAAACGTGAACGATAGGAGAAGCAGATTGGAAAAAATTTGAAGATTTCAAAACGTGGTGCTCCAGATGCACGATGAAGGTTCCGAGAATGCTTTAGAAAAAGTTAGGAAAAGAGAAATATATAAAACGCGTTAAAAATATGAGAAATGGTAAAAAGATAACGGATAAAGCACGAGGGATTAGTTCGCAATGCACTTGAGGAGACGTTATGAATAGAAAGAGATAAAGGCATATTTAACTAGGGTAAAACACCCAAATGCCGGCACTCGACCATCGATTGGCACACTTACTTTTAAACTGTATTAATAAAGACAATAAGTCAAATATCTAAAAAAAGTATTTTAACGACTGCGCGTGCCCCTTAAAACTAGTATGGCTGATGTTTTGCGTGTTTGTTGTGGTGACGTTACCAAACAAGGTAAGATTTTAAGTTTTTCGTAAGGATAGTGCAATGTTAAAGCGCTTTGTAACCTATGGTAATTCTTGCTATATATAGCACAAATTGTTACACACTTTTAGTGACCTTATTAGTTTTGTTTTAGCATAATTTCAGTAATAAGAATTTCGATTTAGCACCAATTTATAGGGTGCCAACATTTGGAAAGCACAACTTAAGAAATCTAATTATTGGCATCGGTGCCGAAATATAGAATTGCCGTTAACTTTATTGTTCCTAACATTGGCACCCCAACAGTAAAACTTAAAGTTAGGTACCTACTTTTTTATGATTTTGTAAGTATTTTGATTCAAATAAATGCTTTTTTTAATTCTGTTTTTATATCTTAAATAAAAATACCTAGGTAGGAACTTAAATCAAAACATTAATTATGGAAGTGTAGGTAATCATTTAAAGTAGGTATTAATATTCAGTTATCTACCTAGATAGGATTTTCCAAAAAATATTTGGTGCCAATAATTGGAAAATATATGATGCCAATAAATAGCGTACGAGTGCCAATAATCGGTAAAATGCAATTTTTAACAAATTAAACTAAATTTGGCTTTAGCAGTCAAGATATGGAAACAAAAAATTCAAATAAATGATCTTAAATTGATAGGTATTCGGGAAAAATACATATAAACCGTATGGAATGCACCTTATTATTTTAGAGTTAGTTTTATTAATACGATTCCCTTAGAGTGCCAATCATTGGGTAGTTTATCCTATAACTATTATGCACAAGTCGATGAGGATGCAGGATATTCTACTATCCGAGAAATGCGTGCCTCATCATGATGATGACGAACGTGGATCTGCAGCTTTGAGAACGTTGACAAAAAAATGCTGTTTTTATTTAACTTAAGAGCCAGACACACCAATTTACTAAGACTCGGGGGGTTCAGGGGCACGGCGAAGCAATTACAATTTAAAAAATACATACTTCACGTAGTAGAGCGAAATGTATATACCTGCACATATGAGTAACAATGTCCGCGGACCAAAAGTGGACGGCAAAAATTATCTGGAAAAGCAGGTAACTATACTCGGCCAAACTAATACTGAGCATGAAATGGTTGCTCGAACTCCCTATTTCGGGATTGGCTGACTTAGTTGAGCGGCTTTGATCGGTAGCCGAAAGCGTTGATTGAGAAGTCCTCAATCAACGCCGAAAGGCAGGCGAGCGCATGAGCTACGACGAAAAACTCCGAATGCAACGGTACCGCTGATTACTCATAACTTTTTTGTTTCTCGGTCGAAATTGAAAATTTTATGTCTTCTTAGAAGCCAAAGGTTCAGTATACTACTGCCCTTAACCAGATTCTGGAGATTTTCTTTTTAGGGAAGTTTTATTAGGTTCTATAAAAAGTAGTTTTTCGCCACATGTAACATGCGACTTCGCTTATTGTTTTCACGTTTTTTTAACAAATTTCAAAGCAGCAATAGTAGATTTGTGTTGAATTTTATTATCTACAATACGTCGATTGACCTGTTACACAACAGGAAGGGTTGTATCTCACTTTATTGATGTGCTTCTCACTATTTGTTGAGTAAACAGCTGTCAGGTAATAGGGTCGTCTTAGTTTAATTTATTTTTGGATTCAGAACTGACTCATGTTTTTCAATATACATGCGCTTTGCTCAACATTCGTTTAAAAATCAGTGATATTAACGTGACGTCAGGGAGCCATACGAAGTGCTCATGTGCAGATGTGATACTTTTGGTCTCGAACTACTCCGCTTGGCGTTTAGTTCATTTGTCTTTAAATTGTTATTCTTGTACAAAGAGGTTAGTTGTTGTAGTACCTTTAAATGTTCTATTTGTGTGCAATATTCATATTAATTTTGAAGTAATGATGCCGCTTTTATGTGAATAATTGGTTGAATGCTTGAGTAAAATAATGTTTATACCTTAGAGGAGGGTAGAAGAGGACGAAAAACAAAGAAGATGTTTGTGTTACCATTTGGCACCAAAAAAGGGCGTAACCTAAACTACTTAGTCTCTTCACGCCGAGAATTGAACGAAAATTCTTAAAATGAAATGACTAATTGCACTATTACGAACGTTGCTTTCATTATTTTGAGTTAAATTACATGAATTCTAAACAGTAACCTGGTCTCACCATTTTGTTTGGCACCTAATGTGCTCCAATTTTGGTAACACTCGCGCGTACGGCAAAGATCGGGCGTTGTGTATCCATAGTCTTCCCTCGTCTAAGGTTTATACCATTTTATTCAAATAAACAAAACACAATCGACGTTTTCCTACCTTGCCAAAGTTAGAACACGCTGGTACCAATTCGTGTACCTACCGGTTGTTATCTAAGGAATTATTTTTATCTTAAGCTGTCTATAACTTTATATTAGTTAATAACAACAATAATAATGCTAATTAATGTTACCATTATTATTATTGTTGTTGGACGTGCAGGTTATGCACGACAAGGAGTCACTGAATGCAATATTGTTAGAACTATCTGGAGGACGATCCTCTGTCAAGACTCACCATAACTCATGAGCAAGCTAACAGGCGAGCTTTTCTGTTTAAAGAGGCCGTTAAAGCTGCACAGAAACTCGAACTTTCTCTTTATCGGGTGGCTGATCTTCCCAAAACATCAAAGGAGATTAGAGCCATGGTGGTGAAAGCGGAACAGAGGAAATTGATGAGATGATGCATGGATATAAATGCATGCATTCAGTGTTCTTCCGTCATATCCAGGGTAAAGAATTGTCGGGTTCCTTGACGTACGCCTTCCTGGAATCCCCGGGGTTGAGGTCCTATACCAAGGATTTTGTGGTAACATGTCAGAGTGGCGTTATCAACACGCGTGTCTACAGGAAGACCATTCTGCAGCAAAACTTGTTCACTTCTTGCAGAGCATGTAGGGTGCATTAGACACTACCACGGCATCGACAAACAGTCTGTGGCACCATACGTTCTCTCTGACATTAAAGTTGTCGTGGAGAATCCTAAGCCAGACACAGTTATCAAAAAAGAGATTCTATGTATGTCATCACGTTCTTATGTCCAGTAGAAAAGAATGTCAGGTAAGGAGACATAACACCGAAATAAATAGAGGGGCATCCTTTTCGAATTTGGGAAGGTCGTTGCGTTGTTGGTTGGTGGTTTTGAATTCATCACTTTTCTCAGAGCTATTGGTACCTATTATAACTCTTATATAGTCAGAATTCTCGTAAACAAGTTCATATTAAATATTTTTCTTATTTCAATAAATTGGTCCTGTCCTTCATGAAAGTTTAGAAAGCCATTATCGGACACACCCTATGAGATAACGAAGTAATTTAATTTAAATTTAATTTAAAAATTAATTTCAGAAAGCTTCAGAAACAACACAAAGATACCCTGCTTTGGGGTCATTCACAACAACAGAATATCATTTCGTTTGAAATAGAGTAGTATACCTACTTTTTCAAATTTTGTGTTGGAAATTAACCCAATGACTTATATGAGACAGTAAAGCCATCGATTAAAAAAGTTACTGACGTTTCTAGGAAGCTCCAGAAACAACTCAAAGGGACACTTTGCTTTTCAATAGGTTCTTCGGCAAGCAAAATGATAAATTCTTTGAAGGAGACCACTTAACTAGCCACTAGGTAATTTATTACTAATTAAGTTTCTCATACACAACGAAACGCCATTTAAATTTATTCGGAATGCAGAAATTTTGTCTGCGACTAATGATTAGAAACTTTACCTACATATAAATCGAATTAGTTACTTAGTTTAAAAGAATATTTAATCGCATACATTACATGAGAGCAGACTCTTAAGAAAATGTTGTTTCATCTTAATATTAAGTGAGGTCGATCTCTCTCGTTTCGTACTGCCCTAGCGTAACAGGAAATGTCGCCGTCAAGGGCACTGACGGGAGTTCTCCAAGGAGCGGTCCTCTCATGCTAAAAATCTTTCCTCTTCACGCGATTAAAGGCTACCGTTTTCGGTCGCGACGGACTTTACGAACTACTCACGCGGAACTGTATTATATACCTTGCTCTTTTACTGACTATTCCTTTAGTCGTTTAAACGCTACGGCTAAGGGTTGATCAGGTTTAATCGAAAGAACATATTTTTCCCGTGTTTAAATATAACTCATATCATTTTCTGGAACGAATTCGTTTGAAAGATTAATTTGTCGTTTATTTTTTGGTTCTGTGAAGTTTTAAATAGTTCCACCATTTACTGGATCAGAAAACTACAAGAACTCGAAGCAATGCTGGATGCTTTTCAGCTGGAGCAATCTGTTACTCCAGTTTGAGTAAGGTGTCCCGGCCGAGGTCAGGTACATCAATGCTGCCCATGTGCCCATTCCTCAGTGCGCTGTTCCTTTTGAAAAGCCTGCAATCTGGAGGGAGATGGGCTCACGGTGGAGGCCGCTACATGCGCTATGAATGTCTATTCGGAAAAACTTGCAGCTGGCCTATTAATTAGAATGAAGGGGGAAAATGCATATTCATTTATTTTAATGATTCTTGCATTTTCTTTTGCATCGTTACAAGCGGGCCGAGTGTATCGAAGGAAGTCCGAAGTAAAAAGATCAGGCTGGATAGTAGATGCCCAACATAATGATTCACAAACAATGTGAATAGAAGTTTATAGAAGCGAAATTGTAAGGGAAAAGAGTAAATGGAACGGCCTGGGGAAACTTGGAATAAAGAACTGGAAAGAGAAAGTAAAAGACAGGAAAGGTTGATCAAGAAGGTAACTGGATCTAGTGGAGGAGAAAAAGAATCATTACTAGTAAAATAATAATGTAAAATACAGGTTACATTATGGTGTTCTCGATTCACCTGACCTGACATATATTGCTTTTAATATGTATAATATGTCGTAGCTACATGGTGTAATCGGACAGTCCATGAACCGTTCACACATTTCCTGCACTGTGGACACATCCGAAATGAATTTCTGTTATGCCATCTGTCCAGACATTTCTGGCAGTTCCTGAAGAGCACGGTAAATTCGCACTTGATACCATTATTGAAGAATTACAACTTGCAAAAAATAAGAAGTAAATTTTTGTGTATTTAGTTAGATTTTAGATTAAGCGAAAGGGTAGGATGACATATTCATATACGTTCTAGTTTTATTTGAAAAAGTCGCATTTGTTGTACTTATTATATTGGTTTGAGAAAGAAAAACATTGAAAGAACAATTTTTAAAAGTCATATTTTCCCGAAGATTCTCGTAAAATATTTGACCCGTATTTTTTAATTTTCCTCACAGCGAACGTTTTAGGTATCTAAACCACCATCAAAGTTAAGACCCTGGCCCTTTAAGCCTTTTAAATGATGACGTATCCGCGGCAATGCCGAGAATTGTCGATATTAGCCGGAAAGTACAACCGTTGTTTGTTTATGCTTGCTAGCGCAAACGTCATTTTGTGTCAAGTCAAACGCGTCAAACGTAATAATAAACAATCGCAGTGTTGTTTTTCAGTTTGTCTAGTTCCCAAATAAATGAAGCACCCACCGTTTCGTTATAATATTTTTCATTTCAGCACTGAAATAGTCCAAATTGCATAAATAATAATTGTTAACCATTTCACTGCTAACTGTCGGTAAATTGTCTGAATCGGCTTTAGCGAAACCTTGCTCTATTTTCCGTACACACATACACTAACTGACACAATAAGTAGGAATAAAAATACATAAATAAACAACAGAAAACTATTTATACGCGCAATAGAAATAAAAATAACCTCCAAATGTCAAAATCGTAACATTATTGCTCCCTACTTTACAGATAACGACTGAAACTCCACGTAACTTTCGTTTTCTGGGTATCAAAACATCAATTCAGATGACCAATCACAAGCGCTTCTAAGGTAATGGCGTAACGGAGACAGCACGTGTTTCTGTTTAATTCTCCGAAGGCGCGCTTCGTACTAAAATCACCATTGTTTAAATTTTGGGCTACTGGTGAGTAAATAAATGTAACCCAGAGGGTCATTAAACACCTAGTTACTTATTTCTATCAAAATTATGTCGATTTTCTATTTAGTGTAACGACCCCATTATTGATATTATGGTAATCCCAAATACACCGACTTATATTTTAAGCCAGTCACTCATGCGTTGCAATACCGCAGTACGATTTCGTTGTTTATGCCAAGAACTCGAAGTTCTGTGTGTCTGATTTTGATGGCAGACAAGCAAGACAGAGTCTACCGTCGAAATATCTGAACGGTGTGGCTACGGTATATACATTTGGAACATGAAATATTTTAGAACGACATAAGCGAGATTTGCTCATTGAGGCACGTTCGCAATGAATGCTTCTATTCCAGCTTAGTTACAGTAGCATTCTGTAATGTCTGGTGGTACAGAACATCTGATTGAATAGGTTGGGCTTGTGCAAAAAGTACTAATGTGAGTCTTCTTAACAGCACCAATAGTAAGTAGCAACTCAATAGGGTTATTAATCTACGAGTTGTCGACGACAACTTGTCGTCCAGCAAATGAGACGATCAGTAAGAAAATAATGTCATACAGGTAGAAAACTGAATTCTGCGACGTCTTTAAGTTCCTTGTGAAGCACTCAAAATCCCCTGAAATCATTTTGATGTCAGGTCAGGTCATTCTGATGCAAGGTGTTTGCGGGGATTCTTATGTGAAAACCATGGCTTATAAGTAGCACGATCTTTTCAAGCAAGGAAGAAATTCTATTGAGGATAATCCCCGCTCTGGACATCCTCTTGAGGAAACAATCGTGGATAAACTGAAAAAATTAATATTGGAAGCTCGTTTGAAAAAGAAGCAGCTTAATGGTTGGAGTATCTACTACAACTGTTTTGAACATTCTCCATCGACATCTGCACATGTCAGAAGTAAGCACAAGAGAACTTCATGCCGCGGCAAACACACCACATATTATGAGACTGGGGTTCATCATTATGAGCCGGAGTCGAAATTAGAGTCAATGCAGTGTCATAAAATTGTGCCCCCCCCCTCAAGAAATTCGAGATGTCGCAGTCGGATGGAATGATCGGGTTCAATATTTTTTGGGATGCTGATGGTGTCCGGCTGATTGACTACAATAAAGGTATCTCAATAACGGAACAGACTATACTGGGTTGCTGGAACAATGAAAAGAATTTATAAAGAAGAAAAGAAGAGGAATGTAGAGCAAAGGTGTGTTGCTTTTGCACTACAACGTGCCTGTTCCCAAGGGCAATGAATGCTGCGATGGCTGCCATTGATATGAGTGTGGCTTCCGAACCAACATTGAAAATTTAATCAATTGCCGAAATGATGCAGCTGTGGGTGTGTGATCTGACCGACTGACTTGACGAAAACCTGACAGACCTCGGTGATTGAGCAATTTCGTCATACCTACATTTGACACACAGAATATTTAACTTAACAAATTATTCTTAGTGAATCTCCACTAAATATTTTTCAGTAAGCACATTTTCTGCAGTTTCCATAGTTTTCTGCAAGTGATAAATATTTACTTTCTCGTCTTTGTTACTTCATATTTATCTTTCTGAAGAAATAAACCCTTCAGGATTCGGTTAAAACTGAACGGCGTGACGGTTCATAACGCATAACTCTCGCGGGGGTTTAGGAAATGGGTTTCCTGACCGATTTTAATTTTGCATGAATAATGTAAACGTAAAGTTTACTTTTCAGAGGGTTTTAGAGAAAGGGAAAGCATGTCAACAAACGGGTAGCCTCGCCAAGGTAGGGTAGTTCACGTATAATTTCCAAATAAATGTATTATGGAAGCATATTATTATCTTGTAACCTTATATTATGAACTTATTTATTACAATTTTATTCAGCGTGAAATACCTTTTAGTCAAATTCCTGGAACAAACAGACTGGTTTATTTATTCATAGATTGACTGGTCTTGTCATTGTTCATTCATAGCGGGTTAGCGAAATTATGTTTAACCACGAATTATGTTTGACCGTAGCGTGTTGCTGGTTGAGTTCCAGCAACCTGACCCTTATCTAGCAGCAATTTTCAGCTTTGCATGCAGATTAAGGTCATTCGATCCTATACAGGCTTTTATAGAGCCATAATAATTTTGCCTGTTCTCGCCGATAAACTTGGCTAATGAGAGTTATGCGGACGGAAGAGCGAGCGGCTCTTCGGGATGAAGTCACCTTTAACAAGGGTTTATTGGCATTTTCAATTTGCAGATTAAAAAGAAAAATTGGTTTCATTTGTTTTTAGTAGGGAGCTATTAATTATATACTTTATAAAATTAATTGGATCGATAAACTGAAATTTAGATTTATATTTTCCATTAGCTTTCTTTACTGTTGCATTTACTGAAAGCAATGGAAAATTCGGTATTCTTTCCTTGAGGGCAATATTTCAATCTGGTCTCAACGATTCAAATGTTAAAGTTCCTTCCTTAATAAGTTAGAATTTCTGTTAGTGATCCTGAGTAGTAACCAGGAAGCCCTTTTATTTATTTACGTCTTACGGGGTAGGTTTCTGGCCCCTAGCACTGAAGCTCAAGCTTATTGTGCCCCCATACAAGATTATCTGATAAGTTAAGTCCCCTCAAAAAATTTTAGGACAAGACTTATGGGTGCATCTGCTATTACTTTTGATTCTACAAACATAGCTCCAAAGCTTGTATGTCTAGCTGCGCCAAGAGCCGGACATTCGCATAGTATGTGATGAGGAGTTGCCTCCTCTTCTCCACACATCCTGCAATCAGGATTGTCCTTCACTCCAATAGTGGTAAGATGTCTCATAAGTGAACAGTGTCCCGTAAATAGTCCTACTGCCCATCTCAGCTGGTTCTTACCCAGTCGCATTAACTCTTCAGCTCTCTTTCTGGATGGTCCGCTAATGAACATCCGCGATTGCCTCAGTCCAGGAGTCCCCGTCCAGTAAGAGGTATGTTTTTGTCTTAATAGGTCCTTTATCACCTCTTTGGCTATCTGATATGCCAAACGACACGTAGGTTCCGGCCCTATCAGCGGGACTTTGGCTCCTTTCTTCGCTAAAAGTTCTGCTTTTTCGTACCCTTAACTTCCTTGATGGCCTTTCACCCATCGTAGAATAAACTTGTTATGTATTGCTAGCCGAGCCAGCGAGTACACACAGTCTTTAACTTGTGGCCTCCGTACCTACGCTACGCCACTGGAGAAACGTTTGACCCACTTCTCGCCGAAGTGAAATCAAGCACATAAACGCTGACAGAACACATTCCTATTATAGTAACCTTAATGTAATGTAGACCGCTTACTTAGCATTTGTAAATATTATAAATAGTACACACATTATTATACAATAACAGATACACAATAAACGATTGTCAGTCGACACGCATCTTTTCTTCATTCTCGCCAACGAACACAATATTATATGGACCAACCCCCATAAACTGTTCTGGATTGTATCTTTGTAGCTTCCAGAGCTTTCAGTGCTGCCTGACTGTCAGTGAGAATCTGGATCCTCCTGTTTTGAAAGGATCTCCTGATCATCTCCTGCGCACATACGGAAATTGCAGTAATTTCTGCCTGGAAAACGGTTGCAAGGCTGCCCAGGTTTATGTTAATTTCATTCCCTGGGATTTTGCCAGCAATACCCACCCCAGTACTATGTACAGTTTTAGACCCATCTGTATACCAAATGTTTCCATCCTGTTCTCTCGCCCTTTTTGAATTGCCCTCCACTCCCTCTATCGGTATGGTAATCCGATAAGGTTTGTGAAAGTTTAAGATTGGCACGGTTCTATACGACTGCATGCTAAGCACGTAGTTCTTGTCTATTTGTTGAAATATTTCGGTATGGTATCCCGCTCTTGCGAGAGTTAGCCCATAACCGTTTATCCTTAGCCTGTTTGCTGCTGCAAGAGCCTCCGCCTCCACTACAATATGTAGTGGTGGGAGTCCCAGAAGTGCATCCATGGCCGTAGTGGGCGTTGTTCTCATCCCCGCCCCTGTGATTCCTAGGCATGCAAGTCTTTGCAATTTCCCTAGCTTAATTCCCTTTTTCTGGCTTTATGCCACCATATTAGGGATCCATATGTTACTGTGGGGATTATTACCCTGCAGTAGATCCAAGAGACCATTGCTGGCCTTAGCCCCCACGTTCTCCCTATTAGGCAACAGTTGGCATCAGAAATAAAAATGAGACCACACAAATGTCCACAAAATCACTTAGCGAGCATAAGAGTGATATTGAAAAGTCTATCCATTTTCCTAAAAGAGGCTTCATAACTTATTTTTGAAGTGAAACTTCTTTAGCGGCACCTCGAAAATTGCTCGAGAATTGAGAATAAAATTTCAAGGTCGCGTCACATGTTCGAGCATTTCGTTACACGAGAGAGACGAAAAATATAACGTTGAGAGAAGGAGAAATATAGTTATACATGCATGAGTAGTTGAGATACCACGCGTTGTATGATTAATACTTACATTCGTGTTTTGTGACTATTTACGTTTTTTACGTTTGTGTCCTGTGAATATTCGATTACATCCGTGAACAGTTATTATGTAAGTATATTTAAAATATTAATAGTATATTATTATATGAGCGATTATGACAACCATTATTCACGAAGATGATGTTTGAGCCCACGAGCCGAAGGCGAGTGGCTCAAATCATCTGAGTGAATAATGGTCATAATCGCGAATATAATACTATGCTTTTTCTACACCTATTAAACAAATAATTAGACTCAAATTTGATAACTTTAATGGAACACTATCATAATACATTAATTTTTATTTTACAATAAATGGACTACTTACTAGGAATATATATTGAAATTTGTGCAGTTAGTAATATATAAATTTGGAGTTGTCCCTTCCATTGTTAAATTCTGGCAATTTTAGTAGTTGGATTGTTAGTTTGTACGGATTAATGGGTACCTACTCGACCGAAGTGCATACGTTGGAAAACGTAAACAAGTAATATGGCGAGATACACTTGGCTGTCACCCGAGCGATTGTCAGCTCCAGCAAGAGTTGATCGCGGTCGGTATAAAATATCATTGGATCAGGGAAACAGTGATTATTGAATCTATATTTGTGATTGGCCGAAATGCCGTGAATTATGATTTCATAATTCACTACAGTGAATTATGGGTACGATATTTCACGAAGAAAATCCGAATAATTGCCATATAATTAAATAGGTGTAGAAAAAATTTTAATGATAATGACGTTTGTATGCTTATATTGCGTCAAAAAACGACTGAACGTTCCCGTGAAATGCTCTCTCTCTCTCTCTATCTCTCACCGTAAATCTCTCTCAGAAGTTTTACTTCTATCACTTATACGGTGCTATACGCGCAATTTTTTTCTTCTAATTCTTTGTCAGTGGTGGTTTAATTGCTTTTCTCCAATTCTAATATTTCACAAGATTGTACGTGAGACTGAGTATTACCATGATTAACTATTTTCCGAGATAACGTCCGAATCTTTCTAGTAACCCAATAGCTTTTCGTTGGAGAAAATAACCAACATGGTTAGTAATACACTGTATCCAATATTACTTTGGGGTCGTAGTGTAATAACTAGCAGAAAATCTTCTGTAATTTTTATTGGAATCCTATGGAAGTGACTCATTGGGTCGACATGAGGGTAAACTAATATTTTTTATACGATCAGTTAGTTTCTTTTAAATAATATCTAATATCTTCTGATACTCAGTAATTATAAAATATATAAATATAAAATATTCCCTTGTGATACTTGGTAAAGATTATTATTATTATCATTCTCCAGATAATGTCAGGCATGTTGTTACAAACGAAGAAAACAATTTTTTCATTGACTCCGCGATGGTACGAATGCAAATTATTGTTATTTTTTATCAGCTATACAAATGTCTATGGGTCATACCAAATTTGGTGTCTCTATATAGAATAGATATTTGTTCGTGACGAAGTCACGTTAATAGAGTTCCATTTTCTCTAATTTAGGTACGGAACCCTATAAGTAACTAGTACTAGCAAAAGTTTATGGCAAAAATAACTTCATTAATAGAACACAAATTCTCAGTAATTTCTTTACTTTTCCGGATCTTTTAAACTTTAAGTTGCAGACCATTTAGAGCATTCAATCGGCAAGAATGCCAAACCAATCCATAAAGTTCGCAAAAGTTTCTAACGCCGTTAAAACTTTAATAAAAAGTGTGTCTCTCCATCTGGCCCTTTATTAAATATCAGCCGGAAAGTTAAGCAGCTGCTGAGTCGAGTTATGCGGTTTTCTGGGTTCAATAAGCATTTGCATTTACATTAATGGATGAAAATTGAATCGAAAAGTATATGAACCCCAGTTTTAAGATGGAAACTGAAACCTATTAACATCCGATATTGCGATGAAATCTGTTTTTTTTTTGCTAGTGCACAGATTTGGATACTTTCTAAACATACCGCCGCGCCGCCTACTTCAGATGCTTTAGTTCGAATATGCATGAAAAGCCGTAGATCATTGGTATTGTCTTGGTAGGTCTCACCCAACGACATATTATTTCTCTGGATGCGGGATTTCATTCATTAAACACTCTTTCGCCTGACGCCAACATTATACCGCGCGAGAGGTGAGCGGGAAATGGTGTTCCTCCCGCATCAGTAGTATCAAAGCTGCTCATCTTTCGACAAAGACAAGAATTTATTCATTTCAAACAAAATATTTACCTTTGGTATCTGAAATTGCTCTATAATAACAATATTTAATAATCAATAAAAATAAAATTAATGCCCATTTCTTTTTGAATTTTTGATACGGACGCCCATGAATTATAACCTCAAATCTACTTTCCGATGCAATGAAATGGTGGAATTTTGTGTTTTCAACGTGTTGTAAACTTTACACTGCCGCGCAGATTCATCAAATTGCAAGGAAAAATAACTACAGTTACCTAAGCCACCTTTTAACTGTAAAAAAACATTATTATTCATCACTTCTACTCGTCTCATCAGTGTATTAGCTGAAAGCTGCATCGATTTTGTGGCAGACACTACCTATCTCGTCTTTATTTTTAAAGTTGGCAAATAACGAATCAGCAGCTTCTAAAAAACGCACATTTTATTATTTCTCTATCTTTATGAGGTTTCTTCTTTTGCCCAATTATTTGCGACTCCCGGTAGGAATCCTCTAAGTCGTAGCCTCGGTCGTAGCCTTATTTTTGTCAAATTTTAAATATTGACTGTTGCCCAATTATCTGACTTTTCGATTGTCTCAGCTTTTCCTTTCCGGCAGCAGAATAATTTTTCAAATTGACAGTTTTATGGTGCCTTTCAATAAGTCCTTTTTTAGCAACGGAGACAGAAGCGTTACATAACAACATACATTTTTGACTGTAATCTGTAAAGAAGTATTGTTCTTCCCACTCTGGATGGAAATATTATGTCTTTATTTTTTTACCACAGCTTGTCATATTCTTGTAATTATATTAAGTCTGACTATTTGCAGGTTAACTCAACCGGCTGTTCAAGATCAAACTGAGCACAACGTCGTCGCGTAGGTCTGTTACATCCCGCTCAAACCTACTCAGATCGGTCCCAACCGCTCCGCTAGGTCGTTATACTTGGGCCGCCGAACAGATGGAGTGATCACCGTGCAAGAACGTGCTCTAGGCGGGACCACTATCAATTTAGGACAACCGAACCGCAGTGATGCGCTTTCTTTAGACCCAAGGAAGTCGCATCACTCCAATTCGGTCGTCATAAATTACTATTGGCCCCGCTAGAGCACGTTCTTGCAGGGTGATCACTCCGTCTGTTCGGCGGCCCAAGTATAGAACTTTCTTGGTGATCCAGCGGGTACCGTGGTGTCGTCAGCGACTGACCGTCAACACCTACATTTAATACGCTGATGGGGCCGCAACCCATAACAGTAATTATTATATGTAATATAATAATTCGACGAGAATGAAGTATGGGGAGTATCATGGATTTATTTTTACAGCGAGGAATGCTTGTCCGTTGTGCAACGAATCATGATGAGAATTTACGGAAATTTATATAATTTTTAGGTCTTCTAAGAGATACCTGTGAGCTACCGGAATTGTCTACGAGAGCTATCGGTAGCTCGCGAGAGACGGGTTGGTGACCCCTGCTCTACACATTTGAACTAATACATTCTGTCTTATACGAGGAGTGTTCAAGATGAAAAAACTGTTTCGGCTAAATGTGAAGTGGTCTTATTCTAAGTGGAAACTGGAGTGGAATCGAAGAAATTCATTAAGAAAGTTTGCTCAGAATCCCAAAATATATGGGCGCAGGCAAAAAATTGCCACGATATTCAGTTGTGTATTTTCCTGGACAAACTATCCCAAAAAGTAAATACGAGTAAGAGCCAAATATCTCTTTCAAATCGCATCAAATTTCCGCTGGGTTTTCAAAGAGAGTTTTTTTAACAAGATTTTCTGTCTGAACGAAAATTTGATGCGATAAGTAACAAAAGAGATATTTGGTTGTTGCGTACTTTTTGGGACACACTATACATATATTGATGCTCTTGGGTCAGACATCAGCAACAGCGAATTACAGCAGTAAATATGTAAGTAGAAGTGGTACTCTTCGAGCAATTATCTCGCCGGGCATTGGATTATACATTGCTCCGGTCGTGTCGTTAACCTCTCAATACCGTCCTAGGAGCTCGGAACAGTTTGTATAACTAAATCCAGATTTTGCATACTACGACACCTCACACAGATAGCCAGCACATCTTATCATTGGTTTGAGACAATATATTTTGTGAGTAATCCAAATATGCAAAAGTGGGGATTTCTAAAAAAATACACTTTTGTTGGTTACTTAGGAAGGTACCAAAATAATTTTAGATGTCACGATTTCTTGAGAGATCTCTATTCGTTACGTAAGAACGCCTATAATTTTTTTTCGGTATCTTGAACAGTGGGTCAAACCCGCATTAATGTGCACCTTCGGTAGCATCAAAGGCAGTTTTAAAATCTTTTGTGTAAATATAACTTCATTATAATATAGTGACTATGTAGTTATTCTTCTGCTGAAACTGATTCTATAAATTTTATATGATGTTCAGAAATTGTAAGAAAATAATTGTGAAGAGTTGGAGGAAAGAAAATTGCAAAAAAATATTCTCTGTTGACGGCAAGAGGCGTCCTTGATAAAAATGAAAGTAAAAAATGAAATGATAGAAACGAGAGGGTAGGACTGACACGAAAAACTTAAATCAAAGGAATAATTAATTCCATTTCGAGACAATGTTTTAATAAAATGATAATTATGCTTTCTGTACCTACAGTTTCTACTGGAATCGGAATAAAATAATATATACAATATATACAATTTGTGTAATCATAGCTACCGTACTGCATTTGAAATACTCTCTCAGTACTTTTTGAGACAAGTTAAAAAATCGTGCAATAGTTGAATGTCCGTAATCCGTCTTTCAGAAAATCTTAATTTGTGCATGAGAACTATTTTCATTTATCCAAACTTCCAAGGAGAAAAATTGTTAACAGGTGTTACAACTTTTACGCATGCAACAACTTTTGGAAGGGAACTATAATACGGGAACAATTTAAACGCGCATTATTTCGAATAAAATGAGCATTAGATTGGATATTCTTGCATTAAACATATATAATATAAACTCATTAATTTGAAGACTCACTTGAATGAAGTACATCCTGGTTACTTATAAAGTTCACTAGATTCCTAGTGAGGAGGTCCAGAGTGATTTTAAAGGTAATTAGTTTAGGCAGAAACCTGTTAGAAGTATCTAACTACCTGCTTTGATGATACTAGATAGTTCGAACAGCTACTGCTTATGTAAATTACCCCCGTCAGATTCTTGCAATTCTTATTCAGACTGCTAATGTTCAAAAAATCCCGCCATTCAAAGTAGTCACGGTAGACACCTATCGGAAGGAGAAAAAAGCAACCAGCACTGCCAATGCAGAGCTGTCACGCCTTATTGTTTAGATGACAGCAGTGTTTCCCCGTACCACAATTACCCGTAATATCACTGCCATTGGGTGTACAGAAGAAATTTCAGAAAGGTATCTCCTTGTATTTTCAACTAAGGCTATATGGGTGACCGACTTCAAACTTGGCCATACGAGCTAAACTCGACTCCGGACGTCCAAATGACTTCACAAATGGGGAAACCATTGAAAAAGTTCACAAAATGTGATGGGATTGCCGCTATTCGGTTTAATGAAATTATTTCACTTAAGAAATCCTCTTCTTTAATCTTAGTTAGCAAGTCTTTCCAGCAATAAACTTTTATAGGTCCATATTATCGTGTTGGAAATTTCATGGCGATTGTCTTGATAAGTAAATTATAATAGCAAGTCGTAAAACGAGTATCCATCTTCGGTTTTCTGAGTTCTCCTTCCTAATTTTGGTATAATTTATTATAGTTACGGTAAATACAAGAATTCATTACACCCCGTAAAAATCCCTTGAACGACCAAATTATGTTAAAATATAAAATTTCTCCTCCGCGTAAAATATCTTTATGTATCTGGCTCACCAGGACTATAACTCCCAAATAATGGCTCTTTTAAGCACATTTAGGTAACTCTTCGTGTTTATGGCAAAACCTCGTAAAATATAATTAATCGTTTTTGCGAATGTTACACTCCATTTTCAGTCTACGCGGTTTATACGGAACAATAAAATATTTAGCACGGAGAATGGCTCATTTTTCAGTCTTATACAATGTGGAATCCGCTCCGTAAATAACTTCAAATGTAACTGAGAGAGCTAGGAAAATTACGGACCGCATATGTGGTTTGCTCTCTTTTTATTGGTAACGTAAATGAATTATAGAACGACCATGGAAAGAGAAAAGTGGTCGCTGCATACAAAAGAATGCAAATTTAGAAACAGGGAATACAGATTTAATGGTGCAGACTGGAATAGGTAAGGATGCAGTGAAACTTAATGAACTGTGCGAAATGAGAGTAGATATTAATGCTGCACGTGGGAAAAATATAAATGCCCTATTATTATGTCTAATATAAAATTATGCACTTAAAAATCCAGATGGACAAAAAGCATTATAGTTTTTAGTACTCCAAACAGTTTGATTTAGAGCTATATGTACCTTTCAGTGAGTAAGAACCAGAATGGAATCATCCGTCAGTTTTGGTTTAATATTTCTTGTTTCTTGGATATTAGGTGTATAGAGACCTATATAAATTGCCCAGTATGTTTTCCATTTAAGAACAAGCGTCATTGACGTAACACAGGAGAGCGGTCGGCAACGCATGCGCAGTTATAATACTTGGGAACCTTAAGGCACCCACGTTGCACGCTTCATAACTTGATTCTAGAGATACCAATTCTACTTTGGCTTTCAGGCTTCCACATATATATAGTATAGTGCAGACTAATGTCCTAATATTATATTTATATTCCAAGAGAACGCATTTTTGAAACAGACCATTCAGTTGCCCTCTCGCACCAGACATACGCATTTTTTGGAAAATAGATGATATTAAAACAAGCAAAATATTTCAAAACCCTACGGGATCAGAACTCGTCTAGCCGTAGGTGAACAAAATGGCAGTTTTGTACGATACTCCCACACCCACGAAAACCGTTAGCGTCACAAGTCTATAACGATATACTTAAACGTCATTTTCCCGACATAAATAACGCGCACGCGGATGCGGAAGCCTGAAAGCCAAAGTAGAATTGGCATCTCTAGATACAACTCGCTTCATGCGTCTTGTTTAGTTTCTTTGACTTTCACGCGTTATTGTTTTCACTTTGTAGAAAGAAGCTCGATATCGTAATTTCGTTCATTATAAAAGTTATTGTAGAGTGTTTTTTGTTAGGGTTAGGACCATCGACTGATTTTGGCCTATGGCATTGTAGTAAAAAATATTCTTAGTTTCAACAAAAAATAACAATTACATAAAAACTTCAAAATTTGTTAAATGTTAGTTTCAAAGGAAGTAGTAGAAGGAGCAAAATTCCTGTCATATTTATACAAAATGGTAGTTAAAAACTACAAAATACAAAATGGGTAATGTTGTGAACCATTAAAAACATTTCCAATTTCTAATATGAATTTTGTAGAAGTACAATAATACTTCTTATCTTCGCAATTTAGTGCTGCAGATGTGACAATATGATTTTCGTATTTAATATAATTTTCTCCACTAGCAAAATACGGTTTGTAAAGCCAGCAAAATCAAATGTCAAATTAAGAAGATTACACTGCTAACCTTAAAAAATTGTTATTGTAAAGGAACTACGAACTAATCAGACTTTTGTTAGAAAGGAAAATGTTACTGTAATAAAAAATAAAATGGAATGAAACAAATAAATACTCCGCGAACTACCAATATATAACGTTTTATTTAAATATTTTACCGGTTTCGGGATTCACAAAGATCCCATCATCAGAAATGTACGAAAAATTGCAAACAAATTATTATGACAGTTGACAAGGAAACTAAAATTGACAAAACAATACAAAGAATAATGATATCCATGAAAAAAGATAACTAGATAACTGAATTTCAGTATTTACCTACGGGGTATAAGAAAAACACAAAGGAAAATCGAATACCTCGTAGCTTGAAGGGAAAAAACAATGAATTCAAAGAAAACCATATTGGAAAAAACAATAAATTCAATTGAAAAAACCTTCAAGTGAAATATCAGAACAGAAAAACTAAATAAACAAAATATCCATGGAAGCTTGACAACTGCCAACTGCTAATCTTGTAATAAACTCTGTGGCCAAGTCTATGTGTTCTGTCTTGACAGCTGCCAACTGCTAGTATTGTAATAAACGAAAAAAGAGAGAAATAAGTCAAAAACGGCATAATGGCAAAAAAGAAATATAGGACAAACTGGCAGATCTATACGTATTAGATATAATGAACATTTAAGATCGTTTCGTTTAAAAAACGATCGTTCAAGTTTTGCTAATCATTTCTTTGATAACAATCATCGATTCCCTCCTTTAGAAAATACTAAATTATTGTTTAATTTTGTAAAAAGTTATCAGTTAGATATATTAGAGTCTATAGAAATTTATAAACATAAAAATGATAAAAATTGTAACTTACTTAATGACCAAGTAGATTTAATACAATCTAGTTTATTTAAACTTTTGTAAATGTCTTTTGATCAAAATGATTCTCATGTCTCGGTGGGACAGGTTCTCTTATTGCCATTATGACATTAGTTCAATAATCAATTACAGTTTATTTGCTAGCCCATATAAACCATGAACCTTCGAGGTTATTTGGCAATATGGGATTCTTTTTCTTCTTTTTGTTTTATTATTGACATTATTATCATCGTTTTCATCATCATTATCGTCATCAATATTACTTTTATTATTGGTATTATTAGGATTGATTCTTGAATTAATTATTCAACAACAGTCTCTCCATCTTAATCCTCGACTTATTTCTTTTTTGCCATTATGCCGTTTTTGACTTATTTCTCTCTTTTTTAGTTTATTACAATACTAGCAGTTGGCAGTTGTCAAGACAGAACACATAGACTTGGCCACAGAGTTTATTACAAGATTAGCAGTTGGCAGTTGTCAAGATTCCATGGATATTTTGTTTATTTAGTTTTTTCTGTTCTTTCACTTGAAGGTTTTTTCAATTGAATTTATTGTTTTTTCCAATACGGTTTTCTTTAAATTCATTGTTTTTTCCCTTCAAGCTACGAGGTATTCGATTTTCCTTTGTGTTTTTCTTATACCCCGTAGGTAAATACTGAAATTCAGTTATCTAGTTATCTTTTTTCATGGATATCATTATTCTTTGTATTGTTTTGTCAATTTTAGTTTCCTTGTCAACTGTCATAATAATTTGTTTGCAATTTTTCGTACATTTCTGATGATGGGATCTTTGTGAATCCTGAAACCGGTAAAATATTTAAATAAAACGTTATATATTGGTAGTTCGCGGAGTATTTATTTGTTTCATCATGAACTTCTACCAAAAAGTAAAACAAGAAGATATTAACTACATAATAAAATGGAAGTTTACAATATAATATTCACAGTTGGCCATTAAGCTTCATTCGCAACCTCGAACTGAGTTATAAAAATTATTAGCAAACATCGACTTAGAGGCAAGTAATAGGTAAGAACAAGGGTACAATGTCCCCAATACTATAAATTAAGATTCACACTTTCAATAAATTAAGAGGATATCCGCCGTGTTCTAAAACTGGAAACATAAGGATTAAGATGATAGAGACTGGTTAGATAATTAATTCAAATTTTTGTATGGTTATGGGTCTAATTGATTCTTGAATTAATGGAAACATATAAGGTTAATAACTATTATTAATTTTAAATTTTTGGTGTGTGATTTGGAATGAAGGAAACGTGAAAATTAAATGTGAGAAATCAAAAATTCAGTTTTCTTCTTCCTGTTGGATTTGCCTATGAATTATTTTATTTCAATTATTTAAATAAATTGTTAACACATTCGGAAATTTGTATTATTATATGTTCCGGGCTGGCTGCCACGTCGTCTAACAGATACAGTAAAAGGCATACTTGACGTTTGGACACTCATCTCGATGTCTTCTTCAGAAGATGCTCTCTTTTTATAAAAAATACAGTCCACGCATTAATGAAGAATAAAAACATCAAGAATTAAACAATATGGTCCTCCGAGAGTCAAGATATAAACATTTTGGTCTTCACAATATTTCAGAGCATCTTCTGAAGAAGACATCGAGATGAGTGTCGAAACATCAAGTATGCCTTTTAGTGTATCTATTAGACGACGTGGCAGTCAGCCCGGAACATATAATAATATTTCTGTTTCAGACATCGGCCACGGAAGCCTACAAACCAAAATGTTAACACAATCACGTCTTACTCTTCGGTAAGTAGTTTATTTACATAATAATTGAGTTTATCACTACTATGCGCACTATCAATTATAATATAACATATAGAGTCACTGCCTTTAATGCATTTTCTGAAATTTCGTTGCATCTTTAAAAGACATGTTTCTTTCTATTATTAGGACAGTAACAGATGTTGATAAACAGAAATATTTAAAAATTGTTGTGCTTGTGTTCTGTAACTCCAATCGCATACATAAAAGAATAATCATTAAACCTTAACAGGCTTCACTTTTGCTTCCGTTTGGCCCACGGTTATATGACTCATAAAGATTTTACGAAAATAAGTAGGTAAGTAATAGAATTCCAGTAGAAACCAGACAATTTCAAAAACAAACCCAGACACACTTGCAATCCAGAGAGACTGCAAAAAGCAATTACATATTAGTGACTTTGACATTATTATTGATAGATATCTTAGGAAACCTAAACAATCAAAATTACCTACTTAAATAATTTACAATAATTTAAAAAGATTAGAGTGTATTTAATCAATTTGTTCATTAAGTAAGTTATATGTATTTTTTATTATGGTATATAAATTTCTATAGATTCCAAAATATCTAATTGATAATCTTTTTTCTATGTGTACAGTAATTTAGTTTCTTCAAGAATAGGAGATTTGTGATTATTTTCGAAAAAATGGTTTGCAAAACTTGAATCGTTATTCCTCAATCGAAGTTATTATTTAAATATTCATTATATCTTATATGGATAGATCTACCAGCGTGACCAATAGGTATACAATAAACTAATGTGCTCTGATTGTAACAGCATTTATATTGGTCAAACTGGTAGACGTATAAGTATAATGAACATTTAAGATCATTTCAAATGAGGAATAACGATTCAAATTTTGCAAATAGCTTGCTATTATTCCCTTATTCTCATAAGTAATCACGGATTTTCTTAAAAAAATACCTTTGCTGACGCGAAACCAGACAGAACACAGAATGAAAAATTCTGTGTAAATTGCAATAAACTTTCTGAAGAAAAAAAGACAAAGCGCCAGCCGCGATTCCAGCAAAAACGCGCTGTGCAGTTTTATACTGAGCCACGTTTAGTTTACGTGGCGCGAAGTTTGCCTATTGAAACTCGCGAAAATGGGAGTGTTCTACTTGACAAAATCTAGTTGGAATATACGTAAATAAACGTCATCACCATACATTCTGACACGGAAATTTCCATGTTTTTTTTGTTGTTAATCAGGCGTAACCGGGCGTAACCTAATTAAACACTCCGATAAATATCGATATTCTATATTAATTGAGTAATATTGGATCGTTCGAACAACTACTCCTCAGGAAAATACCCCGCTAGACATTGAATTATAGAACTAAATCCAGATTTTGTGTACTACGAGATCTCTTATGGGATGCTACCCCAAATATATCGTTGGGCTTGGAGCATCCCTATAACTATACAAAATATTTGATATCGCCTAGTTCCTATCGGCAATCAACTAATCTTACAATGGTCTGCGTTAGGACTTAATGCGCATGTATTCGTGCGGAAAATATCCAACTTTGCATAAATTTCAGTTAGGTACCTATAATTCTCATTGACTTGTTACACTGGCAATAAAACTTCCTAAACCCACATCAAGAACAACAAGTTCTTGTTGTGAGTCTATAAAATAATGGTGATGTCTTAAAAAATTCCTTCGTTAACTGAGAAAATCTTCTTTTGTCAAAAGCAAGTAGCAAGACTGTTATATTTACAAATTTTTCATCAAAGCGCTCTTCAGGTTTTGCTACGTTAGCGAAAGATAACAATAAAGTCATTTAACAAAATATTTCTTTACTCTGCAAAAACGACCAGAACGCCTTCTGAGCATTACCGAGTGTTATAAGTAGCAGACGATAATACCAAAAAACGTTCTGGTCCATATTTTTTGCTGGTCTAAAAGTCTTGACTTATACAAGGAAATTACATTGTAAAGAAGTTTTCATCAATTTTTAATATTTAATACGAGCATAAAAAATGAAATTGTGAGAACTTAAATGGATAATTATGTACGTGGACATAGAATGGGACTAGTTTTTTTGGTATGGACAATAAGGCTTTAATGATTGATATTAAAACAAGAATAACTGATATGCTTCAAACTATGAAAAAATGGGTGAATCCATTCAGCCTCTCCGTTTAAGAGTGAACGGATTCATTCACGACAACACAACAAAACACAAGAGTTTCCATTTTCTGCATTACTCCGTTTCTGTAGCATCCATTGTATACCTGTTTCAATCGTATGAAAAGGTATAATTTTTTTCATAGCGTGTGTAGATATAATTTTTAAGCTCCAGTATATTTTCCTTCATGATTTCATTTCTAAATTTAACCTTCACGAATTTTAAACAGGCAATGCCATATAGAATTACCCAACTAGTACTTCATTTACAGTTTCCTGTTTTGACTTATCAAGATTATTTTGCAAAAAGAAGTTTTATCTATGAATTTCCGTTCATGCACCAATGCAAAGTTTGTAAGTACTCGTATATAACTATATTTAATAATTTTGATAAAATCGAGCCGATGAAACCACAAATAAATGAAAACTATAATCCAGAAAACATGCACTTTTGTGCTAACTTCACGCTAGAATAAGTTTTGCTTTGAAGTTAGAAATGAAAGCAGTTTATATGCAAACTGCAAATTGTTTCATTACGCGATGGACATTATGTACAAATTTTATGTCTTCACGTGTAGTTTTCCAGATATTTGCGGTGTAAATCGCAATAATCCCGTGTAAAGTGCAGAAATTAAATGTTCGCTTATTAGTTATTACTAACCAGTGTCCATATAAAGACCCATTCCAAGCAACAAAAATTTTATATAACATAATTTCTTAGAGCTAATTTTTATTAATGATTATACCTATCTGAATTAAGATAATAAACAAATCGGCCATAAAGCTCCCTCATAAATGGTTTCGTAATTTCCGGATCATTTGTGGCTGAATAATCTTTCCTAAATGGGACACAAAATATGATTAAAGTAATACATGTAATAGAGATGGGCGAACGGAGGGACAGTTAGACATCGAAGTTGCACTAATAGAATTCCGTTTTTACCTCAAGTTGAGGCACGAAACCCTACAAATCAAGGGCGATTTATTTAAAGTAACCAAGTGCCATTTCCCGATAAACCGATAAAGGTAAGTAGAGCCCTATGCAAAAATTTGTATGCCAGAGTTCAAAAATATTCCTGAACTAACTGGAAAAAATGTCTGTGACATTGAAAAGTACTTATCTTACCTTCTGAATTCCAAAAGACTGGGCACGTCCAAACAGTAATTTTATCTATTATAATGTTAATTTCACAATAAAATAAATCCACAGTAAAAGCGCTAAACACTTATATTTATCTTTCAAGTTATTCAAATGGTTGCCCTATTTTGAAACTAAAACGAATAAGATCTAAAGGCTGTTTGTTCACTCACAAGCGCAACAACCTTTTGCAAGTTCTTCAAAGAAATGTCAACAATCGAGCGTCGTTACGAAGCGTGACATAACCCTACTTTTAAATTAATTTGCAAAGTTTCTCGAGGCACGAAAGGCCCCGAACTTAAAATCACTAGGGCGACAATCCTGTGAAACTTCAATAAGCATAAAAAGTTCCGGGGGTACAGGAACTCGGAACTCGAGGGAAAGTCGTAATTTCCTCGACGTTTGCGGGAAATCACCGATACGAAAGTCTGCCAGTTGTAAACTGGAGCTAGATGTATCCAGGGAGGCCCGGCAAAAGTTGCGCTCGCGCATATCACCCCCAATATTGGCACGTCGTTCATTACCGTGATAATTGTGCGAGTTTGGCATGATTGCGTTTTTTCTTACTTTGTTAGGGTTAGAGCCATGATTATCGAGGAGGATATTACGTAATCTGAGAGGCACTTCTTCGCTATATCATCGCCACTTTCAGTATTCCTTTCCACTGTTCGTCGATGCGTGGCGTGACACTTCTGCGGAAGGTAGGTTATATTAAACCAAACTGATAACTCTCGACTATCAGCTGATTACTGAACGTCTTTACATACTATCGGTAAAATGTGAATGTTTGTTAGCCGAAGATCATAAATTATTAAATTCTCCAATTGCTGCTGTTTTATGGACCTATTGATACAAGGATTCTGCTAAAAGCCCATACAGATTTTCCGGAAATTGACTTTCTATGAGATTTATGAAGGTAGGTATGTCTATATGAACAAGGGGATTTCTGTATAAATTCTTTGTTACAGTACCATCGGTCATAAATTTCTCTTTGCTTTCCATCATTCGGCGGCAGCTTGTGATGATAAAATGCTCTCTTGTTGCGTCTTTTATTCATAAATATCTAATATCTTTCGTAATCGTACAAAGTAGATAAGCTATGAGAGAACGGGCTCACGATTAACATTGGTTGTGCCATAAGAGACGTAATCACTGCTTTTTTGCCCCCCCCCCCCCCCCAATCGGTTCTTATAGCACAACCCGTGTTAGACGTAAAGCTGTATGCCTTACTTTATCGGAGCGTGTATAATCGGACGGGCTTTTCGTCCACCAAGCAGCGTGGTACATGGGCCTTTATGGCCGCGATTACTATTGGTTGTGCCGTAAGAGATGTAATCACCGGCCGATCGTTAGGGTTAACGTTGGCGCCAGCGCTAACGCGGCCCTAACGCTTGTTCCAAATGGGCATTAACTGACGTAATTACTATTGGTTGTGCCATAAGAGCTGTCAAACACAGACAGCCGGCACACCCAAGCCACTGCTACGTCACCCAAGATGGCCGCCACCGAGCAGCCAAGATGTAACATACAATGCACCGCGATTACTATTGGTTGTGCCATAAGAGCTGTCAAACGCAGACAGTCGGCCCCTACGTCAGAGCTCTAGCTCCCCTCAACCCCCCTGCCTACAGCTACTATGATTTGAGTATGGCGTAACCAAGATGGCGGCGCAGCCCTGACGTCAGCATCCAACTTAAGGCTCACGCGGACACCCAAGTCACTGCACGTCACCCAAGATGGCAGCCATCAAGATGGCGCCAACGTTTAGCTATACGCCGGCGCCAGTATTCAGCATTTGTGCATGTGAGAAGGTTAAATAAAACACTGTTGCGTATTATCTTTATTGGAACATATTACACAACAGACCCTGTATGTCCTGACATGATTAAATTTTATTGAAAATGTTTACCGGAATATAACACCCTGTACGTACTTACACAACGATGAAATTTTATCGAACAAAGTTGTATTGAACTATAATTAAATAACACCCTGTAAGTACGTTATACGATGACCTAACTTGCGGGGGCGAATCTGTTGGCGATAATTTGCAGATTAACAATGGCGGACAGCGCCCAGTCTGCAACACATAATTATAAATTAAATAAAAAATAATAATAATAAAAGAAAAAACTTTCCGAGGCACGAATTAATATTTCGCTACATACTAGAGTCTGAGATAGGAATAAAAAGAGGGATAGGTAGGCCCAGATTAGACTACTGCTCTCAAATAGTTGGGGACGTACGATGTTCTACTTGCAGATTTACGATAGCGCGCCTGAAACTCTTCCGAAAACATTTCCTTCACGATGGGATAAATAAGTTGGTGAATTAACGTAAATACGTGACGATTTGTGCGGGGGGCGGCATAGAAAATTTCTACAATGCATTTTCCCTACAAAATAATCTCTATTAGTTAATTGCAATATGTAGATATGAATAAAAAAATACGACTTCAATTAGGAAGACTAGGTTAGAAACATATCAGCAAACCCTGGTATTCGATAAATGTAAATTATATTTTTCACCAAATTGATTCGGATATACGTTATGTAAACATTTGACAATCCTCACTATTCAAAAATTATTATGATCGTGTATAACATATGTAAATAGGAACTTACCTGTGTAAAGGGCATTGTTTTTCCATCTAATCACAATTGCCGCGAAAACAAAAGTTTATCTACTCAAACGTCAAAAAACATTTTTAATACGATTGTGTTTTATTGGGGTACAATGGATTACTCTAACGACGAGTGTGGGACACGTCTAACCAGTCTTCGGAATAAACAGGAGTGTCTGTTTAGCAAGCGTGGAGACGATCCAATTTGTTGTAAAACTTACAGATACAAGTTCGGTGTTCTTATTTATTTCCTTTACTTCAGAGCATTGCGTGTGATATGTAGAGACAATGTTTTATACTGATCTATTGGGATAAATTTAGAAACGCAAAATATTATACAGGGTAGGTACTAGCAGTTATAGATACCTACAATTATACTTTTATTTGTTACAAACATACATATATTTCATTTACATAAGATTATTCCTGCGTCTTCAGCAAATTGATCAAATTATGTTTTACAATAACTTTGCCCGTCAGATGTTGAACAATGTCCTCTAAGAAATGCTCGTTGCCCTCAGTGACCATGGTATTTAAAAATGTATCGAGGGAGTATTCACCATTTGAATACTTATGACAGCATGCCACAATTTTATCGTACTGTTCAGCCAGCTCTTTTAGTTCTTGTTCTGAATACCAATCACCTTTCCATACACTGCTTCGTGACTCGCCTCGAAGGATAAATCGGTAGACTGGCATTCTAATCGTTGTATGGCGCTACTCAGGTCCACAGATTGGGGCCAGTTTTGTTGTCTCTAAGCTAGCCACATTAGTATCTCCGTACTTGCCCGTGTCCTTACATGAACAGAGAAATATATTCGCGCACAATGGAAGAACTTAATTGAATTTCAGTACACGGTATTGTCGTACTTATAGTAATCGTTTAACCCCTCGCACCCCATTCCCTCCATATATTGTTGTATCTCTACTTGATAATAACAACTGCTGTTATGTGTTTTGTCAGGAACACCAAGCAAAAGACCTTTGTTTTCTATTTACACACTTTATTTACACTTTAATACAATTTTACAACGGGGATGCTATGAGGTAACTACCTCTATTTACAATTTCTTAAAACTAGGAAAACTACAGACACACCCCTTATTTATAAAAATACTCCCTTAATAGATTCATTCGACCAATCATGCTAAACATTTCAATTTCATTCGTCCAATCACAGGGGTGATTATCTTATGCGACAGTTACAAAACAGACCCTTGTACGAAATATGATACACCAATTAAAACACCAATTTGTCACAACTTGGGCTTGTAGCTGTCACACCAGAAATGCCAAAATAGAAGAAATACTGCCCGTCCCAGTGACGCCACAGACCAGACACTCGACCCTCTCACAATGCAAAACATCCCTTGCAGATGGCCACACACACGCATATACTTCAAAATACCACCCAGAATTATCCATACACTCTCAAACAATTCCTAAAATATAAAATCCTAACATTCGGCCCTTCCTGACCTCATTGACGCCCTCGTCAACCACAGTATCATGCACACTCACCACTACTTAAATCTAGCAAAAATGTTCGTATCGCACAACAATTAATTTTACATAATAAAAACATAGAAACATTACTAACATGAAAAAAAAATCAAAAAAAGAACTTCGGAATACACCACGTAATAAACACTAAAGCAAAAACAACCTTAATCTAAACAATATTTGCATTATATTTTCCAACTAATATCTTAAAATGTTTTGACCGCACCTCGTAATAAAAGATTCGAGAACATCCCCCGAACGTCACTTTCACTACACCACAGTGGGTCCACCCGATATCTATCGGTCAATGCACCACTAACACACTTTCAGGTTCTACCAGTTTTAAAACACACTGTCCCTCCTTAAAATTACGTTATAATTTTACAAGTCTGGCATAACTATAAAAATTACAACAACACAACATTAAAACTAATAATAAAACTAACATACATGATACTATTCCAATTTTCCATCACCAGAATCTACTTCTTTTCCGTCAACTAATTTAAGTCTATCTGCTGCAATTATACCTTTATACAGTTTACTACTTTGTTGTTCCCCCTGTATATCTTGTATAAGATAACGATCATTTCCTATAATTTTCACTACCTCATATGGACCTCTATATTTCGGTTCCAATTTTCTACTGGCACCTGTCGATGGTACCTCCGACCTAACTAACACAACATCACCTTTTTTATATTCATACGCCGCCTTTCTATGTTTATCAAATTGGTGGCTCAATTTATCTCTATTTTTATTTAGTAACAGTCCAACGTCTTCTAAATTTTCTGAATTGCCTAACTCTTTGTTTAAACTTCGGATTTCCTCCGTAAGTGGATTACTTTTGAGTCCTCTACCTTGATAGTTAAAAATCATACTAAATGGTGTCCTTTTGGTTACTGTATGTACTGAATTATTAATCGCCCATTGGACTTCGAATAATTTTGTATCCCAATCCTCACATTCTATACCTGTGCTACCAGTAGCTAAACAACGTATAATCACTGAATTAATTTTCTCTATTTGGCCGTTTGCACGCGGAGTTTGCGAAGCAATCATCGAATGTTTAATGTCGAAATCCCGACAAAAATCTTTAAATAAAATTGAATCAAATGCACCCCCTCTATCTGAAATAATTTTATGTGGTCTACCGTAATTGCTAATGAACTCCTTGCAAAAAACGATAGTACCTTCCGCACCTACGTTCGGAACTGCCTTTAAAACACAATATTTACTAAACCCGTCTATAACTGCTGCTACGTACTTATTCTCGTCATTCGTTTTGGGCAGTGGACCTAAATGGTCCATGTGTACAACTATCCATGGTTCACTGCCTTTGTCTATGGGGTGTAAAAACCCTTGCCGTTTCCCTACAGGTGTCTTATAGTACAGACAATTTATGCACCTATTAACGTACGCCGTTACAAATTCTTTCATTTTCGGAAAATAATAACTTTCATTAATCTTACTTACAGTTTTATCTATGCCTAAATGCACTAATTCCCTATGAGCCTCACTAACAATATCAAATCTAATATCTAACGGTACATAGAGTCGCCATAAACCTCTTTTCGTATTGTAAACTCGGCCCTTATACAACGTAAATTTCGAATGAGTCCTTTCGTCACCCGATTCTAATTTGTCCACAATTTTTAGAATTTCAGCATCTGTTCGCTGCAGAGCCGCCACCCAGTCTGTAGTGACTTTAAGGCCAAGTACTGGCAAACCCACCAGTTCGGTTTCCTTTTCACTCTCCACAGGGTTTCTACTTAAAGCGTCGGCCACAACATTGCACGACCCTTTGTGATATTTTATAACGTAATCGAATTCCGACAACCTAACAAACCATCTACCTATTCTAGGACTCATATGCTTCTTATCTGCTAAAAATTTCAAACTGTTACAGTCCGTGAAAACAGTAAATCTAATTCCTAACAAATATACTCTAAACTTTTCTAACGAGGCTACGACTGCTAAACATTCTAATTCGTATGAATGATATTTACTTTCGTCTTCGCTCGTCTTTTTACTAAAATAAGAAACTGGATGAAAATGATCGTCACTTTGTTTCTGCAACAATACCGCTCCTACACCTAAGCTACTCGCATCTGTGTGTACCTGCGTTTCTGCACTTGGATTATAAATTGACAAAATAGGGATACTAATTAATTTTTCCTTTATAACTTCGAACGCCTTTTGCTGTTCGTCTCCCCAATTAAATTTTGCATTCTTCTTTAGCAAATCTGTCAAAGGGCTCAAAATAGTCGCAAAACCTAACACAAACCTTCTAAAGTAACTAGCTAAACCTACGAAACTCCTGACTTTATGAACGTCAACCGGACGAGGAAAAGCTTCCACAGCATTTAATTTGTGTTTACCTGGCTGAATTCCCAACTGTGACACCGTAAAACCTAAATAGTCTATTTCTTTCATTAAAAATTGACATTTTGAAATATTTAAAGTCAAATTTGCGTACCTAAATTTACCGAGAACTTCCTCTAACTTTTCCAATCCTTCTTCTACGGTTTCTGACGGAATAATAATATCGTCTAAGTATGCCAGAGCTGTATCAAATCTTAAATTACCTAAAACTACATTTACAAGTTTCTGAAAAACTGCCGGCGCATTACAAAGTCCAAACGGCACACGTTTAAATCTATATATACCGTCACTAGTAATAAAAGCAGTTTTATCGCGAGAACTTTCTTCTACATTTACCTGGTAATATCCGCAGCTCATATCCAATCCTGTGAAGTACCGTCCGTGCAGCCGGTCTAGCTGATCGTCAATTCGCGGAATAGGATGCTTCTGTTTCACTGTTTTCTTATTCAACGCGCGATAGTCAATGCACATACGAACATCACCCGTTTTCTTCTTCACAAGTAATACTGGACTAGCAAATGGTGAATCTGATGGCTCAATAATGTCCGCCTCCTCCAACTCACTCACTATTTCACGCACCTTCTGTTTTTCTGAATAAGACATGCGGTATGGTTGATAAAATACGGGTTTATCATCCATTAACTCAATTCGCATTTCAGCCAAGCTCGTATTCCCTAATTGCTTCATGTTTCGCGCCACTAAGTCCTTATATTTATTGATAACATCGAGCACTTTATCCATGTCCTCACCTTCGGCATCTGTTTTTATTTCATCTGCTGTAATCGGCACGTCATTTACCTGTCGTTTATATTGTCCCTCGATACACTGTTCACCTCTGGTAACCGTTTTTCCAGTCTCGATTACTAAATCCTTCCCAGTAACATTCATAACGGGAATTACCGTGTGTCCTTCCGAATCCGTAGACACAACACATCGCGGAATTAGCTGACCGTTTTCCCGAATACCACCTTCAATGCAGAGATCGGAATTCTTTATCTCGGTTCGCACGCTTATATGGCCAAGAAAGTTATTTGGAATCACAGCTGCCTCTTTGGCCCACATTGCAGTCTTTGATACGGTGCTATCTTCACACTTCGGCAAGTCCGACACATTTTCCGTAACGCGCAATTCCGACGCGGTTTTTATCACTGTAATATGTGACTGTTCCGTAAACGGGTGTCCAACAATCAACCCGATTTTCTGTGCCTGCCGAGGCACGACGTGAAATCGTACCTTTGCCGATACACCATCGACCTCTAGTTCGCCCACGGCAACCCCTAATGGTTGAACACTTCCACCACCGTACCCGTTCAAAGGATTTACTTGTTCTTCATAATATTTTAATCCAATTTCTTTGGCGACGTCCTCTTTTATGGCACAACTTTGGCTACCTAAGTCTATGTAACTTTTCACTGCATGTCCGTTCACAAACGCATCTTTGAAAAATTTTAAGTTCGAATTATCATCGTCTACCACCATCAAGTCCTTCGCAACACGATTTACAGGATTTTGGCATTCGCGCGAAAAATGTCCCCGTTCATTACACCTGTAACACACAATTTCTCGATTTACGCGAGGCACCGGATTGTTAACGGGAAAATTCTGCACTTTCCTCACATTGCAATCGCGAGATATATGTCCCGTCTTCTTACATTTGAAGCATGTCACTTCGCGTCCAACACTACGATGCTTCTTCTCAAAATCTACGCGCCTGTCCAGCCCATTTCCGACTGCGCGTATCGCAGCTATCACCTCTTGGGTGTCGCGATATCTAGCAAGTGGTCCTAAATAATCCAAAAATCTCGAATTATTTAATCCACTTACTAGCCACTCGCGGATTTCTTCATCCTCCATCTTTGCTTTGTTGCACAAAGCAATTTTCTCGTACACGTATTCAATTATTTCTTGGTTAGGCCTTCTTCTGTAATATTCTGCCTCTCTACGTATTTCCACTATCGACTTCCCTCCAGGAAAATTCCTTCGTAATATCTCCTTCCATTCCTCCCAATCCCTGGGTTGTGGACTCAAGCTATCTCTCCACTTTCTGGCAACACCTACCAATCGACATAAAGCATAATGCCTCACCTCTAGGTTACTCCAACCGTAGATTTCCTTCGTCCGATCTACTACCTCGATCCAGTCCGAAACTTCTATGTCTCCCTTTACCGGATCAAAATTGGGAATCACTTCTTCAATTCCCCCGAGAAATCTCACAGCACGGGAAGCTGCATTACTTCCACCTTCACTGCCGCTATCGTTGTCACTGATTCTAGTCGCCATATTCTCCCGGTATAATTATCCCAGAATGTCCCAACTTGCTTTCCCAGTCACGTCCCCGACGTACCACAAGTCCACTCTACA
Source organism: Xestobium rufovillosum (assembly GCA_963966045.1). NCBI lineage: Eukaryota > Metazoa > Arthropoda > Insecta > Coleoptera > Ptinidae > Xestobium > Xestobium rufovillosum. Next base: position 17,417,268 of record OZ014493.1, on the reverse strand, counting down.
ATTACTGTCCGGTTAAACAAGAAATTCTGCACGACTATCACAAACCACTCAAAATAAAACGCGAAAACCCGAAATTAAAATGTGTAAACGAATTAAATGATGGATTAATTATCCCACTTCTGACCTTAAGTTGTTGTATCTCTACTTGATAATAACAACTGCTGTTATGTGTTTTGTCAGGAACACCAAGCAAAAGACCTTTGTTTTCTATTTACACACTTTATTTACACTTTAATACAATTTTACAACGGGGATGCTATGAGGTAACTACCTCTATTTACAATTTCTTAAAACTAGGAAAACTACAGACACACCCCTTATTTATAAAAATACTCCCTTAATAGATTCATTCGACCAATCATGCTAAACATTTCAATTTCATTCGTCCAATCACAGGGGTGATTATCTTATGCGACAGTTACAAAACAGACCCTTGTACGAAATATGATACACCAATTAAAACACCAATTTGTCACAACTTGGGCTTGTAGCTGTCACACCAGAAATGCCAAAATAGAAGAAATACTGCCCGTCCCAGTGACGCCACAGATCAGACACTCGACCCTCTCACAATGCAAAACATCCCTTGCAGATGGCCACACACACGCATATACTTCAAAATACCACCCAGAATTATCCATACACTCTCAAACAATTCCTAAAATATAAAATCCTAACAATATCACTTTTATTTGTCACCGTGTAATATTCGCGCACTATGGAAGAACTTATTTGAATTTAAGTACACGGTCTTGTCATATAGATAATCGTTTAACCCCTCGCACCCCATTCCCTCCGAATTTAAGTACACGTCTTGTAGTATTTATAATAATCGTTTAACCCCTCGCACCTCATTCCTCCATATATTAATAACTTTCTGGAAATTTCTTATTATTATTTCGCACCGAATTTAAGTACAGGATCGTATTTTAACATTATTTGATTCATGATGTTCCAGAATTAATTTTCGATCTGACATACATAAAATACCTAAACAGTAATTATTTATTGAGTCAGCATTATAAATTGTCATTTTTATTACCCACAGGGTGTCTTCGGTAATCTAAATAATGATTTGTTTTGATAAGACTTTCAATTCGGACATGAATTTATTATTGTTTATGTTTCATTAAAATAATAACGCGTTGATTCTACTAATTTGGCCACATTGCATCATGCACCTATATCAAAGAATAGCATTCCCATGTGTAATTTATGGCTTTGCAGACGCCGAACTTGCGCAAGAATACGTTATAAAAGAACGTCCACATTAGTAAATTTTTAACATTCTGCACCTAGTTTTCATAAATGATACCAACTGATGTGCTAATATGAATATTCGGAGGGTAACTCACGAGATTCGATCTAGTGGTGGTCAGTGGTTACATGACGCAATCTATAGTGACAAAATATTCCTTCGTGTCTCGGAAAGTTTTTTTTTATTTACTTTTATTTTGTTACGTCATCGTTAATCTACTCGTACTAGTAGAACATGGCAATATATCGTGCCCAAAATTTTACATGAGTGATCCCCCGAAATAATTAGACACAGGTAAGTTCCTATTTATAAATATTATACACGATCATAATAATTTTTGGATAGTGAGGATTGTCAAATGTTTGTTGTACGTATATCCGGATGAATTTGGAGGAAAATAATAAATTATAATTTACATTTATGGAATACCAGGGTTTGGTGATATGTTTCCCACCTAGTCTTACTAATTGAAATTGTATTTTTTGATTCATATCTACATATTGCAATTAACTAATTGGTGGAAAATATAATTTGCATTTATTAAATACCAGGGTTTATTGATATGTTTCTCACCTAGTCTTACTAATTTAAGTTGTATTTTTTTACTCATTTCTACATAATTGCAATTAACTAACAGAGGTTATTTTGTAGGGAAAATGCATTGTGGAAATTTTCTATGCCGCCCCGCACGGATCCTCAGGTACTTACGTTAATTCACCAACTTTTAAACAGAAATGTATTTCTCCCATCGCGAAGCAAATGTTTTTGGAATTTGTTAATCTGCAAGTAGAACATGGCAAATGTTGTGCCCCAAATTTCGCATGAGTGATCCCCGAAATAATTAGATGACCCTTTACACAGGTAAGTTCCTATTTACATATGCTATACACGATCGTAATAATTTTTGGACAGTGAGGATTGTCAAATGTTTACACGACGTATATCCGAATGAATTTGGTGAAAAATATAATTTACATTTATTAAATACGAGGGTTTATTAATATGTTTCTCACCTAGTCTTACTAATTGAATATGTATTTTTTTATTCATTTCTACGCATTGCAATTAACTAATAGAGGTTATTTTGTAGGGAATGCGAAATATTAATTCGTGCCTCGGAAAGTTTTTTCTTTTATTATTATTATTTTTTATTTAATTTATAATTATGTGTTGCAGACTGGGCGCTGTCCGCCATTGTTAATCTGCAAATTATCGCCAACAGATTCGCCCCCGCAAGTTAGGTCATCGTATAACGTACTTACAGGGTGTTATTTAATTATAGTTCAATACAACTTTGTTCGATAAAATTTCATCGTTGTGTAAGTACGTACAGGGTGTTATATTCCGGTAAACATTTTCAATAAAATTTAATCATGTCAGGACATACAGGGTCTGTTGTGTAATATGTTCCAATAAAGATAATACGCAACAGTGTTTTATTTAACCTTCTCACATGCACAAATGCTGAATACTGGCGCCGGCGTATAGCTAAACGTTGGCGCCATCTTGATGGCTGCCATCTTGGGTGACGTGCAGTGACTTGGGTGTCCGCGTGAGCCTTAAGTTGGATGCTGACGTCAGGGCTGCGCCGCCATCTTGGTTACGCCATACTCAAATCATAGTAGCTGTAGGCAGGGGGGTTGAGGGGAGCTAGAGCTCTGACGTAGGGGCCGACTGTCTGCGTTTGACAGCTCTTATGGCACAACCAATAGTAATCGCGGTGCATTGTATGTTACATCTTGGCTGCTCGGTGGCGGCCATCTTGGGTGACGTAGCAGTGGCTTGGGTGTGCATCGCGAAAGCACCCGCGAGTTAGATGCTAACATCAGGGCTGCGCCGCCATCTTGGTTACGCCATACTCAAATCATAGTAGCTGTAGGCAGGGGGGTTGAGGGGAGCTAGAGCTCTGACGTAGGGGCCGACTGTCTAACACGGGTTGTGCTATAAGAACCGATTGGGGTGGGCAAAAAAGCAGTGATTACGTCTCTTATGGCACAACCAATGTTAATCGTGAGCCCGTTCTCTCATAGCTTATCTACTGTACAAGTAGTTGACTTTCAGATATGAAAGCATCATTCCATGAGCTTTGATTTCTAACGTCTCTTTAGTTTCCTCAAATTCAATACTTACGTGTGATAAAATCAAAGTCTGAATCAAAAATTGGGAAATAAAACTCTAATAATGTTAACATAAATTATAGAACTGAATAATAATAATAATAATTTATTATTCGATGCCTGCCCGAGGAAAAGTTGTTTGAACAGCCCGGGTACCACTCATTACTTTCACGTAATTACTATATTACTATATTACTAATTACTAATTACTAATTACTAATTACTAATTACTCTTGCTGATATCTGAGCAAAGCTATACTGCATGGTCTGAGTGGGTAGGGAAAATACCGTACTGATGAGGCCAATTAGGACGAAACCAGTTGTCCGCACATTCGCACATTCGAAACATACAATATTATTTGAACATTAGTTTTGGGTGTCTGCAGCCCCTTCAAGGACTATTTGCCTACAACAAATTACTCCTTGGGGGATATCGGCATATTCAACTTAAACAGCTGCGACTAATACACCCGCTCAAACAACTACACCACGAACAAATATTGCGCCAGGCATTGAATTGCAGAACGGGCCTACGTCGGCAGAATGTACATTAGGATGCACACAAGAGGCCTACCCCAGCAAAGCTGGGCTTGAAAGCCTCCATACGTGCCCCATCGTACCGCAGTGAACCAGGTTCACTATTCAAGCTAGAAGCCTGCTTGGTGTGAATGTGCACGATAATCCGCAGACCGGTTTCGTCCTATTGGGACTCTTTAGTACGGCGCCGCTATGACAAACACATAGCGGAATAGCGGAGCCGTACTGAAGAGTCCCAATAGGACGAAACCGGTCTGCGAATTGCTGGGCACATACACACCATGCAGGCTTATATTCAACTAACTTAAGTAGGCAACTCCTGGACACAGATCTTCTGCTGACACCATGTTATGACATTATGCTTGTGTCTAAGTTTATAGTAAGTTTATCCAAGACTGTATCAAGAGTCTGATAGAACGCTAACTTAAGGATCATTTCTTCGCTAGATGTGACAACTTTTGTTTCCACAACAGTATAATTTATTTATAGTTTATTTATTTTTTCAGTCTATTCTAATTCGCGAAAGAATTCTTTTAGGGAGGGCCCATTATGTAATAACTTCACTGGCCCCACCCTGGCTATGGGCCTGGATACAATGTAGTAGCTATCTGTTGCCTTAGTGCAAATCTTGTCGCTTAAGAAAAGAATCGGATGTTCGATCAATTGCCATCAGTTAACTTGGAGATTCATTTTTAATGAACCTCTTCCACTAATGAACACTGGAGAATGGATTGGTAAACGTACTTCGATGACAACCTGAGACTTCTTGGGTACATCTAATATTAATAGCATAGATTATGGAAGATGATACTACTGGTTCTAGAAATGGAATTATTCATATTACAAACACTTAGTGATTAATTACTTAACATTTGATTAAGTCATACTAACTTTTTTCGTAAAAAGTAGTGGACAGAGAGTAATTAATTTGGTAGTGAATGAAATGTTCTCTAGAAGATCTAAAGATATTCAATTCAAAAACTGGCTTGGCATGCACTCCACCTTTTGCGGTTCTGCGAGCTAACCTGCGTATTTTTCTGAAAGTAGAATACCCTGCATCCTCAACTATTTGTCCCCCTACCATAATTTTTTATCCATGGTATCTTCATCGTGCGTCTTTAGTGACACATTTCAAGCGCTTTTCCTAACATCAACGTTGCATAGCCCTAAACTACGCACCCCATACGTACATTTTTAAGAGTCTCTTCTGAGTTTCTAAATAATTGTTCATTTTCGTTGAACGCGACTATGCGATGTGCCACTCTTTTCTTTATGTCCCTTTGTCCCTAGTTCATGAACTGCGTCCTATAGTCTGCAAAACATTTATTTATTTATTTATTTATCAATGACAGCTGTTGTCAGTAAACTACGAATTGGTAATGTTGATATTTTTTATCTTTATAAAAGAAAAGAAAATTCATTCATGCATGACTTCAAAGTCATTACTCATTACGCAAAATAAGAGAAAGCAACACAAAATTCCTTAGTTTCAGAACAAATGCAAAATTGCAACAGGCGCGGTTTGCTCTGCCAACTTGCTGCACAAAAATATTCCCCAACGTACACGAAACTGTCAGGCACGCTATGCAAACTTTCACTGTAAACATAACCAGTGCAGAAAGTTCATTAAATTTCGCAGCTATATCCTGAACTTTTAACTAAAATTCGTTAAATAATTTGTCAGAAGTCGCCTATTATTAATGTTTGGGGGTACAAGTTTTATTAAAATATGAAATTTATTTAATACCTATACCTGGTAGTATTGGGGTGGTCCTAAGCTGTAACGCGAACAGGTAAAATTTTAAAAATTAGGCACCTTCATTATCACTGATATTTTAAACAATAATTTTTGTAAATGTCGCCCATTCTAAATTTTGCTCCGAAAATTTTAATTGAATTATGGGAAAACTAAAACAATAACATACATGAATTCTTAAATTATAAGTTAGTTAAAATTAATTTGGAATACCAATTGAGAAAATCGAAAATTTGTCGTAATTTCTGAAACTGGAAATGTGAGCGCATCCTTTGGAGGCCACTGGTATGGGACTTAGTGACGTCACTATGTGGACTCTGCAGTGTTTTTGCTACTGTCGGTGGAAGATTAATTGCTGTCAAACTTCTGCAGGATTTTTCGATTACCTATCTATTTTGCCGCATTTCAATTTAAAAATGTTAAATTATGGGAAAAATTTAAGTAACAAATACGAGTTACGTTGGATTTGCAATAGAAATTGAGAAACTGAAAATTTGTGACCTGGTTTTACAAATTGGAAACTGATTACCTATTTGGGCATTATGTAAACATTGTAATTGTAACTTATGAAAGATTTTTTAATTCACTGGTTATATTACAAGGATTAAGATGTAAGAGACTGTGGTTAAATAATCAATTCAAGAATCAATTGTACCCCTAACCACATAAAATTTGAAATACTATATATGCATTTCGGCAGCTAAGCTGCCATCTTCAGTAGCAGGGAAAAACCTATAGTAATAAAAATAGCAATAACAACATTAATGAAAAGAAAAAAAAACACAAATATATAATATATGACAATAATAATAACAACAATAATGATGATGTGAAACAATGATAGTGACAATAACAATAATATAGGTCAGGTATTCTCTGCTCACCACTCCTAAAGAATCGAAGTGCACTCGGTCAGCTCTTAAGCTAGAATGAACTCCGCACGGAGAAAATCCCCAATATATACTTAAAGTGACGTAGCACTGACGTTACTTGTGACATCAACATTAATCACACTAGGATAGAAAATTCAATATCCGGACATACGCTCATTTTTATACCACTCTATTCTTATTTTCTTATTTTATTAATAAAATTAAAAATATAGTACTTGATGAGGGTGAGGTGTTGGTTTCTTTCGATGTTGTATCGTTGTTTCCAAGTGTACCTATACCTACCACGCTTGCATATTTGGAGGAGCTACTGACTGAAAATGAAGTGGACAAAATTGTAGTGGATGAATATTTAAAATTGACCTCATTATGTATGTCCCAGAATTGTTTTCAAATTAATGGTAAGTTTTTTGAGCAGCAGGAAGGGATTTGCTATGGGCAATAGTTTATCTCCGTTTTTGGCTAATCTGTTCATGAGTAGGTTTGAAGTGTTGTTTAAAAGAGATAGTGAGTACTTCCCTCGAGTATGGTTGCGTTATGTGGATGACGTGTTCGCTGTTTTTGATACCAAGGTAGAATTGAAGATTTTTTAGATAATTTAAATTCACGTTATAATAGTGTGAAATTCATATTTGAAATGGAACAAAATGGTTCAATCCCTTTTTTGGATGTCTTGGTTGTTAGGAGTAGTATTGGCGGATTGGAATTTGATGTGTATAGGAAGGATACTAATATAAGTAGGTTTATTGTGAATGATTCACAACATTCAATACAACATAAACTTTCAGCTTTGCACTTTCTGGTCAACAGATTGTTGTCATTTCCTCTGTCAAAGGTAAGATATCAAAAAGAGTTAAAACATATAAAAGATGTTGCGATTCATAATGGGTACACGACTGTCTTAGTTGATAGATTGATAAGCAGAATTAGACACAAAAAGTTTGTTAAGGATTCCACGACTTTCTCCATGTCACCTATTGAGAATAAGAAATGCGTTAAAATTCCGTATAGTTTGGCACATACCAGAGGCTTGGAACCTATTTTTAAATCGCAAAATTTATGTGTAGCATATACCGCTAAGAATACCATCAAGTAGCTGTTGGGAAATCCCAAGGATAAAGTAGAGGACAAGCAGAAGTTGGGAATTTATGAAATAAAATGTAGTAGTTGTGACAAGAGTTATATTGGGCAAACAAGGCGTACAATCGTCACTAGGTTTAAGGAACATATGGCACATTTTAGATATAATAGGATTGAGAAGTCAAGTGTTGCCCAACATATCTTTGATACCGGCCACCCTGTACATGAGAAGGATCTTCGGCTTATGAGGTCGGTATCGGACAATAGGGAATTAGACGCTTATGATGAGAGTATGTTTATTCGCAAGTATGAAGGTAAACTTATTACTTCAGATTTAGGTCCAATTTCTGATTCCGTATTGTTAGATGTCGTTAACGTGTAGGCGTGTAGGGTTTAACCAGAAAAATGTAAGGGTGCAGGGGTCAAGGTCTTCTTGATTGCAGTTTACTGTAGTTATTTGCTAGCCCATATAAGCCATGGACCTTCGAGGTTATTTGGTAATATGGGATTCATTTTCTCTTTTTGTTTCATTCAAGTCAATTATCCTGAAGATAGGATGTTTTAAATTGAAACTGCAGTAAAGATGGCAATGGCAACCTTTTTGTACATTTGTGATAGTGAAAATAAGAATAGAGTGGTATAAAAATGAGCGTATGTCCGGATATTGAATTTTCTATCCTAGTGTGATTAATGTTGATGTCACAAGTAACGTCAGTGCTACGTCACTTTAAGTATATATTGGGGATTTTCTCCGTGCGGAGTTCATTCTAGCTTAAGAGCTGACCGAGTGCACTTCGATTCTTTAGGAGTGGTGAGCAGAGAATACCTGACCTATATTATTGTTATTGTCACTATCATTGTTTCACATCATCATTATTGTTGTTATTATTATTGTCATATATTATATATTTGTGTTTTTTTTTTCTTTTCATTAATGTTGTTATTGCTATTTTTATTACTATAGGTTTTTCCCTGCTACTGAAGATGGCAGCTTAGCTGCCGAAATGCGTATATAGTATTTCAAATTTTATGTGGTTAGGGGTACAATTGATTCTTGAATTGGTTATATTACGATGTACAATCATTCGAAACACGAAATAAATAGTATCAAGTTGAAATCGATAAGTCGATCACAAACTCATATACAGGGAGGGCCAATAGTGCGTAGTTGGTCCATATCTCTGATTCTATTCAAGATATCAACATGAAATTTTATCCCACGAAGCTCCTGTTAAAATTATTTTAATATATACAGGATGTTCACGTGCTACGTACTAAATCAAAGTTATGTTTCTTTAAATGGAATGCTTCACATTTGTTTACGTGTTTGGATTCCACATAAAATTTCATGAAAGTTGCTATGCTACACGGTGGAGTTTAGAGTAAGCGATGTTAAAATATGGCCATTTTAGAACCAAAATTTGTGGTGTTATTGACGTCTGCTGGTCAAAGCTTACTATGATTTTTCTATTGGACTAGGTTCAGAGGATACTCTTTTTGTGAAATCCATTAACTCTGTTTTCAAAATAGTTCATATTGTACAGAGTGGCCAACTTGCGCAAATAGAGCTTTTCTCAAAAATGCTAAGTGGAACAACCCGTATATTATTTGTAGATTTGATAGCCGCTTTATTAAGCTTTTGACTGATGCAGATATTGGCAGGTCTGCGACTGATAATTTAGTTAGAAATAAAGATTGAACCTTAAGAATTGAGATTTTTGCCTTAATTTTGTACCATTTTTGGGAAATTTCCCTCATTTTGCCACCCAGAAATCGCAAAAATGCTTCCACTATGTTTCTACAGAAAATTTAGCGAACAGAATTTACACCGGCACAAGATATCTCATTGTAAGATTACTTCTTGAAAGGACGGTTTTCTTCCATGGCACTCCTTGTTTCATTTTATACCTGGGTTTAATAAGTTACCGTTTATTTAAGAATATGACCATGAAGAAGCAATCTGGCGATGAAATTTTTTGTCTCAATGTGAAATCAACTTCCAGAAACAAAATGGAAATCATATTTTGTGTTTTGCGCACTAAAATATAGGAGAAACGAATAAGCTGCCAGTCAAATTACTACATTTTAAAGTTCAATTTTCAATTCTACCGAAACCGTCGGTTGCAGACCTAACAATATCTAGGGGTGAGGGGGGCACATTGGGACATTTGGGACATTTTTTAGTCCGGAGTCCACATTTATTAGCGAAATAATTTCAGTTTTGGCCACAATAAGATTTAATCCTTTGGCATTAAAATGTGATAGTTGTCAAAGACAGATTCGTTCAGAAGAACTTTATATCCTTATTTCAAAAATATAATGTATTTGTCCCAATGTACCCCAGTGGTGGGGTACATTAGGACACAACTGGGGCACTTGTGGACATGATGGTTAATGCGCATAAAATACTCCATTACGTGAAAATGTAATCTTTATTATACTTTTGACACAAATAAACATACCTTCCCTCAACAAAAGGAACCACTAAGGACTCTGGAAAGGGTATAAAAATATAAACTCATAAAGTAGAGAGATATTAGATCAACGGAAATATAAATTTCACTTAAAAACAAGACAGTAGTAACGATTCCCCTCAAAAAATATTGTAAAAACGGAAGTCTACGGGAAACTTTCTTGTAGATCCATTATCTGATCGAGTCGACGAATATTTTACATCATCTCATCTGGCAAATTTTTCTCCCTCTTCCCTAAACTTTGTTCCCCAGAAGGTTTCCTAGTAGAAGAATTATCTTCTCCTGTTTCCGCATCCCTATTTACTTCTATTCTTCGTTTCTTTATTTTGTTCAATCCGTTTCCTAAAGTAGATTTGTTCACGTTATGTGTTACAGCTCCCCTCTAATACGTCCTTAACTGCGGCGGCAATGTCTTCCTCCGGACAGTGTCCAAATGTGCCCCATATTTCTTGTCCCAAAGTGCCCCCAATGCCCGTTGTTGATAGAAAATTGCATAAAAAAAAATTAAGTTATGTTTCAAAAATTAACAACACTACTAAAATAAAGCTGAATGTTGCGTGTTTTCAACAGTCAATAGATATTAAAATATTTAAATAATGTAAAGAAGATATCCACTTACCAATTTGTAAGAAATTTTTTACAGCAACCACCAAAAGCACTCAAGAGAGCATAAAACATTTCATCAGTATGTTAGGGACTTGAAACTGTTCGACATTGTCGAGCAAGGTACTGCCATCTGGCATACTGCACCCGAAGTACATGCATTGAGTAACAGCGCTAAAATTTAAAATGTCCCATTGTGCCTCATGTCCCAATGTGCCCCCCTCTCCCCTACATTAATCAAAAGCTTAGTAACTTGTCTATCAAATATGGAAATAATATATGGAGTGTTCCATTTGAAATGTTTGAGAAAAAATGCATATTGCGTAAGCTGTCCACCCTGTATGATAAAGTTTTGTGAAAAAAGTACTCAAGAATTTTACAAATGGAGCAGTCTGTGAACTTAGTCCAATAAAGAAATCTTAAATAGCTTCGACCAGTAGACGTCAGCAGATCCTCAAATTTGCGTCCACACTAACACTAAAATGGTAATATCTTAAAATCGCTCACTCTAAACCCCATCGTGTAGTACACCATCTTTTATAAGATTTTATTGGGAATTCAGATATGTAAACAAATGTGGGGCGTTCCATTTAAAAAATATAATTTTGATTCGGTGCTCAGATTGTGAACACCCTGTATGCACCAAAATAATTTTATCAGATGCTTCATGGGGCTTGTCACATACGCGTAAAGTTTTATTTTGATGTCCTAAATAGAACCAGAGATATGGGCAGACTACACACTATTGGCCCACCCTGTATACATAATTAATGAAATATAAAAGTAATTATTTTATACGTACATAGGTAAAATTAATTGAAACCAATCACATTTAATTGGAAATTTAATTATGATAGGTTTGAATTAGCTGCTTGTTATATTATGTACTTTGTAAAATGAAGAGAGAAAATAAAATAAATCATGGATTACCAATAAACAGGCGTTTATACGGTTATGTTTCTTTCCTATCAGGTGGCAATTTATTGTTTATACAAAGACAAACAGACTTGAAAACGTCGTAACCGTGCAACCAAATTCAACCCGCGCATTGAATATTCTTTTTTTAACCCCCGACAAAAAATAGGGGTGTTATAAGTTTGACGTGTCTGTGTGTCTGTCTGTGGCATTGTAGCTCCTAAACGAATGGACCGATTTTGATGCGGTTTTTTTGTTTGAAAGCTGACGTGATCGAAATGGTTCTTAGCTATAATTTAATGCTTATTTTGCAATATCCAGTGGTCAGCAAGCAATTTATTTAAAATTATTGCCTTTCCAGTATAACTGTCAGTGATTTTGCATAGTTACGGTGGAGAAACCTAGCAACACCGTCATCTAATAGAGTGTTATAAAGATACCTATGTCAAGGAGTATTTGATCTCGTAATTAATTGTGACGTTAAGTTTTCAAATTATTATCGTATGCACGTTTTTAATTAACCCGTAATTCCTAAACGAATGGACCTATTTTGATGCGGTTTTTTTTTTTTTTAAAGCTGACGTGATCGAAATGGTTCTTAGCTATAATTTATGAAGATCTGTTCAGGCGTTTGATGATTTGTCGGGGGTTACTTAAAATTTTTAATTTTGATTATTACCCATTGCTTTCAGTGCATAATATTACTATGTCTTACATTTCCACGAATATTAAATGAATAAGAATTTTTAGAAAAAACTGGGACGAACTTTAAAATTTTGGCAAGCTGCCGGGTTTCGACTTACATAATATATTGTTGCTTCACTATCTAAGTTACATAATATGGTTTTGTTCATACGTCGAAAACTGATAAGAACTGGAAGTGCTACCACTTAATACCACATACGAAAAACAAAATAAAGTTAACGTCCTTGGATATAGTCGCCGTGCTTCTCAGTGGTGGCTTTCCACCGTAGCAGCTAACGGCAACAAGGACTGTTTGGAGATAAACCAAGAGTGAAACTCAGCTCCTCTCTGGGAAAATATGCCTCTGTCTTTCAAGCAGAGGTCTACGCGATACTACAATGTGCGCGGGAAAGCATTAAGAGGGGCTACAAGAATCAGCGGATCGTTATCTTATCAGACAGCCAGGCAGCTTTGAAGGCTCTTATGAGCCCAAAGATGTCTTCCAGACTGTTGTGGGAATGCTTCGAGCAACTTAATATCCTAGCCATGCGGAACGCAGTGAGACTGCTTTGGATTCGAGGTCACTGTGGGCTGATAGGGAATGAGGAAGCCGATAAACTAGCAAAGCGGGGCTCCAACGATCCTTTCGTTGGACCGGAACCTGCCCTAGGCATAACTAAGAGCGCAGTCAGACACCAAGTAAACGGATGGATTCGCGCTCAACATCACAATCACTGGAACGTGATTCCAGTACACAGGCACAGCAAGTCGTATATAAAGGGACCTTGCAGGAAAAGATGCTCAGAACTACTTTGCCTTAGTAGGATGCAAATTAGAATCGTAACAGGCTTCCTAACGGGACACACGACCGTTAAAGAACGCCCGTGGAAGATTGGCAAATATTACGGAGACCTTAACTGCCGCTTGTGTAATAAGGAACGGGAGACAGCTATGCACATCCTGTGCAGATGTGAAGCTCTAGACCAGAAGAGGCAGCGAATTTTCGGGCGATGTCTGATGGAACCGGAAGAATTTTCCACGCATTCAATGTTTGACATGTACCGTTTGGTCCAAGGCACCAAGATCATAGAATGGGTGTGACTTAGAATTTAGGGTGAGCACAATAAGCCCATTTTGTGGCTGCAGTGCATCTGAGCCTTCGGGCAGGCAGGCCCTAAGGGGAGGAAAAAAAAACGTAAGTAATTAATGAAAAACCTGACATGGAAACCTCGTCTTGAGAAACAAGTCACAACCTGACGGAGTTTACATACCACGAGGATGAATTTCCTAGTCGTACTTTCCATCAAATGTGCGACAATTTTAGAGTATAAGGAAGAACATGGTCATATTTTGCAGAATAGAGAACTCCATAATAATCATAAGCGAGAATCATCATCTGGTTCATTTCAGACACTCTGCGCGGCGACAATGTGAATTCCGGTACCCCCTCGTGCTATATTCTCACAGGTGGTATGTTGACCTCTTTCAGAAATATCGACATGACGCTTCTCCTCTTCAGGTTTTCTGGTTTTATGATCGACAGGAAAGCAAACTGTTTTCAACAGAGCAAATTGCTTTCGTCGGCCGCATAATCATCACAAACTTGGAAGCGCAACAACATTGACTTCTGTTGGGTTTTGGTCCCGTAAAAATCTAATTTTAATGATAGTTCTCTTATCGTAACTCGTTACGGTAGCCGACATCATCAGTATAATACTGATGATGGAACTTTCAAATGAAATAAATTCGTTAAAACGTCGGTTTTCTTTATTAAAAATGCATCTTACATTCTCCATTTCACATTTTTTCTGCCTCCTTTAAAGAAGATAATAATAATATGTTCTTTCCAGTCAGAGAAAATCGTCGTGTCCTAGTTTTCTCGAAGAATCTTCCCTGGATTTTTCAAGGCGTGCGGAATAACAATATACCACGAAGTTTGGATGTAGAATCCGATTTTATTAAGCAAACAACGCTTATAAACAATGCAGAAATATAGGTTACTATTGTCGCATAACTGATGAATGTCAACGGAAAAGTGGAAACATGTATTTACAATAACATTGATAATGAAATTGCTATTTTGTGGAAGTAGATCACCTACTAATTGTCCACAATGATATGCGATGTTACATATTTGTTTCATTTGAAAGTTCCATCCTGCAATATTGTCGATGTATGTATGGAGACACAGCACTGATAAGTCCCAAGGAACGAAACCAGTAGTCTGTGGTTTTCCGCGTATACAATTTTGAAACATGCAATTTATATTAAGTTCGACGTAGGTAATAAAGTAGCTGTTAGTAACCAAGTAAGAAAGTATAAGTAGAAACACGTTATAAGTGTTTCAATGCCAGTTTGGTTGGGGTGATATTCTGTGGCGTTTCGTAATACACCAAATCTGGATTTTCTTCTGTAATTCAACGTCTGGTTGGATACTTGTTGATCGAAATTTTCAATATGACTTTTTATTTTTTGTCTCTGAAAATTTAATCTTTGTAAAATTTGCGTTATTACTATTAACAATAATAAACATTATAACTTGTGTTAATAGTTCGTCAATATTGCATGTTTCGAAAAGAAAAATCTGGATTTAGTTCTGTAATTCAAGGCCTGGCGTGGTATACTTGCCCAAGGAATAGTAGCTCGAACGGTCCGGTACCACTCATTATAACTTGTGTCCAAGGAAAAAAATAATGGCGAATTTTAATAGAAAAGGATCAAAATAGAATGCAGTGAATTTGATTTGATTACTGAACTAATTGGGCCTTTTTTAAACATCAAGTTCAGCTTTCCAACAGAAAATCTGAAATTCCGTAAAAAAATATATTTTAATATTTCAAATTTTACAGGTATTAATCAGAAGTTTATGAAGCATTTTTTATAAAATAATTTAGTTTGTTTCGTACTAGGCACAGGCACTGGAAGCAAACTCAATTTGCCAATTTTCAATTCTCCGTAATAATTTGACACATATCGGTTAGTTTGAATCACTAAATAATATTGCACTTGCTTCAACTAGGTGCGTGGTGATGATTCCATAGTAATAAGCTAGCCTTAATTGAAACTGTGTAAGGCGTAGGGGAGCATGCGCATAGTGCAAACACATGTTCATTAGTGTGACAACACCACATAAGAACCAGAAGTCTCTCTCTGTCAGTCTCCGTCAGTGTCGTTTTTCTTTTAAGAATAATTTCAATATACACCCACCATTATCTTGGGTAACACAAGTGGCATACGAAACGATCTGAACTTTTTTGCTGAAAACAAGATAGAAGACGAGTCAGTCACTCAACATAATAGCTGACGTAATGCGTACAAAGGATGCGCGTACTATCTTTAACAGAATGACATATTATTCTGATTATTCTGTGACATTGCTGACACTACAAATAAATGCAGAGCAAATAATGCTTCCCTACGCCGCAACAGTTAAAATTAACTCTCCGTAGTTGGACCATTTTTCAACGCGTAGGTAGGTGGAAGGATCGTTCCTCTATTTGTATATAGGTAACTCAGTGGTCTGAACGGACTCCACAGTTATTTTGTATGGGTCCCTCAAAACAGTACCTAGTTGAAGCAAGTGCAACATCATTTTGAAATGATCTTCACTAGTTATATGTAGAGTGCGGATTTCTAGAAATAATGCTAGAGGTATTATGAAATAGCAGAAGTATAAAAACAAAAAATAAGCATGAATTGTATAAAAATACGTCCAATAAAAAATTATTTTTTGTGCTTATTTGCTTTTTTCACCTTTTAGTGCTTATTTCATTTTTTGCGCTTATTTTGTGCTTATTTTCTTTTATCGCATATACATAGTATCTGTAGGTAAGTGAAACCATTGCGTATATCCGCATTTCTCCTAAAAATAAGAAATTTCTATGCAAATATTTCAACATACCGCACTTGGAGAAATATTTAATTATAAATTCTTTCGAGAATGAATTTTAATACAATAGTCTGAAAATTTTTACCTTCATTTTATACAGGGTGTTACAAAAAAGTACGTCAAGCCGTTAGCAACAGATTATATGGCCGAAAATAATGGGACTTTCCTTATGCCATTTTCCATTTAGGCTTCTTTCTTTCAAGATACAGGGTGTTAAACTAAAGTTAAAATTAAAAAAAAATATTAATAACTTCTTTGTTTTTTATGATATTAAGTTGAAATTTTTTACATTTTTTCATATACCGGCATAATGTTTGTGTAATTTTAGTAAAAAAATTGACTCGCGATTGGAGGAAAGGGGAGTTGTAATACACTGTGACCTCCCAACTTTTCCCTGCTCACGTCTATGGTTCAAAGGTGCCTATTATTTTTATACCAAGCGTTCATTTCTTTTATTTTTTAATAATAAAATTTTTTAATGAAAGAAATGAACGCTTGTTATAAAAACAATAGGCACCTTTGAACCATAGACGTACGCAAGGAAAGTTGGGGGGTCAATGGGCATTACGATCCCCTTGGCCGACTTTTTTGTAACACCCTGTATAGGAAATATATACTCCTTTTTTAATTAACTTTAATAGAATACTTTGTTGTTATGCCAAATATGAGGTTTATTATGTTCTTTTTATATAGGAATTTTATATACTGTTTATTTTATACCAATTTACAATAAACTACGGTTGCTTTTTTCACATTTTTATGCCTTTTTTATGATTATTTCTTTGGGTTTTTATGCTTATTTTGTGTTTTTTTGTGCCTAAAAATCCGCACTCTAGCTTATATGTATCTATGTATAGATAAAAATAAAAACGAAATAAGGCTTGTTGTAAGTATATGGCAGACCCAGACATGCATAATATACATATTATATCGTAATGAGAAGACTGCATGAAATTTTGCTGAAGCTTGACATTCGCTGCGGAAATTCTGTCGAAGATGACCAATTTCCGGAATTGAAGCACAGCAAGCGAAATATAGATTAAATGTACTGATTTATAGAACATAATAAAGAGAGGGGAAAACGCTGAAATTGGCCATAGAGAAGGTGGCCTTTATTTGTTTTCAAGTATAGTAATAATATATAGAGATCATAAAGGATATGGAGGGAAACATATGCGAACATTAATTAAACGGAACTGGTATTATAAAAACTAAATGTTACAACATTTATTGCTCGGAGCACGACCCCGGTATGGAGCAAAAAGCATTAACAAAATAAATAAGGAAAAAGTAAACAGAAAACAAATCCCACTGCCCATAAAACTAAATATTAGATGCGAAAAGAATGCAAGAGTACGCCGTACGTGCTGCTAAACCCCTAAGAGAAATGAGCAACAGTGTATTCTCAACGCAATTTCAAATGACATTAAATTATCTTCAAAAAATTGCAAATGTGAACAACGTTCATTTCTGGATGGATTTACGGTGCATTTATACGGCTTACCCGAAGGAATAGGTACGGAAGAATATGCACTAGCGCTCCAACAGTGCTGCAGTGTATACTAGATTTATGAAAAAAGGTGTAAGCAGACATTTATGAAACAAATTAATTTATTTTAATATCAATCGAATTAAATTAAAGAAAATTGCGGCTTGAATAAAAAAAGGATTATTTGAAAATATACGTTGTGTATCCGAATTTCTATATTCATGATTCGATTTTCGGATAGGCTTAAGGGTAACAGATGTAACAGTGAAAATGAGTTCACTCTGAGCACGTTTTTCACAACACTGTAAAATTTGATTGTCTCCGTGTTTGTATTTAGTACGTTAGAATGCTATATTGTAAACTGACATATTTAGAGTTCCACATGGGTTATTTAGTTTTACATTTGACCATTAAACTCGACATAGCTTGATTATACAAAGGCGGTGACTTACAGATACTTACATCTGTCGGCTAGCCGATCTAAGTTACCGGTCTGGTTGACGCTGCGTCATTGAACCAACAAAATTTCAATAACAATGTCGGCCATAATATCTGGTATGGTTATTCGTTGGGAATAGTTTAGTTTAGTTTAGTTTAGTTTATTATCCTCCACCAGTGCATACATAGATCTTTACATATTTCTACAGATTAAAAAAAAAGAGAGATACTAAAAAAAACCCACTACTTGTGATTAAATTTAGAACAATATAATATATAGCTAAGTTATAAAATACAAGAATCAAAGCCATTGTGGTATGCACATCGCAGCCCGAACCCGAGCGTTGGGGAGTTCGTAAGAAAATTATAAAAAAGGGAACAAGTGAAAACAAAGCAGGAAGAAGCGGACGCAGAAGTTGAATTTAGTAAGAAAAATATTCGTTAAGATTATAGAAAGTGTTTGAATGCAGCCAGTTTTTGAGTTTACGTTTGAAAAGAATCGCGTTACTGGACTGTTGAATGTCACTAGGTAGTTTTTGAAAAATTTTTATTCCCGCATACAACGGACCATTCTGACTCTTAGAGCTGGTATACTTTGGTAGTACAATTTTTGCCTTATTACGCGTGGCATGACGATGCATGTCACTATGGAGAACAAGTTGACCGATCCCTGAACATGTGTTGGCAAAGTCTATAGATATACATGTCAGTCACTGTAAGTATTCTCAAATCCCCGAACAGAAGCCTACACGAGTGATTTTTGCGGCGCATGTTACAGTGAGGAGCTCGCGCAGTCTTACCATTTGTGAATTTTCTCTTGTGGGGTTAGGAGAAAGGAACAGGCAGTCTTGCAATTTGCACAGTTCACTTCTGTGTTGGTGATTTTGTTCGTGTTCAGGCCGTTAAATCATATGCGAAAGAACTCTGCACCTGACTTAACCCTAAAAAAGGTAGGTACTCGCTGCCATCAGTTTAGGTTCGTAACTAATTATGCTAACCTGTTCGATTAGCTATAACTAATTACTAGCTTTTACGTAATATCCGAGCGTCCCTTCACTTGTGATTTCTTGGCTCATTCAAACTCAGTACTAAAATATGTATGGTCCCAGTTATTATGATGACACACTAGAGGCGACTTAGGTGGTAAATATCAAGTATTTACGAATTAAGTGGGCAGTACGGCGGTCAGCGTTTAATCTCATAAACGGTGAGCGTCTTTGGTATTGGCCCAAGAGGTAATGCTGCCTGCATTAGACAGAATCGTATGCTGGATGCCTTCCAGATCAGACGATTGGTCAGCTAAGCTGACCAATCGTTGTGACACCAGGGTGCTAAACCCCCATATTGAATGGAATTGTTTCTACGATTACCAACGCTACGCTCTTTGAGTACGTTCGTCAGTTCTTTGTTCCAAAACCGCATAGGTTATAGTTCAACAACTGAACTACTATGCTGTTTTATCTCAGTTCTGTTAGTAATCATGAAGAATACTGGACATATGGACAATTCGAACAGTTACTCCTTGAGCAAGTAATATGGCAACCACGAACCACTCCGTTATAGATGGAAACCCAAATTGTGTGTAATAGTAGCAAAGCTATTAGTGAATCTATTCTTGATGCTTTTATTCATTAAACAGCTAGGTAATAATGCAAAATGCTTAAATTTATAGCAAATCTGAAAGAAAACTGAAACGTCGTGTAACTCCGCCTAGACGTTACTCGACTTTGAAATAAACAATGTAAAAGATACTATCTCTTTCATCTTGCTAGCTAACCAATGATACAAGTACCGCGAACAAAACCGGCAAAACTTAAAAGTTTTCTGGCTACGAGCTTTATACTTTATCGATGCAAAAGCCCTCCATGCTCTGACAAAACAACACCTTCCTTGGAGAGCCCTAAGAAATAGATGAGAAGAGTAGTGCATGTACTTATCCGTGTGGTTTAAACGCATATAGGACACGGCAGTATCAAGAAGGGGTCGCGCTCGCAAAGGCTGAATGTAATCGGTAAAGGGATGGGACTGAACCGATTTTATTTTGTTAAGTATTTTTATACGGTCGTTAAAGATTTTGAACAATTTCGCTGGATATACATTATAAGGTTTGGTTTCCACCGTCGTACGTTGTTTTCATTTCTTGCTACGCATTTATGAAATATTATTCAAATATAAGGCACAAGATGCGTTTAATTTACAAGGAGGAATGAAGAGTAGTTATTGTCTGTATAGCTTGGGTGGCTTTGAATATGTTGTCTCCAGCAATCGCACTTTTTTATTTCGTTGACAAACAAACTACCAATTTTGGCTAGTCGAATTTCAATAGTTTAAAAGTTATACTAGTTAAGCGTAAACTGGTTGATCCGTTAAAAACTATACATAGGAAAAATGCATTGCCCAACATAAACCCGGTTTCAGAATCAAACATTAGAGAAACGCATGGCATATCATCAAATAATAGTTTTTCTGCGTTCTCTCATTATGGGTACGGATGTTATCAAGTAAAAGCAGGTGCAAGTTAAGACATCAGGGTAAGAAGCAGTTGCTGTTCCGTCGATTAACTTGCTGAAAATCAGTAATCGGGTAATCAGGACCCTTTACTGTGATAAACCATGATAAAAATATGAGTCTGACAGTGTGAAAGAAAGTTATTATTATTATCAATTAATTTTAAATATTTTTTTGTCCCGCGAATACATAACTAACTTGCCAAAATTAAATTTTTCATTAGGTTTGTTCCAACAAATAAAGTTTAGAACCGTTCAGAATTTTACTGAGTTTGTGCAAAGCCATTTTACCGTTCCAACAAGTAAATTTAAAAATTCAGAACTTATAGCGCAGTGTTCCAAGAACGAGTGTATTGTGTTCCCAACTGATTCTGAATCATAGGGTTTTCAAGCGAAAGTGATGAAGATTTCTTGGACGATATTGTTAAAATAAGGCAAAACAATGAAAATTACGTACAGATGATAGTGCCTCAGTATAGTGATCAAGTTTTTCAGGAACATTTTCGAGTTAGTAGAAATGTTTTTGAACCACTAACGGCAAGTTTTGAAGAAAGTGAATACTGTAAGTACCGTTCTGGCCAAAATGGTAAAATTAGTGCTCAGGATCAACTTCTTATATTTCTCTGGTACCTATATTCGCCATCAGACTGCAAGTTTCCGAGATGTAGCGGATACAGTTTGAGTAATGGATCTTTAGTCGCGGATGTTCTTAGAAGCCGACCCGAACGTTATTTTGTTTCCGTCCTAATACGCAAATCAGGATACCGGAAATTTGATGCATATTGCTTTCGCAAATGAATCTACCTAGGATGCTCCGCGCATCATGCTCGATTCGTCGGGAGACCAATACACGAGTGCATAGGGCGCAGCTGTCTCTTACTCTTACTGTCAGTGGTACCGCCAGTTTCAAGACTGTAATTTTTGTATAGTTAGTAGTAGAAGCTTTATTGATCGCTGACATCTACTGATCACTTGTATACTGAATTTGAGTTTAATTGCGAATTTTTTTATTCGTGTAAGTATTTATTTATCAATAAATGATAAATTTCGATTGTTGTTATTTATTTATGTTTTGTTTAATTTTCTAACAGTTGGGGCCTTCTTCGAAAACAATGATTTGTGTTTTATGCGTTTGACGCATAAGTACCTAACCTCAAATGTCAAAGTACCGTTGTTTTCTCATACATCGCACGCCACTGCAACTGCTTGGCAACAAGTGCAGCATTGATTTGATTTATACCGATCTGCTTTTGTAGCCGCGATCAAGGATTTGTTGCTCAAACTGTAGGTTTGATATTTTCAAAAGTAGTTTGGCGAGAATAATAGTCCGAATTAGGTACATATTTCTTGAGCAACAAGTTTAACGACATGACCAATTAACGAGGAAAAGGTTGATATTGAAAGACATTTTCGACAAAAGGGATTTCCAAATGTAATTGGTGTGATTAATGGAAGTCATAAATTAATATCAAAATAGGCAAACCAAGTGTAAATCCAGAATCATGCTCTAGGCTGACGGAATAAAGGTGTATGATTTAGGGCTTTATATAAGGTGTCAGTAAATTTTACTCCTTAATAAGTGCGCTCGTGCGCGCACTGCATACAAAAATATGTTTTAACCTTTTTTGATAAGGTTGAAACCTTATAATAATTATAAACTAATAAGTTTAAAACTTTTTGAAGCTCCAGCGTTTAGCTGCCGCAATATATATTAATTATTACGCGAGATAATATAAATAGTACGGGCTCTAAGCATCCCACGTCGTCTGTGTCAAAATGCACACGCAGCCAGCCGTCCGAGTACTGAGGTGTGGATCTGTTCGGCGCTCTAGGGCTCTAGGCAAATGCACATTCGATATGGGAGCGAGATCGGCGCGACTCTGGAAAATTTCGTCGTATGTGCTTTTAGCGTAGTTGGGTGAAGCACGAGACACGGGATTTGGTACTTCTGCGGCATTGTTTATTGTTTTTGTTTACCATATTTAGGTCTGAGATTGGCTCGTTGCTTTGCTTATAACGTGAGTAATTAGCTGTATTATCGTGTTTATTTTTAAATATTGAAATTTCCAATAGCATGGCTGGTGGTAGTGGTTTGGTTTAAGTGAACACTTAAACATTGTGGAGTGAACTTTCAAAGTAGTCGCCTGATTTTTGCAATTTTCAAAATTATTATCGTGTTGTTACAACGATTGCTTTCTCCGGATTTCCGACGTCACTTATACAACGATAAATTTCGTCTGGGTTTACTTCGTACGCCAAATTCTGGACTTTCTAGGTGCGGTCCTTAAATATGCAGCGGTACCCCTCGGTATCACTTATTGGGATACGCTGTATATTTAGGCTGGTCGGATCGTTCGCTTATGAACGTTTTTCTTGGGTTGTATTTACGGTCAGGTAAGACTTATACGTTGGTCACCCTTTTGCTCGTAGTCGCAGAAGGGTGGGTCCAAATATTAGGTTACTATTGCTAAACGTCGAATAACACAACAGAAAGAAAATGAAACGGTACTCTATTAATGTAACTATTTACATTTGAAAGAATTGAATAAACAGACTTGAGTGGATAAAAACAGAATTTATATACAAGATACGAGATATTATTTACAGTGAAATAAAATGCGGTTCTCACGGAGTATTCTTAAAAGAATTAAGTTAATAAATCGGAATATATACAAAAATACGAGATATTTACGGGGAAATAAAACACGGTTTTTACGGAGTGTCCAGAACGCTTGCGGTCCGCCGAGTGATCAATTCTGAATATTTACGGGGTCTCGGAGATTTCGTGGGAGCACCGAACGGTGCCAACCCCGAGACGGGAACGGCGGGCAATTCTCGTCGCAGCACGCGAGTGCAATCGCCTGGGGGAACGCCGCTAGCTCCTCCGTCGCAAATAATCAATTCGTTCTACCTTAAGATTTCACCAGGAGCCGCCCATTACCCGGATGCGATCGATTTCCACCGGTATATCGTCCCATTACAGGCGCTAGGGCCACACAGGATGGGAAAATCGATCGATCTTCATAGACAGCACTCCCAATTCCCCAGCATGAACAGATTGAATTTATTTGATACGAACGAGGTAGGGTACTTATTCAACGTTACTTACTCAAATATTTACGGGGTAAAATAATTACTTTCGGTTTGATCACACGGCGAAGTCGGAACGGTCGATCAGGTACTACTAGGTCGGATCGGCGGCCAGCATCATCCCGGATGCTGGGAGTATTGGTTTCGGCTGATGGCCGGGCGACCAAAATACTGAATTCTCTTCGGCGGAGCACCCACTTTTATACGCGGTAAGTGGGGGTCTTCGACGGCGGTTCACTTCGAGTTTCTAGCGGGAAGAGTAGTGCCGGGTGCAAAATGCAGGACGTCAGATTAGTAACGGCCGCAACTACCATCTATCTCGCTTGACGGTCGTCTTAACTGGCGCGCGCTTGCGTCTCCCACCTGTGTCTACGAACACAGGTGACGTGCATCTCTTCGGGATCCGGGCGTGACGTCAGAACGTTAAAAGTAAACACAATCAATTCTTGATTACCTAATGTGTTTATTTTTGCAACGTTACATTGTAATACTGCATTCAGTTAAAAATGAATATTTTATTTAAATATAGGCTTTTGACGAAAAACTTGAAATAAAATGGACGTCCTAAGCCTATGCGAAGTATCAAATGCTTTTCGAAAGGTCGCGGTAAAAGTTGTGTGCGAAAGTTTAACCTTTTGGAATTGGGATTTTCGTCAAATATTGCGGTGAGTGAAATTTCTTGTTTGAAAATGTTTTAAAATGGCTTCTAAAGCACTTCATTTAAAAAATCTACGAGGAGAAACCGCCAGACCCCCCAACCCCTGGACGGTGATTTCATTCTAGAGCACTGCCAAGTTCTAAAGTCAGGATCCGCCACTGCAGTAAAATGTGTGCCCGAATGTTGATACCCGAACAAGAATGTGCGAGCGTCACTTCTTTAATCCCAAATTTAGACTTTTTTAAGTGTAGTCCAAAATATTTTCACTATCGCTATGTTACTGTTGATGAAACTTGGGTTCATCAGTTGAAACGTTCTAGTCTAAACGAAAAGGTATGAAGTGGCGTCATCCACGATCTGCTCCTCGTGTACAGGTTCCGGCGGGAAAGATAATAGTCGCAGTTTATTAGAATACCGATTTAATTTTATCCGTATAGATCATTTGCAACGT
Source organism: Xestobium rufovillosum (assembly GCA_963966045.1). Lineage (NCBI taxonomy): Eukaryota > Metazoa > Arthropoda > Insecta > Coleoptera > Ptinidae > Xestobium > Xestobium rufovillosum. The sequence goes on along the minus strand of OZ014493.1, from coordinate 17,392,432 downwards.
TCAGTTACACAATCACTGGCCAGCTATATAGACATCGATATTTGAATATCCTGAATATATCCATGTTTTCTTTTTTGATGTCCGTGTCGATACAGCGCTAAAATTTCCTAGGTCTGGGCGAATGTAGCTTGAGAGAAATGTGGTATACGTTTGATATAGGCTGATTTCACACAGCTGCAGGGGAGAGACAGAGAACTGGGATGTGTGTATAGACAAAACAATTATCTGACACTTTCAAAAAGCATTTCATTTATTTTCAAAAATAGTAACCAAGTAGGATTAAGACGGGAACCGCGTTGGCCAAGCTATAATGTTTCTTCTCGGTCGACCCGTTATTGGTTTGCATAATATGTTTTACAGAAAAAAAATTGGAAAAACTGACTTGCAGGTGATAGCCACAAATTATGACACAGGTTAGCAATATTATTTCCAAAACCCACATGAATGCCTACACAAATTTAAATTTGGGAAGTAATTATTTGGGCAGTTGTTTTAACATCCAGGCAGTTTCATCGGGCAGTTAAAAATTCACGCGGGCGGTATTAAACTTTTTTGGCGGTAATTAACTTAATGTGGCAGTAGAACGTGGTCAGCAATATAAAAGAATTTGGTCTGTTATTTAATCCTACAGCGGCAGTTCAAATCTTACTCGATCGATAGATTAACCCTTGAACGCCCAAGTGATTAAAATCGACGTAAGTGCCCAAGTGGGGTCTCCCAAGGACCCCCTAATTAATTGCAAGTTTCAGATTGCTGTAGGTTCTAGAACATGAGTTATACCATAATAATTAATAAAAGTAGCTTTCAGAATTCGAAATTTTTATTTTTGTTGAAAAAGTCATAGGAGAAAAGTATATTCGAAAAAACTTAATTAATTTGAAAACTAAATAAGGCTTTATTTATTCTATCGAAGCGCATTCGATGCAAACCACGGATATCAGCTTTCTTCAAGGCTGTTCACACACAAACTTCTTGCACTGACCACAGGATATGTTCACTTTTTTGTCCTCTTTTCTTCGGCACTTGTGACACCTGCCCCGTTTTCTCGTTGCGGTCGCTGGCTTGTCCGCATCTTCTGAAGAACAGGGTGGCTCTATTCTAAGGTCCCTTAGAGCAGCCTTCACATACGAATGATGTTGTTTGTACATAGAACGGACCTTCATGTTGCTGAGAGCAAGATCGTCCGCAAGTTGTAAGAGAAACATTCGCCTTCGACTAGGACTTTGCTTCTTCCAGTCTGGGTTCTTTTCTATATACAACACAAAAGAATTCATGGCGCATATTCCTATGCAGCCGCTTAGTTGAAGGGTACGGTTGACTATACCACTCTAAGCCAGATTTTGCAATGTATTGATTACCTGAAGGTGCTTCGTCACAGAGCTCAAAACCTCCAGGTGGTTCTTCTGGATCTTCTTCAGATTGTATTTCTACGTTGTCATCCTCCGACTCGGAAATTGTTTCTTCGAGGTAGTCTGTGTCACCGTCAAATGTGTCATTATCGTATTCTGCCTCGGAATCAGTGAATTCCCCAAATTTTGCCGCAATATCAGCAAGTTCCTTTTCAGTTAGAGGTCGATTCTTGTTACGCCTACTCATTGTTTGCGTAATCTAAAAGAAAAGTTTTAATGACAAGAAAAAAGTTGGATACGTAAACACCCAATCGGGGTACTTAGAGGACCCCACTTACCTAATTATGTAAGAACTTAAAAAGTAAAACAACCAACCGTTATTTTACACTATGTAACATAACCTTAAACATCAACTGACACATAGCTAGACGCAATGTTGCCAACATGCGCAAGTAACAAAGTTAAAAGAGTAAGTGTATGACTGGGGTACCTGGAGGACCCCGTTTGGGCATTTAAGGGTTAAATAAATGTCCAGTGCAATTATTATTTGAGCTCTAAAATGATTGAATGGGCAATATAATGTTTTAATGGGCAGTTAGATAAATAGTTAGCCAGTTCTCGGCGTTTGGTAAAATCGAACGGCATTTTCATTGAAAAGAGCGGCACACTTCCATTAAAAGGGGCGCAGCTTATGCACTGTGAACAGTCAATCGGAAGAGATTTGCCTATAAGTATTAGGACGTTTCCTCGTTTCGCTCATTACCTATCTTATCACTGAGTTGAGAGTGATTTTATCTACTGCACTAGCATTGCACCATTCCAATTATTCAATGCAACCCTCCCCGTTTTGACATAGAAATGTTTAAAATACTGAACTCAGCCCCTCACAGGTAAGAAAAATTATTAATTTTGCTTCATCCCTTTGCGACTTCTATTGCACCGCATTGCACCACAAAGCATTTTTGTAATGCTGCATCGAATAATGCATCATTTGGATGCTAACGACTGAGACTTACAACGCTTTGCTCTCTCCGCTTGACCTTAACCTGACACAGTTTTGGATTAAAAAGTGTCAGTCGTTAGCGTTTATATTATTCTCTCCAAATATTATTCACTTGAAAATGCGCACCTTATAACATTATAAACGCTAACAACTAACACTTTTTGTCCAAAAATCAGTCAGATTAAGGTCAAGCTGAGCGAAACGAAGCGAGCGGAGCGTAGTAAGTTTCACTCGTTGACACTGAATAATTTTAATGGTGCAATAAATTTAATTTTTTCTTAGTATGTATCTACATTGTTAATTGTTATTTTCTTTTTCGCTACCTAACTTAAATAAACATTATATGTATCATTTAACAGGCCGATCATATTTTGTACTGCGTAAGTATTTATAGAACTACTTATCCCATGATTTCTAACGAACCCATTTTGATTTAATGGCTGCACACGCGTTACTGCCCATTTATTCATTTTACTGCCTAATTGGATTTTCACGCATTCAAATATTTATTGAGCTACTCATTTGAAGATATGTTACTCCTTGTTTCCAGATTTTTTACTGCTCATATTTTACTGCCCAATCTGTTATTGAACTTATAATTTGTATTTTCACACTGACCAAAACTGTAATATAGTACCGCCCCTTTAAATAATAGCCTTTAAATTTAAGAGTCCGGCAAACCACTTTAAAATGAACCTGAAAACGAACTTCGTAGTGCTATGCTCATTTCTAAACGGTGAAAATTGAAGTGTTGAATTTTTGACAGTTTATAAACGAAACTTTATTTTATGTTTCCATTGAAAGAAAATTTAAAAATTTAATCTTAGAAAGTGTCAGTTTACTCATGAAATTGACCAACTTCACGCGTGCATAGAGCCAAGAGATTTACAGTTTTCGAAAAATTGTTTCACTGGCGACATAAAGTATACCTTCTTCTACCATAATCAGGCTTTCGTGTTGCTAAATTTACTAGGATGAAGGTGTAATCATGGTAGAGCGAGAGCGCTGCAAACGCAAAATATGGCTTGGTATGTGCTGCCGCCCGGTTTCGACTGAGCGTAAACTCAGAGCGGCGTTGTCTCATTTACTAGGTAACGAACGCGCGGGCTTTGAATTGCGTTGTTCTTGTGTGTTTAGCGCGACGGTGTTGCAACACAGCTGATAGTTTGCTCCGATTTCTAATGGATACCTCACCGACCCGATGCCCCGCAGGTGTAACTTTTGCTCTGCTTTGCCGGACTCTTAGAATGAAGATGAAGATGGAGTCTGTACGGTCAGTAATTATTGTGCCTACCGTTTTATATCAACTGCACGAAAGTATAGCTCTAATTATTATTCAACGTGATTTAAGAATTTAACAAGGGCATCAAGAAATAAACAATGGTTGCTAATAATCTTTCATGATTCGAGCTGATGGCACTAGCTTGCGTTTGCGACGGCCTCCAGACGAAAACAGAAACATTGCGTCAATTTCTTGTTTGTCCAATTATTAATTTTACGAACTTAGAGATAATTAGCATAGGTACCTAAAATTGTAAATTGTTTCAATAAACCATAACTCGGTAACTTTTTAGAATCGAATTTAGTTAACCTCTTTTTGCTTAGAATTACCTGAGTAACATATCCCTAGAGGTTGATAGATTCCCCACGGAACACTGTATTTATGAGAGCTCGTCAATTATTTCATTTTGTCCTCTTGAATCTTTTATACTTATATTATGCAATTAAACTTTTTTTAATATCATAAATATATCCTCATACTTATCTCAGCTGAATGATGCGCTGGTATATGGGAATTATTTCCTTTAATAGGTAACTTTATTTTGCTCTCTTGTGTCAAACAAAAGCAAGATTCTTTCTGCATACAAATGCAAAAATATTGGTATGCGATCGTGGAGACAATTTAAATCCAGAATTGGTATTCTCTTTGAGCACAATCTTCTGTCGAAATATCTTGTCAATAACAGAAATTGCCAGCAACCTGCTTCAATTACATGCATTTTTGCTTTTTAAACCAAAGCGCCCGAGTTAGTTCGAATATAAACTGATTTCCGTAAATAATAAAAACATGTCAGGTTCATGCACAATGACTTACATTATTTATTCAATCAGGAAGCTATCTAAAGGATTTTTTCGCGTACAGCCTTGACGAGAGTAAAGCCCCAACTAGCAAAATAGACCACTAAAAGAACGAAATTATTTCATAACTATCCTATAGCGCCGCTTGAAGAACAACTTTATTTTTCAAAACGTCTTAATACGACAATTTTGTCATAAAATAGAGGGATTTCTATAATGCTGTTGTATAGACGTTCTTACAACTCATATTATAGGACAAAGAAATATTGTAAGTATACAAATTTTGTAACAATTGCATAACGTTTTATATAATCCTTATAAAATTATTTTAAAAGAATTTTATACAATTTATAATACAGTTGGATAGCTATTATATTACTTTTAAAAGCAACGTTAAAAGATAGTTTTAATGGAAGTTATGTAAATAGTTGTATTGAAGTTCCTTAAGAAAAGTAATAAAATTGTTACTTTACACAGAAGTAAAAACATTACACAATAAGTATGAAAGTATTTTATAATCAACCTATAACTACAACAGTATACTCGCTTATAAAAAGTTTATAGAATAAAAATGTAGTTACCAGGAATAACGTTATCGCAAGTTCTGCGTTATAAGATCTGTTTATACAACCTCATAATACTTTAATGCATTAATATACTAGAATTAAGCTGGTCCATGAGTAGCGTTTACAAAATGAATTCGGCGGTATCTCAGTGGAAACAAACTAAAAAGAGTGGCCATTTTAAAAGATCAGTTAAAAAAAGTACCATAGAATACTTCAGACTTGTAGTTCTCTTGATCAACCTATAGTAGTTGAAGCCGTATGTAATTCTTCTAAGTGTAACGTCGAGGCTAATTTAGAAGAAACAACGGCAGTGATATTGAATCAGAAGAAGCCAAGGGAAATGAAAACCAACAAGATATGGTAAAAGAAAGCGACATTTAGTGCTAATGAAGAATACACGGATACCGACGAAGAAAATTTGATGCCTTCTCTTTCTGAAATTGAAAAGAAGATTAAAATAAAATAACAACTTAAGATATGGGCAACGTCTGTCAACATTAATCATTCTGCATTAAGAGAGTTCTTCGAAATATGGAACCAGGCTATTCCCAATCTTCTTCCTAGAGATCCAAGGACATTTCTAAATACTCCTCAACAAGTTAATTTGGTAACACTTGAGAATGGCACTTATTGGCACAATGGTCTTGAATCCAATTTTCAATTTAATAATTTCTTCGGAAAACTATTTTGATCTTGAATGCCGGTATAAACAAAAATAATATTTGCAGGTTAGGTCATGCATGGAACGAACTCTATACCGCAGTTGTCTGAAACACAATATAACTGAATAATTGTATACTCCCCATACAACACGTGATACTTCTGTTCTATTATGTAGTTCGCCAACTCGCTATAGGATAACATGGAAATTTAACGTACAGTGTTGCCACCTTGGGCAGTAGTTATACGTACATAAAATTCAAACAATTATTTATTATGTTACATCTTGTACTTCTTAAAATGCTCTACTGTTATTTTAATATTTTATATTTTACAATATACTATAATATAAGGGGGGTATTAATTGTAATCATGCAAATTTTGGAATTTTTCGGTGTCGCGGCACTTCGATGTCGCGGTATTTCGGTGTCGTGGGATGTCCCCATTTCTTGCTGGATTCTTGAAAGGATTCTCCAGGGCGCAACTTACAAGAAAATGAAAATTAATTTAAAAAAAAAAAAATATTTTTAATAAAAGTGAAATCAAAATTCCCTCATGAGCAGCTAAAAAATAAGGAGTACTCCACAAAAACAAATTTTTACGGATAGTACTTCCCGTTTTCGGCTATGTCTCAAGAAGCGCGCTATGTAAGGAAGTATTCACCGACACTGCAAATAATATCGAGCCAGACAACTAAGTCGGTGCCCGTCGTAACTTGTTAGCAGTTCACTAAATAATATAATATGAACGCTGAGATATTGCGCGGCGTTTGCGCGGCGTTTGCGCAGTCTTTTCGATCTTTTATATTTTTAAGGATTAGATCTGTATACAACTGTCTTGACATCCATTTTCTTAAATTGCATCGCATGGCCATTGGCCAATATACAATATTGAACCGGTCAGAAGTACCTGTGTGCTCTTTGCTCCATACCTTATACTTTATTTATATTGAATCAGTCATTTGAATAACAAGAAACGCAAGTTCCCATTTGCATCAAATGTTGGTCAAGTTGTGCACCATAAACTGAAAATGTGACTAGAGGTACGTAACTGCACCTAAAATGTATTTTTTTTCGCTGTAAACAAACAAAATGCTGCGGGGAAATATTTTATATGTACTATGAAATCTGGCAACATCCAAAAATGGTCAATGATCACCCTCCTGATGTTTTATTTCAAAAACAGTTCTATGGCGCCTATATTAAACAACATTATAGGACTTTGATATCGTATACAGCACAGAAGAAAACAAAATCATTGTATAACGGTTCTAATAACACAGAATTATTGTATTACCTTACGCCATATTTATTAAGCGTTCGGGTGTTCAGAAATCGCCGCCATTGTGCAGAATTCATAAACAAACGTAAAAATGCCAAATAAAAATACATTTTTTTTAGAAATATAGAGATTTTTTTTGCCACTTTTACAAAAGAAACAAGACATTTTTTGTTTAAGTTGAAAATTCGACCATTAAAAAATATTTTTAAATTTTTAATTTTTTAATAATCCCAACAAATGTATGCTTAACTGAGGCGCTTTAATTTTTTGTCAACAATATGTACATATTTTGTCAGAAAAGTTGGCTGCGCAAGAAAATTTTGTCCCTTATCAGAGTGTAGCAGAAAGGTTTAATTATATTTTCAATATGATAAAACACCAGCTACAACTTCACCATAATGCATGATTGATCTTAGACTATATTTAATTTATTTTTGTCATGAAACAACGCATAGTTTGCCTTATAAAATATTCTTGCAACAATTCTATTCTGAATTTCCACAGCAGAAAACAAAGTGATTGTATTAGCGATTCTTTCTGCATTATAAAATACTTTCTTAACAGTTCTATAAATGTTCGTAAAATACACTTAAACCGCAGAATAAAAGCACTACTATACAATATTTTTATAGCACTTCTGTAAATGTGTTGTATAAGTAATCCTGAAGACACTTATAGGACAGTTTTATAATCATCACATTGATTGTCTTATAACTGTTGTGTACTTTACTAAAAGATCTCCCAAAAGTACAGAACTGTTGTATAAAATGGGGCCCTTTTTGGTTGTGAAGACATTGTATAGTAGTTTTTAACCACATTATAAGATTTTCACGTTTCTATAAGATATGCTGTATAGCAATTCTAACAACCATTGTAAAACTTATTTTGCTAGTTGGGGCCCTCTCCAAACTATGCGTGGTACTTTTCCATAGAGCGTGATGTAAAGCCAAAGACATTCTATACTAATAGACACCAAGATCCTCTGTATTCTGTACATGTACTTTATTTATAACATAAAAAACCTGCCTTCTTATCGCCCTCTTTATCTACCTAATTTTGTCTTGTTGACGTCATCTCTCTTTTGACAAAAAGGCAAAATTATTTTTTTGACGTAGCGCGCTAATTAAATTGGATGAAATTTAAATGAGAGAAGAGTTTGAGCTAGCACTAAAAAGTTTAAGGAATAATAAAGCACCAGGTATAGATGGCTTGCAGGCAGAAATCTTAAAGTGCGCAGGTCAAGAGGTAATGGATCGTTTATTTAAATTAGTTAGTCACATATACCTGACAGGCGAGATTCCAGAAGATTACAAACGGAACATCATAGTAGCTTTGCCAAAAAGGAAAGGCGCGGATAGATGCGAAAATTTTAGAACTATCAGTTTAACTTCCCATGCGTCAAAAATTTTAACTAGAATTGTGCAAAGAAGGATGGAGAAAAAGGCGGAAGAAATATTAGGAGAAGATCAGTTCGGATTTAGACGAAATAGAGGAACGCGCGAGGCCATTCTAGCTTTACGAGTAATTATAGAAAAAACGATAGAAAAGAGAAAGAGCGTATATATAGGATTTGTAGATTTAGAAAAAGCCGTCGACAACGTAAAATGGGGGAAGATGTTCGAAGTGCTGAGAAAGGTAGGGATGAAATACAGGGACAGAAGAATAATACATAATCTCTACAAAGAGCAAAAGGCAGTTATAGAATGTGAGCAGGAACGAAGGGAAGTAGATATTCGGAAGGGAGTGAGACAGGGATGTGCATTGTCACCTCTAGTTTTCAACTTATATATCGAAGATGCGATTAATATTGTTAAGGAAAGAACAGCCTCAGGGATCAATGTACAGGGCCAAACTATTAATATGCTCAGATTTGCGGATGATATAGCAGTGTTAGCATCTAGCAAAGAAGAATTAGGAGCGGCTTTGAATGAAATGGAAGCAGTTTTGACACAGGGCTACGGCATGAAAATCAATAAAAAGAAAACTAAAATTTTGGTATGTAGATGGAGTGAAAATAGAACTAAAATTGAAATACAAATAGGAAATGAGAAGATAGAGGAGGTCGCGGATTTCTGCTACTTAGGAAGTAAAATAACCCAAGACGGTAGGAGCACTAAAGATATAAAACAAAGAATGGCACAGGGCCGAGTTGCGTTTAACAAAAAGAAACAACTGTTATGTTCGAGAACGGTTAATATAGAGACTAGGAAGAGACTCTTAAAGTCGTATGTATGGAGTACGGCATTATACGGGTGCGAAACTTGGACAATAGGAGAAGCGGATAGGAAAAGAGTAGAAGCGTTTGAACTGTGGTGTTACAGACGCGTGATGAAGATACCGTGGATAGATAAGGTTAGCAATAGGGAAGTATTAGAAAGAGTTGGGGAAAGGCGAAAGGTATGGAAAACAATAAAGAGTAGGAGAGATAGGATGGTAGGACACCTTCTAAGACACGAAGGAATAGTTCGCGACATACTAGAGTCAGAGATAGGAATAAAAAGAGGTAGGGGTAGGCCTAGATTAGACTACTGCTCTCAAATAGTTAGGGATGTAGGATGTTCTACTTTTAGGGAAATGCGTAGGTTAGCTCAGGATAGAAAAGAATGGAGGTACGCGTCCAACCAGTCTTCGGACTGAGAACCTTATGATGATGAAGTAAACTTATCAATTGTCGCTATTCAAGTTTTACCTATACTACGAATTTCTCTTACTTACTAATAATTTACTTCAACAGCTAAAGAAACTATACGTAGGGTAAATTTAATGTGGTATATATGCCCCACTAAGCACAAACAATTTTATCAACGTTTCTATTAATTAAAATCGCATAGTGATGGTGAAATTCGGTGAAGCAGTGTTTCAGGAACCTGTGAAACATGAAATTAGACCGAAATTTATACTAGAGCCTTCGTTAATAATTAGTAAAAAAATTTGCTACTATGTGGGATAAATGCCCTATTGATGGTATATATGCCCCACGATCAGATTGTTTATACCCCACCTTGGAGTTATGCCCCTGCTCTTTACAATCAGTATTTAGGTATTGACAAACTTCAATAGAGTGGTACTGGATCGTTCGAACAACTACTCCTCGGGCAAATACCCCGCCAGGCATAGAATTATAGAACTAAATCCACATTTTGTGTATTACTCTTTTAATAATTGCTGCTTGCAGCTTCGGTAAAGAATTATTCTTTACGTCGGCTTCCCCAACGCAACTTTCTTCGCATTATTCAACTCAAGTCGTCTCCTAAGGGTCCTGGATGAAATTTTAAATTACCGGAATGCTGCATTAACTCCAAGAGTCTTAGATTTTACGCTCTCTATATCACTTTGCAGATCTTCTTCTGACCATGATGCACGAGGCCTTGTGTTCTGTTTGCGAATATTCATAAGAATATTTTAACTTGCCTACTCGATGCTTACTACCCTAAAAGAATTAATTTTCTCGTATCTAATTTGACAACTAACACTGACAAGTTGGAAACTTGTGAGATCAAGGTTACCCAGATAATGTCAGATTTGACTTTTTGTCTTTATCACTGTATGTCATGTCTTTATCACTGTATGTCATATGATTTGTAACTAAGAAAGATAGAGTGCAGTAACAGAGGAAGTGGTCGACAATGTAACGGAAGCAAATAAGACAGAATTTTTAGGTGCAGTAATTTTATTGGCTGGTCTAAGAAAATATGGCAACATGCATGCAATAATTGATTGGAGCATGTCCAAGCATTGTCTTTATAGTTCGCATCGGTCACCGAGCACGACCAAAGCACGAATTGCACATCGCTCATGGTGTGTACACTGTACACCCTGATGTTCGCAAATAATAAATTAATAAACAAACCAGTAATGCGCAACGCGTCACGAATGCGAATCACTTTATTTCTAACCTTCTTTCTGCCTGTTTGCTTGTTTTAATGCTATCAGTTTATACAATTGCCCAGTTTATGAAAAAGCGATTTTACAGTTTTATTGTATATTTTAGAGAAACATGTTACACAAGAATCAATTTGTTTTAATTGTTCACAATTCAAAATTACTCTCATTTATGCAGACTCCACCATTCTTTCCGCATAATATCTAACTTCGTGTCATTAATTCAACCACCGGTGTCATTGCATTTTTGGATTTCCTAATTGATTATACTCTGACATTATAAAAGGTATCTCGTAGTTCACAAGATGTGGATACAGTTCCATAATTAAATGCCTGACATGGTATTTGCCCGAGAAGTAGTTGTTCGCACGGTCCACCCATGATAAAAGATGTTGAAGCGAGTAAATATTCTAGGATAATTATCTCAAAACTGTAGCGTGCAAAGATAGGCAAGTTGGTACTCAATCTAAAGGAAATTGTATCCAATTTCGTATGACATTATGTGGTTCCACTGGAAAAATTAAGTTATACAGACGCACGTTAAAATCGATTAGGGAATTCGAAAATGTAAGATGTTCCGTTTGATCTAACAGACCACCTAGGTATTGTGTGGGAGAAATGAGACAGTCTGCATAGGTGAAAGCTCTTAGTGTCCGGTTAAGGTTGGCGATCGGGAATATCTAGTAAACTATACATCCGATAGCTTTCCAGAAAGAAATCTTTCCATTAAAACGAAAAATTCCTAAAGCATTTTTAGCTTCCAAGCTCGAATTCCAATTTTCACCGTTGGGGGCACATTTCTAAAAGAAAACGTAAAAGCGGTAGGTATTTCCTTCGCAAATTGTTAGGAAAAGGTATGCGGGGCTTGGATTTTGAAAAATCTTCTTTAATACCCTACAGATCCGGTTAAAAATTTTAGTTGTACAAATAAGAAGATTGGTAAAGATATAATTTCCTTACACAAGAAATGTTTAAGCTCCGAATTTATAGAATTTACAGTGAGTGGTACTGGGCCGTTCGAACAACTACTGCTCGGGCAAATACCCCGCCAGGCTTTAAATTATAGAACTAAATCCAGATTTTGCGTACTACGAGATCTCATACGGGATGCTACCCCAAATATATCGTTGGGCTTGAAATATTTGGATCTCTACGTACTTTCGTACTCTATCAGTAGTAGTGGCATGTATGTTAGAAGTTTTTCAATATTGCATGTTTCGAATGTGCATGGAAAACCGTAGACCACTGGTATCATCCTTTTGGGACTCATCAGTACGGCGCTCGAACCATGCAACAATGTTTGCTATATATGTACTTACACGCTTGGTGCAAGTATTACCACATGAGTGGTACTGGACCGTTCCAACAACTACTCCTCAGGCAAATACCCTGCCAGGCATTGAATTATAGAACTAAATCCAGACTTTGTGTACTACGAGAAAAACTTCTAACAGAATTTATAGTGTAACCTATATTTACACTTAAATTTTATTTTAGTTAGAAGCCGTCAGATGGCGTTGTTATGGTAAGGAATATGCTTTAAGCATATCCAGGGGCCAGATGTAAGAAAGATAAAAATAGTTTGCCATGAAAAATCTCTCGTCAAACAGCAATAATGGCTTTAAAGTATCTCCGACTCTAGTATGTCGCGAATGATTCCTTCGTGTCTCAGAAGGTGTCCTATACCGTACTATCCACCATTCTTTACTGTCTTCCATATACCTTTCGCTTTTCCCCAACTCTTCCTGACACCTCCATGTTGCTAACCTTATCTATCCACGGTATCTTCATCATGCGTCTGTAAGTACCACATTTCAAATGCTTCTATTCTTTTTCGATCCGCTTTTCCTATTGTCCAAGTTTCGCACCCGTACAATGCCGTACTCCATATACATATACGTTAGTGCTGTACGGATCCATAAATTTTGACGGATCCGGAACCGTTTAGAAAAAACCCGGATCCGGATATATCCGGATCCGAATTTTATTATAAGATCATCAACTAAATTTAAAATTTCGAAAGTTTGGGAATAAGAATTTTTTAAATGAAACCAGGGTGGCTCATGGTAGTACATATTGCAATAAAGCATTTTTTTACATTTTGATACAAAACTCCCAAAACATTTGCCAAACAACAATAAAAAAACGCACTCAAAATTTCACCGCGATATGTGAGTAATAGAAAAAGCCGCCACAAAGCTGATACAGCCACCGACCAAAAAGTCGGCTTTCCTTTGTTCTTTGATGCAGCTTCTAATGCCGACGCTACCCGCTGGAACTCAAATAAAGGAATAACAGCACCAGCCCAGCGAAAAGGATTCCAAATCCGAGATCCGGCTCCAAGATCCGGATCCGAGATCCGGATATCTCTTACCTAAATCCGGATCGATCCGGATACGGATTCCGCAGTCTGATAAATCCGGATCAGATCCGAATCTAATCCAGATTTGAAAACAATCCGAATCTGACGTACAGCACTAATATACGTCTTTAATAGTCTCTTCCGAGTTTCTACATTAACCGATCCCGAGCATAACAGTTGCTTCTTTTTGTTAAATGTAACTCGGCACTGCGCTATTCTTTGTTTTATATCTCTAGTGCTCCTACCATCTTGAGTTATTTGACTTCCACTTCCACTTTTACACTTTTCTTTAACATGTTTTTTTGGAGCACTATTTAGGCTACGAACAAACACGCATATCAACTATTTCAACCACCACCGCCGCATGCAACATACACTTCTAGAGAAATATTAATTCTATGTCTAGTGGGAATAGAAGTCACTGCCGGCCGGCGAGAGACGCACTTAATTCTGTACTTCGACCTCACGCTGATGCCACCGCGGCCGCAAATATATGATATTCTTCGCCATATTTTATTCCTGGTGTTTTTAATTAACCATATGGTGGTAAAATTATATGAAAATTGTTACAAACGCATGTGGAAACTTAGATCTTCCTCGCCCCATGAATTGAAAACTCCTGAACCATCTAGGAACCTGTATCAGACAACTGGAATGTGTTTCACAAAACGTGCAAGTTCAGTACCAGCAATTATCTCCGAAAAAGTAACCTGATGCAGATCTGTATGCAGTGAACGTGTACTTTGTACAAATAATAAACGCCTGTCGCTGTAGTTTACTGCGGTTGGAAAGCCCGCCTTGAAAATGGGAGACCTAGGATCGAGTCTCAGTTGCATATCATTACATTTCTTTCTCATAAAATTCTTAAAATTCACTTCAAAAACCTACCTACTCAGTTACGCGTGGCATTTTGTTATTGAGTGTAAAAAGCCCAGTGCGACGGAATTATTCATTCTTTTTATCTGGTTCCTTCAATTTTGTATTGCATGCTTTAATCGTTTCTCCACATTGAATATCTCCCACATTTTATACCGAAATCGGCTGATTTGCATAACAAACGCCCGAAGAGATAGGACAAAATACATTAAAATTTAATTTAATAGCAGAGCGGGAATATTATACATTTAAATTTGTTAATGTAATGGAGAATTAACTAAGTGCGGATAGTCCGAAGCCGGGCTTATAACAGGCCCAGATTATAAGGGTCTACTAAAGCTAGCCGAGGTAAACGTGAAGGATGTGATTTACCACATGCAAGATTATCGCCTCTTTTTACAACTATTTTCTGATTTCTATTCCGCCGAATAAATCTGCATACTGGTCGATCAAGCTTTCTCAAACCCTTTAGGGAAAGTTAGGTCCGCGAAATAGTTTGCAAGTAAAACTTAGTCTCAATTGAAATGCACCATAATCCCCGAATGGCTTATACTCGGTCTGTCTTTCGAACTTACTGTCGCTCATAAATCTTGAGAACTGTTTGGAAAGAAAACGATTTATTGCTAAATCTGTTAAATCTTGGCCGAACTTCAAATTCCAAACTAGACTTAAAGCAAGCGTAAACTCAATAAAACGTGATAGATAAGATCTAAGTGCTAATTATAAAACATATGGCCTTGTGTAATACAATTTCAAGTTACCTAATTTAGCCCAGACTTGACCTTGTTTGACATAATATTATTTCACTGAAATTGGGTAAATTTGTTCTATCATTCGGAAAGCATTTTTAAGCAAATTCAAATTTCAAAATACTTTCTCTGCAAGTATGATGGCCATTCTATAATGAATCAAAGGCACTTAATCAGAAAATATGCATTGTACGGCATCGGCAAGGCATTGCAGGTATCTCTATAATTATCGGTTTATCTTTAAGCTTCACAATGATCCGTTTTTTATTTTTTGTTGATAATTTTTTCCTTTTCTGAAATAAGTTTTATTGCTACTATGCTTTCTACCAATTATTACAATACAACTTATAAAATCACTGTCGTAATTGCATTTTCTGGAAATTGCTTCCCACCCTCAGAAGAAATTTGTTCTATTCTTGAAAAATAAATAAACATAATTCTAAGAAAACCAAACAACTTCAAAAAACAACCCATACCCATGACCCACTTGGAATCCAGCAAGACTGCAACAAAGAAATTATGAATGACTTTGACGTTAGTATTGACAGACATCATAAGAAACCTAAAATATCTAAAATACCTATCTAACTAATTTACAATAATTTAAACAGATTAGATTGTATTAAACAAATTTGTTCGTTAAGTAAGTTACACATTTATCATATTTATGTTTATAAATTAATATAGATTCTAAAATATCTAATTAATAACCTTTTTCTAATGTGTACAGTAATTTAGTTTCTTCAAGAATAAGATGTTTGTGATTATTTTCGAAAAATGGCAAAATTTGAATCGTAAAGCTTCGTTTACATTGAATTTTATATAGGCTTAAATTTGTGATATTTAAGTAATTCCTTATTAGAAAGCACCGCCAACAGTCTCGGTGGCTGTTCGGGTATGGTGTAAAGCCACCGTCTTGTTCTCCTAGGTCCAGGTTGGATTTATTTTGCTTGTTTCTACCTACATCATCTTTTTTCCAAAAAATGTGTGTGTCTGGTGCGAGGACAACTAAATGGTCTGTTTCTAAAATGCGTTCTCTCGGCTTTAGTTTTTTTACACTTCCAAAATGCAAAATGTGTTGACATTCTGTAATGCGCATGCGGTCGGACGGAGCAGTAGTCACTCCCTTTACATTGCCGGTTTGTTATGTCAAATTTGTAGGTTACGTTTACGTTTTTGACGGCATATTCCGTGGAATACCTTACCTACAATTTGTATTAACAAATAAAATGGTGCTGTCACAAAAAACTTTAACAATTTTGTTGGCATCTCTCGGTCTACTTCTTGGTATTTATCAATATCAACAGTTGTGCAAGAAAAAACAAAATAAGAAAAATGGACTTCGAAAGAAACGTACAATGTTGGTACGTCCTATATTCAAAAGAAGGGAGCAACGAGGTTTCTACAATAATTTTATGCAAGAAATGATTTCTGGCGATAAATTGCTTTTCTTCAATTTCACTAGAATGGGTGTTGTTACAGTTACCTTTAGTAATAATAAATTATGTTAAGTTTAAAGTAAGCTGATGTGTCAATAGATGGCGCAGAGATGCATTTTGTTTAGAATTAATAATGTTTTTTAAGAAAGACCGCGCCCAAGTCAAGTCACGTTACGTTTACGTTTACGTCTTTGTCTGTAAAGAATAAGTAATAGTATTGTATCAAAAGAAGTCCGTTTTGTATTATTGTGTATCCAGTTTCATGTTGTTCGTTTTGTTATTCCTGTGAATTTACTTTCTAAATAAATAACCACTACATTCAAGCTAAAGTTTTTAATAGGTTATGGTCCCAGGCACGCGTTATTTTTAGAAAGACAATGGATTTAGCAAAACACATTAAGCCATTGAGTGGTGAGTCAGACTGGCCGATATGGAAAAGGAAAGTTCGAGACCTACTTGATTATCATGAAGGGGCACTAGATGCAATAGAGGGAAGGTTAGTAAAACCAGAGCCATTACAGCTTGGTGCTACCGATATAGAAGTTAGAAACTACAAAGAAAAGTTTGACTTATATCGTAAAGCAAACAGCTATGCTAAATCAATGATTACAAGTGCAGTTACTGATACAGTATACCAGAAAATTATGGATAAAGAGACAGCGCAAGAGGCGTGGGAGGCATTGAAGGTACATTTTGAAGCAAGTTCGAAAGATCAGTTGTTTAGAATTTGTACAGAGTTCTTTGCATTTAATTGGACTCCAGGTGAAGATGTGTCAACACACATAGCACGATTGAGAAGCCTATGGAATGAATTGAACAATGGACTCACAGCTAGAGGTGAGAATGCCCTACCAGATTTAATGTTAGTTTGCAAGACACTGCAAATCTTGCCTACCAGTTTTGAAAGCTTCCAGTCCAGTTGGATGTTGTTAACCAAACATGAAAATAAGACGTTTGATGAGTTAACAACGCAGCTTTGCATGTTTGAAAGAAATTTTGCAAAAAATGAAGACAGTAGTAAGATAGTGCAAGAAATGCTAGTTGCAAAAACAGAGAAGAAATGGCAAATTAAGAAGAAACGATCGAAGAAAGAAGATATCTGTAATTACTGCAAAGAAAAAGGTCATTGGGTAATACACTGCAAGAAGTGGATAGCTGATGGAAGACCACCGAAGAATAACAAAGTTCATTACAGTTCAGCAACGGCTAGTGTCGCGTTAATGACTCTGTCGGATGAAGTTTGTGCAGTGGACAATGTTTTGACAGATTGGTGGATTGACAATGGCGCAACAAAACATGTGACTAATTGTTTAGATTTGTTTCTTACTTTTAAGGAGTTCGAGAGCCCCTGTAGCATCAAGGCAGCAGGAAATGAAAGTTTAATGGCAATTGGAGAAGGCTCTATTGATTTTGAATCATGCGTGGGAAACAAAAGCGAAGCAATTACTCTGCACAATGTCTGGTATGTCCCAAAAATAACAAAGAATTTATTTTCTGTTTTAGCTGCTCAAGATAGAAATCCAAATAGTGTATTCAAGTCTTCAGCTACAAGGTGTACACTAGAGGTTGATGGTAAAGAAGTAATATGTGGAATTCGTAAAACACATGGAACACTGTATAAGGCAGCCATCAAACCAATAATCTCAAAGCAGAAAAACGAAATAAATGTAGCTGTTGCAGAGAGTTCAGTTTTGCAGCTATATCACGAGAGATGGGGACACCAAGACAAGCGTCACATTAAAACAATGCTTGAGAAGCAGCATGGTATTAATGTAAAGCTTAGTAGAGACCTTTGTGAGCCGTGCATTTTTGGTAAAGCACACCGTTTGCCGTTCGGTACCAGGGAAAGAGCTACGAAGCCAGGTGAGCTCATATCAAGTGATGTTTGTGGGCCATTTGAAGAGTCATTTCAAAAGAAGCGCTACTTGGTTATATTTAAGGACAATTATACCCAGTTTCGCTATGGCTACATCATCAAAGAAAAGTCAGAAGTGAAAACTGTTCTAGAAGACATGCTTGCTCATTCAAAAATAATTGGTCATTGTATCCAACAACTGCTCAGTGATAATGGTGGAGAATTTGATAATGAAGAAGTAAGAAAAGTTTTACGCATTAATGGAATCACTCAAAGACTGACAGCACCGTACACGCCTCAACAAAATGGCGGCAGTGAGCGAGAAAATAGAACCGTTGTTGAGATGGCAAGGACACTGAAGTATTCAAACAGTGAAATCGAGTTTCCAGATGCCATGTGGGCTGAGTTTGTAAGCACTGCTATTTATATTCTAAATCGAACTGGTAAATCATCTGCAGAAGGTATTAGTCCATATGAGGCATGGCATGGGAAGAAACCTAGGACTAAGCATCTGCGTATCGTTGGATCTATTTGCTACTTTCATATTCCGATCCAGAAAAGAAGGAAAATGGACAAGAAAGCAATGAAAGGATACTTAGTGGGATATGATGGTGATGAGCGTTACAGAATATGGGTAAAAGAACACCATAGGATTTTTCTATCCAGAGATGTTCAGTTTCAGGAGAGACCCAATGATTGCAGAGAACGTATTAGGTTGTCGTTTGAAGATTCAGGACTTGAAGATGTCGAAAAGGAACTAAAAGAAAATGAAGAATATAAAAGCGAAGTTGAAGCTGAAAGTGAAGATGAAGAGGAGAACATTCATCAAGCACCCATCAGAAATTTAAGAGATCGCTCAAGGCTAAAGGAACCAAAACATTTTGAAGATTATGTTACAGCAGTAGAAGATACGATCAAAGTAGAGGAAAGTCCTGATACATACGAAGAAGCAGTTAATAGTAAAGAAAGTGTAGAATGGAAAGAAGCTATGGACAGAGAAATAATATCGTTAAAGGAAAATCAGACTTGGGAGTTGACGACTCTGCCAGAAGGTGCAAAAGCTATACCATGTAAGTGGGTTTTTCGTGTAAAAACTAATCCAGATGGTAGCATTGAAAGATATAAAGCTAGAGTTGTAGCGAAAGGATTCAGTCAACGTCTAGGTATTGATTATAGTCAAACGTTTAGTCCAGTAGCAAGAATGGGCACCATTCGATCCATTTTGAGCATTGCTGCGAGTGAGAATATGCATTTGGCACAGTTTGATGTATCTACTGCGTTCTTGTATGGCGAGCTAGAAGAGATCATATATATGAGTCAACCAGAAGGGTATGACGACAACACAAACAGAGTTTGTAGACTAAAGAAGAGCTTGTATGGTTTAAAACAATCGTCCAGGTGTTGGAACAAAAGGTTCGAGAATTTTCTGTTAAAATTAAGGTTTAAAGTGAGTGAAGCTGATCCGTGCCTGTATATTAGAGAAGAAAATGGGAAAAAGCTTATAGTAGTATTGTATGTAGATGATGGATTGGTTGCAGCAACTGACACTCAAGATTTGCAGACTTTTCTCAAAGAACTGAAAGAAGAATTTAAAATTACTGAAAAACCAGCAGCTTATTTTTTAGGACTTGAAATTGAGCAAAGAATTGATGAAAATATTAAAATATCTCAGCAGGGATATGCAAGAAAGATTCTTGAACGATTTAATTTCATTGAGTGTAAACCAGTTTCCACACCTATGTTGAAAAGTCCAGAAATACTTAAACCAGGGAAAGAAGATGTAAAGAAGCATGCTTTTCCTTATAGACAAGCAGTTGGCGCTCTAATGTATCTGATGCTTGGAACGAGACCTGACTTAGCGTACAGTATAGGATTTCTGTCGAGGTCACTTGAAAATCCATCGTTGGAAGATATAGCAAGAGTGAAAAGAGTGTTTCGATACATAGCTGGAACAATAAGTTTGGGTATAATTTATCAGTCTAATTTCAGAAAAGGTGTTCTTGAATGCTATAGTGATGCAGACTTCGGAGGATGTACCAAAATAGGTCGATCAACTTCTGGAGTAGTTGTAATTCATGCAGGTGGTGCTATTTCTTGGCTAAGTCAGAGACAAGCAATGGTGGCTACCTCAACTACGGAATCGGAGATTGTGGCAGCGAATGAGGCAGCGAAAGAAGTTATTTGGTTGAGTAGACTGTTTAGAGGAATAATGCAACTAAAGAAAATTCCGACTCTAAGAATAGACAATTCTGCAGCTGTCAAGCTAAGCCAGAATGCAGAGTTTCATCGTAGAACAAAACACATCTCAGTCAAGTATTTCTTTATCCGAGAGAAAGTCGCGGAAGAAAAATTAAAAATAGAGCAGATCTCTACAGAGCAACAAATTGCTGATATTATGACGAAACCATTGGTAAGAACACGTTTGCAAATTTTGTGTAATCAGATGGGTCTAATATGAACATTTTTTTTTTGTTGAGAGTTTCAGCTGACTTTAAAATTAACAAGGGAAAGTGTTACAGTTACCTTTAGTAATAATAAATTATGTTAAGTTTAAAGTAAGCTGATGTGTCAATAGATGGCGCAGAGATGCATTTTGTTTAGAATTAATAATGTTTTTTAAGAAAGACCGCGCCCAAGTCAAGTCACGTTACGTTTACGTTTACGTCTTTGTCTGTAAAGAATAAGTAATAGTATTGTATCAAAAGAAGTCCGTTTTGTATTATTGTGTATCCAGTTTCATGTTGTTCGTTTTGTTATTCCTGTGAATTTACTTTCTAAATAAATAACCACTACATTCAAGCTAAAGTTTTTAATAGGTGTAACATCATTTGAACATATATGCTGTCATTAGTAGGACCCTCTTTGATAAAACGCTCACCTCGACAATCTATCTCAAATGGTTGCAGATTGTCTTTGACTTTAAGGTTTATATCTACAGGAGATTCATATCAGAGTCATATGCATTTCGAATTGCTCCTTCGACAATATGTCAAATAGTTCGAGAAACTTGCTCAGTAATGTGGATGTTTTAGCTCTTTTAAAACCCTTAACAGAAGAACAATGGTTAACCGAAGAAAAATCCTATTGTGAAATGTGGCAATTGCCCAGCTGTGTGGGAACAATTAAGACGGCCAACATGTCATAATTCTGATGGGAAAGTACTTCCTCACACTGAAGATAGGGTACCCCTGTACTTAGTTGGTGATGAGGCATTCCCACTTCACACATATCTTTTGAGGCCTTATAGCAAAGTGAAAAGCAGCAGGATACCAGAAGACGAACAAATATTTAACTACAGGCATGTACCTATATTAATAATTGAATTCATGATTGTCAACATTTATATTTTCCATTTAGATTATCTAGAGCTCGAAGAACGATAAAAAACACATTCGAAATATTTTTGGTCAGTATTATTAAAGCAGACGTCTGTTTGCATAATTTCATTATGAGTGGAAAAGAGGATGCTGAAATTTATTGCGCAAATCATTTTGCAGATAGGGACAGAAGTGGCGTTATTCTTCCAGGAGAGTGGCGAAAAGAAATTCCTGCGTGCAGTGCCCTTCAGAATGTGTATAACTTGTGTTTTGGTAATAGGAATGCCCCGAGAGGAGCTGGAACTTCAGAAATTACCTGAAAAATTACGTCAATACAGCAGGAAGTGATTATGTGTCCGTGGAATACATAAGAAGTAGTTAAATATGTTATTAATAAATAAAATCTAAAAAATATCAAGATTTATTTGAACCCCAACTTAAACTTCTTTATAAAGATATATTCTCAAATCTGAAGAGTGTGTTTAATCATTTTGTTTCATGTTTACTAGTCTAATTAAGCTCTCATTAATAAAAATCTCGCAAATCACTGAAGGCAACGAATTTAATTCCTCTTCTAAATATTGAAAAAATTTAGTGATTTTTTTATTGCTTGCATCCCTAGATAAGTCTTGAGGGGGGGCAATTTTAATCTTCAATTGTTTTTGTTAATTTTTCTATGTGTAGCTCCTGCTACATTGAAAACAGGTTCATTGTCATGTTTACTTTTGCGGGGATTGTGTTCCGGACGTAGATGGGGTATCATTATCAGTATCAGATACTTTCGAGATGTAGCTAGTTTCTGTCAGTTCAGACTGACTGGAATCATCCACTGCTTGAATACATTGTATCTGAAATTGAGTTCCTGTTTAAGTATGTTCATGTAGGCATTATCATTATAACTTACTTATTCATCACATAAATCACAAAAACCTTTCGGGGTTCTCTGTTATCGTACATGAAGCGAAAATACGACATCAATGATCATTCGGCTTCTTGAACTCCTCCAGCTTGTCCACTTCGAGAAACCTATTTCTGTTTCATACGATGATATTTTTCTAGTAAGCTTTTGTACCTTTTTAGATTCCTCCACTACAAAAAAATAATATGTATTAGGTATACGCACCATAGTTTAAAAAGTACTCTTTTATAACTACCTGGTGCAAAACCTTTATTTTGAATTATTACCCCAGGCGCTGTCCACAATTTGTCGGTTGTGATAGGTTTTCTTTTGCGAATTGTAAATAGCTGGGTAAGCGCATATGAATTTTAAGAACTTGATGGGTTGGCTTTTGAATAAATATTATTTTTATTGGAGTTGGAATACCATGGTCATACCGCACAAAATCAAATAAAAATAAATCAAGATTAATAAACCCAGAAACGCACTCAAATCTTGCAGTTATAGAATCGAGAAAACTTTGAAATGTTTTTCATTTGGATTGTGCGCATTGCGTGAAATATCAAATGCGCATGGCAATTTCAGAGCGAATTGGCGTGTTTGCTTGCCGTTTCCAAGCAGGAGCTTTCGCTTGCACGATTTCAAGATCAAATTGTTAAAATTTCAAGTTGAATTTTGAATGTAAATGGGTAAGGTATAAAAGTATATGACAAGCAATGAAATTTTGAAATTTGTGATGAAAGTCAATATAAATGCTGCTTTTAACTCCTCAACCAAAATGATCTCAAATGTTCATTATATCTTATATTATGAACAGGTCTACCAGTTTGATCAATATAAATACTCTTATAATCAAAGCATTTCAGTTGGCATACATATACAGGAACTGTTCTACAAAATTCATAGTTTTATCTTTTACATTAAATAAAATATGAGATAAAATATTAGAAAGTTTAAATGCTACCTGTATAATTGCTTTTGATAAAATACGGGCAATTTTGCAGAAACATTTCATACGTAAGTTAAACGACAAATAAAAATTTAATATTTTTTTTATGTGATAATTTTGGATTATTTTGAATCCATTATTAATAGCAATTGTTTTTATTGTATTTAATTCTTTCCCCAAATTATCATTAGATGTAGGAACAGTAAAGACTCTATGTGCCAATGAGTTGTAAGCAGCTATTTTATGAGAATAAGGGTGAAATGAATTTGATGAAAGTATGAAGTCTGTGTATGTGGGTGTGGGTGTCCTAAAAATATTGAAATTAATTTTTTGATTATTATTTATGAAAGTTAAATCTAAGAGATTTATTTTAGAATCATTTTCTATTTCTATAGCAAATTTTGTTTTTGGGTGAATATTATTTAAGAAATTAGAAAATTATTCAACTGCCTTCCAATTCCTTTAAGACAAGTTAATATCATCGACGTACTTGTACCAAAAGAAAATAATTATGTTGTTTTCCGGAATCTGAATTATTTTTTTTTCTTCAGTATCTATATAAAAATCGATGTGTGTATGTGGGTATGTATGTATGTTCCCTATGAACTCTAAAACGGCTGGACCGATGTTGATGAAATTTTCAGGCAATCTTCTTATTATCCCAGAGGGTGATCCTGTGAAGTTTGGTAGCGATCGGATCAACAGAATTTTTTAAAATCGTTTTTCCCCGGGTCGGGTACCGGAGTGCCGGGTACCAGCTAGTTAGACATAAAAATGTCTTCTAATAATATGTTTATAGGCGATTCCATAGCTAGACCTGAATTTTGGCAATAATATGTATAATTAAACTAGCGGGCCCGGCAGACGTTGTCCTGCCTAAAATTACTTTTCGCATTGAACTTTTGATTCATTAACCAAATCGTTTATTCAATGTGAAACATTTTTCTGATTACGTTTATGTTCAACCAAATATATGTCGTTCCTATCGTCAGTTATGATCGCGAGTACATACAAAAAATTATGATTTTGACAGTTTGTCCGAATTTCCCGACTTACGCCTATCCATATCATACAAAAATCCAAAAGAAAAAAGCCCTTTCAGTTTTTTCCGAATTTTACAATTTTCCGGGCAACTTTTCCAATTTTTCGTTCCCTAAAAACCTTATTTTTGAAAAGAATTAGCCAAATTGGTCCAACCATTAAGCACTTTCAGTTTTTCCCGAATTTTCACATTTTCCGGTGGATTTTCCAAAAATTTTCTTTCATACAAACCTTGTCCTGACAATTACGATCACAACAAAAAAAAAAATCAGCCAAATCGGTCCAGCCATTAAGCACTTTTAGTTTTTCCCGAATTTTCAAATTTTCCGGTGGATTTTCCAAAATTATGATTTTTACAGTTTGTTACGTAAATACGCGCAACAAAGGAAAACAGGTAGAACCTGGCCGACCGACCCAGGGAGATGGGAGTGGGTAAAAAGAAATAAATTGAAAAATGGGCGCCAAGAAGTTGCTCAGAACCTACCTATCAGGTCTATAGCTCGAACCTCCACAACCTCTAAAGGAGGCCGAGGTACAACGGGGTACTCTTAGAAAAAAAACAAAATAAAGATATTAAAGGATATAATAATGAGAAAATAGAAATAATATAAAAAGTGAGTGAATAACAACCACTGCGTTGCTGCGTATAGGAATGCTCTGCCTACCTACTTAGTGGTCTATACCAAGCGGCAATTCGTGCCAACCAAACTCGCGATTAAACTACAATAACAATTGCTAGGCAACTACTAACTAAATGAATATGATGTAATTCAAGTGCGGCAAACGCGGCCAACGTCGCCTCGTCCGAACGGGAATGAATGGAACACTAAACAAAATAAGCGCTGACCTTTCCGGAACCCGAAAACGCGACAGGGCCCCGACGCGAAGACGGCTCACCGAAACAATCGCGCGAACAAGCCAAACCCGGACGATGCAGCGCAACCCGTCACACCAAACAAAAAAAACCCAAATGACTAATAGAGAATTAAAATAAAGTGGTATACAGTGAAAAATGTGACATGAAACTAAATAAGGTAAGCTATACTACTGTACTACAATAAGCAATTAAATTAGACAATTAAAAATAAACAGTTAATTTAATTAAATGCAAAAGAAAGCTGCACGAAAAAGCTAAAGCGCATGCACAGACCACGGTGATCTCCAACCACGCAGAGGTTCGCACGTCACAGGCTTCCAGAATGGCGAAGAAAACGAAAATTAAATAATCTGACCTTACAATCATCAGCGTTTTATAATCGACTTCGCTGGTAAACGTCGGCGTCGTTAAAAAAGGCGGCCACAACTCACAACGTCGGTACACCGAACACAGACGGAGGAAAAAAACTCTTCCAAGAAGAAACTATCCCTAAGATTTTAGCGGGACTCTCAAAAGGGGAGCTATGCTATGCTCTGAACCCTACAAAAAAACCCTGCAAGGCGAAAGCGACATTAGAATAATGAAAATAAGGAAAGATACGACCTACCTCGTGGCGAGGGTTTTTTTTAAACCCAGAAAATTCCGAAATCAGAAGAAAATCCCACAATATGTGGACGGGCGGCGATTTTCCAAAACCTACACGGTACTAAATCGCACGCCGCAAACTATGGTATCACGAGAGAAAATCCTCAATTAAAGAGAGCCGAACACAAGGCTAATTACACTCGAGAAAACCCGTCTGATCTCTACGGAAGTTACTAGAAGACCTTTTTTTATCTATCCCGAGAGGGGAACTCCAAAAAAGAAGACCGAATGCAGCCGGTAAATTCAAAATCCACCAGAATCACGGTCACGCCAGAGGCGGGGAAAAATAGACTGGAAAAGTCATAAAGAAAGAGAGTGAATTACAAGAAGAAACAAGCAGGGGTAGTAAGAAAAGGCGAGGAATAGCAGAATATACAAGAATAGAGTGATGAAACGGAATATGAAGGGAGATATGAAGAGAAAATCGCTTGCCCCCACAGAAATATAAATAACGAGCCACTGCTCCGCGCCGAGATGAGCGTAAGGTCAATGACACGACCGCTGTCAACCGAGGGAAAACACGCGAAAGCATGACAGCTTGACAACACATGTAAACAAATGGAAAAGCTGCACAAAATAATAGAATAAATGGTGAAACGATTAAAAATGAGGACAGAAGAAGATAGAAAAATACGTAAGCTCAATCATACCTAACTACAGTGTTACGAAACTTAGAGAGGTGCAAATACTGAATCCAACCCGAAGTTAGGTTAAGACACAATCAAAACTGGAAGAACCGAAAGGTAAGTACTTATTAACAAGACTTGAATATGTAAAAATGCTCTACAAATGCTTCCAAACCACAACTAAAACCTATCATACCAAAATTCAAGAAGAGCACAGACTAAATATCGCAGAGAACGAGCTGGCTACGGAGGGATGACCTACCATGGACTTAAAGGCAATAAACAACAAAACGCTGAGGGATAAAAGAATGTGAAACTAGAGCATTAGCTAAATAAAAGTTGGTAAAAGCTGTCTTGATCTTATTAATTATCTCATTGTCAATTTATAATGCAACAAGTTTGTCCAAATTTCCCGACTTACGCATATCCATATCAAACAAAAATCCCATAGAAAAAAGCACTTTCAGTTTTTCCCGAATTTTCAAATTTTCCGGGCAACTTTTCCAATTTTTCGTTCCCTAATGCCATGTTCGGCCTCTGTTTTGTCGACGTTCCAAATTATTTTGTGCGAAAGCTCTAACTGAGCGCGTCGAACTCGACTGTATCCGTTGTTCCGGAGTCATAATGGATCGTGCTTGAGGCTTGAGAAATTCTTATTCGACTTGGCTCTAAACGCTGTCTACGCTCTTCGTCAGTCTCATTGACTCGACAATCATGTAGTTGGCTTGCATTGCGCGTACGCCGACCGATATTTTGACGCCTCACTGGTGGCATTTTTTCCAAAGAAACACCAAATACATGATCACCACCGATAACACATTTTTGTTTGTCAAACAGATATTCATACAAACATACCATCCAAATTTTCGACTTTCCCGGTGGATTTTCCAAAATTTTCTTTCATACAAACCTTGTCCTGACAATTACGAACACAACAAAAAAGAAATCAGCCAAATCGGTCGAGCCGTTCTCAAGTGATGATCTTACAACATACATGTGGCAATTGATTTTTATTTATATAGATTTAAAATAATTTTGTTCTGTAAAAATTTCAAACGCAGTCCCTAATTCATTTTTTTATCTTTGCGATTTTTCTAAAATATCTGTTACCTAACAATTATTTTAAGCATTCTTTAGGAACATTAGAAAACATATCTGCTACACCAAAAATTACTAAAAATGAACCTATTGATATAGTTTTAGCTTTTATTTTGTCTATAAGCTCTAATCAATTTTTTACGTCGAATTTGCGGGAGTAAAATTTGTGGTCACTACTGCTGCACTACAAAATTGACCATCATAGAACCAGGCGCTGTTATTATCTTTCTATTATCACCAGACGGGGTAAACTGGTTGAAAAATATCGCAGAATGGGGAAACCCGCGAATTTTGAAAATGATCCTATTGAATAGTTTACTATCCAAAACAAATTCCGCAATTTTTGTTTTTTTATATTTGGGAGCTATTTTCGTCATAATTAAATTCGAAACGTGCATCACACTTGAAACACAATATTTGAATGACGCTGTGACGTACGTGGGCTACAGATTAGGTAGGGATTTTAACATGCGCAAACCGATCCGTTAACACCTTGAGCCCCCGCTCATTCTTCGACTCCTCCCCACTTTATCCAGGGAGACGCGTTATATCACGGCGCAACGGATAGGCTTCCTACGTCACAGAAAGCGCGCGTTTTAGCCCTCCCGGTTATGCTGCTTTTCTAGTTGCATTTTTTTCTTTTAGCACGGCACATAATCAAAATTTTTACGTGGTAAGCGATACATATTCTATTTGTGCTTGATATTACAGTACTAAAAGTTATAAATTCCATTAAGCGGGTCTTCTCCATTCAGAATGTGTGCACAATAATATGGTAAAAATTATTCGTATTGAACTTTTATTTGCGGATAGATAAGTTAAATAAGTCCAAGAAAAGTAGTTAGAAAATGACAGCCTCAGATACGAACCCATTCGGAGCACATAGCGCCATCGAGTTCTCCAGGTGCCATCGAGTTCTTCGGCAGTGACCTTGAAAGACACCAGAGGCTGCTGAAGGAGTCGTTGAATCATCCGAAGAAGTGTCTTCAGCAGCGGCATCTGCAGCAGCCTCTGGTGTCTTTCAAGGTCATTGCTGAAGAAGTGTGCATGTCTTCAGCAGCCTCTGGTGTCTTTCAAGGTCATTGCCGAAAAAGTGGGCATGTCTTCAGCAGCGTCTGATGTCTTTCAAGGTCATTGCTGAAGAAGTGGTGTTCAGCAGCAGCCGCAACAGCAGCCAGGCGCATGCGCCGGGGCTATTCCTCAGATCAGTCTATCGAGTTCTCCATCCACTTCAAGTGGGCGTGTCTGCAGCAGCCTCTGGTCATTGCTGAAGAAGTGGTCTTCAGCGGGCAGCCTCTGGTGTCTTGCCATTGCGCACCCAAGCCGCCATTTTGGCTGTGGGTCAGGCGCTTGCGCCGGGGCTGTCGCGTACAAAGCGCGTGTTGCTCATTGTTCAGGCCAGTCCATCCTGGCCCCATCCACTTCTTCGGCAATGACCAGAGGCTGCTGAAGGAGTCATGTCTTCAGCAACGGTGTCTTTGGGGCCTTTGGCCGTGGCTCAGGCGCATGCGCCGGGGCTCTGAAAGTACACGTGTTGCTCATTGTTCAGGCCAGTCCATCCAGGTGCCATCAATGACCAGAGGCTGCTGAAGGAGTCATGTCTTCAGCAACGGTGTCTTTGGGGCCTTCGGCCGTGGCTCAGGCGCATGCGCCGGGGCTCTATGAGAGTGGGCGGGGCAACAGCCAATGAGAGCCTATCAGAACTGATCTTGTTGTTAGGTGCTGTTGGGCCTTTGAATGTGGCCCAGGCGCCTGCGCCGGGGTTTTCGCAAAAATAAAAACGTTGAATATATTTTTACATCAATATAATTAAAACTATAATCTGTATACAGAGTAGGCATGCGTGTATTTTCTGGGCAAATCGAAGCAATGCAGCTTCTCATACCACTCTTCTGACCGATTCATTACCCGGTGTATACTGAACGATGCGGTCATGCAGGATGAGACAGTATGCGGTTGTGTTGGGCGGAAAATTCTCGCTCGACTCAAATTCTAGACGCATATCTATGGGTCCAGGCTTGATGCTTTCCGACTGCTTTGATGCGTCAATCACCACGATGGGCGCTAGATCCTTGAACTGTTCCTTGCCGTATAACGGCTCGCCAACTTTTCCATAGTATGAACTCTGGAAGTTCTGGTACATTTCGTATAGCAGGGCGTATTTCCCCGTGGAGAAATCCAAGTTTAAATTCTCGTAGGGGAAGCACTCAGAATTCAGGTACAGTTTGACGTTTGTCAGATTGCAGTGGTCAAATTTGCTTGAATCCGTGTCCAAATTCGCTTTGCGATTCGTCTGGAAGGCGACAATAACGTAGCGGGGTTTCTCCAACCGTGTTGCAGTCTTGACGGCCCACGTTTGTTTCGTAGCTTGCGGCAACACCGGATACTCGTACAGCTCCCAGCTGCGAAAACATATCTGCAACGTTCTCTCTTCCTCGACAATATTGAGAAGTTTTAGGTATTCAGCATCCGATGGATAGACGTACGGCACCCTCCAATGAACCTTGCTCAACTCAATTCTGGTGTCCTCATTACCCACGAAAGCGTTCCTATCGTTTTTCTATCGAGTCAAAATGAGCTCGTGACACACATTTAACAAAATTTTGGGGTAATCTTCCAAGAATCCCAGCAGGATTCTTCCCGGGATGCACACGTTAAAGTTCCCGTTCGCGTCGATAAGGTGGCTCGGTGAGTCTCCCGTATTCATCCAGCCGGCATTCTCCAGGGCACCTACCTCACCCACATTCAGAGAAACTACACCCTTCAGTGTGCTCGTGATGCCCACGTTTTTTGTTCGATCCACCTCCACCCCGTTTATTTCATAGCGGACGTCGTCAAAGAGGAAACTGAGGGCGTTATTTGTTAAAGCCGCATTTCCGCCTCCTGCACCCTTGATGAACCTGCCCTCTATGTAGATGCTGCTTAGATGCGGCAGTACGTAAACGTCTTGCTGGTGGATTGGTATGCGAATTTCGTCATTGGCGTTGAATGTTGTTGTTGTCACGAACGGCTGATGTACGTGCACCTCGACACGGCATGCTGACTCATCCAAAACAGCACCGTCCAGAACACGAAACGTGTCTACGTTTATGTGTGTCATTATTCAAATGCGGTTCCCTTGTTGAAGCACAAGTACTAACTGACAGCACCGTTAATTTTCTTGCTTAAATACTCTCCATACAACCGTGCGCATGCGCAGTCTTATTCTTGCTCGTGTCATCAGCCATGGTGTTTGCGAATACAGCTGTCTGTGTCAACAGCCAGCTGTATTCGCAAACAGACAGACAGACAGACAGACAGACAGACAGACGGAGAGACAGACAGACAGACAGACAGACAGACAGACAGACAGACAGACGGACCGACATACATACACTGATAAGAATTCGGAAGTAGGAGAATAACTATAGATTCCTTTTTGTCTCATCGAGCTGATTAATTTGATACCCTACATGATCTAGGTGGGCGGGGCAAGGAGCGTGGCCGGGGGCTCGGTCAGTGAGTGGCCACCCCTAAAAACCATCCCTAAAAACCACCCCCAAAAATCACCCTCCAAAACCACCCCAAGAACCGCCCCTAAAAACCACCCCTAAAAGCTACCCCTAAAAGCTACCCCTAAAACGACCCCTAAAACCACCCCCTAAAAACCACCCCTAAAAACCACCCCCAAAAACCACCCCCAAAAACCACCCCTAAAATCCACCTTAATATTCGGATACCTCTAGTCGAGTCCTTTAATTTGACACCCCACATGACATAGTTTTTACGTAGGGGTTAGCCTAAATTTAGACTACTGTTCTCAAATAATTAGCGATGTAGAATGTTCTACTACCGAGAACTAAGATGTTTGCATATATCAATCAGATGGTTCCCACACGTGTCCGAAACGCATTAAGATAACAAGTAATTTCAAATAAACAAACTGGAGAATGTTCTAGAATGTTTTTTTCCCACACGTGTCCGAAACGCATTAAGATAACAAGTAATTTCAAATAAACAATCAGAAGAATATCCTAGAATGTTATTTTATTGTAATAATACAAACAAACAAACGGGTCACCTTGTAGTGTCTACAACGTATTAAATGCACATGCAGAGCATGGGGTCAAACCTAAACAAACATATCCTATCGGCAAGATGAAAGGTTATTTCCCATAATAAAAACAATTATAACATCTCTTATCGGCGGCGAACGTGCTTTTTTCTTAAACTTTAATATCAATATTTATTTAGTATAAACAATTGTAAATTTCCGAGAAAATAAATATTAATTCTGTAACTTCTGTTTACAATCATAAGTATATACGGATGATTTGAAAGACGGGTTTGTGGGCCGCCGATTAGCTCAGTTGGTTGGAGCGAGGGCTCCGGTGCGTGGGGACCCGGGTTCGAATCCCGGTCGGCGTCATTTCCAGAACGTTTGCGAAAACCCCGGCGCATGCGCCTGAGCCACGGCCAAAGGCCCCAAAGACACCGTTGCTGAAGACATGACTCCTTCAGCAGCCTCTGGTCATTGATGGCACCTGGATGGACTGGCCTGAACAATGAGCAACACGTGTCCTTTCAGAGCCCCGGCGCATGCGCCTGAGCCACGGCCAAAGGCCCCAAAGACACCGTTGCTGAAGACATGACTCCTTCAGCAGCCTCTGGTCATTGCCGAAGAAGTGGATGGGGCCAGGATGGACTGGCCTGAACAATGAGCAACACGCGCTTTGTACGCGACAGCCCCGGCGCAGGCGCCTGACCCACAGCCAAAATGGCGGCTTGGGTGCGCAATGGCAAGACACCAGAGGCTGCCCGCTGAAGACCACTTCTTCAGCAATGACTAGAGGCTGCTGCAGACACGCCCACTTGAAGTGGATGGAGAACTCGATAGACTGATCTGAGGAATAGCCCCGGCGCATGCGCCTGGCTGCTGCTGCGGCCGCTGCTGAACACCACTTCTTCAGCAATGACCTTGAAAGACACCAGACGCTGCTGAAGACATGCCCACTTCTTCGGCAATGACCTTGAAAGACACCAGAGGCTGCTGAAGACATGCACACTTCTTCAGGAATGACCTTGAAAGACACCAGAGGTTGCTGCAGATGCCGCTGCTGAAGACACTTCTTAGGATGACTCAACGACTCCTTCAGCAGCCTCTGGTGTCTTTCAAGGTCACTGCCGAAGAACTCGATGGCACCTGGAGAACTCGATGGCGCTATGTGCTCCGAACGGATTCGTATCTGAGGCTGTCATTTTCTAACTACTAAGAAAGTTTACTGACGAACTGGGATTCGGACGCTCGATCAGCATGTCAACAATGGGACTATAAACAATTTTAGTGTACTACCACCTACATTATACCGTTATAAGTTTCTACCTATCTCGCTACCTGTCGGGCAGTTAATGTCACTTAAGGGGGCTTGTCGAAGGTTTCTCCTGTATCGCTCGAACTCGTTGATTGTCTCTGAGAACCAGGTGTTAATTTTTTAAAGACTCCACAGCCAATTTTCGGAGTATCTACTTGAAATTTTGCACACTAAAGCTTTTAGTTGTGTAGAAATGGGCTAAGATCTCAGTTTTCTTTGTAATTTTAGAAAATAATACCTTATTTCACATAAAAAATTTGAAAAAATGCTAGCTTTTAAGTAAACAAAAAGATTCTTCTTGCTGAAATTACAAAAAAAAAACTTTGATTATAGCGCATTTATACTTAACAAAAAGAATAAGTACGCAAAATTGCAGGTAAATTCTCCTAAAGTTGGCTGTTTCAGGTTCTCAGGGACAATCAATGCGCCCGAGCGAAACAGAAGAAAGTTCGACGAGCCCCCCCCTCAAGAGCCCGACACACAGGAATTTTGGGAGCACGGTAGAAGTTTGCCTGTTTGCAAATACTAGGTGTCCCAGAATTCATCACCTTATCTAGATTGCTTAGAACGCGTTTGTTTTATAATTTATTTGACGTTTACTGGTGAATTTTACAGGTTCAACTCAAAAAGTTTTGTTATGGATGGTTACATTCCCCCATTTCGCGCAGCCATAGTAATAATGTACCTATGTCAGAAACAATTTATCAATTATCGCAACGCAGAGATAATTTCTAAGGCAATATGCCCAACTAAATGCGCCTTCTGCTCAAACTATTCGGGGACTACTAGTGACAAGCGGCATACAGGAAGACCCCGATATAGCCGGACCTTGGAAAATATTAGGCTTGTTGAGGAAAATGTGCAAGAAGCTCCGGAAACATCCGTAAGAAGGGATTCCGCAGAGACGGGCATCTCCCGATCGTCTCTTCATAGAATTTCGCCGATCGATCTGCGTGTTTTTCAGTACAAAATATAGATGGTTCAAGAATTAAGACCAGATGATGCTCAAACGCGTCTCAGATACTGTGAATCGCTGTTAAATCTTGATGCTACAGTCATCGAGTTTGCTGCAAAATTGCTTATGTCAGACGAAGCACATTTTTAGCTCAATGGCACAGTCAATAAACAAAACTGTCGGTTCTGGGGAAACGCAAACCCTAGGGCAATACATTCGAGGCCATTGCATCCATGTAAGGTAACAATTTGGTGTGGGATGACGTCCCAAACATTCTGGGACCCTACTTCTTCGAATATGAGCTTGGAAATGCAGTTTCAGTTAACCGTGAGCGTTATAGACAAATGTTACAAGAGTTTTTGGTGCCAGAACTTGTTCGCCTAGGCCTAGAGAACATTTGGTATCAACAGGATGGTGCAACAACCCAACAACGCACACTACTCGCGCGACCATCAACATGTTAGGGGAAATTTTCCCGAACCGCATAATATCGAAAAATGGCGATTTAAACTGACCGCCGCGTTCGCCGGATTTAACAGCTCCGGATTTCTTTTTATGAGATTTTTCTAAAAGGGAAGGTGTTCGTTAATAGGCCAGCTACTCTTCAAGACCTCAAAGAAAACATTCGAGCAGAAATTGCGGCTATACCACAAGAAATGCTACAAGGAGTTATGGAGCTGGCTATAGAAGGAGCTCGCATTTGCCAGCGCTCTAACGGACAGCATTTGTTAGATGTTATTTTTAAAAATTAAATATAGGTATAAAACTTTAAGAATTAAACTATTTTTTGCCGTATTCAGTTTGTATTTTGTCCTTCTGGTTGCAAAGATAAAAACCAACGAAATGAGGTGATTAATTTTGGGACACCTAGTATTACAAAAACTGTAAATGATATTAAATTGTTTTTGTTTGCAAACAGTTCTTAAAATACAAAGGAATCTACTATTGCTATTTTTAAATTTGTTAAAAAGTATATAAACAATGAACGAAGTCGCATGTTACAAGTGGCGAAATACTGCTTTTTATAGAACCTAATAAAACTTTCCTGAGAAGAAAATATCAGAATCCTGTTAATGACAATAGTATACTGAACCTCCGGCTTGTAATAAGATTTAAAATTTTCAATTTCGACCGAAAAACAAAAAAGTTATGAATAAACAGCGGAACCCTTGCATTCGAAATTTTCCGTGCTCGTGCTCTCACCTGTCTTTCGGCTACTGACCAAAGTCGTTCAGCTAAGAAAGCCAATACCGAAATAGGGAGTGCGCCTAACAAGTTAATTCTCAGTATTAGTTAGGCCGACTAGTTCACAGCTTTTCCAGATAATTTTTGCCGTCCGCTGTAGATCCGCAGACATTGTTACTCATCATATGTGCAGGTATACAGGGTATCCCACGACGACCTTACACGGTCTGTATATGGAAAAGTGGGTTTAGTAGAGGTACACAAATTTGCACAACCAGGTAATCGAAGATGCTCAATTCGACTAAAATATTTTTGACTTTCTGCGACTTCCGGTTATACCGGAAATAGACACCAACTTCCTTATTTTAAATGGAATGCCCACATTTTTATTACGGATTTAGATTTTTGGTCGGATTTTAAGGTCACCTTATGCAAAACATCATATGTGTAAAGTGCACCCTCTTCGAGATATTAGACGTTAAAAATCGTCATTTTTCAAAGTTCATCAATTATAGCTTGGAAACGGCACGAGATAAAGAAAAATGACTTACATGTCCCTATCCTAGTTTTTAATTCTCTATCTATTGAGTGTGGAAAATACTGTCTCCTGATTGGTCAAAAAATGACAAAAAGTTGCCAATCAGGAAGCAGGATTTTCCAGACCCATTAAATAGAGAATTAAAAACTAGGATAGGGACATGTAAATCATTTTTCTTTATCTCGTACCGTTTCCAAGTTATAATTGATGAAATTT
The DNA here is from genome assembly GCA_963966045.1 of Xestobium rufovillosum. NCBI lineage: Eukaryota > Metazoa > Arthropoda > Insecta > Coleoptera > Ptinidae > Xestobium > Xestobium rufovillosum. Next base: position 17,356,635 of record OZ014493.1, on the reverse strand, counting down.
GAAGAATGATGATTTTTAGCGTCTAATATCTCCAAGAGGGTGCACTTTACGCATATGATGTTTTGCATAAAGTGACCTTAAAATTCAACCAAAAATCTAAATCCGTAATAAAAATGCGGGCATTCCATTTAAAATAAGGAAGTTGGTGTCTATTTCCGGTATAACCGGAAGTCGCAGAAAGTCAAAAATATTTTAGTCGAATTTAGCATCCTCGATTACCTATTTGTGCAAATTTGTATAATTCTACTATATATACTTTTCTATATACAGATCGTGTAAGGTCGTCGTGAAGTATTTTTCAAGCTGTAATTGCTTCACGATTCTTAGTAAATTGGTGTGTCGGGCTCTTAACCTACCTAATATCACGGTCGCGTAATTTGTTACTTATTGAAATCGTCTATAAAATAATTTATACGTTGTGTTTCTCTAACTAATTTTCACCACAGCCCATTTAACTTTGGATGGGACGAATTAGTGAAATTGCATTGACTAACATACCGCGTAAGTTAGTTTCATTAATTTCTTGTAAAATAAAATAAAATGGCACTCCTGAACAAGTTAATAAGAAAAGGATTGTTCCATTTAAAAAATAAATTTTGGAGAAAGCAATATTACGTTGCTTTTACTCTTGTACATATACAGTTCCTGTTGTGCCATGTAATACAATAGATACCTACATAGATGCATGCATACATGGGTTGAGAGTAGAACAATATTACTCCACACAATATTCCTGAAACCATAGAATGCGTTGCAACTCTATTTAAAGATAAATCAGGTTGCGCACCAGAATTTGCTAATTGTTGGAATCCTTTCCCTGGTATTGGCAACATTGTGTCCGCAGTATAGTAAATGCAACTACTGCATACCTGTACTTGTAATATCAACCACAGGAGATAATGTAATGAATACGTCAGGATGGTATTTCCTATAGCAATTCATTAACACTATTTGTCAAACAAATATTCCAAACTGCAATAATAGCTGCTACAAATGAAGGACGAAATATGATAACAGGTAGATATTGAACACAATTTCCATTTCAGTAGACACTGAACGAAATAACTGAACTAGAAGTACAAACAAACCGATACAGTCAATACATAATAATAATACCTATAAATACAATAACTAACAAAAGGTACAAAATCTCGGCTAAAGAGTTAAGGATAGCATATACAGTATGTTTGCGCGAAACTCATAAGCAAGTTTATATCGGAAACGTGGAAGTTGACGAAAAACTGTTTTAAGAGCCCGACACACAAAAGAATCTTGGGAGCACGGTAGACGTTCGCCTGTTTATAAATATTTCAAAAACTATAAATGATATTAAGTTGTTTTTGTTTGCAAACGGTTCTTAAAATACAAATCTATTATTGCCATTTTGAAATTTGTTAAAAAATATGAAAACAATAAACGAAGGAGCATGTTATATGTGGGCGAGAAACTGCTTCTTATAGAGCCTAATAAAACTTTCCTGAAAAGAAAATCTCAGAATTTGGTTAATAGCAATAGTAGACTGAACCTCTGGCTTGTAAGAACACATAAAATTTTCAATTTCGGACGAAAAACAAAAAAGTTATTAGTAAACAGCGGTACCCTTGCATTCGAAGTTTTTCGTCGTAGCTCGTGCTCTCGTCTATCTTTCGACTACTGATCAAAGTCGCTCAGCTGTCAATCGATCCCGAAATAGGGAGTGCGTGCAACAAGTTCATTCTCAGTGTTAGTTTGGTCGACTAGTTCCCTGCGTATCCAGATAGTTTTTGCCGTCCGCTCTAGGTCCGAACCCCTGAACCTGTGTCGGACTCTTAAGCAAAATTTGTTAGGTTCGAACTGCTCTGTAAATGAAAATTATTTTCAGTTATACAACGAGTCCTATATTTAAGGGTGGCAGGCCTCAAATACAGTTTTTAAGTAGAACATTTTATTTATGTTTCGAATTCCACGCGGAATTATAAATATCAATTATAAGAGAGACTACGCTCGAAAATGTTAAAGTTTCTGAGTTATTCCAGTTTTTTGGAAATTTTTGGCAAATGCAGACCTTCAGATTTAATTTGTCACAGCTAAAACGAAACGCTTTATCGAACTGGTAATATGCTTCTGAATCAGTGCTTGTGTTTGAAAACTTGATTTACTATACAGAGTGCTCAAAATAATGAATTTATTTTATCTATTTTCAATCAGGTATAATTTGCGATTTTTAAATAGATCGCCATTTGTTTCTTGCTGGAATTGTATCCATTAGGATATCTACTAACACTTTTCTAAAGGACTCCCTATACCCAAATCTGACATTTTATTACAACTTATTACAACTTGAAAGTAAAGTAACGTGCGTGAAATATTGTTAAGTGGAAAAGTCGAGAATTGTCATGTTAAAACCGACATTAACTGACTACTTATATATTACAAATTTAATTATTTTACAAAAAAATAAGACTTTCGTAAAATATCAACAAAGAAATCAATACAACACACTTGACTAAATTATTGAATAACAATAAATTATTACAAAGGTTGCTATTAAATAAATGCTAAAATAAGTGTTTGAATTCAGTGTCATGGCCTCCTAGGCAACCAGATCTGAAGATCACGGTTTTTTTGTGTCGGGTTACTTCAAAAACTTAATATATGCAACACCCCCACGACAGTAGTTAATGATATTAAGCTACGAATGCGTGTTGCTTTTCAAGTATTACTAGGTACTAAAATGCTTCAGAATGTTAAAAGAAATATATTAAGTCGCATTCAATTTTTGTGCATTGAAAATGAGAGTCAGAAACCTTTGTAATAATTTATTTACATTCCATATTTTACTTTTGTTCTGTTGTGCTATATGATTTCATTGTTAATCTTTTTACGAAAATCTTATTCTTTCGTAAAATAAATAAATCTATGCAATAGGGCTTTTCATTATAAAAAAATGCTGAGGCGCATGCGCAATCGCGTCATGGCATTTTCGGACAGTTGTCAAAGTTTTGTAGTGTTTGAAAGTGTTTATTTTAAATCCTTTGGTCTGTACAGTAAAATTTTATTGCAAACGTGCAAAATTAGTATGGGGCATCCAAACTTTGTGCTTTTGGTAACTTCAACGGCGTTAGCAGAATGGGTAGGCCAAGCTATCGCTTTGGATTACGATTTTATCTATTTCCCAAATCCTGCCTAACACTGGGGTAAATCCAATGAAGTAGAGGGAGAGACTGGAATGTGCTCGGCGTGTTAAGTTTGCGACTCGCCGTGTTGGAAGAGTGCAGATGCTATCGGGTGGTATGCTATTTCTCTCTTACTCACGAGCCCTTATAGCCGAATAGTGACAGAGAGGTAAAAAACGGCCAGGTATGAAGCGGCCCAGGTGTATAACGCCAAGTCAAACGAAGAGGTGACTCTCTTAACTTTGCTGGTAGCTGCCGTGAATGTTTGAAAGCCACGCTGTCACATTCAAATCAATTATTATGAAATATTCTTGCACACAAGAAAAATATAGATACAATTTCTTGAAATAATATGTTTGAAATGAAAATTAAATTGCATATAGGTGTTTTTACCGTTTATTTTAAATTTTATTACAAACCTAAATTTAAGATAGTAAATTTACATTATGTGGAAAGTATAATTAATATACAGCGTGATCATTTAAAAACGAGCCACCTTAAATATCTAAGAAACAAAGAGAATTATGAAAAATGGCCGAGACACGTAAATTTATGACTCAAATTTATTACTCAAGGGGGACAGATTTGACATATTTTGACATATTCCATTTAGTTTCTAAGATTTTGAGGTGGCTTGTTTTTAAATGATCAACTGTATGCAGTGTAATATGTAGGTTCGTACATATAAACATTTGTCCACGACTATCTTATAATATACTCTTTATACTTGTGTTTCTTCAATCATAATTAGATACATTAATCACTGCAGTGATTAATGAATATTATTCACTGCACCAATAGGAACGTCGCTTTGACCCTTTTTTACATTTATTTAGTAGGCCGCGATCGCCATGTGTCAGTTCAAATTGAAACGTCAAATCAGCATGGTTTGCTTTTAATTTGAAATGCGTATTCTAAAAAAGAAGATATAATGAGTAGTGAGAGTGAAAACGAGGTTTCTTTAACAGCACCAGCAATAAAAGAAGCTGCAGAACTTGCCTCATTAGATTCATTGCCTAAAAAACTAAGAAAATTATACCTGAGAGCGTATGTATGAATATTTCTTACACTGGAGAAGGTAATGAAGGTAAATTCTTTCTGGGAATCTGTTTTGATAATCGTGGACAAAGTATAGTATACAACTCCTTATAATGATGCTATTATTACCTCGGATGATTACAAAACTCGCTCGTTTCACTCGATCGTGTTGTAAACTTCATCCTCGGTAATAATAGCATTCATTATAAACTCGTGTATAATATACTATTAATTTACAGACACTTAATATAATTAGACATGATAAAATAAAATTGCTTTATGTAATAACAACATCTGATACTCTGCTAGAATTTTCTTAGTGAGCTGCGCACGTGGTTATATGTATGCAGTAATGTATGCAGGCACCTAGGCACATTTAGTTTTACATGTTTTGGCGAGAATTAATACTTACTTGTGAAATTTTATGCTTCCATCGGGAGTCCATTCATTTGTGCATGCATATGCACAACAAGATTTTACCATTTTAAATAGAAAAATTTCAAAACACGGAAAATTGAACACAAGTCACAGAATAACACGTTTGCTGCTATGCATAAGACGGAGAAAACTAACCACTCCTAAGCACCTGAGCTCGTCTAACGCTTGGGTTCACCGATGCAGGCAAGCGCTCGTAAGCGAGTTCTTTCCAGTATCCCCTCCATTTCACTGGGTAAATCGAAGTTAATAACTGGGTCGGTGACCAAGTGAGGACTTGTTTCACCTGTGCTATATAAATTGCGTGGATGAAAATTTGTAAGAGGCAAGATTCGAAATGGAAAAGCGTGTTGGATGTTTTAAAGCACACTGCGACATTTTCTTTAAAAGTTGACGTTACGCAATATTACTTTCGAGTCTTAATAAGTACCATTATCCCTTCCATCACGCACATAATTAACAGTTGTTTGTCAGAGAATGTCTGTTTCCTTCAGCATGGAAGTTGCTCAAATTGTTTCAGTGCCTAAAGTGCCTCAGCCACTAAATTATGGAAATCTGCGACCATGCTTGTGGAAAGTGTTTGAGAAGATTTTGTTTCTTCAGTTAAATGAGCATCTAAGCATTAATTCTATACTCCTGTTCCAATCAATCTGGTTTCCGAAATGGGTATAGCTGCGTCACGGCTTTTTTGGGGCTTACTGATGACGTTCTTGAGGCTGCAGATGCAAATAAATTAACTGCTGTGGTTCTCCTTGATTTTTCAAAGGCTTTTGACATCATCCATACTTTTATCTATTTTACATTTTATTGGATTGGACGAAGACTGTTAGTCTGTTAAATAGTTAGCTGTAAGGAAGATTACAGTTTGTGAAGGTCGACAACATGGAATCATTGCTTTTAATTGTCATTGTGGGTGTGCCTCAGGGTTCAGTACTGAGTCCTCTTCTACTTTAATATTCTTTCGGATTATCTTAGTGGAAGATAGCAAAGCCGAACCTCATGGAGGATTTGCGGACCATCACAAACTTTTCTAAACATGGATAGCACCTACATCTTTCTGGTCGAATTTTGTGCGTATTGTTGTCCTGTGTACGCTTTTTGCTTGGATGTTGTTACTCGAAACACAATTCAAAAAATACCAATTTCTTCTTGTGATTCATCTTTGGTATTAGAAAATATGAACATGTTTCCCACAAACTGCACGAACTCAAATGGTTGAACATGTGTGACAGGTTTAAACTTCAATCTATGTGTCTGTTTCACAGCATTATAAGTAAACAGCCTTCCTATTTGTACAACAGAATAAAATTTCGTACTGAAGGCTATCATCTAAACGTTCGAAGCAAGAGATTGATCACCCCACCTCTGCAAAGGACTGCTCTCTTTGAAAGATCTTTCTCTTACAATATTGCAAAGTTATACAACAAATTATGGAATACTTCCAAGACTATGCCTATGCCTATGTTCAAGAGAGCCTTAAGAAAAATTGTAAATTTGTGATGCTTCTGATAAGCAAACATTGCTTTCATTATAACAATGTGACTCTCCCAATATAATATAAATACGTACGGTATGTTAGTTGTTCGTTTTCAAAATTTCGAAAAAACCGGAATAACTCAAAAACTTTTCGAACATAGTCTTTGTATATTTTTCAGTGCCTTCTTCTAATTGAAGTCGTACGCCGACGAGTTTTTTTTATACAAAAAAATGCGTTTCTTTTTTGTGGATCTATTGACAAATATTTTTTACATATTTTTTTTCTGTCACATTCTCGTCAAGGCAACCAAAACAATAAAACATGAATATGAATGCGAGTAACATAGTAACATATAAATTCATTGCAGATTATAAATAACATACCGCCGCCCTTGAAAGGCTGACCTTTCAAAATTAAATGGTGAAGACAATACAATAAAATTTAAACAACTGGTAATAAACATAACTTAAGTACTGATCTTTTCATCACACCATTTCGAGTTTTTACACTTACAACGCGCACTATCCCGTCTGATCCTGGATGCAGCTCAACAATTTGTCCCTTGGGCCAGTGGAATGAAGGCAAATTGTTGTCTTTAAGAAGCACCAAGGAACCTAGTTGAATCTTTGGATCCTTTTTCAATTTCCATTTTGTGCGCTGTTGCAAATGATGCAGATAATCTTGAGTCCAACGCTTCCAAAAATGTTGAGACATTTGTTGAACATGCTGATATCGTCGACCATATTGTACAGGAGTGTCGATTAGATTTCTTTCAGGAATGGCGCTTAATTGTTGGCCGATGAGGAAGTGTGCAGGAGTGAGGACTTCCAGGTCATTAGGGTCAGAGGATAAAGGTACTAATGGAGGAGAGTTTAAGACAGCTTCCACTTGTGTAATTAGGGTGTAAAATTCCTCAAATGTCAATAAATTGTTAGAGATAATCTTTTTTAGATGTTGTTTAGCGGATTTTATCCCCGCTTCCCACAGGCCACCAAAATGAGGTGATCTTGCGGGAATGAAATGCCACTGAATTTGACATTTATTCAAATAATTCCGACAAGAAGATGATTCAACTAAATTTTGTATTGCCTTGAGCTCGTTATTAGCTCCAATAAAATTCGTGCCATTATCGGAATAGATATCTGAACAAACACCACGACGCGATACGAAACGTTTTAAGACGCTTAAGAAGCCGTCACTGGTGAGATCGCTAACGAGTTCGAGATGTATGGCCTTCGTGGCCAAACATATAAAAATACAAATGTAACTCTTGATAATTTTCCGATTTCTTGTTTTTCCGTCCTTCATGTCAAATGGCCCCGCATAATCTACTCCACATGATGAGAAGGGTCGCGATGGCGTAACTCGAGGCTTCGGAAGTTCTCCCATTTGATATGAAGGACTTGGGGGCATTATAGCTTTAAAACATTTCATGCATTTTCGAATATATGCTTTAACCTCCTGCCTGCCCTTTAATGGACAAAATTTTTGACGAACATGCGAGAGAGTTGTTTGCATTCCAGAGTGAAGGCTACGTTCATGTTCCTATTTTATGACTAACCGAGTGAACGGGTGTTTACTAGGTAGTACGATGGGATGTTTGTATCTATAAGTAAGATCAGAGTGTTTTAGTCTGCCTCCTACTCGGATTAAACCAGTTTCGTCTAAAAAGGGAATTAGGGAATTTAAGCTGCTTTTGGGTTTTATGGTAATCGCCCTTTTTAGTGAATTAAAGTCGTCGAGAAATGCTTCATACTGAACGAGCTTTACAAGAGTTGTAACTGATTTTTCAATTTCTGAGGATAAGAGATATCCAGTTGTTCGATTTATCGGTGCGGACTTTGCATTATTGATGAAACGCAAGCAATACGCGAAAACTCTTAAAAGCTTATGGTAACACGAGTAACGAGAAAAAATTGAAAATCTGTCCGTGCAAAAAAATGACATAATTTTTACTTTAAATTCCGGAATTTCTGCAGGAGAACGTGAAAAATTAGAAATGTTTGTATTCTTGGGCCAGAGTTCGAAATCTTGTAATAAATACACTGGCCCATGCCACCATAAGTCAGAATGCACGAGTTTGTCTGGGCTGGCACCTCGGGAAATGATGTCTGCTGAATTATTACAAGACCCAACGAAGTGCCAGTCAGCTATATTGGTAACTGCTTGAATACCCGATACTCTGTTCGAAATAAAGGTTTTCCAAGTGCTGGGTTCACTAGTTAACCAAGACAGGACTACTGACGAGTCCGTCCACAGAAAAACTTTATCTATTGATAACTCCAATGATTCAATGCATTTTTTTACTAGCCCAGCTAATAATAAGGCTCCACATAACTCTAACCGAGAAGAGAGATCTGGCGCATAGTAAATGACACTCAATTTTGTGAGTGTCATTAATTGACCGCAAATATACGGCACAACCATAAGCTCTTTCGCAAAATCCGTGGAGCTCGATTGTTTTGACATTTTTTACCAACACTGGACGAGGAATTAAGATTGTGTCTGCTTGGAAAAACTGTTTCCTAAATTCTAACCACTGCGTGTGGAATTCCAACGGCAGAGATTCATCCCAACCTAATTGCAACTGCCAAAGCTTTTGAATCATAAGCTTGGCCCTAATTGTTATAGGCCCTAATAGTCCTAATGGATCGAAGATTTTTGCTACGAACGAGAGGATGCTACGTTATGTTATTTTTTCGTGAATTTCCTGTGGAATTTTAATTTTGTACTCAAATTTGTCTAATGTCGATATCCAGGAAATACCTAATGTTTTCATGCAAGCATTATCCGTGATGGCAAAACGAGAATTCGATTCGGCTGTCTTTGTTTACGACCACCGAACAATTAGACCGAAGTTTTCGCAATTCAAATCCATAATTAGCAAGCAATTTTAAGAGATTTTGATTAATTTCGTTTAGTGTTCTCTTATCACTTGCACCGGTTAAAAGGTCATCAACGTAAAAATCGTTGGAAATTATACTGCTTTCTATCGGTAAAGTATCCTGATTTTCAATAGCGATTTGTTTCAAGCAACGAATTGCCAAAAAAGCTGTAGATGCTGTACCATATGTAACAGTATTCAAGCAGAAATGTTTGACTTCGTTTTGAGGATCGTCGCGCCATACTATACGTTGCAAATTTCTGTTTACGGGATGCACTATAACCTGACGATACATTTTAGCTATGTCGCCAACGAGTACTACTTGATGTCTTCGGAAACGCAATAAAATTGTAAACAGATCGTTTTGAATAGTAGGACCAACCTTTAAAACATCATTTAAAGAAATGTTGGTTGTTGTTTTCGCGGATGCATCGAACACTACCCTCAGTTTTGTTGACGTACTCTCTTGTTTTTCTACCGCGTGATGTGGTAAATAGTAAATTGTTGTATTGGCGTCGTGGTTAGGTTCAATCTGAGTCATGTGGCCGAGTGTTTGGTATTCCAACATAAAATGTTTGTAGTCACGTTTAAAATTATGATTTTTTGCCATTTTTCGTTCAACAGAATATAATCGTCTCATGGCTATCTTTAAGGAGTCACCCAGGCTAACGAAATTTTCTTTTATAGGTAATTTTACTACAAATCGTCCGGTGTTGTCTCGAACCATATTTTGCAGGAAATGTTGTTCACACTCTGCTTCTTCATTTGAGAACGCTTTAACAGCTACGGATGGCTGCTCTAATTCCCAAAATTTTTCTAACTGTTTATTTAAGTCTGTGAAAAAGCAAGTTGTGACGAAGCCTTGGCGTTGACTTTGGTAACTGGGAATAGTGCCGGTTTTTTGCAACATGACCATACCATTAGCGAGCTTAATTTGGCCTATACACAACAAATCGTAAAATACGCCCGCGCCTAGAAATAAGTCGATGCTAGACGGTTTAAATAATTCGGGATCAGCAAGTCGAATATGCTCTGGTATTGACAAGTGATGTACATTACAAAACTGCTGGGGTGTCGAGTTCGTTATTTTTTCTATGGCGAAAAAAGTCAAATTCCTTTGGTAATTGTTATGCGTGGACTTAATCTGAATTTCTACGCGTTTGCTGATATTATTTCTCATTTCGTTCAATCCTAATACCGTGAGATCAACCTTTTGAGCATGAAGGTTAAATTTTTGTAATAAACTTTCTGAAATAAAATTTGATTGCGAGGCACTGTCCAGGAGTGCGCGACATTTGATCGGTTTATTATTCGCGTCGTGAACATACACAACTGCCGTGGACAGCAATACAAACGAATCTGTTGGTTTCCAGACACAGTATGAATGTAACATGTTATGATTTGTTTGACTTGATGTTCCGGAATGTATCGTATTTTCAGAATTTTGGGGAATAGAGATATTCGAGGACACATCGTTTGAAGTGTGTAACGGAGGAGCGGGTTTAATATTTTGGCTAAAGCTTTGAGAATTTTCGGGGTTATTCTCATGTAAAAAGGAGCTATGGCGTTTTTGACAAATTTTGCAACCGCTGGAACGACACTCTGCTATTCTAGGGTAAACTACCCAATTATTGGCACTTTAAGGTATCACCGAGTTACAAAATGGCTTAAGAAGTCCGTTTTTGCCCATGCAGAACTGATTGAAATGAAAATATAAAGACTGAAATCCCCAGAATTCGGATTATGTACTGAAAATCGCTTCATGACAATATTTTTTATTAAATTTTACAATAATATATTAGAAACACATTTTGCCAGTTATTGGCACCAAAATCCAATAATTGGCATACCTTAATTTCTAATTATTGGCACCAAAACCTAGTAATTGGCATACCCAATTTTCTAATTATTGGCACCTCGACATTCACGATTATTACATTTTAAACAGTTTGGTCAGTAGATAATTAGTAAATAATTTTATTATAAGTGAAAATTAGAAACTTTGTATTCAGTGTAGCTTTATTGTTCAAAAAATCGGAAAAAATATTAGGTCAACTTTTTTTATACCATTTTTTAGAACATGTTTTACACTGGGAATTTTTTGCATATAAACTATAATGGTTTATTAAACACTTTTCATGATAATGTGCGAGTGCATGATTCATTTAATACCGCAGTAAGTTGGTTTTGTAAATACTTTTAATGGAATTGGTGGCCGTTCCGTATATCCCATTTCCGTACAAGGCAAAATCAGTGACAGTTCCGTACACGATGCACGCGTCGCGTTACTGGGGATCATTTGTAAGAAACTGTCATTAGCAATAGTGGTAGTTGCGTTTCCCGTTTAGTGCGTCATCACAAACCTCTACTTGGTTTGAGTGCCGTTTCGTGCGCTGACCTGCTGATAATGCAGTAAGCCACTAATTCGAGTTTATCTTTCCAATACAACCCTGTTAATAACTAGAATTCAATGCGGAAGTGTATGTTGATTTTTCTTCTATTGTTTTCAAATGTTAATGTTTTTGTTTGGGTGGGGACTTAAACGCTCCGCTCGCTTCTCTCGCTCCGCTTGCCCACAGACCGGAAATAGTGGGCCGTGGAACCAATTTTATGGCCGTATTCAGTGACGGGCAACACCACTTTTTGGCCATGTGATTCTTAGAATGCTCTCCGAGTATATGGTCACTAAGGGATTGTACCTGTATGCAACTACCTCTATTGCTAATGACAGTTTCTTACAAATGATCCCCAGTATCGCGACACGTGCATCGTGTACGGAACTGTCACTGATTTCGCCTTGTACGGAAATGGGATGTACGGCACTACGATACTCTTTCAATGCAAATAAAGCGTGCCAATAACTGGGAACAGTTATTGGAAAAGGGAAAAACTAATAATTGGCACCGAGTGCCAATCATTAAATTTTGTACATTATTGGTACTAATTGTTGGCACCCCTTAAATATTGTTTCCAGCTTAAAGTTTGGAGGTTATAAGGCGATTTTATTTAAATTTAAACCACAAACTTTTACTATATCCATATAAAATATTTACATTCAGGAAAACTCTGACCCATTTACACATTTTACACATTTACACATTTATGACCTAGTGAAAAACTTAATAACTTACGTTTAAAGCAGCAAAGTTGCACTCCACTTTTTCAAACGCTGATTTAGACAGTTCACATGACACAGTTATGTCGGTAATACAGTTTTCATAAACACAATGTTGCCAAATATGATAAGTTTTAATAAAATTTACCATAGATACTGCAGGCATTAAATAAATATATAAAATATAATGGGGGCCAATAACTAGCGCAGTGCCAATAATAGGATAGTTTACCCTATGTCCAGGGCGCAAACAGTTCGAACATAATTTCATCCGTTTGATTTCAGTTTGTCTAGCAGGAACTGTCAAACCCTTGAATTTCTGGCAAAAATAAATGAAATGTGTATCACTACAATATGGGCACACAGGGGGTGGCCTTTTGCAGTTTGTAATCGCATGAAATGCTTTCGATTGGGTAACTTTTTTAACGTGATTGTCTGCGCTATGAGATTTGCGATCCAAAGCCTCTAGCATTTTGCAACGTTCTAACAAATATTTCGTGAGATTGCTAATTTTGGGCATCTCAATTTCGTTGCTGAAAATTTCCCATTCCCGTTTAGAATTAAAATCTAATTTGGAAACTAACAAATAAATTAAAATGGTATCCCCTGACTCAATTTCTTCTCCTAGTGATTTTAATGCGCGATAATTTTTCATGAATGAGTCCGAAAATTGTCGCAAAGATGTATGGGACCCTCTTCTGATAGTTTCTAATTGGAATATTTCTTTAATGTGATCTTCGATAGTAGCTTTTTTATTTTCATACCTTGCCCTCAGCAATTCCCATGCAGTGTCATAATTTGCATCTGAAAGTGGTAGAGAGGCAATCACGTGAGCTGCATCTCCCCTTAGAGATGCTTGTAAATAGTAAAATTTTTCGATATTTGTCAAGGACTGGTTATTGTGAACAAGACCTTGAAACGAATCGTGAAAGCACTGCCACTCACTGTAGATACCTGCAAATTCAGGTAGCCGAAGAGAAGGTAGCTTTGCGTTGGAGCTATGGTCTGAGCTCGAGACAGTCCGGCGCGAGGAAGGTGTAGCAGAATTTGACACTTTTGTAGTTGTCTGATTTTTTAATAAAATTTCTTTTGCCCGAGTAATTGCTTCGAAGTATTTATTTTCGAATTCGTCGCGATCACCCTCAGCTATGTCTTCGACGAGAGCGTTTTCTATCATTAAAGTTTCTTCCAACTCGGATTGGACATTTTTGAATTCAAATAAAATATTTGTAATGGTTTCCAAACCCGTTTGTAATTGTGCGAACGTGGTTTGTTCTATGTCAAAATTATCAACGAATTTTACGAATCGAGTTAATTCTCGGCGAATTTGTCCGCGTCGAGTATTGAGTTTTTTAACATTGTCGGACGGCATTCTTTAGTGAACGATTTTAATTAATAACGTGAAAATATCTTACTTAACGAGAATACGTGAAAATGTGCTAGAAAGTAACGAGATTGGGAAATGTGGATAGAATACCGCTAAGCAAAAAATATAAATTTGACAATTTACACAAGTGGATATTGTGTCAAAACTAATGAAATAAATGGTCTAATAAATAAATGGACGAGGGAACTGACCTGGAACCCTGAATGCGAGTAACATAGTAACATATGAATTCATTGCAGATTATAAATAACAGTCTTCTTTATAATTCGTATTCATAATTTAGTGTGGAATTCAAAAAACAAATAAGATTTTAAAAAACTGTATGATACCCTTAAGTGGGACAGGCTGTACAACTGAAAATATTTTTCGTCTACAGAGCAGATCGAACTTAACTACTTTTGCTTAAAACATTTTTTCGTAAACTTCCTCATTTCCTATATAAACTTTTCTATGTGTCTCGCGTGAATATCATGTAAGTATACCTTGTAGAGAGTGTATATTTAAAAGAGTGATTCTTAATTTATGGGCATGACCCTTTGGTGGAACATGAAATATTCAAAGGGAGCGAGATCTTTTAATACAGAAAGACGTCAAATCTAAGAAAAAAAACTAGATATTCATTGAAAATTATATCAGAGACATATTAATGCATTTTGAAACATCTAGAATTCACTCCCCATTAGATGTTTGCTACAATAAATGCAAAACTTACTGTCCTAATAGTTGTAGCCGCCTTTATGGAACCTGCGAATTCCAGCAAGATACTAGCGCCTCTGGAATAAACACAAAACCAGGCATAAAACATTTACATTTGTTGTGTACATTGTGGTGTTATTGTAAAGTCAAGCCGCTGTCATAATTTAATTGTAGTATTCTTTATGCCGTGGGTTCAACACAATCTTCCCCTAAATGCCTAAATGAAAGTCACTTTAACCTTTTCGTTATTTTCGTAAAAGAAACAAGTACTAAAAGCAAGAATTTTCCCGCTTTCATCCTGAGGTTATAAATTTCACCAGAAGATTGAATTATACACTCAAGAATAAGGTTTAATTCAGGGCTCTATTTACAGAAGCTAAAAGTAATAAGACCACCAAATGCCCCAATCCTCAAAGCTAAACATACTTGAGAATTTTATACGAAATGAAGCATTTTAATTTCGGTGACTGAATTGAAAGCCGTCTTTACACGGAAGAATGCCTCGAATGCTTAATGTACTGAAAGATGTATACAAAGGAAGATTAGTTGGCATGAAAAATCAACAATAGTGTCATTAGATAGGTAGTTACAGTTCAGTCTTTCAGAGAAATGTTGTTGAAAAACAAAAGTACCTAAATATGTATGACATAAATCTTAAGAAATACAAATTGATGCTGTTCAAAGGTATATCGGTTTAGTTATTAAATTCTCAAAGTAAACAATGAAGTAAAAATGAGTAATACCTTAATTCGTTGTAATTCAGTTTCATACCTACCCATTTCACATTTTATTTACATTTTTATATTAGAGAGAAGTATCTTTTCAGAACGTGTATAGTATATTGTTTAACACCACCAAATTGTTAAGTAAATTTCGTGGTGAGCTTTACGTCTCGTTCACACATATTGATCATCCCTGAGAACTGTAGGTGTTCATTTTTCAACACAAACATATTTCGGAGTTTATATCTGAAATTTTGCACATCTAAACTTGTTGTTGTGCAGATATGTGCTATGATCTCAGTTTTTGTAATTTTGGGAAAAAAACCTCTTTTTGTCGACTTAAAAATTCAGATTTTTCCAATTTTAAATTTCTGATATTACAAAAAAACTGAGATAATAGCGCATAAGTACCTGTACAAAAAGAAGTTTAGGTGCATACATTTTCAGGCAGAAACTCCGGAAGTTGTTTGTGTAGTGTTTAGAGAACGAATACCTGGTTCCCAGTTCCCAGAGACAATCAATGTGTGCGAGCGGCACAGACGAGACTTTGAAAAGGCTCCTTAATGTTTCACTAGCAAATTGTTGATATGCTTATAAAGTAAACAAAAGTAATGGATTTCAATTATGCAACCCTTCTTACACTCGAGATTACTTACATACGTAGTCCTCCTTTACTCTAGTAGTGACGCACAAATTTTAAAGGAAAGCTTTTTATCGGCACTGCAGTTCTCTGCATCGTGCACGGTACCAATATACACATTCTTCTTTCTTGTGCAAGTGACGTACAACGGGAAATTATTGTTAATATTTAAATATTGGAAGTGTTGTGTGTTAGTGTGTGTTTAATTATGGGAAAACATAAAAAACGCTGTCGGCTGTCGTCGTCTGATACCTCCGACGAGGACAATGAGAGCCTTGCGTTACAAACGCGAATTAAGAGTTTGAAGAAAGCGCTGAAACAGCGCAAAATTCAAACATTGGAATTTCGGTTGGACCCTTTTCTTGAGTCTGAATATATCTCGATTTTAGAGCAAGTTCTTCAGTCTGACCAGCAGGACTGCAGGACACTTTGGACCTTATTGACGGTAAGCCCCATCGGGGTTTTTCATAGTTCTTTGTGTTAATACACGGACCATTCAGCCAATTGTACTGTTGTCCTGTCCTGCGATTAAACTCACCGCTCATAAAGAACCCAAGAACTCTTGGAAACTTTCGCCGTTTTTGCTGTGAAAGTTCGCAGTTCTTGCGAATTTTCCGAAGGAGAATTTGCTAATCAGTCTGTTGTACTGGCATGCGATTAAACTCACCGCTCATAAAGAACCCAAGGATTCTTGGAAACTTTCGCCGCTTTTGCTGTGAAAGTTTGCAGTTCTTGCGAATTTTCCGAAGGAGAATTTGCCAATTAGTCTGTTGTACTGTCCTGCGATTAAACTCACCGCTCGTAAAGAACCCAAGGACTCTTGGAAACTTTCGCCGCTTTTGCTGTGAAAGTTTGCAGTTCTTGCGAATTTTCCGAAGGAGAATTTCGCCTCTGATGATTATCAGAGTTAGAGCCTTATTTTCTCATCCTTCAGACGACAGCGTTGCCAGTATGGGGCACTAACTAAGAGCTTTCAGCTTACCTCGCCGTTCATATAATATATGGCAACAGCGCCTTATGCGATAGCATTCAAGGTGGATATAATACCTTGCAGTTTGTTTAGTCTACATAATATTTGTAAACAAACACGTGAGTAGATGTATACATCGAAATGTATTCAATCTACACCCCTTACCCATGACTTTTGTTTTCTCATTATATGTGCCATTGCATTGACCTCTACGTTACCGTTTTTAGATGCGACTTTGTTTTCGCAATTGCCAAAGTGGGCAGTGATGTTCCTCTCCAGATTCTGCATTTTGCGGAAAGTTCCAATATCTTTGAATTCTAATATTTTAGAAATTCTAGGAGATATGGTTGAAATAAAGACCCAATGGAGCGAAGCCATTCATCCCGCAATTGCTGTCCGATGGAGCAACATTTTGGCCAACGGTCTATCTAAGACTGCACGTTTTGCAGCACGACATTCGAATGGTTTCAACTCAAAATCAACTTGGGGTTAATCTTCCAGCACTAAGATTGCTCCCAAATAAATTGCTTTCCTTGGAAAAAAAGGAGAGGGAGGGGAGCAGAATTTGGGCAACTTATCTAGTGGGCCCATGATGCCAGCAGAACTCTGGTGGATGTTAATTATATCCAGTCAATTGCTAGGCGCGCCATGATTATTTCCAGCTTGAAGAACCAAAAAATCAACGACGTTTTCAACAAGTCTCCGAGAGACGAACCCCTATTTGGCCAAACTTTAGGAGAGCGTCTTAAGGGGGAAGAATCTATGTAGTTGCAAAATCCGGACCCAAGTAGGGCCAAGCCAATATCGAGACCTCAAACCGAAACACCACAGAGGTCAGTAAACTTCAAACGTCCGATCCATCAACCTCGGGTTCCAAGCGGGACCGGACAGCGATTTTATCAGCGCCCATATCAAACCAAATATCCTCAGAGTACCAAAAACAGATAATGTAAGTAAAATAGCTGGCAAGTTACAATTATTTTATTCAGAGTGGCAATTAATTACGTCCGGCAAATTTATTTTATCCTGGATTTCTGGTTATCCAATTCCAATTTCGCAGTTAGCGGAACTGGTCAAAATCAGAGCAGCGGCAGACTTTGTCATGCGTTAAAAATTGCTCGCTGAAGTGGCCATTCGCTCCTGGGAGCCTTGTACAGGTCAATATATTTTAAAAATATTCCTAGTACCAAAACCAGATGGATCGGACAAGTTCACTCTAAATTTAAAGAATTTAAATAAATTTATTCATACAGAACATTCGAAACTGGAAGATAAAAATACTGTAATTAATTTGATCACTCTCGGTTGCTTCATAATAACACTTGATTTGCAAGATATATAATTTTTAGTTCAGTACTGCCAGGCCACAGAAAATTTTTGCGGTTTATATTTCTGGGAAACTTGGACGAATTTCTTTGTGTCCCATTTGTGCTTTATTTAGCACCTCTCTTATTTACGCCAAAAGGGTTTCATTTCACTAGTTTATGTACATACTTGGATGATTTTCTTTTACTTGTTGATTCTCGTGAGAATTGTGTAAATAATTTGAAGGCAACAACAGAAGACTTACGATTAGGTTTTCTCATTAATTTATTGCAAAAAGACTCAACTTAGCCCTCAACAAATATACCGTTTCCTTGGTTTCCGATTTAATTCCCAAGATATGAGGTTAGAACCTCATGATAAACAAGAAAAACTTTCATTAGAAAATATCGTAACCGTCATTGTTGCAAAATCAGAGGTTTAGCAAAAATGGCAGGTATTCTTGTTTCCATCTGCCCGGCTACAATATATGGTTTGTTGCATACCAAGAAAATAAAAAGACAAAATTCTTAGCTTTGTGCAAATAAATATGAGGCACTAATGCCAATTTCTCCAATTTGCGCGACGACTTTGCTTGGTGGTAATCTCATGTAATGATTGCTTCCAGTTCAATCAAAATAAGTATAAAATTTCAAACTTACAATTTTTTCGAATGGCTTGCTAACAGGCTGGGACGCGGTTTGCGGTGATGCAAAAGTTAATTGAAGTGAACAGGACCAGGTGACCAGGTCTTTGACATAAATCACTTAGAATTATTGGCGGTAATTTTGGGGTTAAAACGATTTGCAAGTAATTTAAGTGAATGTGAAATATTGTTACGAGTGAATATCTAACACTACGGCCATTTCGTATGTCAATAGAATGGGTGGTATCTAATACCCTAAGTTAAATGAATTTTCCAGAACAATTCGGAAATGGTGTGGCCAGCAGAAGCTTTGGATCTTTGCCTCTTACATAAAATTCTCAGAAAACTTTTAGGTAGACGCTGAGTCTCCGCCATTTGACTCAGAAAACTGAGTGGAAACGTGCGAACTGCGCTTTTTCAGATATAGTTCAAAGCTTTGGAGCCCCAGATATTGAGTTTTTCGCCGCCAAACTAAACACTAAATGTGTCCGTTACGTATATCCTGCTTCAAGGATCAGGCTCATTTACAATAGACGCCTTCACCTTATGATGGGCCGAATTAAAATTTTACGCCTTTTCCCCATTCATTCTCATTCCACGAGTCTTACAGAAAATCATTCTTGACCGTGCTGAGGGAATTGTTGTGGTATCTTTGTGGTCAAATCAGTCTGGTCTCCCCTCTTTCGATCCATGTTAAAAACTGAACCTATAATTTTAGGTGGTAATTCTAAATTACTGCTTTCTTTCGGTAGGCAGATGAAGTACCCCCTTTAGAGGCAACTAGCATTGATGGCAGGAATCTTGTCAGGCAAGTGTTCCTCTTGAAATTGGGCATTTTCTGTAAATCTCACAATATTAATGCGCTGGGCTACCAAATCTCAGATGTTTTACTTTTCTAACACTTGAGTAGGAAACAGGCGCAAGTTACGGAATCCTGAACAATTTGCGTGCGGCTTTATCTTTATATTAATCCTCCGTCAATATTGGTGACGATTCCAGCTTACATCGATTTTTGAAAGACATTCGTCGTTTGCGTCAAGCAAAACCAAAATACCGGGTCACTTGGGATCCTTGTGTCAGGTGTTCATCCAAATGAAAGCATTTCTTTGAGAAATATAACAGTAAAACTTGCTTGCCTACTAGCTCAAACAATCGGCCATAGAATTCGGACCCTTTCTCTTATAAAAATGTCAAATATGTATTGTGGTCGGGGACGATGCCGTGCGCATAAAAATTCCCGACAGAATCAAAACTTCATCTGTACGCAAGTATCAGCTTCTATTAACTCTGCTGTTTTACAAAGAACCGCAAGAGTTGTGTAGCCAGGACGTTACAATGTTATTTAGAGAGAACACAAGAGTTATGCCCGTTTACACTACAAAATCTGTTCGTATCTTGCAAGAAACCCCACCGGAAAGCCAGTGCTCAATCCATTAGCCGATGGATAAAGAGTGGTTTACACTCTAGCGGAATCGACACCAAAATTTTCGCAGCTCATTTACTCGTCACGCTTCTACGTCATCCGCCTTGCGAAATAGAATTATTCTGGACGTTATTCGCAATACGGCGGGGTGGACGGATCGTTCACTGACGTTTGCTAGATTCTACAACCGGCCTTTAGTTCCTTCAGATACAGCCTTCCCAACAGCTATTTTACATTCATAGGCAATTTTCGATATGCGTGAGAAAGGCATTAACCATTAAGGTTCCTCTTGCATTTCTTTTGTACGAATGATAATACCTTTATTTCGATTCCTAGACTGTAAGAACACTTCCAATAAACGTGCCGTTACTTTGTCGCAACTTCTTTAAACATCTACGTATGTAAGTAATCTCGAGTGTAAGAAGGGTTGCATAATTAATAAATCAAACGAACTTACTAAGCGAAGTTCGATTTTGATTATGCTACCTTCTTACACGAAGAAATTACTCCCTCCCTACCCTCAATTGTCAGGGTTACACCCTGATAACCCAAATTGTTGCGACAACTTTAAAGTAATGAGTATATTAGTACCGTGCACGATGCAGAGAACTGCAGTGCCGATAAAAAGCTTTCCTTTAAAATTTGTGCGTCACTACTAGAGTAAAGGAGGACTACGTATGTAAGTAATCTCTTCGTGTAAGAAGGTAGCATAATCAAAATCGAACTTCGCTTAGTAAGTTCGTTTGATTTATTAATTATTTCAATTATTGTGACTGAGTATTCACACTACTATACTTTGTACCGATAATATTCATATATAATACATAAAGTAACTTTTTAATGCATTTTCCGGAAATTGTCTCCACTCTTCAGAAGAAATTTTAATTTGAATAATTTGTTAATAAAACTAATTAACGAGTTTTATTTCAAAATTTAGGGGTGTTAAACGATCAATATGTTCTTAAATGATACCACTCCCAATATGAAAACGAAAATCAAAACTCGCGGCCCCGGCATGGGCAGGGAATAAACCCGGAGGCAAGTCCTATCCAAATGAACTGTACTTCATTCATGGTTTAATATGGCTTCCAATCTTTACTTTAAGCTCATCTGTCCAGCACTCGTAATTTACGAGTTTTTTACTAGTAAGTCGTTGTTAAGGAGCCTTAAATTAATGTACATATCTTCAAAGTGCATTTTCCCGGTGGTTAGTGGTTCAATTTTAAAAAATAAAAAACTGTTATAAAGAGAATTGAAAGGCCCTTCAAACGATGTGTATCTTGACACCACCTTTTATTTAACAATTTAAGTGTGTTTTCCCCTCCCGCTTTGAGGTTGAAGTTACATGAATAAAAACATCGAATTCAGATGTCCCCCTTACAACCAAAATCGACGTGTCCGAGCTTTTTTCGGGAAAATTATACTAAATGGTATAAAATCGCACTTACTGTTTTCAGTGGGCCACTCTGTATATCTACTGCATATCTACTTCTCTTCGTTCCCGCTCAAATTTTAAAACTACCGTTTGCTCTTTGTGGAGATTGTGTATTATTCTTTTATCCCAATATTTCAACCCTACCTTTCTGAGCACTTCGAACATCTTCTCCCATTTTACGTTGTCGAAGGATTTTTCTAAATCTAAATCCTATATAGGCGCTCTATAATCATTCGTAAAGCGAAAATGGCCTCGCGCGTTCCTCTACGTCGTGTAAATTTATCTCCTAATATTTTTTCCGTCCTTTTTCTCCATTCTTCTTTGCACAATTCTAGTTAAAATTGTTATCGCGTGGGAAAAATTAAACTGATCGTTCTAAAATTTTCACATCTCTCCGCGCCTTTCTTTTTTGACGAAGCGATTATGATGTTCCGTTTTGTAATCTTCTGGAATCTAACCTGTCTGGTATTAACAGCTAACTAGTTTAAATAAACGCTCTCTTACGTGCTTGTATATGGCAAAAGTGTGTTTATAGGATTACAACAAATTACCCAGCTGAAAGTTTGTTATAATTGTGCAAATGTTTGTGACAATTATATTGATTATAAATAATAATTATAATATATTATTCACAAATAAAACAACTAAAAACTTTGAAATTTTTCCACACAAATTTTCTGATTTTTATTAAGACAAAGTACACAAATGTTTCAGTCTTAATAACGCTAAGTTAAATAGACATTTTTCTTCCATAAAAGTTCTATTTGTGGAATATTGCTACTACTTTTTTTGGAGTGACAACTTTCTGAGTAATATCAAGTTAAACCATAATATATGCCTGTGCTATTAAATTTAAAATCCTCTTTCACGTCCAGAAAGGTTTAACTTTCTACACAAGCGAACTCGTGTATCATACATTAGCCACCTCGTAAAGCGTAAGTAAAAATTACTCGTACTATGTAATTGGCTAATTCCTAATACAACGGATAACGCAGTGTGTGTATATAATGCATTTATCGACCATATTGTAGCTTATTATTCTCTGCAATGCAGGTGCAGAAGCTGGGTTTAGTTTGATTCATTCCCTGCGATAATTGTATTCTCTTCCCGTAACTTCACAGATTTTGAATGCGGAACATACATACACACCAGTACAAAAATTACTGAAATTGCAAGCTCAAAAATGAATGATGTTTTTTTCTATTCGTCCTATATGGAAAAGAAATTCATATTGCAGATGGAAGGTATTTTCTATAACCACACAAGATTGATTGGCAAATTGCCAAATCTCATAAGACCGGACATATTAAGTGCCCGACACACAGAAATTTTGGGAGCACGGTAGACGTTTGCCTGTTTGTAAATATTTCAAAAACTATAAATGATATTAAATTGTTTTTGTTTGAAAACATTTCTTAAAATACAAATACTATTGCTGTTTTGAAATTTGCTAAAATATATGAAAACAATAAACTAAGTCGCATGTTTCAAGTGGCGAAAAACTGCTTTTTATAGAACCTAATAAAACTTCCCTGAAAATAAAATCTCCGAATCTGGTTAACGGCAGTAGTATACTAAACCTCTGGCTTGTAAGAAGACTTAAAATATTCAATTTCGACCGACAAACAAAAAAGTTATTAGTAAACAGCGGTACCCTTGCATTAGAAGTTTTTCGTCGTATCTCGTGCTCTCGCCTGTCTTTCGGCTGCTGATCAAAGTCGCTCAGCTAAGTCAGCCAATCCCGAAATAGGTCATTCTCAGTATTTTCCAGATAATTTTTGCCGTCCGCTGTAGGTCCGCAGACATTGTTACTCATCTTATGTGCAAGTATACATTGCGCTCTACTACGTGAAGTATTTTTCAAACTGTAATTGCTTCACCGTATCCCTGAACCCCCCGATGCTGCGTAAATTGGTGTGTCGGGCTTTTAAGATATTGTGGCAGCGACATACTCGTATAATATACACAAATAACAAAAAAACGCAGATAATCTGGCAATAAAAGTTTAACTCCCAATAGCAAATACACTGCTCAAAATTGTCTTAAGGGACACAAATAATTTTCGTTGTATGATTTTTGTCTTACAAGTCAAAGTGAGTGTAGGTTACACTATTTATTTGGTTAGCTTGTCTAGTACAAAATTGGCTAAAAATAACGTTTTAATGTTTTGTATTATTTGTTTAATAATGAAAATAGGTAAACATTTAATTGGAAAACAATACATTGTGTATTGAAATAAAAGTGTATATCGGATAACGTTAATTCTTTGAAATTTGTACTTAATAGGATGTATTGCCTCTTCGGGCATTAATGACTACCCGGAAATGCCTAGACATACTTAAAATCAGCCCATCGATTGCATCTTGTGGCAAAAGGGTCCACTGCTCTCTCAATGCATTTTCAAATGCAAAACGGCCTTGAATGTTTGCCATAACTGGAAGAAGTTGTCTCTGCAGCATGCTCGATGGGGTTGAGGTTGGGAAACTGAGGAGGCCACGACAAAAGGGCAATGTTCTCTTCTTCAAACCAATTTTGTATCTAATGTGCAATGTGAGGACGAGCATATAAACCAAGTCTGGACCAGCAGCATATAAATATGGTTGCCTAACATGCACAAGAACTTGTTCAATATAACGCCGTTGGTTCATGGCTCCATCCAGACAAACGAGATCCATTCTATGGTACAAATCGATTCCAATCCATACCATCACAGACCCTCCTCGGTAATTGTGAACTTCCTGGAAGTGCCTGGTCCTCTTCACACTCTCGTTCTTCTCTTATCAGGTTGAAATCCGAACCGAGATTCGTTGGTAAACAGAACATTGAACCAATCTGCTTCACTGCTTCAGCCCATTCAAGACGAGCTTCGCGATTGCCGTGGCGAAGTGCAGGTACTTTTATTGGTCGACGATACGATACTACTTGCATGAAACTGGAAAATATTGACAATATTATCTAGGTGTTTATACAATAACAAGACGACACAAATTTTTGATATCAATTAGTTACTTTTGAAGATATGTGCCTATATGCAAAATTCAAGAATTTTCGTTTAGCGCGTTTACGGCCTGTAGCGCTATATGAGAACTATGGTTACTTACAAAAGAAGTTTGTTACCGACAGTGGTAAAATGTGCTACATTTTCTTTTTGCCTGTAAAGTTCGTTATAGGATCTTATGTGGAAATATCAAACATTTCGAAGAAAATTTTAAATGAGTTATCCAGAAAGAGTGTGAAAGTTCATGAGTTTCAAAAACCAAATATTTTAACTCATAGACGCGATTTTTTATGATCAAGCAATAATTGATACAGTACCTAGTTATATCACACCATTTTTAGTTCCAAAATCAACAAAATAAGCTAGTAAAAATCGGCAAAAGATGTGAATCTCAGTTTTACTAACACAACCAAAAACCATGCAATTTTTTAGAAGAAATATTATTAAGAACTAATTTAAAAAATCGAATTTGTACCACTTTCAAACATTTTAGTATTAAACCAATTCATTTTTATAATATTGATAAAAAACATACACTAAATAATTTATGGTAGGATGAAGGCACAAGAAGTTAAAAATGTGCTACAATTAGAAAATTGGATAGCTTTATGGGCTAATGTGTATTTTAAAATATTGAATTAAATTCCCGAACTTTGCGATTGGCAGGTAAAGAAACTTCTGGCTGATACAACGACGTCTATTGGGGCACATGGCCAAAAAAGATGTCTACCGTACAATTTGCATGGCTGAAATGTACTATCTGACTATCCATTATCGAATAATTCATAGTCATTGAACTACTTTAGCGTACTGGTTGAGGACTACAAAGAATACGTGATGTTTTATTTTAAGTTTCGCTCTGATTGTTCGAGTTGTAGAAAAGAAAGTAATCCTGAAAAGTACGTACATCGACCTAATATTTTGAAACTTAAGAAATGTTGTGATGAATAGTGGGGATATAAGTCAGTGCAAAATAGTTATGACTTGCACTGTTTGCGGTCAACAGCAAAATAAGAAAAATATTCATTTTTCTACCTTTCGACGTAAACAAAACAAGAAAGACGTTAGATTGAAGTTGCCGTTTGGAACACTCCAAAGTAGTCACAGCTAAATTTCTGGCAGGAACACTTTGATCCAAATATTCGAATACGCATAACCAAGATACCGAAGATCCCTCAGACCTCTTAAACCCCCCATACACGCTCGAGCATGCTTGGCTCGTCACGAGCCCAACTTCAAACCGAGCATGTTCGTTTGATTCCATACACGTCCGAACCAAAAGTTCCAACAATTTTCCCAGCCCAACATCAGTTGATCATCGACTGTAGTGAGCATCACCCATTGATAATATAATATGGATCTTATTATCACGACAGCGATTGTGGGTGGCATTGTATGTTGCTGTACTCTTTGCTTCGTACGTCCCAAAGGGCCCTTTGTTCTCTGTATAAATTTATGAATTCCGTCCAAAACTTTTTATTGTCGCTGAACGACATCACGACAAAATTACGCTAAATCAAGAGCACCGAAATATGTCTATCTCATTCAGCGGCTCTCATGGAAATGCTGGAATTGGCCAACATGCTCGGCGACTACCATACACGTACGAACATGTTTGCGCCGAGCGCGTGTTGGTCGGTGCCATCGAGCCAAGCTCCGAGCCGAGCATTCCAACCGCCAACTAGGCTTGGACAACACATACACGGTCGAGCATGTTGGTACGAGCCTACTTCCAACTCTTGCTCACCTAACATGCTCGAGCGTGTATGGGGGGTTTTACAGACGTGGCGTTTTCTTGACAATAAAAAGTGGTCGACTGTCGCCCACTCCCAATTTTTCATTCCAGTTGACGCCGATCACAAAAAAGACGCCCGTGTGGTCCAAAAAAACACCAAAAAAACGCCCCGTCTGTATTTGGTTTAAATTTTAATGTGCAATTCAGGAACGGCTTGCTTTTACTGACAAACTCGTCACTAACCTCGTATCAGACACACGTTGTAAAATGACCGGCAGACACGGGACATAACGACTATTAAACACGCAGTTATTATTTAACCAGGAATCTACCGTGACCAAACCACTCTTGCCGTCATGGGAGGTGACGTTACAAGTTGTTTAAATTTCACAGTATCTTCAGCAAATTATTGTACTTCCATTATCTGATTGTTTACAATTTCTTAGGTTTTAGAAACGTCTTCAAATAGACCCATGTTTTGTAAAATGCGAATTGTATTACCTATAACACTGCATGTTTGTTTGTAGGTTGCTTTGAATAAGTTTGTTCTTACAAACAATTCCTTCCGGCAACGGAATTTTTACGAAATCAGCTAGTTTATCTGCAAAATTCCGGGCATACTTCTCCAAGTGGTTAATCGTGTAGGGTCCAGCTTTTAGGGTTATAAATTTGAAAAGGGTCGTACATCCCTCATGAACAGCTAAGCTATTCATCGATAGTTTAGGAGTTTAAATAAGAAGAATGTCCAGAAGGCAATGCTCTGCTATGTTGAGAGTGGAAAATTGTGTCTATATCCTCCTTGGCTTCATATATTTATATGTACGTTATTTGAAGGAAGCTTTTCTAGCGAAAAGTTCACTGGCTATTAAATAATTTTCTATCAGGTTAATTTGAAGGTAGGCCGCATTTGTACACGGTGGTTCATCCAACTATTTTCACCGTATGAATTTCCCAACACGTAACAAGTTCAGGACTGATTTAAATTTATTGTATTGTGACCAACTCTAACCTACATTTGCACTTTCTAAGACATCCACACCTAACTGAAAAGCTAAAAGGTTCAGTCTAATCAGCCACCATTCGCCCAAATAAAGCTTTGAAACGCATAGTCTGAAATTTCCAAATGAAATAAACTTAAAAATATAGGGTAAGTACGTCAACTTTCTTTCTGAAAAATACACGATCAATACAATATTGCCAACTGTAGTTTAGACGGCAGGTTTTCATTTTATCAGATAAATTTTTGTTTTGAACTAAAGTTTGTTGCTTAGCAATTTGACAAGAAAATTGGTCAACCAACAAAAACCCGACACCGTAATTTTGTTGGAAGCAGAAAAATACGCATGCATTTCGTATAAAACTTGAAAGTGGATGTGACCCATTGTTACCGGGTTTTTTTGGTTCGATACACAAATATCACAAATTTTAACATCGTTTCTTGGTAGATGAATAATTATTTAATATAGTAAAATTTTGCTGGGACATTATTTGACAAAATGTCTCTACGATGAGATAATGTTAGCAATAGGGAAGTAGATACATATTATAAAAAGTTGGGGAAATGAAATTTATGGAAGACAATAAAGAAATTGGAGGAATAGGATGACAGGATGGTAGGACACGAAGGATTAGTTCGCGAGATATTAGAGTTGGAGATGGGAATAATAAGAGTTTGGGGTAGGGCCAGATCAGACTACTGCTCTCAAATAATTGGGGATGTAATATGTGCTACTTTTGGAGAAATCGTATAGGTTGGCTCAAAATAGGAAAGGGTGGGGGTATGCGCAAAACCAGTCTTCGGACCAAAAACATTATGTTGCTGCCGAGATCCTTTTTGACCATATTAAAATAAGAAGACCAAATTGTGATGGCAGTCTATAACAAAATTCACTAGGTACCTTCTGCTTATGGGTGATGAATGATGATGAGAGAAATAACTCTTTATTGCCACATGTATGTACAGTATGTAGAAAGTTTAATGTTTCAGCTTAAACCTATTGTTTGTTATAATTACAATTTACTAAGCATTTTATATTTGTTTATAGCATTTTAATTTATAATAGAATTACATATCAAGATGGGAAAACGAGTGAACAAAATACCCAACAATTTTATAATGAAATTTTTTCTTGTGCAGGTATGATGGTATTATGTGTGAGTGTGTTTTTATTGTTTTCATTTTTGTGATAATATAACTTCTGTATGGTCGGATTAGTCAATAGAAAAGTAAATGATGAGGTAATTTATGTTTAATTCAGAATGGAGCATTTTGTTTGGTAGTAGTGCCTAAATGCTGGGTACCAACAACTTTTTAGTGGGGTGTAGGTAAAACTTGCTAGTAATCTCAAGTAATTTTTCATCAAGTAAAGTAAAGTAGAATTGATTTTAAGTAGGTATTGTAAATCTAACTTTTGGTTTTAGTCCACAATGGGCTGGATTTGCTAAATATTGGATATAGGATGCTTAGTCCAGCGTTGACCTTTTTGATAATGCTTGTTTTTGAGAGTTGAAGGTCAGTTTTCCATCTAAAATTACTCCTAAGTATTCCAGTTCGAGGCTTATGAGGGTAAGCAGCGCGTAGACGCTCAAATCTTATACACGTACTGAAAACAAAACTATACTGAAATTACTTGTAATTTCGCCCAACGAGCAGTATTTGCAACTTTTTCTATGAAAGTACTTATCAAAACTTGTAGTATAGTTACCCGGTACCAAATGCACATAGTGATTAGGGATGCCACCTGTAAAAGTCACTTGACCCGGAGATTTACTGATGACCCTAAAAAACTTGAATAGAACTAATCTTTATTCCCTTTAATTAAAATACAATTATTGCAACTTCCTTAAACGATATTCATTTATTGCTTTGTTTAAACTTAAAGCCATATTTGGTTTTACTTTGGCCTGTTTTTAATAAAGCATTTTGTTCGCCTTTCTCTAAGTACCTGACTTAAAGAAAAACAACAAAACTGTACTAAACTATAATAAAAAAACAACAAAATAATCAATTCAAAAACATAAGTCATAAACTATATATAGGTAAAGAACGTACAAAAATAAAATTAAAACTTTGGTATTATACAAGTAGTAAATTCACGACACTTGGCGTTGCACGCCACAAAATTATATCACCAGAATACTTTACCCTCTTTGCCGAGTTCTTCGGGTAGACGTGCCTTCCCCGCCTGATAAAATCTGCTTACAAAGTGAATTAAAATAATTACCTGCTCATCTTCAACTAAAATGCAAAGATTTGAAAGTTACAGTTACAACTTACAACGCAATTGAAAACTGCCACGTTATTCAAACGCGATACATACAAAACAAGCAAGTAAATGAAGTAAAAAACGAGGATTTGGGATTCCCCGACGAGTTCACTTCACCCAACTAACATCTGACGTCTGTCTGCTGATTGGTGCTGTGTTGGCGATTGCCGCTAAACATTGTACAACAGTAGATTTCAGAGTGAAAACAGGAGAACAGTAGATTGAGGGTAAAAGCAGCAGATCTACTGTTAAAACATTAGATCTGGCAACACTGAACGCGACATGCGTACATAAACTCGCAACGAAATTATGCGATTGCAGGCTACTCGGGAACGTGCTGAAATTGCTGCGCTGTCGCCATATATTTATTTTTTCTGGCATAAGAATTACATTATTTTTGTTTTATTTTGGTAATTTTGTTTTATTTTGTTTAAAACAGTTTGACCCGGAGAAAATATCTAGTAACCCGGAGACCATATGTCAAAACCCGGAGTCTCCGGGTCAAACCCGGAGAGATGGCAACCCTAAGTGATTAATTAATTAAACATAAAATTGACAATACATTTATTTCGTAACGTTTTTCATATGTTGTTTTAGTGTTCCGCACCACTTATAACAAGAGATTTCTGTGCCTGCATGTTTGTCTGCCCCCATGTATTACACTTTTATGTTCACTAGTGTGCTTGGACTTTAAAAGGAATATTTAATGATACAGAGTGATTCAATTTTAAAGTCGTCATTTAGACTTTATTTATGTAGGGGTATAGTTGTCGCTTCAGCCCTTTATTGTTCTATATCATTAATAATGGTGTTTTAAGAGTTTGTGTAGGGTAAACTATCCTATTATTGGCACTGCGCTAGTTATTGGCCCCCATTATATTTTATATATTTATTTAATGTCTGCAGTATCTATGGTAAATTTTATTAAAATTTTTCATATTTGGCAACATTGTGTTTATGAAAACTGTATTACTGACATAACTGTGTCATGTGAACTGTCTAAATCAGCGTTTGAAAAAGTGGAGTGCAACTTTGCTGCTTTAAACGTAAGTTATTAAGTTTTTCACTAGGTCATAAATGTGTAAGATATTTTAGAGGGTCAGAGTTTTCCTGAATGTAAATATTTTATATGGATATAGTAAAAGTTTGTGGTTTAAATTTAAATAAAATCGCCTTATAACCTCCAAACTTTAAGCTGGAAACAATATTTAAGGGGTGCCAAAAATTAGTACCAATAATGTACAAAATTTAATGATTGGCACTCGGTGCCAATTATTAGTTTTTCCCTTTTCCAATAACTGTTCCCAGTTATTGGCACGCTTTATTTGCATTGAAAGAGTATCGTAGTCCCGTACATCCCATTTCCGTACAAGGCGAAATCAGTGACAGTTCCGTACACGATGCACGTGTCGCGATACTGGGGATCATTTGTAAGAAACTGTCATTAGCAATAGAGGTAGTTGCATACAGGTACAATCCCTTAGTGACCATATACTCGGAGAGCATTCTAAGAATCACATGGCCAAAAAGTGGTGTTGCCCGTTACTGAATACGGCCAAAAAATTGGTTCCACGGCCCACTATTTCCGGTCTGTGGGCAAGCGGAGCGAGAGAAGCAAGCGGAGCGTTTAAGTCCCCACCCAAACAAAAACATTAACATTTGAAAACAATAGAAGAAAAATCAACATACACTTCCGCATTGAATTCTAGTTATTAACAGGGTTGTATTGGAAAGATAAACTCGAATTAGTGGCTTACTGCATTATCAGCAGGTAAGCGCACGAAACGGCACTCAAACCAAGTAGAGGTTTGTGATGACGCACTAAACGGGAAACGCAACTACCACTATTGCTAATGACAGTTTCTTACAAATGATCCCCAGTATCGCGACACGTGCATCGTGTACGGAACTGTCACTGATTTTGCCTTGTACGGAAATGGGATGTACGGAACGGCCACCAATTCCATTAAAAGTATTTACAAAACCAACTTACTGCGGTATTAAATGAATCATGCACTCGCACATTATCATAAAAAGTGTTTAATAAACCATTATAGTTTATATGCAAAAAATTCCCATTGTAAAACATGTTCTAAAAAATGGTATAAAAAAGTTGACCTAATATTTTTTCCGATTTTTTGAAAAATAAAGCTACACTGAATACAAAGTTTCTAATTTTCACTTATAATAAAATTATTTACTAATTATCTACTGACCAAACTGTTTAAAGTGTAATAATCGTGAATGTCGAGGTGCCAATAATTAGAAAACTGGGTATGCCAATTACTAGGTTTTGGTGCCAATAATTAGAAATTAAGGTATGCCAATTATTGGATTTTGGTGCCAATAACTGGCAAAATGTGTTTCTAATATATTATTGTAAAATTTAATAAAAAATATTGTCATGAAGCGATTTTCAGTACATAATCGGAATTCTGGGGATTTCAGTCTTTATATTTTCATTTCAATCAGTTCTGCATGGGCAAAAACGGACTTCTTAAGCCATTTTGTAACTCGGTGATACCTTAAAGTGCCAATAATTGGGTAGTTTACCCTATATCGTTAACGATATACACAATTATTATACCTAATTAAATTCTAAAAATTGAAAATCGCCAAGTTAGGTGGATCGCTTTTAACTAAGCTATAGCTTAGTTATTGAAAATATATCAAATTATACTCATTATTGCGGCAACTATCATGCCTTTCATCTTTAATTTGCAGAAAAAAGTTTAGTAAAAATTAGGCCTTCGGTTATTTAGCATCAATAAAAACAATCTGAATTACTTAGGTGTACTATTTACATTTGGTAAAATAATTCTTGGAAATTAAACTTCCATTCGCAAACAAAGAAAACTAAATATTTATGCCATTTAAATCTTGTTTAATCTAAATGAAAAGATAAGAATGATAACATATAGTTATAATTAAAAGTTAAATAAGTTGGAAAACTCTTAAACCTTAACAAGAAAAGTTGTTCGCCGAAAGAAAAAGGCCCGAATTGCGGATGAACCCAAAGGAATTTACGAGGGAAATTCGCATGAATTTGAAATGTAATTAGATATACGAGCGCGTATGGTGAATTAACGTCGAAAAAAGCATTAATCATACTTTACTGCATGGCCAATGCGACAGCTTAATTAATTAAAAGTCCGTTAGTTTCAAAAGAATGTATTTCAATATGAAATACGCGCATAAATTTAACGAAAATGCATCAGCATATACCGGTATCGTGCTTTTCATTTGGCCAAGATAATTGATTGCCATAAAATTCAAATGCCAATATATTTGCAACCTCCACAGACTGATCTGAATAAACTTGTGGACATTATTAACAAACATGATTAATTAATTCCCTCTTTCCTAAAGAAATAAAAAATGGAAAATGGAATCGCCAGAGGTCTTGATTTGGAGAACATCTAAAAAAGTTGAGAATTAGGACGGCCTTCGCTGATATAGGTACATATATATAGGGTGTCTCAAGCTAGCGTACTTCCTCCATAACTCAACAGGAGTTGTAGATATCGAAAAATGATTCAAATGAAAGTTGCATCCAATCAACTTCCTCACATTTTAAAATTATTTTCGATTGTACAGGTTGTTCCATTTCTTCTACACAGCACCTAGCTTTATTTTTTTAAATGGAACACCCTGTATCTGATTGCATTTTAGAAATGTTTGTTGAATTTAAGGGCCACTTCGTTAACCATACATTGGGTCTTACGGCTTCGGCGTTATGTGACGTTAAAAATCATCATTTTTCAAATTTCATCAGTTATAACTTGAAAACGGTACGGGATAAAGAAAAATGGCTTACATTCATGTCCCTATCCTAGTTTTTATTCTCTAACTAATGAGTCTGGAAAATACTGCTTCCTGATTGGCTACTTTTTGTCATTTCTTAACTAATCAGGAAGCAGTAGTCTTTGGTGTGAGTGGAGCCTGTAGAAGTTCCTGACCTAACGTATTTGAGCGTCGAAAACATTGTGGATGCTTCTTCCATCATTAAAATTACCACCCCTAAAAACAAAAACATATGTTCCTTCATTATTTGTAATAACTGAGGGATATGTGGGCGGCATACATTTTTTGGAGGAGTTTCGCAAATATTCCCATCTACATCATTCCAACATTAGTCATTGGTGGTTTTCATTTTGTACAAAAACTCCAGATGTGGAGTGCACTGTGCAGTCTGTAGTCATCAATACTGATACGAATTTTTGCCCAGCAAGCGACGCTCATGGCTACCTGCGCGAGTATGAGTCTCTCTGTTTTGTCGCTGTTTATTATGGCGTTGACCTTGTTTTTTATGATACTAGAAAGATCGATTTGTGGAACAATCTAATAGTTTCTAATTCCCGAATATTCTACCAAGAGTATTTGTTAGGAAGCAAGGCCGGGAGGACAGTTTTTAGATTTGGGTTTGAGATGAGAAGAAAGCGATAGTTCCGTGCGAGTATACGTCTTACAGTACATGCGTTTATTGGCTTGGTGACGGTACAAGCTTGGTTTATTTTCGCGTTTTAAGTGTACCGGGGCGTTTTTGGTCTTGATTAAACGTTGTTTGTTTAGAAGTGTTTTTAGAGAAGTTCAAACTTTTGATTTGTGTATTGTGGATTGTTTAGGTTGGTTAGTTGTTGGTTATTGTTGTTTGTTTGTTGCTTGTATATTCCGCTGCTTATTGTTAATTCTAAAATTTCATGTTTTCAAATCACTTTTAATTATTGTACATTAGTCACTGTAATTAAATTGTGTAAATACAAAATACATTACAATACTATTGGTGCTATAAGTACCTAAAAAGATTGCCTGCTTCTGCTACCTCACGCAGGAGTAAATACATCAACACTCAAAAACATGGTGGTTGGTGTTCTACTTCTGTTGGGGAGGGATATGTATAGAGAATTTTATTAAAAATAAGATATAAATAGGGAAGACTTGTATACCTCTAACAGTAATATTTGTAAAAAACTCTAATTATCATATACCAATTTTAATGTGCTAAATTTAAGTTTTGTGAAGTAGCTTATAATTTATTGCAAGTTTAAAGTAATATCACATAATTTTAATCATGTTAATGTGTTGAAATAATATAGAATTTTGGTTAGAGAGCTACTGCAAGAAGAAATTGTTTATCTCAAATTTGAAAAAGATATAAAAGAACATTCAGGCAAGCAAACAAGGCAGATTTTGAGGGAGAGGAATAAAAAGAAATAGAGTAGTCGCGGACTAGACTACTGTTTGCAAGTAGTTGGGGGTGCCCGATGTTTTATACTTTTGGGGAAATGCGAGGGTTAACTCAGAATCAGAAACAAACGAGGTACACGTCCAACCGGTCTTGGAATTGGAATATTTAGATGAACCATTCTATTCTATTATGGAATTGTTATTTATCCGCATATTCTTCATCAAAGATGAAGTGGGTATAGCTTTCAGAGAAGTAATGAGATTTCTTTCACTTTGTTACTTTAAATTTTAGAAGCAAATTATTCCATCACTAAGGACTTTCAATAAGTATTTGAAGTAGTCTGTATTTATCTCGTTCAGGGAAGTTCAGTTCATCGCTGCGTATTGAGTGGACTTTCAACCCACCCCTCGCTGTGTAGTCCAACCGCCAATAATTTAATATTTACTGACGTAAAACCTCCATGAATTTTATGACTAAATTTGTGGCCAAGTTTGTTCCAAGTGACTCCATCGAAATGAAGAATAGAAAATTTCAATAAACAAATAAGAATGTAAGAGCCTAGGACATTCGATCGGCTTCATACGAGACAACCAAACACACCAAACGCAACCATGCAACGAAAGGTAGATCCAATTTGGCAGCATTTGGGAAACTCAGACATAATAATCTTATAATGAATCGGACCTCTCAATATGTTTCAAAATAAGGTAGCCTATTTGATCAACGTATGCTGATTAAACTCAGCTGTGGAGACTCCCTACATCAATTAAGAAAAACGTAACCAAAATATAAGTAATGCAGCTGAAAATGAAAAGGCCAATGCTGGGATTTATCCTTAGGGGTCGAATTCTAAATCAAACCATTAGACAAAAGATCGGTGTTCGAGATGCCGTCGAAGGCATTCTGCACCCAAAATGGAACTGAATGTAGCGAGAACGAAAGATGACCGAGGTGGCAAACATTAAGGGAGACTTTCACTCAGCAATGGACAATATGAATAATTAAACGTGATGGAAACATAAGCGATATAAATCCTACCAGTATCAGAATTTGTAATCGGTTTATTTATTATTTATTCAATCACATATAATAAAGGAGAAAAATAACATTTGATCCTATGCAACGAATGGGATTGCACTATAGCAATAACATTCTTTATAACTTTATAAGGTATTTCATTTCAAATGTTTGGCGAAAAGTTTAAAAAGTTCGTGTATCCAGTGTGTGTAATAAAATAGCATCGCCAACAAAATTTGGGATGCCGAATGCGTACATTACAAATGTGTACGCAAACTGATAAAATATTCCTTTTATTACGTATTCCAAATTGTAGTTAAGTAAGCAATAACAGGGATCTACCTATCAAAATAAACATAAGATGCTGTATCTTCATAATGAACAATTTAAATGCTTACTGGAGCTTAAAACTCCATTACATTTTTAGAGCTATTTACGACACAAAGACCCGGAGAAACTTGTGTGCTGCTCTCATATAAGAACAATGCTATAGAAATTTCAACCGCAGCAACACACGTATTACCATATTGCTGCGGGGTAGGAATTATCTCCTTGTAATGTTCCGCTGCTATGAATCTAAATATTCCGGGGGAGATAGATGAAATTAAATTTGAGTTTTATTCAACTTCTCTGGTAATTATTCCGAAGTAGGTACATCCGACTGACTTACAACTTTCAAATATTTTAAATTTTTCTTTCCATGTTCTCGCATTTCTTTTAACTCCGCAATTAAAAATTCAAGTAGGTATAAGTATTATCCAAATTTATATACGGAAATATTAAACAATATTTGCCTGACCTACATCATACCATGCTGGTTACTTGAAGTACCTTTCTAAAATCCTACTTGCACTTCTCATTTCAGTCTGTCGATTCTGATACCAGTAACTAATATTGCAAATCTTTGCAACTGCAACAGATCTGCGAATAATGAATCCATAACTACATATGTTCTTTTTAAAACGAAGACTCTCATCTTCAGTCACTGTATTTTCGCGTTACCGAGCCACAGCAAGAGGCTCCACCAATAGCAGCTCGCCATGATGTCACGAAATTGCATAAAAACACCGAGTTTCCAAGCTCCGCATCCATAGATTAGAGACACCAGTCACCGCGCTGGCAAGAAGACCAACTCCAAGCCAACTGCTACAAACAACACTCCGACTCCAGCCAATCCCAGCACCTTTCAGGGTGAACCTAGGTCAACCTTACTGAAGTGGTGTTCACATCGCCTGTTCTTATCAGAACCCAGAAGAAGACGAGCAGCCTCCAGCCCCAGGTCAAGAAGCGGCACCCCAGACACTCCCTTCGTGGCTTCGGCGAGCTATTGGGATATTTTCTCAATAATTCCATTGTGTTTCATTTCAACAGCGTCACCACCACCCCCGAGAGAGCTTGTCAACGCAGCGCACCGGTCATTTTCACGGCCCCAAAAAGGCTGCTTGTAACATTCTTACGGCACCTTCTCTAAAACAGCTGGCGACGAATTTTTAAACGATATTGGTTTTGCAGCGGGTGGCGTTATAGTGTAATGGTAGGGCGCTAAACTACAAATGCTCGAGTTAAATCCCCAGCGTCAGAAGCCTCTATATCTGTTGACTTTCACGCCTCTGGGCCGACTCAGCCCAAGAAAATTAGTGCCTGGCGTTAGTAGATGACCTGAGAAGTAGTGTTGGCACCATTGCCCTCTGAAATTTACATTTGTGTATTTTCATTTCTCAATATGCCGAGGGTAAATGAAGCACCTATACAGTGCTCACCCGTAAACTGTCACAAGACGGTATAAAGGCGGGCTATTATTATTATACTTGGGCCGCCCAACAGACAGAGTGATCACCCTGCAATCATGACCTCTAGGCAGGACAACTATCAATTTAGGACGACCGAACCGCAGTGATGCGCTTTCTTTAGACCCAAGGAAGTCGCATCACTCCAACTCGGTCGTCATAAATTAATATTGGCCCCGCTAGAGCACGTTCGGCGGCCCAAGTATAGTAACGGAATTTTTTATTGGGAAGGCGTACATAAAAAGTGTAAAACATACCTCATTTGTTGAAAATTCAAATGGACTAAACGATTCGGAAGAAAGATAATATAGTGCAGTGGGAAAATAAAATTAATAAACTTGTAGGTATGTATCTCAAATGTAAAATACATATACCGGGTGTCAACGAGAGCATGTAACATCCCGCCATTTGTTTACTTTTTGAAATATACTTTGGCAATCCGCTGTAAGTATTATACTCATAAAACCTCATATTTTTATCATATTTGACATATCTAATTACTTCCGGTTAAACCGGAAGTGACATCAACTTTATTATGTTAAATAGCAATATATCATTTTCTTAAGATAGTTCGATAGGCCTTTTTATTCTCTTGACAACCATGTATCATACATACCCAAAAACTTTATATTTTTGACGTCAGAGGGCGTTAAATGAAAAAGTCACGTTGGCTGTGAATTTGACGATATGAGCCTAATTTTAAACTTTTTAATGAATTAAACTATTAATTCTAACAGACTGTTTTAATGTCCATGGAAAATTTTTCGAATTTGAAGCAGTACATCCGTTATTTTTTTGAAAATAAAGTTAACATAGTCGTTTTAAGTGTTTTGAAAAATAGAATTTAAATTAGTAATTGATAATTGAATTGCACTTTTTATGCACAAATTGTGAGGACAATAAACTTAAGTTCGAAAAACAAGAAAAATGTTAGCACCTTGCTATTTAGAATTTCAGGAAAAACTCGGTTTCAAAAACGAATATTTAAAATTTAAAAATTTCAAATAGTTTTTGAAACAGAGTTTTTCCTGAAATTCTAAATAGCAAGGTGTTAATATTTTTCTTGTTTTCGAACTTCAGTTTATTGTAGTCACAATTTGTGCATAAAAAGTGCAATTCAATTATCAATAATTACTAACTTAAATTCCATTTTTCAAAACACTTAAAACGACTATGTTAACGTTATTTTTTAAAAAATAACGGATTTACTGCTTCAAATTCGAAAAATTTTCCATGGACATTAAAACAGTCTGTTAGAATTAATAGTTTAATTCATTAAAACGTTTAAAATTAGTATGTAGTTAATATTTTCTGATTTTACTATTTGGTAGAAATTCATGATGAATTGAAAAATTACTACGCGTACTACCAATATAACGATTTATTATTATAACCGGTTTCAGAATTCACAATGATTCCATCATCAGAAATGTATAAAGAAAATTATTGTAAACAAATTATTATGACAGTTGACAAGGAAACTAAAATTGACAGAACAATACAAATAATAATGATATCCATGAAATAAGACAACTAGATAACTGAATTTCAGTATTTACCTACGGGGTATAAGAAAAACACAAAGGAAAATCGAATACCTCGTAGCTTGAAGGGAAAAAACATTGAATTTAAAGAAAACCATAATAGGAAAAAAACAATAAATTCAATTGAAAAAACCTTCAAGTGAAATATCAGAACTAAATAAACAAAATATCCATGGAATCTTGACAACTGCCAACTGCCAACTGCTAATCTTGTAATGAACTGTGTGGTCAAGTCTATGTGTTCTGTCTTGACAACTGCCAACTGCTATTATTAATTGTAATAAACTAAAAAAAGAAATAAGTCAATAAATGTCATAACGGCAAAAAAGGAAATAAGTCAGGGATTAAGATGTTAGAGACTGTGGCTGAATAATTAATTCAAGAATCAATCATAATAATAACAATGATAATAGTAATATTGATGATGATGATGATGAAAACGATGATGTCAAAATTAAAAATAAAACAAAAAGGAAGAAAGTAAGTAAATCCCATATTGCCAAATAACCTCGAAGGTCCATGGTTTATATGGGCAGCAAATAAACTGCAATTGATTCTTGACTTATTTCCTTTTTTTGCCATTATGACATTTATTGA
The DNA here is from genome assembly GCA_963966045.1 of Xestobium rufovillosum. Classification (NCBI taxonomy): domain Eukaryota; kingdom Metazoa; phylum Arthropoda; class Insecta; order Coleoptera; family Ptinidae; genus Xestobium; species Xestobium rufovillosum. The sequence goes on along the minus strand of OZ014493.1, from coordinate 17,317,178 downwards.
TCAGTTCCAATAAATGTTGATAATTCCATGGCCAACTTAAACATAAATAAAAAATCTGTTTTCTCCAAGATTATTTTTAAATCAAAAATTGGCCCAATTTTAAATTTCAATTTAAATTTCAAAAAAACGTTAGGTAGAGAATTTGATTCTTCGACACGCTCCTTCACAGAATATACAGGGTGCTATTTAAAAAAAAATAACTAGGTGCAGTATATCGGTGGCGGCAGCGCCGGGGGTGGTTACGTAGGTAGGCACTAGAATTGTCTGCGTACATAGTTTACATACTTATTGAATTCATTTATTCTGTTGGAATTATGTTTCGTTATTTAACGTTCCCTTTGTTTTTCTCTTTGAATAATGAAAAATAGGCAAGTACGAACATTAATTTCTTGTAATTCACATATAAACTAATTATTCGACTAGGAACTGAGTTAATTTATAATTTGTGTCCCTCGTTCTTGCAATATAGCCAAAAGAAGAACAAAAACTGTAATCAAGTGGTACAAACAAAGGCATCGTGCAAGTGGTACTATTGTATAGAGCTTCGCAACAATAAAATCCTTATCTCAAGGTCGAACTTCAATCAATCATTGGTTGCGTTTTGTCAACCACCCGTACTGGGGATACAAAGCAGCGGTAATTTAGTTTCCGTGACCTGGAAGAGAGCTTTTTACCTGTTTCTATTGAGGTCAGACAAATTGAGAATTTGATAGCTTGTTTTGATTTTAGTTAAACAAAAGGCCTTTATTCTCACGCTGAATAACGTTAAAGTACAATAAGGAAATTTGGTCCCAGCTCTTGCCGTCTAAATTTATTATTAGCTGGTTTGATTATTAAATATAGGTCTGCCTAATTTTAGCAGTTACAACATTGTGTAGAAGTCAGTGTACCCAGTATAGTCGAATAGGTATTCGTGTATATATTTTTCTGAAAAAACAATAAAATACAAAAATGCTTATTTTAATTGAACCACTTTCTCAATGAAATCAAGATATTGAAGATTCAAGAAAATTTTTTCTTCTCGTCAATTTTGGCAATATGGCTCCTAAATTTCACTATATTCATTTTGATCTCAAGGCGACTATCCTCTACTGTTCTTAAATTGTTGGTTTTCTCGTCTCTCTGACATTTTTGTGCAAGGGAAACTGTCATGCTTAGTGTTTAGTAATTCAATCTTAGAATCGTGGAAATGGCTAGATGGTTAAGTCAAACGGCGCCGTTCGATTTTTCTCTCGGAGGCAAGGTGTTCTAATCCCGCTACAGGCAAAGTGTGTACGCCATTCTGTATATTTTATATTCAACAGTTTTTGGTTTGTATCTATAAACCCAGTAATCAAGAGCTGAAATGGTGGGCATTGTTCCAGTTCCAGTTACTTTTAATTTATGGTTTGAGTCATCGCCAATGAAACAATTAGTAAAAAATCTGTAATTTATAATTTATCGTGTATGCAACAGAGGTGTTGCTTTTATTCTGGATTTTCTGTTATCCGTAAATCATTAAATTTTTTCAGTAAGAGATTAATCTCTAGAAATCTTTTTTATTATGAAAAATCGAAATGTAACTATTTGCGATTATCAATAAAATGAATAATAGGTACTTACTTAAAACTAAAGAACAAGCAAGATGTTTAAATATCGGACTTTGGAAATGGCAAACTATTCTTAAGATGCAAAACATAACTTACGTTTTATTGGCACAAATTATGACACAGCGCATTTTACTTTTATCGTTCATGCAAATGATCTACCCATGCAATATTAACTAGCACTATAGGTGAAGATAAACATCAAATAATTATTAACCACACCATTATATAGTTCGACAATAATTAAACGACAATTGACAGGTTATAGTTTGTGATAAGAAAAAAGGAAAATTTACATTTACATGATGAAATAAAAGGAAGTACGTAGTAAAACGTGTAAGTGTTTCGTGTAGATATCTTTTATAGTACCTACCTAGAAAAATGAAAAATGTAAAATACCTTTTAGTAACTGTTGAAAGATATCGCTACAGTACAAAACGTAAATCTTTTTACTCTATTGTTTTGAAAAGAGTATATTATGGCCTTGACTGTACAGCGTACATTGAAGAAGACCATTATTAAAATTGAAAGAGGTCAAGGGAAGAGGTAAACCTGCGCTGCGTTTTTACCAGCCGATTTGATCGTGAGATTCGTTTGTATGCTGCTGGCGAATGACAAGTTAGTGATGGTTATTCTTACACTGACAACACGCTAAAATCTGTCTACTGCGCATTTTTATTGCCGGCCTCTTCCAATTTTAATACTACTCTACCCAACTTAGAAAACAAACTGTAAATGATCTCCCAAAATGTGACTGGGGGGATACTAAGAAGGGCTTTGCATACCCACGTCTCCATTAAACGTACTTGGTTTGCAGAAAGAGTGGATAACGTACTTGGTTGCAGAAAGAGTGGTGTCTGAGCACAGCCATTCTGGTGTCACCACTTTTAGGGTACAAGTCTTAATAACAATCTTGGCAGAAAATATTCCTGCAATCCTTTTGCCCGAGGGCAGTTTTACGTTGTTCACAGCTGTGCTAGCCGTTGCTGTCGCATAAGATGCGATTGAGCCACAGACTTTAATGCTGCTTTTTTGGCATAAGCCGCAGACATAGCCCTTACAACTTTTTCAGTTGCAGATAATTTAACTTGCTCAGTAGATCTTAATCGAAACAGATTCTTTACAGGTAAACAAAAATTTTATGATAAAATTGACCAATTTAGCTGTATTTAAGGCAAGTTCATGGAACTGCTCTTCATTCTGTGGACTAGAACATCTATACGTAATACATGGTTTAGGCAGCCAGAAACTAACCGCCGTCCCACCGAAGTGACTTTTTACGAGCAGAGTTAGAAAAATTGACAAAACTGGCGACAAAAACAACCTCTTCACGACGAAGACCAGAAACGTCCAAGGGAAAAATTAGTTGCACCGCTACGCTACCTACCAGTACTTTGGTCACCCATTTAAGAATCAGTGGCGGAACAAAGGTTGGTTGTAAATCATTGCCGTCAGTACCTATTCCTTGTTAGTCCCTAAGGCGACTAGACTATCTAACCCATAATCAAACACCAGATTTCTAACATAGGCGAGCAATTCCACAATAGTAAGGGAAAAACAGTAAAATACGAAAATAATATTATATTCATTTATTAGCACATATTTGAAGTACTAGACTTAATCCAAATATAACATTTAAATATTGTTAGGCCAATGACTCTATGTGCAGTTCTTTGCGCTACTCCTAAGTTAAATGGGTGACTGGTATTCATCACTCAAATCAATTTTGTATAAACCTTCAAACTTAGCTAACGACAGGCGAGTGCCTTAAGTTAGATAAAGGGGTGGCCATTACCAGGACTACTGGTACACCTGGAATAAATTCGGCATTCAATAAGCCTCAGTTTAGACGAGAGATACGAATATTAAAAGCCCTTTGACCCCCTGACCTGACCTGGCCACAATCGTTGATCCTCTTTTTGTTTCTAAATCAAATCCTAATTAAACCTTGATAATCGCACTCCTCCCGGTAATTTTGGTGCGACAAAACCATTCCGTTCACAGCATCGTAAAGCACAATACACAGTGTCCCACTTAACTTGTTTAGTATGGGGAACTTTTAAACCGCGGTAGTTACAAGGGTGCTCAAATGGGGAAAAATGTTGCTTATTATAATTGTAATTTAGCAGTATCAAGAGAACTTCGGAAACTATTTCGGTTTCTGAGAAAATCGGGAAAAAGTGAAAATGGCCGAAATATTGTTTTTGTTCTAGAGCCCTTATTTGTTGATATTTTGATATGAAATTTTAAACCAAGTTATCGATGAAAATTCTCAACAGCCTTCAGACACCTCCCACATCCTATCGCCCTACATCCTTGTATTTTGAAACTAGGGTTCTCTAACCGTAATATACAGTCGTTATGCTACTTACCACTGATGACAGAAATTCACCTACAAGATACCAGAAAGTAATTTACAGGGTAAAACAACTGAAATGAATGTGCAATTTCGGAAATCTCGCAACTTGAAGGGAAAACCCTTTAAATTTATCTTATATATTTTGAGTAAAAACTCGTTTAACTTTCCTGGGCGAAAACCTTCAAGAGACATCAGCATCTAAAATCTAACCTTTTATACCCCTTTCTTTCTACTAGCTTTCTGTATCGGTTATATAACCAAACATACATACATAGCAACATTTGGTTTGGCAACCACATTTACATCTATAGACTAGCCGACTAGCCCAATCTTCTTCAGTAGTCAAATTTATTATATAGGGAAACTGTTGGCGTCAATTGGCGCGGACAACTAGCAAACAGATAATAGGATTTCTTTGTTTTCCCTTAAATACGGGGCCCCCCCTCGGTGCCAAATGTCACTTGTCCTTGTCGTAAAATGATTGAGGCAATTCAGTAATAAACACAGAAAGTCGCCACAAAAGATGAAATAATATTAAAAAATGGGTAACAAATGCGAAGAAGATATACTACGTATGAGTAAAATAATAATAATAGCCCTGCATTTATACAGTGTGACAGCAATGTGCGGGAAAATACGTAAGAGGTTCTTAGATTGAAATACGCAATGTTTGTGTCAAGAGGAAGGTATCGCAAGCACTACTCCTCGAGCCACCTATTATTATCCCAGGTCTTCATTTTTTTGAGCTGTCGAACGTGGGGTGAAAGAGCCCACAGACATAGTAACTGCATTCAATGCGGGTTGATCCCAAGCCCACTGTATTTGTAATCCAACGCTCCGCCCTCATTCCAACCACTATACTATCACCCCTGGCTCCAAAAGAAAGTTAGACTATATTATTTTTATTGAATCTGTTAGGCAAAATATGCTAAATAAATAATTGTAGATGGTATCTTTAAAAACAATTAATTACCTAAGTGGAAAACAAAGAATATTTACTATTTGAAAATTCATTTTCTACTTATATCTTGTTTAGGGAATTATTCTACTGTTCGTTTTGCTTAGTGAGAATAATTATAATACCCGCACTTATAAATTCTTAACCTTGTCGCTGTTCATGTATTCCGTGTTTAGTCCTAGACTCAACTGTAATACCCGCGCATTTATGCAGAAATAATGTTCCCACATATGGTGCTGCAACGAAGTAGCATTAACCTCTAATACTGACGAAATTGCAACACATAAAAGTCAAATGATTATATCCTTAAATTTTAATGGGGTGAACGAAAAGCTTCGATTGCACTTTGAACTTACTATTGCGTGAAGTAATTTCCGGCTGGATTAGATTTTGAGGCAATAACACAAACTTGTTGAGCAATTTGGACAATTAAATGACCCCAGCCGCTTTCACTAGCAGCGGTTCCAATATAAATTGACCAGAATTTATCCGCACCCGCTCCACCAAAAACTAAAGGGGTTATATGATCAATAACTTACCGTGTTCTATTTTATTGGAAAACTTACAATAACATTTATTTGGTTCCCTACAGTGTCGCATATGAAAGCAATATATTTTCGGTCTGTAAATATTTGTGTAGGTGTTGAGGAAAGGGTGCACAAAGCAGTATTTGTTTATTCCGCTGTAATAAGTACAAAGCAAGGAAAGGTCAGTTTACAAGATATATTAGATATCTGTAAACTGTGTCCAATTTATAATATACGTATAATATACGTATGGATTATGATGTTATAAATATGACTCTAGCATAATCCGCGCCTACCATACCATAGTGATCTTTAAAAATTATGAACGTACATATTATCTCCAGTATAACGGTATGTTCTACCAGAAATTCATCAAGAGAAGAAAAAAGCAAAACCGGAAGGAAGGGTCTCTGCAACGATACAGTTCAACAGGTGGGCCATGGTATGTTGATGTCCGCATATGAAACCTCCATCTCACCTTGTTCGCTCTGAATCTCCAAGTTCGAAACAGGAGTTGCCCATGGCAAGTCTAGTAGAAGCTACTCGTCCGGTTGCATGTGAAGCTCATTTCCTCTGTTTATCAATGAAGAATCGTTGAAATTTCCCTGGCATTTCCAACTGTTTAACAGAAGAAAGGAAAGTCTTGCGTGGCTCTCTAAGAAACTACATTTCTAGGATCACAGAATAATAATAATTGCTGATTTTTGCCTGCCATGCAGCTCGTGGTGTTCACCGTTTGAATATTCCTTTGCTGCATCTAAAGAGAGGTAGTCTTCAGAAGTAGCAAATCTCGGATTTGGTCGATATATCATTTTATATCGATATTATCAGCAATATCGCTAAGCGATATTATGAAAAACCGTTTATCGATATTAATTTACGATACTTCGATATTTTCGATATTTCAATATTTTGATACGTAATAAAATTGATATTTCTGTGATATCGATGTTTACAATATCGTTATAATATCAACAGCAGTCATATGGATAACGTATTTAATTACTTTTACCAACACTGATGGCTACTAGTACTGCCAAATGTTATCGGAATATCAAAAATATGGATATTATTGATTCATAATTTATTATATTTCTGTATGGGCTTCTCACAATATCGATATCCATATTTTAGATATCGGAAATAGCGATTTTATCCTAATTACCGATAATATCGGAAATATCGACATGAATATTCGTATTATCGATATTCCATATTTTCTAAATGCTTGCGGCCCTACTTTGATCTTTAAGACATCGTACTGGGAAAAAAATTGGCACTTATTACTATTAGTTTAGTAGCAACCCGTAACCCCTGGAAAACATTCTTTAAACATTCTTTTCTGAAAAAATAATACCACTTCCTTTGATTTCCAAGAATTTGTGGAGTAACCAAGTTGCAACGTCACAATAGGACCTGGCCGCGACTAAAACCCCAATCGCAGATGGGAGTGTGTAAAAAACAATACAACAAATGGGCGCCAAGGAGTTGTTGGCTGATCCTTTGTAGCTAAAACGTAGACTCCAACTACGTCAAATTCCTAAAAGTCACTGTATTGAAAACCAAAAATAAAACGTAGTCAAACAGACGATTGCTAACAAGAGAACAAATGATGATTGAATAAAAGTAGCAATAAACAGAATTAATTTACCCTAGAAAAAATATAAATAACCACCCGGTAGAAAGAAGAACCTGTCACGTGTTCTGCGCGAAAACCCAATTTACGTAGAACGGGTCTACAATGAAGTAATGGGGATGTCCGCTGTTGCTGTCAGCTGCAGTGTCGTGTCGGTCTTTATTGTTTAACATGTTTATGCTGTTGTGTGTTTAAATGTGCTACTGAGGATGCTCTTCTTTCGCCGCGACACGTCTACTAACGTTCCGCCCAAACAAGCGAATCACAAGAAGGTCAATAGGCGTGGCAGAAATCCAGGAGAGCCCAGCGATAAGCGAAAGAAACTTTCAAGAAGCCTAGGACCGGAAAATACAAAATAATCAGCGCATAAGAACTCCTACATTCAAAACTGTTTATATTAAGCAAGAACGCCGATGAATTAAATTGATAAGGTACACACACAAGGTGCATGGCATTAAAAGACCGTCACTTAAATATTCTAAAATTGGTAGGTTCCCTAGAATTTGTTTCAATATATCTGCGCCCCAGATTGATAAATAACAAATTATGTAGTGAATATAAGATACTCATGCGTAAAGAGTAGATAAAGTAGGAGTCTAAATGTTTACTTGAACTCAAAAAAAATAGTTTTAAAGTTAATTCAAGATATTTAGCATTGCACGTCACATATCACTAGAGGATGATGTAAGCGTGTAGTACATTCATATAGGGTTTTAATGGACTTCAATAATTATTATTTTAGGCTATTTTGCATTTGTCTTTTGATGTTAATATTCATTTTAAGTTATGTTGTACTGACGTGTTAAGCTTAATTCACATGCATCCGTTTATCTGTTGCCCAACGGTACGAAAATGATTTGATTGGTGAGTTTTATTTAAACTCGGCAGGGCAGGAAATTTTTTTGATAAATGTCCACTTTCATAATTCATAAATATGAAGTCGAATATATTATGTAGTATATTACCTACCGAGGTAGAAAATCTTGCATTACAGCCGGGGGCTAGACAGGCGACCAAGGCGCGAAGCGCCGTGGCCATCTATAGCGCGAGGCTGTAATGAAATTTTCCAGCGAGGTATGTATAGTATTTTTCATATTTGTTGGCGTTTGCGCCGCCATATCCGATTATCCAAGAAACCGCCAGCAGTTCAGTAGTTTCCAAAATTTTGCTGTTGCTAGGAATAGGAACTGCGACAGACGTGTGCGCCGCGACTCTGGACACGGCACACGGCAATGAGCATTTTGACGTTTTGCCTCAAAAAATGTATTCTTTTACCCACAACATTAGCCCGTTCACACAAAAGACACCGGTTATTTTCTAGTTTGTACTTAAATCTGTTATTGGTTATAAACGCCACAAACTTGTGCCAGAAATATCCACTATTTGTTTTGTTTTTAATTTGTTATTTAAAATTTTTAATCTGATGTGTTCTTTCATGGAATAAATACCATTCCTTACTTCGGTTTTAATGCTGTCAGTTACATCTTAACTTTTTGATTTTGATTTGCTGTGCCTTTTTCCGAGCGTTGCAGTAGACAAACCTCGTCTTTCCTCCAACCATGCGTCAGACACTGTGTAGACTTACTTTTGATGCATCGGCCAATCGCTCCTGGTCAGAAGTTAAAGGCAATAGGGGACCATTATTTTCCTTCTCTCGAGTAATGTATTCAAAAATATTTCGTAAACCTTCTCCACACTGTTTGGTAAAAACATTTCCAGGCATCTTTACACCTGACAATCAAACTGACAGTTATACTTGAAAGGCAATAATTTTTAATAAATTGCTTGGTGACCACTGTATATTGCAAAATAAGCATATTAATACTGAAACCATTTTGTTTCACACAACCATAGTAAGAAAGAGTGAGAACAAATACGGAAACGTGAGAATATTCTCAAGTCATCTTCCGGCAGCAATTAAAATTCGAGAAATTCATTTTACAAAAGGGAGAAAGACATATGAACGTAATGCGCAGATTACTGCACACACACGCCAAGATATCTGAAAAGAACTTTATACTATTTTATTCACAATCATTAGTTTTAATGAACAATAATTAAGGAATAAATATTTCATTTTATTTTAAACATTGCACTTTCGATAACTACTCTTGGTGGTCTGTGAAATTGACATTTATATTTTTATTAATTTATTAGGGAGTGCCTCCGTAGCCGGCGCCGGCCTTGCGTATAATTGCCTACGCGCTTCTATTTGGGAATGAAAAAGACTGATACAACGCATTTTACACAGACCCTTTAGCTGCCCTCTCGCACCAGACACTCGCATTTTTTACAAAAAAATAAAGTAAAAACGCGAGAGAAACAACTAACCTATATGGGAGCCGACCCACCCGGTCAGAGAATACAAAACTACCAGTTCTATGAGATACCTACCTACTTACCGTCGCTGCTGGATGCGTTACAACTAACAAGGTACTTAAACTGCCCTATTATTAATTCGTAAACATGCACGGCCGTCCGAAGCTATGGAAACCGGCTCCGGCAACAATACACCTATAAAACTGGAGCCCTAATAGTTTTCAAACAAATAACTATGGTTACCCAAATTTACATCGCGTGTCCTATGTGGACACCTCTGTGCTGTGCCATGCTAAATTTAATTTAGCCTGGCATGGCCTATGTGGCGAGCCCTTTAACCACTTGACAATTCGAATAATAAAATTAAAATCGAAGAGCCATGACAATTTGACAGTCGTAAAATGCAAACGGAAAAAATTAAAATTCGACTGTTATACTTGGGCCGTCGAACAGACAGAGTGATCACCCTGCAAGCATGAGCTCTAGGCGGGATCATTATTATATCCCCATTATATCCCCATATTTGCCCCGCTAGAGCACGTTCTTGCAGGGTGATCACTCCGTCTGTTCGGCGGCCCAAGTATACCACAAACAAAACAAACAAGGGTAGCTAACATTAGAGAAATACGAGATAGAAACAGTTACACTAGCTGACGTGGCAATGCGAAAAAATTCAAACAAGTGCACCAGCTTTAATTTATTTAAACAATAGAACATTATATACATTTTTTGATATACAAAAATTTTAAAGACCCGTGACCTGCCTAAAAATATATGTGTGCTGTTGAAAGAAAGTTAAAATTTTAACTAAGGAGATCAACAAAAGAAACTGGGATGGTAATGTGTCACAAGGGAGGTAAATGAGGGTGAATATTTATTACGTAGTCATCTTTTTAGATCGATTAAAAACGGGCAGAGCATTCTTACGGCTTTTTATTATTGGGTGATTATTTCTGCAATGGAACAAATGCATCAAAGACAGTAACTTTTCGAAAAACCCTTCTAAAGTAGGTAAACATTTCCCCTCTCCACCATTAGGAGTAAAAGTTTGATGATGCTTACTGAAACTATTAAATAAACATTATATCTCCTTCGTCACTTCGAATTTCTTTTCTTCCCTATTTTTGGTTTCTTGAAACGAAACTTCAAGCAACTGACGGAAGTTCGATAAACTAAGTTTAAGCCTGATAATCATTTCCCTGACGGACGTGACAGTAGTCGCTGATTATAGATACAATATTTACCAAGGAACCTTTTTGCGGATGTTGGAAACTTTAGAGTATACATCAAGAGTAAACACTTGAATGAACTTTTAAATTTAAATTATTTTCAGCAAAACTTTGCTTTCCCAATATTGCATAAGTTAGATGGGAATCAAATCAAACACACTAAATCCTGAACTTGCCTACAAGTTTAATGGATCTATGAACTTGGTTAACAGAAACAGTCTTGGGGTGACACTAATGGTCCTTCAGCATTGGAGTGCAAGATAAGAATTTAAGAAAATCGGCAGATAATCACGCAAGAACTGTCTTTGATTTGCTTTACATTTTTAGTATAACGATTTTTGCGTTAAGCCTCTAAAGCAATGACTGTTAAGTTCCACATTGGTAATTATTAAAGCTAACATGATTGCCTTAAGAGTCCGGCAAAGCAGATCAAAAGTTCCACCTGCGGGGCATCGGGTCTGTGAGGAATCCGTTAGAAATCGGAGCAAACTATCAGCTGTTTTGCAACACCGTCGCGCAAAACACGTTTATTGGCACAGGAACAACGCACATTCAAAGCCCGCGCGTTCGGTACCTAGTAAATGAGACAACGGCGCTCTGAGTTTACGCTCAGTCGCTACGAGGCGGCAGCACATACCAAGCCATATTTTGCGTTTGCAGCGCTCTCGCTCTACCATGATTACACCTTCATCCTAGTAAATGTAGCAACACGAAAGCCTGATTATGGTAGAAGAAGGTATACTTTATGTCGCCATTGAAACAATTTTTCGAAAACTGTAAATCTCTTGGCGCTATGCCCGCGTGAAGTTGGTCAATTTCATGAGTGAACTGACACTATCTAAGATAAAATTTTTAAATTTTCTTTCAATGGAAACATAAAATAAAGTTTCGTTTATAAACTGTCAAAAATTCAACACTTCAATTTTCACCGTTTAGAAATGAGCATAGCACTACGAAGTCAGTTTTCGGGTTCATTTTAAAGGGGTTTGCCGGACTCTTAAAGCAACACATAAACTGGGTAACAGCGTTCAAATGAAGTGTAGCCTAGACAGGGAAGTTACCTAAAGTGTTAAGGTAGATAATATCTAAATACCTTTCACCATGATATTGACCCCAACTTGTCGGGTGCGAACCGTGGGGGAGGGAGCAAATTTTTTAACCAATAAAGCTTATCGAAAAGAAAAATATATTTCTTGAGAATCATAAAATGCGGCCTGAAACATTACTATGTCTGCATAAAGTGAAACTGCTGAAAATCAGGTTAGTAATAGTATATTACGCAACGAGCATGGAAAGTGACAAATTTCATATGAGCCTGAAATCACGTGAGTTTCCATCGAGTTATGTACACTATTTTTCCCACGACCCTTAAGAAAATAAATTTATTCACAAAGCAGTAACTTTATAATTTAAGGATTCTGTTGTCGATGTTCCAAGTAGCCTACTAACTTGCTATAAGCATAATATTCTAATACCGGCTGATGAATGACACATTGATTTCGATGGTGTAGCGCACACATGTTGTAAGTGAAAATTAATGTTTTTTCAGTACACAAAAAATAAAGTTACAATAGCTGTATTAATTCCAGTCCAGGATCTTTTCAGAAACAAAAGGCGATACATTATTAATTGTTATAACTATTTTTCAAGCAGTAACTCAAGTTTTACGTTGTATTGCGAAATTTTTCACAAATTTGATTTTTTTTATATAATAACCGCACTTACCACATTTGGCAGATTTTGTAAGTCACTTACCACTTTTGTGAAGAGAAAATTTAACAAATGAGGTATAAACAAAAACAAAAAAAAATTTAACTATTAAGTAAAATAATATACCTATTGCAATTATAGGAAATACAAAAATCCAAAAACACTACAAATTAATCAATGTCTTCAGAATTATTCAGGTTAGAAGTGTTTATTGTCGCCGGTATGCTCATGATAAAGTCTGTGTAATCATCGGGAATGATCTTTTTATCAAGCAAGAAGACGAGATCCTTTTTCTTTTTCTGTGAGACCGGGATTCTTGAATGGTATTTCTGTACTAAATTTACAGATTTCCAATTCTTTTTACGCCCACCTTTTCTTATTTTACCTGTTACGTCAAATTCAAGAAAGTTCTGTGCTGAAACATCGTACTTGTATTGTATAGTAAATGGTTTATTTTTTTCAAAACGCAGCCATTTTATCTTCAGCCAGTTAACCTTCTCCTTGCTTTCATTTTGAGTAGTGTTGGCCACCATTGTGTTTACAAGTTCTTATAGAGGTCGTAAAAGTCGCTATATTTTAAATTCGTCACGTTATAGGGTATTGGCTTTAATCTAGCCGTTGATATCAGCAAACACCATTCGCGAGTTGAGTAGATTTTCTTATGGCGTCTAGCTCTCTCTATAGTGGCGTGCATAGAATCAACTTCTAAATAAGAATGCCCTGATTCCATAAATTTCAAATCAATTATGTCTAGATGATTAATATTGTTAACTGCGAACAGCATTGCTGCAGCCACAAATTTGTTCCGGTTTTGTCCACCGCATGTATCGGAAAACGAAGAAATACGGGTAACAGTTTCTGACAGATTACACAAATACTTCGAAAGGCAAGATCCTATTTCTGCACTCCCCTTACTCCCATGAGTTTCGTCCCAAACGTAACAGTAGCCATCGCCGTTCGATGCATCATAAATTGTGAAATTGTACACGTTCAGGTGATGCTTGTAATAAATTTGGCTGTCCCCGGCATATGGCACTGAAAGAATAGCTTGAAGATCAAATGAAATGGATCTGAAGGACTCTCCCTTCTCTCGTATTGCTTTTGTTTTATCTTCTTCCTTCATGTCCATTGCATCCTTTTCTCTTTTCTCATGATTTTCGTACTCTTCTTGTAAATGCTCCTTATCATTATCATTTGCATTATGAAATGCATTGCACTGTGAGCATTGATCTTGTTTTGGAATAAAAAAATCTAGTTGGGGGTCATACGAATGAAAAATTGATTGATACACATATCTCGATACCGGTGAGATATGTCTTTCAGTACAGAACTCGTCTTTGTATAATCTGTACATTACAGAGATATTCAAATCTGGTGATAGGTAGAGCTTTGATGAGTCACGTCGACAATAATGGGATTCCACTCGTGTAAAGGAATCAATATGTTCTTTAACCAGTTTTGTTGACTGATCGGAAGTAATATTATGTGGTTTGCTGTTAATTCTTTTATCATTTCCAACATATAATCCACTGTCACTGAGGTTTTCAACACACTTCTCGACAACACGGTGTGAAAAGGCAAAAGTAGCGCAAAAAAAATTTAGGCATACTCTGTGCCTTGCTCCCTTAGAATCTCTTAGGAAGTAATGCCTTGAAGTCTGCTTATTTTTGGTTACAGGATTATTTTTCTTTCTTTGAACTGGTACGTTTTCAAGCAGCGAACTCAAGTATATTTTTTGACGTACATAATCACCTAAATTATAATATTCTGAACAAAGGAGTTCTCTCTGAACGTCTGAAAAATTCTTGTTGCACTTAAATCGACACTTTGAGCCTTTTACTTCTTGTGGCTTCTTCTCAGGAACTTCATTTCCTCTACGATTTACATACTTCTTTCCGCTTAACCTTTGATGTTTCACAACTAACCTTTTCCAAAGAGCCCTCTCTGCTTTCCTTCTTCTTTTCTTTGGAATATCACCTTTCCCATTTAAATTTTCTTCGACTTCCTGGTCATCGTCTTCATACTCAGTTTGTTCAGAATTACTACCTTGCTCTGAAGGTACATAAGAATTCGAAGAATCAGAAAAAGGTTCAGTAGGTTCGGAATGAATGGAATCATTCAATGCATTTTGTTGCTCTTCATTTTGCTCCAGTTGAACTAAAATTACTTAAAAGTCACAAACACGTATAGGCAATGGATTATAAAAAAATTCACCTCCGTTAATATTATCTTCCTGTATGTCTAACAGCTGTTCTAGTTCGTTTCCATTGTCGCCACTCATAGCTATAAAGCAAATAATTTGTAATGCAGAAAAGTATTACGGCAAACTTTGTTTAACTACCTAAATCGTCCATAACCAACTCTTCCTGGGAGGTAAATGGTTGATATGCATCTAAATGCTGTTGTAATTCTCTTTCACAGGAGATACTCATAACTGTAAAATATAATTCGGAATTGCTAACACAGGTAAGTCTCGTAGCATACATTCTTTAAGTACCTGAATTGCCTGTAACCAGCTCATCTTCAAAGGTTAGTGGTTTACATACTTCTACACTTCCTTCTGATACCTGTGGTTTATCAGAATCTAACAAAAATCAACAAGTTTTAAGTGCATTATTTACGAAGAGTTATTTATGGTTACCTACCTCTAGAGTTTGCTATTTGTGCCAGTGCCAATTGTACCAGCTTTCTAGCTTTTGATGACATTGCATTAACGGGGTTTGTAAGTACAGGTCAACTGCTAAATGGTGCACAATTACTTCACAACGTGCAATGTGGCAACAGATAACACAACCTCACTTCCAGAAAAAATGATGAAGCACAAATGTGTTAAGTGACCACTTACCACCTGCTATTTTTTATTTCACAAAGTCTCGAATGTGGTAAGTGACTTTACAACCGATGTGTTAGGAAACTGCAAGTTATAAGTACTTACAACATCTGAAAGGTGGCGTCACCTGTCCTAAGTATGAGTTTCTACTTACCACATTTGTGCACAAGAATCTGCAGCTCTTGTGCTATCAATTGGTGCACTTAACTCATTTTGACCAAAATTGCACTTACCACATGTGTGCGCTATACCATCGATTTGTTCTCTTGTCCGCCAATTCATAAATGACCAGTTCGTACCTAAAATATTTTTTAGGTCTTCCACGAAGTAGCCATTAAAATGTTCAACCCGTTGAGTTCCTAACTCCCTACCTTACCTTCTAAGTAAATTTTCCTCTTGATTTCCCCAATTAGGTACTAAATTTTTTTGATTTCAGTAATTAGTACCTCAATTTAAATTATTCATCACTTTAGAACGTAAACTTAAACTTCCAACATTTTGCTGACATTTGCGATTCTGACGTTTGTTTGACAACTATTTGTGTCGGCGGTTACGTCTCAGAATGTCGTCATTGAGAGAAGAAACAACTGCGACATACGTCTCGGTCTTAATTCATGCGAAAATAGTCGATGAGGAAAGATGCTTCTTTTAAAATCCGAACTGTATGTGATATTGTGCTATCAAACTGACAAATTTTTAATTTTTATCTGTCACATTCATTCAAAGCTGTTGCACCCAGAAAAACTAAAAAAAATCGTCGCAACAGCTATTCGTGATCTGATGGATAAAAATTGCTAGCAAATTCGACCTACTTTTTGTAGTACACAGTAGGTACGATTCAAAAGTCTTGTCTTCTCATAAATTTTGAATGGCATGGCACAACCAAATTGGGGGAAATTTCATGGAAACTACGATAATATCTGACAGTTGACTTCCGAAAAAGGACGGCCTAGCGCGAAGCCGAACGATAAATCAAGCCGGAACGTAGCGGCCGTGACGTACTAATCGTGGCCAACTCGGTACAGACGGTCGGTGTTCGTGGCGTGGAAATAATGCTAGTTTACCAAAATATTCAATAACAACAACTGGACTTTTGAAATTTTTATTAAGAGAATATCTAATTAAATATACCACAGTTTCAAAGTTATTTGATGTTAGAAATCGTCATTTTTAAAACCAAGATAGGGACACGTAAGTCATTTTTCTTTAACTCGAACCTTTTAAAAGTTATAAATGGCGAAACTTGAAAAATGACGATTTCTAACATCAAATAACTTTGAAACTGTGTGACTTAGACCCAATGTACGGTTAACAAAGTGGCACTTAAATTCAACAAAGAACTCCAAAATGCGATCAAATACAGGGTGTTCCATTTAAAAAACAGAGTTAGGCACTGCGCAGAAGAAATGGGACAACCTGTATAATTGAAAATAATTTTCAGTTGCAGCAAAGATGGAACATTACAAGTTTTATTAAAAAAATTTCCCGTAAGTTCAACGGGTTAGCGACTATTGACCGACGCGCGCGTAGTGGACTACCCTGTATATAATTATATGTAGCAATAATGTGTACCTCACATGCAAAAAAATTTGTTTTGTTGTTTAATTCTCTTCGAAGTTTAACTGCAAAATGATAAAAGTTGATATTTGGTAAGTTTGATAAAGATATACCTTATTAACCTTTGTAACAGCTTTGTTTGTATCTGAAACTGTTCTGTGATCTGAAGAACGTTTCCTTGCCACTGCGCCTGCTGCATCGTCCTCATGCAGTTTCTTGGGGTGTAAAAAGCTGCATTCATTTCTTCGTCACTTAAAATTAAAATACTCACTGAGCTTGGCAACGCTCAGGTGTGATTTCCGAATGCCAATTGTCAACATTTCTTCATAATCTTCGTTTTCCTGGCTTGGCAACACTTGATATGAAAAGTCGCCCAAATGGCGACTTGCAATGGAATAGTCACCCCCACAAACCACCCCAAAACCGCCCCCTAAAAGCACCCCTAAAATCCACCTTCAAAAATCGGCCCCAAGAACCACCCCTAAAAACCACCCCCCAAATCACCCTCAAAACACCCCTAAATACCACCCCTAAATAACCCCCAAAACCGCCAAAGAAAACCTCCTTTAAAACCATTTCTAAAACCACCCCCTAAACTGCCCCCAAGAACCCACTCCTCCACCCACGCCTAAAAACCATCCCTAAAAAGCACCCCTTAAAATCACCCCCTTAGACCACCTAAAACCAAAAATAAAAACCATCCCATAACCTCCCTAAATACCACCCCTAAAATCACCCCCGAACCGCCAAAGGAAACCTCCCCTAAAATCATCCCCAAAACCATTCCTAAAAACAACCTCTAAAAACCACCCCTCAAAACCACCCCCTAAAACCCCCAAAACCATTCCTAAGAACTACCCCCATAAACCTCCTGTACATCCACCCCTAAAAACCACCCCAAAAACCACCCCCCAATACCATTCCTAAAAATCACCCCCAAAATCACTCCCAAACTACCTCTAAAAACCACCCCTAGAACAACCGCCAAAACCACACCCGAAACCACTCTTAAAAATCACATTTAAAACCAACCTCAAAAATCACCCTCAAAAACCACCCCTAACAACCGCCCCTAGACCACCCCCAAACCCACCCCTATAACCACCCCTACAAACTACCCCTGTCGCGTCTCTTTTAAATCTAATAAGTTCAGATCCGCCAGGCTCTCGCATTTAGTCGCTAGCGCTCGGGTCTGTTTCGAATAAATGCTGCAAATGAATCAAGAAATCGAACTCCATACTACGAAAATAAAAACATTTTCAATGTTAATAAAGATGCAGTTCAGGCTCTTCATTTGTGTTATTAATTGACCTTTGACTTTCCAATTCTTCACCCATCATTTGATATGTTCACGCATCAAATTCTCAATTACTTTCATAAGTTCTGAATCACACTGTGAATTTTGCTGAAAACGAAATTCTACTGCTTCACGAGGATCCACAATAAATAGTTGAGAGTTGACCATAACTTGGAATCTCATTGAAAGCTGGGTACAGTGCTGTATTTATTTGATAATATATTTATCCTTGTATTTTAAAAACAAAATGAACCTCTACATGTTCAATTAAAATTTACCAGATTATCAAAAGAAAATGTACTGTTCTACTGCTATAATTTCGGTTATGATTAAAAAAGTTATTCGATTTTGAATGAGAACCATTGAATAACTCTAGGACTGCAGGATTTAGCAATTTACATAAACACGTCCGTGCATAATCAGTTGCCTATTCCACTGGTTGATGCTAGGAACATTACTTTTACAACGACAACAAACATGACAGTTCAGACGTACGCACTTTCGGCGATCGGCTCCCGTACGTATTAAAAAGAGACGGAAACGAAAAATCTGACCTGGCTAGATCGAAACGGGTTCGTCCCTATCGCGCAATTGCAAAGATTCATGTCGATTTTATATTGGGATACCTCTCAATTACATACTTAGAGCACCTAAATTATTTATTGTGTTGTAATAAAGATACATACCTATCGGTGAGCGCAGAAGAAGAAGAAGAAGAAGAAGAAGAAATAGTTCTGTTAATATGCTCTTAGCATATTTTTGTTTAAAGTTCAACATGAACAAGACGAAAGCGGAAGGAAGGCCTTTCTAGTAGAATTATTATAAATATCTGAAGGAAACTTTTTTTTGCTGCATTCACGAGTTTCAGTTTTTACATATTTCTCAGTTTTACTGTCATATTATTTTGATTTTTAAATGTATTTAGTTTCGTTAATCGTTTGTTACGTCACCGATGACGTAACGTCGCAATGGAGGATAGGCCGCAGCTATACTCAAAGCCGAAGATGGGCGTGGGCTAATAACAGAAAGGGGCGCCAAGGAGTTGTCGACAGATCCTCCAAAATACTTACGCAACACGCAGTGGCTACAACTCCTAAGAGCCACTGGTATACAAAAGGGGGTAACAAAACAAAAAAAAAAAAAATACGTAGTCAAAATGGTCAATTTCAAAAGTGTATATTAAACAAAAAAAACTGGTAAATGAAATGCGGAAATTACAAATCGAAATAATTAATTAATTAAAAAAAAATACAGAAAGGTTAATTAGCAAATTACTTATAGTGACGCGAAGCACCCGGTACTAACGCTACGCTCTCAAAAAAAGAACAAGAAAAATAGGCGCCGATGACACGGTAAATACGCAACACGGGTGAAGCTCCACTCGCGCGGCGCACCGACGGGTCTATCACACGCACGCTACCTAAAAAAAACGCAATGAGGCGCAAACGGGAGTATCGGATGTAACAAAATCACGACACAAAAAAAAAACAATTAATTGAATTGAATTTAACAAACTAGCTACAAAAATATGTGTAATGAAATTGACACAAAAACAACCGTGTTACCAAACTGAACTACTAACCAAATGAACTAAGCAAATTGACAAAAAAATACTGTATAATGAATTAATAAAGTGACAAATAAATGAATTAAACTATAACTAAACGGGGTGGTCACAAACAAGCCGTGCCAGGCGCTAAATAAACCAGCCGCTGGACACGAGGATCCAAACGGGCAGGCGACACAAAAACGGTAGAAAAATACCAAAATTTCTGACCTTACAGATGGTTGAAGGAGGTCAGCTGCTTTAAAAAAAGTCTTCGGGGCACGTGCAGCAGTCAGCACCAGGAGGCGAATACGGCGCTCCTCGATGGAGGCAAATCAGTTGATAAAAATTAGACCCCCAAAAAAAACCCTAAAATATAACATAACCGAATCAAGAAACAAAAGAGTAGAAGGGAAACACGGCACTTAGATGATTGAAGATTTAAATAAATGAAAGAAGGAAAAATATCTCGCTTACCTCGTGGGTTTTTTGCCAAAAGCACGCCAAACTTCAAAATGTGAGTTTAAATCCCTTAGAAAGGCCAGACGACGATTCCAAATCCAAAAATAACGATGAATCGAGGTCCCAAAATAGGTGATTGGAGAAAATCCCAACGAAAAGGCTAGCACAATCAAAAATTGCCAAAACTCTCCAAATTACCCTACACTACACGTCGAAGCACAGCATGAGAAAGACAAGATTGTACGGAAATCGGAAATCAAAAAAAAGCGCGCACCGAGAAGATAGTGCGAGTCGGTTCATGAAAAATTACAAGTACCCAAATTTCCCCTAGAAACTCAAAAATTCCAATAGCGTCAATGAATGGGGGGCAATAAACCGAATAAAAGGAGGCTAAAGAAGACTTACCGACCCTAAATAAAGCAAGATAAAGATAATAGAAACCCTCTAGAGACACAGCAAGACGAAAGAATATAGTATAAGAGACGTAAAGGAATCAAAGACTCAAGACGGAAAGGAAAATTAGATCGGCACGCCACTGACCCTCCGAACATAAAGAAGGGGATCTAAAAATGCCCTACACGGATGACAGTGACAGAAGCGAACTAACCTAAAATATCCTGACAAGGGATCATAAATAGATGCCTAAATAACAAAGTTATGACAACAAATCTCCTTAAACAAATTCAGAAGACTGAAAACATCAAAAATAAGCAACATTCAGCCTAACTAACCAGAGAATTTCGCCGGCAGAGTCCAGGTTCGAGGTAGGTGACAAGAATGAAAGCACAGAATAAAGGAACATAAACACATCAGCTGAAATACGAAAAATAGAAACAAAAAGGTAAGTGGAGCAAATTCAAGAACTGAGAGTGAAATATTCTAGGTAGAAAGCTGTTAAAATTACCAAAGAAGAGACTTGGGGAAGAAATCAAAAACCAGGGACAGACTCAGATCGAAAACTTAAGAGATAGATAGCCAAGAGGGTCAACAATGAAAGTACCTACAGAAACATTGATAGGAAAATCAGAACACATGAAAAGTATCTAAATAAAAGGTGTTAGGGAAAATTTCAAACGTAACACGTTTCATAATGTTAATTGTTGCTAACAGAAACAGTAAGATATAAACTTTACTAAAAGGTGTTGTTTAACTGCTGCTGGATTCGATCTGAAACTGTCCGTGTTTCCCGCTGCCAGATGAGCGCTTAAACGTTCGGCGCTACTGGCAGGTATATTTGGCGTTAATTCTGTGAACCTCTTAAAATAATGAATTAGATTTAAAGTGAACAAGCTTTCCTAAATTTCATGCCGATTAATAATGTGAAAATCCACACACCTTCGAATGTTTTCCTGAAATCTGAAAAAGCTGAAAAATTTACATTTCCTTTATTGTTTCTATTTATCTTGAGAAATGCTTACCTAGTCGCATGCGAGCAGCTTAATTCCAAATAACTGCATATAGCCATTTTTACGAAAATACTTGACGTTTAATAATTTCATGCAGGTACCTATTTGCCCTTTAATAATTCAGATTCCAAGGGCTTATAAAATAATTTAATGGGATATAAATATCAATCACATGAGGGCTCATTTTAATTTCCGCATATGGGATTGACACAGGCAACCACGGGATGATAAACTATTCATTCTTTGAGGTCGACATTGTCATGAATTCATTGCATTCATACTCTGAAATTGATTGGAACATTTTATTCGTCTTACAGACATATCTAATCTTACTAGACGTAATTAAGATTGATGCACGCTGTTTTTTAATTCGACTAATAATGTTAATCTATATTTTCTGCTGATAAAGTGATTATCCGCTTGACCTGTTTCCTAAGTTCTAACTAGCAGGTATAGTAATAATTGTAAAACAAAAGTCAAGCAGCATAATCTTCCTTATCTAGTTCGTGTGTCTAGACGGATTTGTCAAACTCGAAGGGTACGTAGGCAGTGTATTTTAAAGCTCTAGTGAATTATTATTAGGCTAGAACATGAAAACAGGGCAGCAGTAAACAAGAGTTTATTTTTGAACTGCCTACGTATTCAGTTTGCTGTTTAGGAATACAACCGTAAATATTGGAATCAATTTTTCCCAGAGTTTACAAGTATCCTTTTGTTTCTATTAATAGGTACAGTTATTTTCAAACAAGAGAGAAAAAATTAATAAATAAATAGCACAGGTTGAAGCACAATACTTTTCAATGTTGCACTTTACGCTTTAAGGTTCTATAAAAAAATGCGTTGTAAAATTATTTCACTTGTTTAATACTAATATTACCATTGTGCCTCGGGCTACCTACTTCTGAAACTAACTTCCTTTCTGTATATCTTAGCTTATTCCTGCCCCCCACCCAAACGTCTAATAAATAAACAATCCAAGCATGGTGGTCTTAGGTGTATAATTATTGTATTGCCTGGTAAATTCTCTTCTTTGTGGCATTTCTTATCACTTTACTTCACCATAAACCTTTGAGCTGTTTGACTGATTTTCCTTCCTGAGCTATTCTATTTCTATATCTCTTTCACAATTTTGATGTTTATCAAATATTGCTCCAAGATATTTAAATTTATCACAGTTCTTGTATGCTCATCCCACAAGTCCCCCCTTTAATTCCGACCACCAAATATTCGGTTTTGTGGACATTCATCTCCAGACCCCAACTTTCGTACTCGCTTTAAATTTTTGATCATAATCTGGTGATATGGCAACTTAGCCATCAAAGAAAAGTAATTTTCGTCAATTTTTACTCCCATGGTCCAGGTATTCATCATCCACCGCTCGACAACATAAGTTGCGAATATTTTAAGCAGGACTGGCGACAGGCTGCATCCCTGGAGCAGACCCTTTGTAGAGTGAATGACTTGGATACCCAAAATACGTGACGACTAAAATTGTCAGCTAATTTACTGAATAGCTCTCGAAAGGACATATTTTGCGCAAACTAGGTACATTTCCTATAAGTTCTTATTTTACTCCACCACTGTCTTCCCGTTATGCCAGGGTAATTTTAGATCATTAAGTATGTAGGTACCTACTCAAATCTAAAAAGTTTATCTTGCTTCCATCAGGTCACAATGTGACGTGATATGATCATAGCTTAAGAAATTCTTATAGCTCCGCCACTTGGCCATCCCCACAGAGTAACGAGACGATCCGGCGGACTGGAGCCGGAATGAAGAGAACTCATTTCGTAGTTGGAGCCGACAGGAGATAGAACGAGCGGTTCTGGGGCGTATTAAGAGCAATTTTTGCGGGTTTATAGGCTGTTGAGTTGTTGCCCCTGTATTTCAGTTATTAATGTTGTACTTTTAGTGACTGATATTTTTGTGTTTGAACAATGGGCAAAGGAAGGAAAAGTTGAGTTGTGCAGCTTTTGGGTGCTTAAATAATTATAATAATTGTTCCTATAGTTCCTCAATTTTCCCAAAGAGGAAAATAGGTAAATCATAAACGTAATGCATACTGTATAATTTGGAAACATTCTTAAATATTTTTGCAGCCGAGCAGTAGATAAAGTCAGAAAAATATGAGTGCCCATCTGGAGATTTGTTTTCTGAAATATATTTTTTAAGTTTTAAGTGGAAATGGAAATTTAATATTAAGTGCAATCTATGTGCAGTAAGGGAACTTGGACTTACTTTATAACAGTAAATTGTAGATCGTGCAAATTTTGAATATTAGATTACATAATTCAAAAAATGTGTTGAGTTGAGAGTTGTGTTCTGTTAGATATTATTTATTTTACTTTTATTTATTTTTATTAATAATAATCAATGAATAACAGAATACCTTTAACAGTTATTTATTTATATTTCCGTTATTTCCAAAGTAAAAATAAAATATTTCACTCAATTCTGTGGTGCCCGCAAAATTTTTAAATACGGCTCCTGCTGGTTTTGCCACCTGCAAAGTTAAAAGCGCGTCGCGGTCTCCCCACCATCGCGTAAGAAAACTGGCCTCGCATACATCAAAGGAGCCGCTCGAGAGCTTCGGAGCTATACTTGGTTAGGCTATGATATGATGTTAATGAGTTCTGGTAACTTCAATAATTTTAAGAAAGGTGTTTCTACTCCTTTACATTTTTCGCTGTACGAAGAACCGACCACGTTGATTTTCCTCAGTATCTTGTCTGTCAACTAAAACTTCTGTCAGTCGATTAAGAGTCCGGCAAACCCCTTTAAAATGAACCCGAAAACTGACTTCGTAGTGCTATGCTCATTTCTAAACGGTGAAAATTGAAGTGTTGAATTTTTGACAGTTTATAAACGAAACTTTATTTTATGTTTCCATTGAAAGAAAATTTAAAAATTTAATCTTAGAAAGTGTCAGTTCACTCATGAAATTGACCAATTTCACGCGTGCATAGCGCCAAAAGATTTACAGTTTTCGAAAAATTGTTTCAATGGCGACATAAAGTATACCTTCTTCTACTATAATCAGGCTTTCGTGTTGCTAAATTTACTAGGATGAAGGTGTAATCATGGTAGAGCGAGAGCGCTGCAAACGCTAAATATGGCTTGGTATGTGCTGCCGCCCGGTGTCGACTGAGCGTAAACTCAGAGCGGTGTTGTCTCATTTACTAGGTACCGAACGCGCGGGCTTTGGATGTGCGTTGTTCTTGTGTCTATAAATGTGTTTAGCGCGACGGTGTTGCAACACAGCTGATAGTTTGCTCCGATTTCTAACCGATACCTCACCGACCCGATGCCCCGCAGGTGTAACTTTTGATCTGCTTTGCCGGACTCTTAACAGTGCTTTTCATTAAATTGTTGCTTCAGCGTGTGAAGTAACGAAACGAAGGATGCGTTAAGGAAATAGCTAGGTATTTCATCCAACTTACGTATCAAACCTTCCACGTTTCAGATTTAGAAAAATATGAAAAATACAGGACATTGACGAAATGTATTGTCTCACCGTATTTGATAGGTATTTCCAGCTGCCAACAACAACAATAAATTTTGTTTCACATGCGTACATTTAAATGACATCTTAGCTAAACAGCGTGCTATTGGTCATGACGCCACATTATAGCAGAAAATGTTGCTGCGTTTATATCTGCCGCATGTGCTTCCGCGTTGTAGGGATTGTGGATTATTTATGTTATTGGAGTTTAAATTGTGTTAAAACTTGATAATTATTCAAATTTTCCAATATATTATCGCGAAGGTCGATTCACTAATAGTGGCCAAGTTAGTCGACACCAATTCCCAGTTTTCTGTGGCCGAAATCCGTGGAACAAAAACTCAACGGTAAGACTCAAAAATATATTTAGTTGAAAGGTGCACTATTAATTGTTAGACAAGACCTTGTATGCAGAATTCCACTATTATGTCTGATAATGGAAAATACCAAACATAACCCCACATAACCATTTTTTTAATACTTTTCTATTTGCAAGTTTCGAATGTGCATGGAAAACCTTATGCCGCACTTCCACTGAGCGGACAGGACAAAAACAAAACAGGAACTGTTCGTTTGTACAAAAACAGGTACAGATTTGTTCGTCAGGACTGTTCGTGAACAGTTTTGTTTTTCTCGGACTTGTGTTTCCACCGAACGGACAAACGAATATTCTGTTTTGTTTGGTTAGGCGGTCGTACTAGAAAGACTTTCGGGCAGTTAAATATGTGGCGGGTAACAAGAACAGGAAGAATGCCAGCTTTTCTTTTTGATGGGTGCTGAATATATTTTATTACAGAATAAGAAAAGAAAGAAGCTTTGATTTTGGATAAAACCATCGCTAAGAAGAGATGAAAATGTTACTACAAGAATATACCTACAAGATTTAAGAGAGGACGACATTGGCTTAAGTGGTGAACTAAGATCTAGTTTCAAAAACTTTTTAAGAATGTCCAGCATGGACTTTGAAAACTTACTGTGTTTAATCAGCCCCATTATAAGTAATAAGAACACCAACTTCAGATATTCAATTTTGGCTCAACAACGTTTTGCTGTTACTATACATTAAATTCAGAAAAAAACACGTGGGGGTACTCGAACGGGAACATCTGTTTCGACCAAAAGGACTGTCTGCAGACAGTTCACAGACCCTTTGATGATTACCGACTTTCGCCGGGACTGTGTTCGTGTTTGTAAAAACACAAAAATGGACAAAATTGTCCGGAAAGTGTTACACGAAGTCCGCGAACAGTTCGCATTTTGTCCTCGGACTGTCACAAGCGGACCGAGTTCCTGTTTTGTTTTTGTTTTGTCCGCTTAGTGGAAGTGCGGCATAAGACCACTTGTTTCGTTCTTGTGGGACTCATCAGTACGGTGTCTTGCCATACGTACTCGAAACATGCAAAATTATGTGTGATATTGCTTGGTATACTGTTTTCCATGCACGTTCAAAACATGCAATATTGAAAATCTTTCAACACACATACTCCTACTTGTATGAGAACGCAATACGTGGAGATATAAGGGTGTTCCAAGTCCAATGATATGTTTGGGTAGCACTCCGTGTAAAATATAGTATTACACGAAAATCTGGATTTCGTTCTCTAGTTCAAAACGGGGTACTTCTCCGAGAAGTAGTTGTTCGAACGTTCCAGTACCACTCAAACAAAAAAACGGCTATACTTGGGCCTTGGGCCGCCCAACAGACGGAGTGATCACCCTGGAAGAACGTGCTCTAGAGGGGCCAATATTAATTTATGACGACCGAATTGGAGTGATGCGACTTCGTTGGGTCTAAAGAAAGCGCATCAATGCGGTTCTGTCGTCCTAAATTGATAGTGGTCCCGTCTAGAGCTCATGTTTGCAGGGTGATCACTCCGTCTGTTGGGCGGCCCAAGTATAGGCACGTATGTTAATTTAAAATTAGTAGGTATTTGGCAATTTTTTGAAATGTTATACCCGAATATTATGTAATGTTCTTGAATACCTACTTAATTGATTGACTCGCATCAAAACGATCTTGACAAACAAATACACTAGTGTTATAAAATTACTTAGGGTCTCTTCTAAGTAACTGAATCCGCTTTCTTCTCATTTGCAAATCGAGATGGTACGCTAATAAATATATTTATTTAT
This sequence comes from Xestobium rufovillosum, assembly GCA_963966045.1. Classification (NCBI taxonomy): domain Eukaryota; kingdom Metazoa; phylum Arthropoda; class Insecta; order Coleoptera; family Ptinidae; genus Xestobium; species Xestobium rufovillosum. The sequence goes on along the minus strand of OZ014493.1, from coordinate 17,290,121 downwards.
TATGTACTGTATGAGTCATCAGGTCATTACTTGACGACCCGCTAAAGCGGAGAAATGAAAAAGTCCGATTCTGATGTCAAAATGACGTTACGTGTTTTTCTGTCCTGGTTGTTGTCCGTTTTAAGCCATAAAATTATGGAAACTCCAGGATGGGGCAGGATGGAAAGGAAAAAGTGTGGGAAGCAAAATACAAGCAGCAAGGTATTGAACGTTAGTGAAACGGTTGATAATGTAATTCCCTAAAATGAAAAGGTGCATATAATGGACAGTAGAAAGAAGCGGAAGATATTACTATGGAACATATTCTCAAAACACGTTTACATTCTGCTATAATAAAAGCAAATTAAAAGTAGCCCCATTATGCCCTTTGTGAGAAAAACAGTCTAATCTTATTCCTGCAAATTTGCATTAATTACCCATAGCTGTCAACTTTTACGATAGTGCGGCTTTTGTTGCACTTCATATTTAATGAGCACAGGAAACACCCGCATAATAAAATTGCATGTAGTCGTAAATTACTTGTTTGTAGGAATTTTGCAGTAATCTTTATAAGCAACGTAGCAAAATACTTTAAGAAATCCGACCTATAAAACAAGTTAAGCCCTAGAAACCATTAAAGGAATCAGCGATTATCTCTATTGATTTTATGTCTAATCTTATATCTTACTGAAGCTAAGGGGTTGTCCAGCGCACGAACCGTTAGGTCCGCACTGCTCTCTGAGATTTGTGCCCGGATATTGTATCCATTGGTCAGACTGCAGTAGCTATTAGTGTACTACGATATATCGGTAGAATGTCGCAGACATTGACAAAGTCATAACCATAAACATTTCCTAAGAACAAATTATTGTTGACCGTTTAATCTGAGAGTAATTAATTGCCTTCTACACAGGTTACTTTCGTTCATGCTTATTGACCGTATTTAGAAGTAGAAAAGTAGAATGCAGTTGTTTTCTTTCTTACTACTAACTAAGGGCACTCATTGTCTACTTTTGAGTTATACCAGGAAAGTAAGTATTGTAAAGTTCACTGAAAACAGAGAACAAGGAGGACTGTACATTGTTTGTATTATTCTGATCAATACAGTTTAATATTATTTTGGAAGTTCAATCCCCTAAGCCAAGATGGGCTTTAGATTTTGTGTACACGATAGGACTTGTTGTTTATTGTTTTCCATCGAGTACCTAGCTAATGTAGTTTTTTATTTACCACCGAAACCTAAAACTTTATTATCGTAAATTCAACTATACGTAAATGCAACATTTTCTTAATTAAATAAACAGAAGGTAATATTAACAGATGGCACTAAGTGTAACAAAAATTATCAGCTCTGCTAATCAACGCTTTATAACAATGAAATTCAATTGCTAACTGTAGGTCATCCAATGATCCAATACCGGGATTCCGGGATACCGAATACCGGGATCCCGACCAATCATCGAAATGCTTTAAAATTCACCAGGAGGCTAACACCTGCTCGGCAGTCTGGAATCCGGCAAAGTTAAAAAATGGTTTCGCCATTTTTGATAAAAAAAGGTAGTGTCCCAAATTTAAATCGCCTCTTTCTGATACGACTATAGACAACCTTGCACTAAAAACGCACCGGTTTTTGTATATTTCTTTTCCCGTCTTTTATTTATTTGTCGGTTTTAGGCACTAACTTATCATTTAATGATGTGTAGATAATATAACATATAAATTAAGGCGAATGTACGGTAATCGAACCGTCGCCGGTTAATGTCGACGTATGTATGTATACCTATACATATACATGCATACACATACATACATAATATTATGTTCTTCGTGTTATCGAAAATGTCACATGTCTATCGCCTTTTGAAACCATATTTATACTATTTGCCTGGAGAATAAAAATATGTTCCAACCACAGCAAAAGGAGGTTATAGTTGAACAACCTTTTGCTGCAGAACTCCTGTTCAATTGGAAATTACGTAATGAAATCTAGCCAACCCCGAGATAATGAAACTTTAACTTCGACAATCGAAATCCTCCTATAATAAAGCCAATCTTTTAACGAAATTGTATCACAATAAATAGGGTGTATTAGTGTAATACCTAGTGAGAGTGTGCTTCTTACAGCAGCTTCTCAATTAATTCCATTGTTATGAGGCATTAGTCGTCGATCCCCGTCAATTGAACCCCAGGCTTGGGATCGGGAACTACAGTAGGATGCTCAAATCTTCCGAGGCATTTGGTTCCCTCGAGCTAACAATAACACGGCCGATTAAATGTTAAATACGATTAATGTGAATTGTTTGTAAATACCGGAACGTATGGAATAGGGGAAACGGCTCATTTCGCTTATTATGACAGCATTTTTGAACTGTGCTGCAGGATTAATGGTTGAACGTTAGATCGGTACTTTGTAATTTTTAACATTGAAAATGTGACGGTATACGGCAGTCCCACCAATAGACTGTTGGAGGGCAGAGTATGGATACACAACGCTATGCACGTGAGTGTTACCAAAATTTGAGCAGATTTGGTGCCAAACAAAGTGGTGATGTTTAGAGTTCATTGAACTCAAAATAAAGAAACAACAGTAGTTAGAAAATGAGAGCCTCAGGCCAGGCCATCGAGTTCTCCAGGTGCCATCGAGTTCTTCGGCAGTGACCTTGAAAGAGACCAGAGGCTGCTGAAGGAGTCGTTGCGTCATCCGAAGAAGTGTCTTCAGCAGCGGCATCTGCAGCAGCCTCTGGTGTCTTTCAAGGTCATTGCTGAAGAAGTGTGCATGTCTTCAGCAGCGTCTGGTGTCTTTCAAGGTCATTGCCGAAGAAGTGGGCATGTCTTCAGCAGCGTCTGGTGTCTTTCAAGGTCATTGCCGAAGAAGTGGTCTTCAGCAGCGGCCAGGCGCATGCGCCGGGGCTATTCCTCAGGTCAGTCCACCCAGTTCTTCGGCAATGACCAGAGGCTGCTGAAGAAGGGCCTCTGGTGTCTTCGGGGCCTTTGGTTGTGGCTCAGGCGCCTGCGCCGGGGCTTAAAAAGTGCGCGTGTTGCTCATTGTTGCGCAATGGAAGAATGTTCTGGAAATGCTGATGCAATAGTACGCAGATGTTGCAGAATTAATGTTTTTTCTTGGAAATTCCAACGTTTGTAATTGTTTACACTAAATAAATATTGTTATCAAAGTTTGAGAAAGAAACAATAGATTCGAAGTCGATAAGAGATGTTATGATTTATTGTTTTTATTATGATGAAATATTAATAGCTAAGAACGTTCTAGAAAAACCTTTCAACTTTGCCGACAGGAAATGTATATTTGTTTGGTTTGACTCCCACATTCTGCATGCTAATAAGTACATGTGCACTTAATATGTCGCAAACTCTACAAGATGATCGAGATTATTTTATACCCTGTTGTTTGTATTATTATAATAAAATCATTCTAGAACATAAAAAGTTTGAAGGCCACCGCCAGAAACATAAACACTCGATTGATTGTTGTTTTTGATAACTTCTGCATGTTACCAAAATTTTGCAAGCTCGGCAAAAGCTGAGAGATAAATAGAACGAATATAATTGCGAGAATTATTATTTAGTAATCACTTCAATAGTTTAGTTGGTTCCCACGGAATAGGTGCGGTAAAAGTTAGTTTCCCAATATGGATGTTGTAATTGGCCAAGATGATGTTGGAGATATTTTATTGTACCATTTTATCCTCCAAAATTTACCGGAAAATTTCAAAGTAAGTCCATTTGCAGTAATCATTTCTTTTATTGTTCAAGCATTCTGTTTATAAAACTCATTAATTATAATTTCATTATATGTAGTTAAAAAGCTCACGTATCTGTTCCATAATTGTAAACTATTTTATATCTTTAGAACCAACCCAAAATGATTATGTGCGGAATTGTATCGCACATGGCAACGGAAACCGAAAATGTTTTATTTTCTGGACTATTCATGGAGAAAGAAACCAAGATAATTTTGTTGGAATCGTGCAGTGAACTTGTGGTCATTTGGGTCAATATTGTAAATCGTAAGTAAAGTATTTAGATTTTTTAATATGCAGTGATAGTAGATAAAAAGTGTGGATTTTGGACTTCCCAATTTTAGTAGTGGAAAATTGCCGATTTTATGATTCACAATTTTAGTAGTGGAAAATTAATTGTTTTTATAATGAATGAAGTTATTTCTTTGTTTGTCCGCCCGTTTGTTTGTTTGTTTGTTTGTCTGTCCGTTTGTTTGTCCGTTTGTTTGTTTGTTTGTTTGTTTGTTTGTTTGTTTGTTTGTTTGTTTGTTTGTTTGTTTGTTTATAATGAATGAAGTTATTTCTTTGTTTGTCCCTCCGTTTGTTTGTTCGTTTGTTTGTCCGTTTGTTTGTTTGTTTGTTTGTTTGTTTGTTTGTTTGTTTGTTTGTTTGTTTGTTTGTTTGTTTGTTTGTTTGTTTGTTTGTTTGTTTGTTTGTTTGTTTACTAGTATAATTTCGTAACTATGATTTTTCTCTTGTTGCAGCCAACGATGTATAAGCAGCGTCACGAGTTTGATTACACTATTTTATTATTTTAATGAATAAAATGTATTTTAATATAATATTATCAAATCATATTATGAACAGTATTATATTATTTTAATTGACAAAATGTATTTTAATATAATAAATTATATTATATAATTTACCGTATTCCATGGGAACCAACTGAACTATTGAATTGATTACTAAATAATACTCACCATTATGTTAGAATATTTGTTTGTGTGCTTTTCCAATAAATGTATGCTAGAAGCGTGATTTTTTTGGACATCAATAATTAGTATGATGGACAACTTCCCTCCGTGCCAGAAAAACAAAGATAAATTAATTTATGTAAGTATGTATTGCTTTAATCCATAAAAACATTACAAATAAAATTGTGCATTTAAGGAAGCGTAACGAATTTCACCTTGGACGTTTTAAATCCTTGTCCGGTTACTAATTCGCCTGCGAAAATTAAACCTCTGGGCTCTTTCAATACTTCACAAATATCAGATTCTGTTAAAATCCCGAATCTGGATGGTAGAAAGCATCGACAGTCTTGAAGTTCCACTAAGATGCGATCTCCATGACGTGTTTTCACTCTCCTCATTTTACGAATAGGATAGGGCACATCAATTGTCAGTGCTTTAATATCAACTGTTGGTATGCCGTCCTCACAGAGACTTAATTCGCTTAATGTTTCCATAATGCAATGCGAAAATAAGTAAATGCCACAATCACTACTTAATTTTTACACACTACTGCGACACTGATGCTGTCTTTTGACCATTTGAATTGTAGCCACGTACACCTCAGCTACTTATATAGGCAAAAAATAAGAAATATGTGAACAAATATGTTGTAATATTGCTATGGACCTATTCTGGGAAGTCATGTTTACTTAAGTTCTGCCGAATTAAGCATAATGTTATCAGTTCGAATAATGATTATCGATCAAGATCAAAGACTTTCTCACCGCTTTGTTCTCGAACATTCCATTAAACAACGTTAAAAAAATAAACTCATGATTGTTTAAAGACCTTGTCAAAATAAACATGATTATCAATTCGAAAAATTTATGTCATTTGTCGATAAAGATCAAAGACTTCCTCGCCGCTTTGACACTAAATTAATTCTTAGAAGCGATAAAATTCAAGGTTTCTTCTGGAACTTTCGATTAACAAGGAGATAAGGCGTGACAGGCACATAAATTATTTGCACACGGCACTCAATTAATTCTTAGAAGCGATAAAATTCAAGGTTTCTTCTGGAACAATCGATTAACAAGGAGATAAGACGTGACACATACATAAATTATTTGCACGCGGCACTAAAGTAATTCTTAGAATTGATAACACTCAAGGATTCTTCTGGAATGTTCTGCGAAGATAAGAATCTGTATAAATAGAGTGAGATTGGGTGGCATCCGCCAGTTGTTTTATGACCGTTCTATAGTGATAAAGCAGTGTTGACATTACGTTTTGAGTTTCAACAAAGGACATAATATTTTGTGGTGCGAGTGATTAGGCAGTATTGACGATGGAATCGCAATCTGAAATACAGACACTATCATCAGATATGGTGAAAAAATTATTTGAAGTAAGTTTGTTTTCTTTGTTTCCACATATTTTTGCATGCGCTAATTCGAATAATAATTGACAGGTATGTGCTAATAAAAGGAGTTTGTCTGTGGAACAAATTCATTCTTTTTCGAAGATATGTAAGCGCATGCTCAGGACCCACTATAAATATTTGAAAACTGGTGATAAACTTACTCTCGGTCAGCGCAGACATGTAGAGTGTAACATATCAAATATTAAAGTGTGTTTAAATATAATACAAAACCAGAGGCACTTGGGTTCTGGAATTGCATCAAATTCAAATAAGAAGCGTTCTGGTCGAATTATTTGGAGAGACATCGCTTCGGCTTTTACCAGTAGAATAAGGACCGGTTTAATAATCAATAAGCGTCATACTGATCCAGATGCGTTCATTGAAGATTGTTACCATCTCATTAAGACGCGACTAAAGAATATATTAAAGAGAGAGGCTGCAGCAAAGGTCAACTTTAGCCTTTGTTGCACATTTAAACTGTGTGGACAAGGAGAGACTGCGGCTGAAGAGTGCAAATATTTTAATTCCAGCAATACAATAGTTACCGCTTCGTCTTTCTCTGATTCGTCCGAGATGGCAAATTGGTACAAGGAAGTAACGGATAAACTTAAAACCAAGGTACGTAATCAACTTATAATCTTAAGAGACCATATAGTTATTGATGTGTAAACATCTTAGTTCTCGGTAGTAGAACATCCTACAGCGCTAATTATTTGAAAACAGTAGTCTAATCAATGCCTACCCGTACGGAAAACTACGTGATGTGGGGTATCAAATTAAAGGACTCGACGAGGGGGATCGGAATATGGGGGTGGTTTGCTTTTAAGGCTTGACTACAATATAAAATGTTTCTTATTGTTTCATTATAAGCGTACATTTTTTCATGAAACCAATGCGCGACCTCATCTTCACAATTCAAAACGATACGAGCTCACTTGTTTACAAATCAATTCTTGTGTGGGCCGTGTCACTAACATTTTTTATTCATACTATTGCAGCTAGTGGAATTTTCTGCGAAAAACAGTGGCTGGTCCTTCACCCAAGTCATTTCGTTGGCCGTAAATATTAATAAATACAATCCACTGCGTGGTGGAACGTCCAGCTATTTACCACTGCCAGAAGTAATAGCTGCACGAAGGGCCATTGTCAATGTACGTAATACAGGTATGGCTTGTTTTTTCCACGCTGTAGTTTGTGCGATCTATCCCGCAAAGGAACATAGTTATCGAGTGTCAAGTTATCCAAAGTATACGGATGTTTTGGACACCACAGGTATTTCCATTCCGGTGAAATTGACAGACATTTCCAAGTTTGAAAGACAGAATAACATATCTATTAATGTGTTTGGATTAGACAATAAGTGTAACGTAATTGGTCCTTTGTATTATACTGAGGAAAAACGGGAAAGGCATGTGAATTTGTTATACATTACGAATGAGAATAATAGCATAGGGCATTACGCGTGGGTTAAAGATATGTCGCGTCTATGCTCACCTCAGTTTTCACAACACAACGGTCGGATTCACGTGTGCGATCGGTGTTTAGTCACCTTTTATTCCTTGGAAAAGTACGATAGACATATGCCAGATTGCTCGGCAAAAAAATGTCACGTCAAAATTACGCTACCAACGGAGGGGAATAATGACATTTTGCAATTTCAAAATTATTGGTTTAAAGAGCCGGTGCCATTCCTCATCGTCGGTGATTTTGAAGCATTCACCCGCCCAATTTCCGCATGTAAAAATGATCCCGACATTTCGAGTACGCTTGCATATCAGAAACACGAGCCGTATAGCGTTGCCTTTTACCTGATTTGTAACTATGACGATAGCCTGTCAAGGTTTGAGATTTATCGCGGAAAAGATTGCGTCAGCTGGTTTGTTTCGAAACTTCGAGAAATAGCTGCGGTTATAGAGCCAATAGTGACCGGAGACGTGGGTATGGAACCATTGAATGACATCCAGCTGCATGAATTTCAAACGTGCAACATTTGCCACATGTGCGAGAAACCTTTTGGTTTACTGGAAGAGCGAGTGAAAGATCACGATCACATAACGGGGAAGTACCGGGGACCTGCGCATGCGCAATGCAATTTGCTATATCGAACTTGCAGATTCGTACCCGTATTATTTCACAATTTGAGCGGTTACGACGGACATTTAATCATAAAGGAGTTGGCCTACGACACGGAACCAATTGATCTACTGCCCATAACGATGGAAAATTACATTTCGTTTTCGAAAAAGATGGGTGGGGTTAAAATGCGCTTTTTAGACTCGCATCGTTTCATACCATCGTCCTTAGAGAAATTGGCGCAGAATTTGAATCCAAACGAGTACAACGTAACCAGAAGATACTTTTCCAATCCGGAAAATTTACAGTTGATTTGTAGGAAGGGGGTGTTCCCATATGATTACGTGAACTCGTGGGAACGTCTGGAAGAAACCGAACTCCCACCGAAGAATGCTTTTTACAGTAAACTCAACGACAGCGACATTACGGAAGAGGACTATGCACATGCGCAGAAGGTTTGGCGGACATTTGGTTGTCAGACTCTAGCAGACTACTCCGACATCTACCTCAAACTGGACACATTAATTCTGACAGATGTAGTGAATAAATTTCGTTCCGTGTGTTTGGAAACGTATTCGTTGGATCCATTTCACTGTTTCACTTTAGCGGGATACACGTTTCAAGCAATGCTCAAGATGACAAAGGTCAAACTCGAACTGCTGACAGACGTGGAAATGATAAATTTTTTCGAACGTTCACTGAGAGGAGGAGTGGTTGTGGCAAACAAGAAATTTTCTAGAGCAAATAATAAATATATGAAAAATTTTGATCCGTCGAAACCGTCTAAATTTCTCTTCTACATAGATGCAAACAATCTGTACGGACACAGTTTGTCACAACCGCTGCCGTACGGAGGGTTTGCGTGGTTGGAGGACAGTGAGATTGCCGTGATCGAGCAGCAGCTATTGGAGGAAAAATACACCTTATTCGAAGGGGATCAAGAGTATGGGTATGCGCTAGAGGTGGATCTGGAGTATCCGGAAACAATACATGACCATCACGCGGACTTCCCCTTCTGCTCAGAACATCGCACATCAGACCTATCCAACCAATCGAAACTGATGCTAACCCTTCACGATAAATCTCGATACGTTATCCATTATAGAAATCTACAGCAATGTTTAAATCACGGTTTACTGTTAAAAAAGGTCCACAGAGTTTTGCGATTTAAGCAATCTAAATGGCTCAAACCGTACATAGATCTGAACACGAAATTACGAACAGAGTCCAAGGATGAATTTGAAAAGGATCAGTACAAATTCATGAATAATGCAGTGTATGGGAAAACAATTGAAAATATTAGGAAACGGCGCGATATCAAATTGGTGACGCGTTGGGATGGTAAATGTGGCGCGACGTCTCTGATAGCAAAACCCAATTTTAAGAACTGCGTGATATTTTCGGAGAACTTGATGGCCATTGAATTACAAAAGACAGAAATAGTCTTCAATAAGCCAATCTATGTGGGATTTTGCGTGTTGGAGTTGGCAAAAGAACTGATGTACAAATTTCACTACGACTATGTAAAAGAACACAAAAATTTAAATGCCTCGCTTTGTTACACGGATACGGACAGTTTTATTTACGAGTGCTGCACTGACGATTTATACGAAATAATTAGAGCCGATGCGAAGGATCATTTTGACACTTCCGGCTATCCCCCAGGGAATCCCTACAATATTCCGCCGGTAAACAAAAAAGTCATTGGCAAGTTCAAGCATGAATTGGATGGTAAAATTATTATAGAGTTGGTAGCACTAAAACCGAAAATGTACTCTATTCTGTGCGAGGACGACGCTATTGAAATTAAAAAATCCAAGGGAATCGGCCGTTCAGCAGTCAAGGAGTTGACGCATAACGACTATAAACGAGTATTATTTGGCAATTTGAAACTTCAGGCCACCTTTAATTCGATTCGATCGAAAAATCACGAGCTCTATTCGTACGAGATTAACAAGAAAAGTTTGTGTGCCGAAGATGACAAACGCCACACGCTCGATGATGGTGTAAACACACTACCTCTCGGGCACTATAGTATTATGGACCAGAATAGTTTGTAAATAAACGCATGTATTTGATAAATTATCTATATTTTCAATAAAAATGTTCTATGTAAACAACTCCTGTTTTATTTATTACAAGTCACCCTTATCTATCCACGAATTGTGTGAGTCATCAAATCCGAGCCACTTCACAAACATGCGATCGCCCCTCCTTCGCAATACCTTCTCCACCAGGTATGTGTTGGGGTAATTGGTCTTCAGCAGCTCTTGTTCGTAGAAACATTCCCGAATCGGTTGCCCTTGGTAATCTTCAAGATGGTACGTGGTTGGGTTCGTATGCTTCACCTTGACGATGGTGAACACCTCGGTGGTGTAGTTTGGAGTGTACCCCTTGCTGAAGACGTGCTTATACTTTGAAATGCGCACCTTGTCCCACAGCTTAAACTTTGTCTGCACCCTGACCGCTGCCGCCGCTCCAAAATTGAGTTTCGTATCCTTTGTGACATCAGCGGGGCGCATTCCCGTCACAGAATGCACTGTTTTGTTGTACTCGCCGACCAGTTGAGGCAGAATGTGGAGCCATCTGTGGTTGCCCTGTAAACTGAACAGTCTCCACATCTTCTCCTTGATGGTTCTGTTCCAGCGTTCCACGCAACTCGCCTTCTTCTCCGTGAACGTGGAGTAATGATTGATGCCGTGCTCGGTCATCAGAGCCTTGAAGCGTGCGTTAAAGAACTCCTTGCCGTCGTCGGTCTGCAAATTCTTCGGTGATCGTTGTCGTTGCAGCAGAGGGGCGAACGCTTGCACCACATCCGATGCCGTCTTCGTCTTTAGGGGCACCGCCCACCCGTACTTGGAGTACGTGTCCAGCACCATGAGAATGTACTTGTAGTTGCGATTCACCTTCGCGTACGGGATCATCTCCACCAGATCCGCTTGCCAGAGGTCGTCGAAACCGCGGATTATCACCTTGCGTCTCGGGAAGTTTCGTCGTGCGGGTTTGTGTAACTCGTCAATCAGCCCCTTCTTCTCATTCATTCCCCCACCAAATATTTGTCGTTTTGCAATTGCGCCAAACCTAATTCTAGCGCGTGCAGTCTATCACTGTGTTCGCGAAACAGCAACGCTACACTATCTCTGACCTTTTCCAGGTCTTGCTCGACTATTTCTAGTTTCCGGCCGAGAGGGGCCACCGCTCCTGTACGCACCGCGTGATCAATTGACAGTCCCAGTGCTGCAAATAAACTGTCCACGTAAGCTTTATTGGTAGCGTCGGGGTCTTCGATTGCGTTAGCAACATTGGTCAGACGCTTGTTGTCTATGTTATAGTCCCCGGACTGGGTCAGCAGGAAACCAACTCCAGGCGGTCCGCGCAGAACAAACGCCTGCGAAGATGCTTTCTTGGATCGTCCAACCAGCTGTCGTCCGAACTTGTCCACGGACATGATTGAGGCTCGCGCTGCTGCTGCTCCCCTTCTTATACTATAACCCCCTCCTCCATAAGCTCTTCCACAATAGACGCAATCTCGTTGTCGTGTGAGGTGTTGCCGGCCGCTCTGGAGGCATGCAGCAAGTACAAACGTTGAACCAGTTCATTTATGTCATTCCAATACACGTACTCGCTGTTTTTATCGGTGACGTGCATCAACAGTCCACCACCACCACCCTCCTTTGTAAATCGTTTGATGATGCTCTTGTACTTGGTGCTGTTGGTGCCCCGAGTACGAGCTTGATCCCTGTATCCCACCTTGTGAGCATTCGTGGTCAGTATTATGTTCTTGTACGCGTTCAAATCACGCTTGGTGTAATTGTGCGGGTCTTTGTAGAAGAGCAGCTCGTAGAGACCGCTGGTGCCCGGATACCGTTTGTCCTGCACGTAGACATCGTCGTCGACAAACTGAATGGCTGAGTTTCCAATCATGAACGAGTCGTCGACATCGCCGGCTTGTCTTCTGACTCCGTACACGGTGTCCAAATCTCTGCGATTCTCATTGCGCAGCAGTCTCTCGATGTGTGAACTGACCTTGGGACCGGGCGTAGTAGGTGTAGGCGGCGGAGTTTTGTCATCGAAAGCTGGCGCTGCTGCCGCTTCACCGTCCAGATCGATGAGGTCGTTGGCGAAACTAGGGGGCTGCGTCAGGGCGGGCGCTAGCGTTGAGGGTTCCTTGAGAGAGTCCAGTTTGCGGGTCATTTCTTGCAGCGGTTCGGTGAGTGGTTGGAAGCGTCGTCTCAGGCGCTCCTCGGCACTCGTTTGGATCGACTTGAGCGAGCGGTACTTGCGTCGAATGGCGTCAGCTGATTTGATAATCTCTTTGCTAAGCATCCGATCCTTTTTTCTCTTCCTATTCTTGCTTGTGTCAGCAGCCATGATGTTTGCGAATACAGCTGTCTGTGTCAACAGCTTCCCTTTTATATGATCAGGTACTGATCGAAGCCCCTCCTGTACCGCCCTTGATTCATATCGCTGTCCTTGTCTATCACCAGGAATCCGTACTTGGATGTCCAACATGCGGCGCAAGCTGAACGAAACACCGACCAGTCCATGTCGGTGTTCACGTGATCGTTGTACACGTGACGTAGGTTCAAGTCGTCCTGCTTGAAGAGAACAAGAAAGTTGACGTTGTCGCGTATCAGGTGTTTGGGGATGTGCGTGTACGTCTGACAGAGGTAGAAGCAGTCTGTGGACTTGTGTCTTCCCATGGCGAAATAGTCGCGCATAACGTTCTGCTTGTCGCAGGCCACGTCGTCAAAGATGAACACGGAATTGGGCAGGGCGTTCTCGGGTGGCACGATGTCCGCGCAATCTCCGTAGGCAAAGTAGCTGACACCCGGCACCGCCCGCAGAATCTCCCCCAGCAGTTGGTACTTTGGTTGGTACAGGGACTTGGAGTAGACGTAGACGTTCTCGAAACGCAACCCGTTCGGTGCGCACAGCAGCGACAAAATCAAATTCGTTTTGCCACAGTTCGAGGGACCGCAGATGATGGATCTCACGGTGTCGGGGAAGAGGAGTCCGTGTTTGAGTCTCTTGTTGGCGGGTGGCTCGAAGCCTGCGCCGCAAACATTCATGACCGGTAAACTCTCCGATTGTTTCACGAACTTCATCGTCGTCGAACTAGTATATATAGACGCGTCGAAACCTTTTATACTCCAGTCAGTATGTCTCCGACAGTCAAACCACTTCGACGACGACGACAACCACGCAAGGGGAAAGGACTCTTAAACGATTTGATTGGAAAACTGCCGGTGGAATTGCACCTGCCCGGCTACAACTTCTGTGGTCCAGGTACAAAACTTAAGGAGCGATTGGCAAGAGGTGATCGGGGCATAAATCCCACGGACGAAGCGTGCAGATCCCACGACATTGCCTACTCGCAATCGAAGGAGCTCGCGAAACGACACGAAGCTGACCGAAGACTGGCGGACAGTGCGTGGCACAGGGTTTTGGCAAAGGACGCGCCTCTGGGTGAACGTGCAGCTGCTTGGGCCATAACTAACGCAATGAAAGCTAAAGTCAAGTTGGGTATGGGTGTCGGCACCAAGAAGAAGAAGAAGACGGTCAAAGATCGTATTTCGCTCGGCAGAGTGACGAGAGAGGCGCGAGCTGCAGTGAAGAACACCAAGGATACGGTTATGGCGGTGAACAGAGCCCTGGCAGCGGCAAAGCAAGTAATTCGACGCAAAGAGAGGAAGCCGTTGCCGCGCGTCATCCCGGTGCCGAAGACTGGTGGAATATTACCCCTGATACCAATTTTTGCGGGTCTATCGGCTCTCGGTGCGCTAGCTGGAGGGGCGGCAGGTGTAGCTAAGGCAGTGAACGATGCTTCACAGGCCCGAAAAGAGCTAGGCGAACATCAACGCCACAATCAGACCATGGAGGCCATTGCTATGGGTAAACCGGGAAGCGGACTCTACCTGAAACCATACCGCAAAGGCTTGGGTCTGTACTTGGCGCCGGCAAAAAACCGCTACTGAGGCTACCGAGAAGACCACTCACCGACATCGATCTAAACAAGTACGCTTCAATCGATCTGAAAATTCCCCACTTCCGGGGAGTGTTCATGCGCAACGGCTTGCCCGCGGGGAAACCCAAACGCAACGAGTCAGCTATCGTCAATTTGGATGACGCAAGCGGTCCTGGCACCCACTGGGTAGCGTACATAAAGCGAGGGTCGCGCGTCCTCTACTTTGACAGTTTTGGCAACCTGCGACCGCCCGCAGAACTCGTTAAATACCTCGGTAGCCGCACCACCACCATACAGTACAATCACGACTGGGAGCAGAGCTTCAACTCACCCATCTGTGGACACCTGTGCTTAAAGTTTTTGTACAACAACGGCGGATCATGACCACCACCAAGTCTCTGACGGTGTCGTTGACGGGAAACAGTTCGGTCTTGAGCAGCAATTTTTTCCCACCTATCGAATTGGAGGACGGCAACTACGTGCTGGGGCTTGTACTGTTCCAAACCTTCAACTCGGTGCCGAACGTGGACGAATCAAACAATAAGTTCTATTATGGTAGCGGTGACGCGGAACTCGCCATACCCACTGGTTCATATGAGATCGAAGACCTGAACGAGTACCTGCGCAACAATTTACCCTCGGGTGATACCAGCTTTATTCTGCGCGCCAACAACAGCACCCTGAAGTGCGAAATTAAATTCGGGAAACAGATAAACTTTGACAGAGACAACTGTTTGGCTTCTCTGCTTGGATTCAATAGACGCATACTTGCACCGAATAGATGGCACGAGTCGGACTTGCCCGTCAGCATACTGAAAGTGGACGTTATACGCGTAGAGTGCAACATCACCACCGGATCGTACGTAAATGGTAACTTAGTCCACACCGTACACGAATTTTTCCCCCTCGTGCCGCCCGGTTACAAGATTGTTGAGGTGCCCAGCAACGTAATATACCTGCCCATCACTCTCAACAGTATAGACAACGTGACGGTGCGCATTGTCGATCGAAACGGCACACTGGTGAATTTTCGCGGTGAAGAGATAATTGTCCGGTTGCACATAAAGAGACTATAAATAGCAAGGGAGGACACTCGCTTGGACGCATTATAGCGAGCATTATGGGCATAGCCTTTCGAAACAGGTATATAAGCGGGTACGTTGTTGGAACGGGCATCACTTGTGATTCAGAGCAGCAGCAGCAGACAAGCAACAGTCCAGCTGTACACCACGCGAACAAAGCTCATCGACAAATCCGCCAGCTTAGCACTGATAGCAAAGCAATATTGACGTCCCTGGGATATCGACTGAAACAAAGGAGGAAGAGGACTTGAGTACCAAGAAGAGTTTATTGTGGGCTTGGTTGAGGGGTATATTTACTTCTCACTGTCTTACGTCATCGGTCTGTCACGTGAACTTTATTGAAGATGACAAACATAAACGTGGATACTTTTCGTGTTCTGGACGGTGCTGTTTTGGACGAGTCCGCACGGCGCGTAGAGGTGCACGTGCATCAACCGTACGTGTCGACGACATTCAACGCCAACGATGAAATACGCATACCAGTGCAGCAACAGGACGCATACATACTGCCGCACCTCAGTTGCATCTACATGGAAGGTAGATTCGTGACGGGTGAGGGTGAGGGGGCCGCTGCCGCTCTCACAAACAACGCTTTCACTTTCCTGCTGGACGACGTCCGCTACGAAATCAACGGAGTGGAGGTGGATCGAACGAAGAACGTGGGCATCACGAGCACATTAAAGGGTATAGCTTCTCTGAATGAGGGTGAGGCGCGTGCGCTGGAGAATGCCGGCTGGACGACGACCGGTGATGCGCCGACCCATGTGCTTGACGCGAACGGGAACTTTAACGTGTGCATCCCGGGAAGAATCCTACTCGGATTCCTAGAAGACTACCACAAGGTGCTGTTGAATGTGCGTCACGAGCTCATTCTGAATCGCTCGAAGAGCGATAGGAACGCCTTCGTGGGTAACGCAGCAAACACCAGGATCGAGTTGAGCAAGGTGCATTGGAGGGTACCGTATGTCTACCCCTCCGATCTGGAACGTCTAAATCTCCTCAAGATCGTCGAAGAGGAGAGAACGCTTCAACTGTGCTTTCGCAGCTGGGAACTTTACGAGTATCCGCTGTTGCCGCAAGCGACGAAACAGACGTGGGCAATCAAGACCGCAACGCACTTGGAGAAACCGCGCTACGTCATTGTGGCCTTCCAGACGAATCGCAAGGGCAATGCGATCACGGACTCGAGCCAGTTTGACCACTGCAATCTGACAAACATCAAACTACATCTGAACTCTGAGTCGTTCCCCTACGAGAATCTCAATTTGGATTTCGCCACCGGGAAATACGCCTTACTGTATGAGATGTATGAGAACTTTCAGTGCTCGTACTATTTAAAAGTTGGCGAGCCGCTATACGGCAGGGGACAGTTCAAGAATCGAGCCCCACTCGCAGTCATTGACGCATCAAAGCAGTCGGAAAGCATCAAGTCCGGTCCTGTGGACATTCGTCTGGAATTTGAGTCGAGCGAAAATTTCTCCGCCAACACAACCGCCTACTGTCTCATCCTGCATGACCGCATCGTCGAGTATACCCCCTCCACCGGCTCTGTCAAACGCCTGGTATAAAAGTCGCACAAGCACACCGAGCGCTCCAGTCTCGCGTTGGGTTTGTTCGCATGTCAACCATGGAGTACGTCGCGGACGTTCAGGGTTTCATGACTGCAGTCGGTGAATTCATATTCAAAGAAGTTTCACTCATTGCGTTGAATCATCGAGGCGGCGGCGGCGGCAGCAACTACCACTGGGTATTCAAGCCACCATTCGACCTGAACCAGTTGAGGGAGTGTGACAGACGTCAAGCTCATTGGTTGACACGTTTCTACCACGGCTTGAGCTGGAATTGTGGCACGGAGAACTACGACGACATCCGATCGAAGTTAAAGTCATCGGTGGCCGATTGTGATAGGATCTACGTGAAGGGTAAAGATAAAGTGTCTTGGTTGAAAAACGTGCTTCCCGACAACGTCGAGTGTTTCGACTTGGATTCGCTCAACTGCTGCCCCTCGCTAAAGAAACTTCGAGAAGAAAATTCCCGTGTTATTGAACCTTGCATTTAGCATTACGCAAACAGCAGCGCCATCTGTTCCGAAGTTAACGCTCAACTGCTGCGGAACTGGATCCTGAAATACCTGGAACCGCCAGAATTACAAGAACATCAACCACAAGAGCAAACTTTAACACTGCGAAAACGTGTGGGGAAAGCCATTGGCAAGTTCTTTAACAATGGTGAGCATTTACTGCTAATGGATCCCACACACATAGCCGAACTGCCCAAGGAATTCCTAGAATATTACATACATCCGTCAGACTTACGCAGATGTGTCGAACTGGGTATGTTAACCGAAGAGCAGAAGAAAAATATAAGTTCTCATGCATACACTTACTGCTACCATCACTGGGGATTCGAGTCAACAACATATGATTGCGACACTATTGATGGTCCTCCACCACTACAGAAAGACTGCCAGTTTTGTAAAACAGGAAAAGATTAAACCTTTTAATATATTCTCATTATTTGTTTATAGGTTAAATATGTTTAGCGTTATAGTAAATGCATGCTTACTATTTATACAAATTGTAGTTATTGTTTTAATTATTATATTGGCGTAAAAATATAAATTCAACAGTTTTTTATTTTCCTTCAAAACTTAGAACGTATTCTGGTAAACACGTAGAAGGAGAAAAAACATTAATTCTGCAACATCTGCGTACTATTGCATCAGCATTTCCAGAACATTCTTCCATTGCGCAACAATGAGCAACACGCGCACTTTTTAAGCCCCGGCGCAGGCGCCTGAGCCACAACCAAAGGCCCCGAAGACACCAGAGGCCCTTCTTCAGCAGCCTCTGGTCATTGCCGAAGAACTGGGTGGACTGACCTGAGGAATAGCCCCGGCGCATGCGCCTGGCCGCTGCTGAAGACCACTTCTTCGGCAATGACCTTGAAAGACACCAGACGCTGCTGAAGACAAGCCCACTTCTTCGGCAATGACCTTGAAAGACACCAGACGCTGCTGAAGACATGCACACTTCTTCAGCAATGACCTTGAAAGACACCAGAGGCTGCTGCAGATGCCGCTGCTGAAGACACTTCTTCGGATGACGCAACGACTCCTTCAGCAGCCTCTGGTCTCTTTCAAGGTCACTGCCGAAGAACTCGATGGCACCTGGAGAACTCGATGGCCTGGCCTGAGGCTCTCATTTTCTAACTACTAACAACGTTTGCAATACTGCAACCAGTCATATCATTTTAAGAATTTTCGTTCAATTCTCGGCGTAAAGCGACTAAGTTTAAGTTTAAGTTATGCCCTTTTTTTGGTGCCAAATGGTAACACAAACATTTGCTTTGCTATTCCTCCCCTTCTTCCCTCCAATAAGCTTTATACAAACAAGAAATGTGTGCCCTCCAGCTGTCAATTGTGTGACGACATTCTAAAATGTTCTATAGCGATTTCTGTGACGCCTGGAAATTTCCCAGTTTTGTCCATTTTTGCAAGTTCTACGTATGCTAAGTCAATGTTTTTGATGTCATTTTGAAGATCTCGTCAAATGCGAACTTTGGGCGGGGGATAGAAAATGTAAGATTCGAGGAGGCGAAAATGCGGGGGTTAAAATGATTTTTTTGACACGGAAGGGTTCGGTGCTCTTACATCGCATACTTTGTGAAACATCTAACTTTGGGCTAGTTGGAAAGAGGATGAACCAGCCAACATCTTCTGATAAAAGTGGCTATGAAAAATTCACCAAAAATATTTTGAGCTTTCAATTTTCCCCGCTAGGGGGCACACTTTTAAAAGAAAATAGACAATCCGCATATTTTTACAAAAATTCAAATGGAAATGTAGGTATCCTTTAGCTTTCTCAAAATCTCTCCGTAAAATCCTGCAATTTAGTTTAATAACTTTTTGATCTAGCTGGGGGGAGGAAAGAATTTCCTTAGACAAATTTTTCTTGAGCCAAATTTAATGAATTTGGTCTCGTTGGAAAAGAGAATTTATAGCGTAATAGAAATCTGCGTTTACACTTGAATTTCATTTTACGGGGGAGCCGCCAGATGGTATTATTTAGAACCTTACGAAATTGTCAAATTTTCTTAGAAATTATAAATGGAATGGTATATTTTTTATAACATGTTGCCATTACACAACGAATTAGGAACAAAACGTCGCAAACCGTAAGTTGTTATCTTTTTTCAAACGGAAGTTATCATCAAGAATAATGGTTTAATCAAATCTCATTGCACATGCACTACATTTTCTCAGAAAATTTTGAATGGAATGGTGCATTTTCATAACATGCTGTTATTACACATAGCATGAAAAACAGAAAGCCGCAAACCGAAGGTTCCTGTCTTTTTTAAACGAAAGTGTGATCAAAAATATTGTTTAATCATATCTCATTGCATGGGTAAGTTTGAGAAAAATAAAATAAGCAAATTAATAAAATGAATATCAATTAAATTTAGTAAATGTTCAAAGTGACCGCCATTATTTTCTTGACATCTAATGATTCTGAGACGTATAGAAGCATCATGTCTTCCTGGGTTGTTGATCGAAAATGGTAAACAAGGTCTTTTTCTCTTGCCCATAAACAAAAGTCCATTGCAGTCAGATTTGGAGAACTGGGGTCATAGAAATTGGCTACCTTATCCTATCCACTTGTTGGGAAACTGAGTATCTAAATATTCTCTAATATTACGAGCGAAGTGGGCAGGGCAGCCATCGTGCTGAAGCCACATGCCTAAACGTGTTTCTAATGACACATCTTCCAGAAGTAACGGCAAGTGGTTTCTTAAAAAGTCTAAATATCTATCACCATTTGAATTTTGATCAAAAATGAAAGAACCAATTATCTTCCCATCAATAATGCCGCACCATACTTTCACACTAAACTTGTACTGATTACTATTTTATTTCAATCATCCAGTGCGAATTGTTTGCTACACTAGTAAACGAAGCTTCGTTCTTGAATAAAATTTTTGAAAAAATATTAGGGCTTGCTGAGTATTCGGTGGCAGTATTTCAACCTTCGATCAAAATCTAATATTGTGCTAGAGCTTGGTGAAGTGGTATATGGTATGAATGCAGTCTTTAATGTCAAAATCTCGTGCACATCAGAGCAAGGTATTCCCAAATCTCTTGTAATTTCCCTTATGCTTAAACGGGGATGACCTTCAACGTAAGCAAGAACTTTTATTACAGTTTCCTCATATTACGAGTTTTTCTATGTTAGCTTGTAATAGTTTAACTTGCCCGGTTTCCCTCAAACGCCTTGTCATACGAGCGAAAACTTTTCGGAAAAAATGCCTTCTTTCCGGATACCTTAAAGCGTATGCTCGCGAGGCAATAATGACATTTTCTTCATTTTTAAAGAACACATTGAACATGTCATACGCTTCAGCAACAGAGTAAGACCATTATTTAAAAAATTATAATAAAGTCTAGCGGAGAAAAGACACTGAAATTGAATTGAAATTAACTAATATTCATCAAATTGGTTCAAGCAATCCGGAGATATGGCGTTTTGGTGTAAGAGAATTCTTTCTTCCCCCCAGCCCTTATTTCGTAAGTTAGATCAAAAAGTTATCAAACTAATTTCCAGGGTATTATGAGGAGATTTTGAGAAAGCTAAAGGATACCCACGTTTCTATTTGAATTTTTGACGAAAATGCGAATTGAATTGTCTATTTTCTTTTAAAATTGTGCCCACTTGCGGGGAAAATTGAACATTCTTGGTGAATTTTTCATTGCCACTTTTATCAGAAGATTCTTTTTCCGAAAGCTACAGGATGAACAAATACCGGAACGTATGGAATAGGGGAAACGGCTCATTTCGCTTATTATGACAGCATTTTTGAACTGTGCTGCAGGATTAATGGTTGAACGTTAGATCGGTACTTTGTAATTTTTAACATTGAAAATGTGACGGTATACGGCAGTCCCAATAGACTGTTTTAGAATGGCCTGATTTTGACAGGCCGCCATTTTCTGTTGGAGGGCAGAGTATGGATACACAACGCTATGCACGTGAGTGTTACCAAAATTTGAGCAGATTTGGTGCCAAACAAAGTGGTGATGTTTAGAATTCATTGAACTCAAAATAACGAAACAACGTTTGCAATAGTGCAACCAGTCATATCATTTTAAGAATTTTCGTTCAATTCTCGGCGTAAAGCGACTAAGTTTAAGTTATGCCCCTTTTTTGGTGCCAAATGGTAACACAAACATCTGCTTTGCTATTCCTCCCCTTCTTCCCTCCAATAAGCTTTATACAAACAAAAAATGTGTGCCCTCCAGATGTCAATTGTGTGACGTCATTCTAAAATGATCTATAGCGATTTCTGTGACGCCTGGAAATTTCCCAGTTTGCAAGTTCTACGTATTCTAAGTCAATGTTTTTGATGTCATTTTGAAGATCTCGTCAAATGCGAACTTTGGGCGGGGGATAGAAAATGTAAGATTCGAGGAGGCGAAAATGCGGGGGTTAAAATGATTTTTTGGACACGTAAGGGTTCGGTGCTTTTACATCGCATACTTTGTGAAACATCCAACTTTGATTTTGGGCTAGTTGGAAAGAGGACGCCTTGTCATACGAGCGAAAACTTTTCGGAAAAAACGCCTTCTTTCCGGATACCTTAAAGCGTATGCTCGCGAGGCAATAATGACATTTTCTTCATTTTGAAGGAACACATTGAGCAACAGAGTAAGACCATTATTTAAAAAATTATAATAAAGTCTAGCGAAGAAAAGACACTGAAATTGAATTGAAATTAACTAATATTCATTCAAATTGGTTCAAGCAATCCGGAGATATGGCGTTTTGGTGTAAGAGAATTCTTTCTTCCCCCCAGCCCTTATTTCGTAAGTTAGATCAAAAAGTTATTAAACTAATTTCCAGGGTATTATGAGGAGATTTTGAGAAAGTTAAAGGAAAGTTAAAGGATCCCGTGTTACCTTTGCTAATGTATCATCGGCAGCTCTCGTGACATGATCATTAAATTCTGTTCTGCTTCTCACAAATCTTATGGCATCGATGGCATTACAATTCCGTCTTCTTTCTCATTCTGCCATGTCTCGTTTTTCCTGAGAGCGTTAATATTTTTTCTGTTGTGTCAAGAAGTTGTTTGTTTCTGTTCGCATCAGCCCGTGTTTCTGCTCCATAAGTCAGTACTGGTTCAACTATTATTTCGTACAACTTTTCCTTCAACATTCAGATAGCTATTAATTTGAACTTGAAACGAAAAGTGTGTACGATAAAAGTATATTGCCTAGAACTACACGCACGGTACAGAAGCAATGACGCTTACAGTGAAAAGTATGAAAGACTAAATCAATACTGGAGCGAGCCATGGTGGGTATAAGCAGAAACAGTGTTGTTTGTGGTTTAAATATCAGAGATCGAATCCGCAGTACAGGCATAAGGAAGAAAACAGGAAAACAAGAAAACATGTCTCGGAACGAATAGCACAGCAAAAGTGGAGCTGGTTCGGTCATGTCGGTAGTCATGGGAACGAGAGGTGAACGCCAAAAGTAGTATATTCTAGAGGTCAAGAACAACAAGCAGAACTAAAGGAAGACATTAAGAAAACATCAAATTATGACTGGCACCACAAAACATACGATCACATGAAGAGGAATCGTGTAGGAGAGGCCTTACATGCAGGAATGGATGGACATAAGCTAAAAAGAAGAATAGTCTTTCATTTCACGCCACCAAGGCACCCAGACGTTATACTTCTTTGCTCCTGTAGGAAATCTATTGAAGGTCACCTTCAGAGATCGCCAGAAGTATCACGTCATCAGTATCCTACTATCTCGTACTAACTTCCCAAATAGCAAAATCCGTTACTTCTTCCCGCTACCCGCTTCCCGCTTCCCGCTTCCCGCTTCCCATTTTTATTTTCTTCTTTGTTATATTTTATTAATACATAGTTTGTCCCTATAGTTTTCTGTATTATTACAAACTAAAATGAGCTCGGGCGTTCAACTGTTTTTGCTAAACCCGAATATAGTATTCCAATAATATTTGTCCGGCCCCTTTATCCAACCTTCTAGTTGAAAGTTTTACAGTGTAGAAGTTAAACTAATCATTCTAAAATTTTCGCAACTTTCCTTTTTAGCAGATCTACTATGATGCTCCGTTTGTAATCTTCCAAAATATCGTCCGTCTAGTACACATACAATACAGCTAACAAAAATTATATAAACTACAATACCTCTTGACTTGCACAATTCAACATTTGTGCATTTTACCTTGCGCTTTATGCTGTCCCTCTTAGCACTGATTTTTTAAACATCGCATACCTATTGTCAGGAAAAGAGAACAGTCTGGGAAAATCAAATGAATATCCTGAAATTCCACTGGTTATTCGGAAGTTTTTTGGACATAAATAAAATATCGCAAAAATATCATTTTTAGAAAAAAATATTTAATAAACAAAATTGAAGATCCTGAAAAAACTTTCAACTTATAACGGCCTGCATGCAGTGTTTTATCGATTGTATGAGGTTGGCTATATTTTCTTGAGGTATGTTGAGGCATTCTTGTTCAACAGCAATCGCAAGCTCTTGTAACGTATTAGGTGCAGGGTCTCTACGTCGAATTTTTGTTTTTCGCTGATCCCAAAGATGTTCAACCTCTTGCAAATATCCCTGCACAACGTCTGCAGTGTGAGGTTTCGCATTATCTTGCATAAAAATGAATTGGTCACCAATAAACCCTGCGTAAATCTTCAAACACTGCGTTTATGTATTTTTCAGAATTGAGGCATCTTCTGTTGTGACCACGTTCATCGCCAACAACGAAAACACAATCAGTTCTTGCTGTTAAGGATATTTTTTCTCCTCAAATCATGCTTGGTAAACCTCCAAAAAGGACTCGCTCTGGAAAGCAACATTGTGCGAATCGTTCACCATGTCTTCTGTATACCCTATTTCTTCCATAGTTGCCATTACGGCAAATCCTGATCTCATCAGAGAAAAGAACTGACCCCCCATTGTTCAACTGCCCAATTCAGGTATTCTCTTGCGAATTGGAGACAAGCTTGACTGTGGGCTGCTGTCAGTTTTTGGACCACTTGCAGGATTGTGTGATGTAAGGACTTTCTTTAAGCCTCCTTCTCACAGTCCACGTACTAACAGTGTAACGTTAATTTTCGCTATTAGAACATTCTCTCTATTTTTAACGTTTTATTATAGACTAGTACTTACATCATGCTCATATTAACATACTTGTATTCCTATTTTAGGTCTTTCACTTATATTTAGTTTCTTATTTGCTTTAATTGTCACTGTTCCTATTTCTTGCCTCGCTCTCCGAATATGCCTCCGTCTATAGTCTGTTTGAGTTTCTATCGAATTTGGTTGAGGGTAGAACTGTCTTAGAATTATTAATTCTAGTTAGCTTTTCTATTCTAATAGGGTTTGTCTCACTTACCTGCTATCGTTGTCCTCTTATTGTCTCTGTATTTGGTAGTTTAGTTTGCTGGATGTCGCTGCATACGTTGAGTCTTGAAATTGTTCATCTTTCATATTTATCATTTGCTGAGCCTACCTTGGGAGGTTTGTCGTTCACTTTTCAAGATTTCGTTATGTAGTTGTTCATTTAATAGCATCCAATTTTGTTCTTCTTTTGTTGACAGATTTTTGAGGTTATGTTTCCGATCTGTCATTTGTGCAGGACATTTTCCCACTTAGATGCTCAGTGGCGCGCCCTCTCATTTTCATTTTCCCTGTCTCATCTTTCGGTTCTTTATGCATTGTCTTATCTATTGTTCTGTCTCTTGAGACCTCTTTATGACTTTTCTTATTGCTATCTTCTTTTCCTTTGGGTTTGCAAGTCATTTTAAGCTTTCTTTTCTTTAGTTACCTATTCCATTACCGGTGACGCCTCTGGAAAATTTGGAAATCTAGGGTACTTCTGGGTACATTTGTAGTTTCGGATGTGCCTACCTTGTATTTTATTAGTCGGCGGTTTTTTTGAATTTCCGTTTTCCGATTTGCTTCGGCATTTTTCACTCTTCCTGTTGATCTTCTCGTGAGTGGGCGGTGTTTCCAAGTTTTGTGGAATTAAGTTTTCTAGCCAGTTATGGGATTTTCTTGGTGCACCTCTTGAAGATGTCGGTTTATTGTAGTTGTAGAAATCGTCATCTGCTCCATTTTTTGGGGGATTTAGATTCACGTTTGAGGTTCAGCAGGATTTGTCAAGGAGAAACCCCACGTGGTGAGTGTCTCATTTTTCATCTTTTATTTAAATCTTCAGTCATCAGTGTTGTTTCCTTTCCTTTTTCTTATTTTCTCTTCTAATTTGTCTTTTCCCCATTTTAGGGTTTTTCCAGGGGAACGATTTTTCCAGGGGAACGATTTTTTTTCGAGGGAGCGATTTTTTCGTGCAAACTTTGGTCCTGTTGCACTCTCCGACTCTCCCCATGTTTCAAGCGCCGATCACCTGGTGCTGAGCTGCAAGTCTGATTTGTTGTAGCAGCTGACCTGCTTATCATCTGGAAGGTCAGATATAAAGTTTGATTTTTACGTCGCCTGTCCGTCTGGAACATCGCGTCCAATGGCTGGTTTTTATGTAGCGCCCGTCACAGCTTTTTGTGTCAATTTTGTGTTCGTTTTTTGTGACTTCGCGTCGCCCGTCCGTTCGAACTTTCGCCTCGTTCGGCTATTGTTAATAATGTAGTTGCCTGGCCACGGCGTGTTGTGGTCATCTGTTTGTTTATTTTTGAACAAAATCTGTTAAGTACTTGTTTTAAAAATTTAATTTGTTTGCCATAGTATAATTTCCGTAGTTAAGTAGTTTATCTTGTTTAAAATTCATTTAGTCAATAATAATTCTGGTTCAATTTGTTTATAGTCACTTCAATAATTTTGCTGTTTGTAAATTCCATTTTGACTTTATAGTGATATCTATTTTTTTGTGTCGAGATTTAGCGACAGTCGATACTCCCGTTTGCGACTAATTACATTGTTGTAGTTAGCGTGCGTGCGATTGACCCGTCGGTGCGCTGCGCGTGCGGAGCTCCATTCGTGTAGTGTATTTACCGCGCCATCTGCGCCTATTTGGATTTCCCTTTTTTAGCGCAGCGTTAGTACCGGGTGTCTAAATTTCACCCAGGTTTATGTTCATTGTTTTTTTTTATATTTATATATACATTTATTCATTGATAATTAATTTGTTGATATACATTTGTTTTTTGGATATTTGGGTATTATATGATATACTATTTGACTACGTTTTTTTCTTTTGTTATTTTATTGTGCCCTATTGTGTACCAGCGGCTTTTAGGAGTTGTAGTCGTTGTGTGTTGGCTACAGAGGATCAGCCAACAACTCCTTGACGCCCTTTTCCTGTTTTTAGCCCACCCCATCTTCGGCTTCGAGCATAGCTGCGGCAGGATCCTCCATTGTGGCGTTAGTCTTTTAGGTTACGTCACAACAGCCACACCATGCGCTTCCCGTAGCTGCAGATGCAACTGGACACTATTTAAGTGAATTAAGTTTCTTCAGTGCTGGTATGGTCGGAAAATATCGTCCTTTTCGGTTGTGCCTTTTTTATTGCCAGATTATAAGAACCAGTTTCCTAGAACCTCTGGAACACCCTTCTAACTGCTGATCGGCTTAAGTTAAGTTGCATGGCCACGAATCTCTGGTTGTTTCTTGATTGAAGCAGAGCAACTGCTTGAGCTGCAATTTCTGGAGCTGTATCCATTGGAAAACAATTTTTACGATTAAACACTTAGAACACAGAATGATAGTTAAGATGACTTAAATAAAAGAGATCTGTCAAAAAATTATACCACTATCTGGAATATTTATTCACGGAAGCAAAGAATCACACATTGTAATCTCCTACTGAAAATGTGTTTATTCTTTTACTGCTATGTTTAAGAATGTAAAAATGTAAAACAACATAAAACTTAAAAATTATGTCTTCATAAATAAGTAAAATAATCTTTTATATATTATTTTACTAGATTTTAAAAGAACTCCCTGGAAAAAGAATTTGTCTAAAATACTAAGTGGGTCGATTTCATTGCACCCAAGTGTATTATATAGTTAAAATCACCTTACTTTTTATGCACGTCACCGGCTTCATATCAGCACTGTTGCCACAAGAGATTATGGTACTCAATTCCAAAATATTAAAATTCAATTTACCTCTCTAACTGAATTCAATGGTAATAAGGGTCCATTATTTTCCAATTCTCTTTCAAAATAGTTGATAAGGGACGCTACAAGCTCCTTACACCGACTGTTTAAGAACTTGGGCAATATACCAACAATAACAATAACAACACCGATAATAAATAACCAGGAGCACTATTTTACTTCTCAAAAGAACAGATTTTTACCGCAAAAGATGATGAACAAAGAAAACAAGGCTTTAAAACATCAAAAACAACAAAAGTTAACGAAACTTGACGCTTTCAGAATATCAGCTGTCAAGTCAACAGGGAAACGTCAACAAATTAAGCGGCAATCATGCAACAAAATAGTGTTGTGTTTAGACATTCAAATATTTCTTTATTCTTCTTTAGCACATTCAATTTATATGACTTGTCATTTTACGTCTTTACATTTTGTGACGTGCATAAAAAGTAAGGTGATTTTACCTGTACCTATATCACATTCTATTATTTCCACACAAAGTCGCAATTTGCATTCTCTCTTTTAATAAAAGAAACATACCAACATCCTTCTTGCCACAAATCTGGGAAATGCATACACATCGACGCACATACATCACAGTAATTTAATGATTTTGGTACAACTGGATCGTTCGAACAAGTAGGTACTCCTCGAGCAAATACCCTGTCAGGCATTGAATTACAGAACAAATCCAGATTTTTTGTACTACGAGATATCACAGAAAGCACAGATACGCACAGAATGGATTGGTTCTATAATTCAATGCCTGGTAGGTATTTGCCTAAGGATTAGTTGTTCGAACGGTCTAGTACCACTCATTGCATCTAAACAATTAATAAAGTAATTGACATTTGCTCATATCTGATGGACACAGATCAGTACAATAACAATTTGGTTTGTCACATCCGAACCCTACACCATTATCAAAATGTGTGTTCACTCGACGCAGAAATTCAGAAGACCTCCCTTAGGTCGGAACCGGAAAGGGTCCTAGTACAGGAGTTCGGTTCCCGTATTCAACTTTTCAGAAGTATGGGGATCAATTTTTAGTGATCATTTCCAGAACTTACGGTAATGATGAAATAATAAAAGATAATTAATCCGCCATTAATGCAATTTTTATTTCCCGTCTCACAACACTTTCCTTGTAGATATGTCTTTTAAGAAATTGAACATTGAATGTTGTTAACAAACGCGGAGTTTCTTTCTAAAGAGGTTGTAGGGTATGTTTTGGCGTGCACCAGATAAAACAAGTAGTGTGCTTTGCAATGAACTCGACCCTGATGCCATTATGTCGTATCAGAAGAGTTGGTAGACTGGATTAATAGCACCAAAAGGTTAAATTTTTTGCTGTATTCGTCAAGAAATACGCACATCGTATTTGGGTTTTGGCTTTTATCCCAAAAATAATTTGTCATTTTCCACCCCATGATCTACTACGTACTGCGTACTTGCTAGCAGAGTTCCGTCAATGCACTAAAAGAACGGCGATAAAGAAAGACGCGTTTTGTTTTACCAAGAAATGAACATGGGACTCCTATACACATAGAAAATCGTAAATTCGGGATGCGTCACAGACAGCAACGACTGCAAACGTACATGTATTGCTTTGGAAATTCATTTTTGTTAATTTAGTTAGGGAAATTAAAAACGATTGAAAAATATGAGCTGCAAGTAAAATATTTAAACGCAAACCATCACTAAAAGTAACACAAGCTTGTAAAATACCTGTAGTTGTATTATAACTTCCAAAAATATTGATTACTTGTTTGGTTTGCTATAAATTACAGGGAAGTATAGGTTTATAATTTTCCACATATTCTCTTTACAACAACGGTTTCTGCACCAATGGATTTTCTTTTTCAGAGTGTAATTATAAATTTGGTTTAGCAGTTACGGCGGTTTTGCTTTGTCTGTTTATGCAATATTAAACACTGCCTTCAAAGTAGCTGCTTTTACACAGAAAATTTACATGAGCAGCAGGAAGTTGAACTTTGCGCCGAGTTTTTTAACAATGAAACTTATTAACGGTTTACTAAAATCCCTATAACGCGATGAACAATAACCGAGATTGACTGTGTCTAATTTCTTTGACGCCGAATAGGCATGGTCTATGATAAAAAGCTGCTTATTAAACAGGATCGTGTTCCGCTTCTTATTAACTGATGTAGTTAAGTTTTTGATAAACGACTAATGTAAATGATGACTTAACAAATAACAGTTAGTTTACCTAGCGCTTCTTTGGAAATTTCTTAAGAGTGCGGGTATAACGACAAAATTTAAATTGAATAATAACGAACAGGAACAGAGAGCTCAAAGTAGAAACAGTGCTCAAAGTAGAAACACTCGCTGGCGCTGACAAGCTATTACAAAAATGAGAGTTACTTTGATGTCGGTATAACAGAAAGTCAAATAAAACAAGATTGTTTATTCACCAAGTATATTTTGTCTCCCGTATTCCTACTTTTATAAGCATTGTTGAGCTTTTGTGTTTTTGTTCCCCCGTTCAAACGACATCTCTAATTGTATTTTTCTACGGGAGGTAACCCAATCTTTCAGACGTTATTTTGCAGAACGGTATGGGAGTTTTGACTGTATTGGATTAGATATTTATTTTGCAATGATTTTTCTTTCCGAAAATGAATATAAATAATTTCCTTTGCTAATACGAGTAGCTTGCATTCTATAAAAATATATGTTTGGATGAAAATACACTTTTCTAAAATTAAATGATATGATTGTGAATTGTACAAAGCAATATATATTTTCTCTGAACAAATCAATTCTGAAGTTCACATGTCATTATTATTATTTGTTTGAGCGAAAGAAATGTTTGTTCAAATTTTTGTTGAGAGAATTCGACCAATTACGACTTGCCAGGATAGCTTCACCTGATATTTACACTCCAATCCAGAGGCAGACGTGATTCTAGAAAATTTTAGCATATAGTATCCTGCTGAGTTGTTGGTCACGGAAAGGAAGAATCGAATGTAATCTGGTTGGATATCTGGGATGAGAAAATATTAATAGTAAGTGCAGGTCCCGGATGATGGAGGTGTCCTTTAAGGAAAAGAAAATTGTACGCGTGGCAGCTTGAAATCGAGGTTGAAATTGTTCGAAAATGTACATTTTTTGCTAATATATAGGTACCTACCTAAGTTGGCATTAATATTATTTTCCTTATTGTGTGTCTATAAGGAAAGTCAACTATTTTTGGAAAATGATTGTACCTCTGTACCTATTTAATAAAAACTTCTATAGTAAGAAATTGCCTTAGTTCATTAAACATTAATCATTATTAACCAAATTCTTATTATTTAAATCAAAGAATTTGTTACCTTTTATTTTTCGTAGTGAATATAGCAGTTATTTTTGAGTGCATTTAATTTCTTATTGGTAAACATTTTACAGGTAACTTAAGCTTATCTACAGGTATCTGTTTTAGTTTAAAGGTAGGTTTGTTTGTAGCAGTTCAAGCGCCATCTACTGTTGTAGGGTAGAAACGCCTGTACCTTCTTCTCAGGTATTTTTAAATTGATGTCTTCTGCCTCCTTACCAACAGGGATTAAATTTTGATTGTACTTCCTACTTTTTTTTAAAAGAAAAAACTTCTTGGCAATTTTGATTTCCTGTAGCCATTGTTCGCAGAAGTAGATTGTGTGGTTCTCACGAATTTTGTTAGTGCTTAGTGCAACTTCCTAATTATAAAGGGATTCATCGTGAAGCCACAATTGAGCTGGTTTTGGTTTTGCAATTTTTGATTTTGGCAACCATTTCAGTATACCATTTATTTGGGATTTCCAATTTACTGCTTGCGGTCCCATGTGCTTACTTCAAAACCCATCATAGAAGTACCTTTAATTGTCTTTTTTTGGATGAACCCTTCTGATTCTTAGAAGGTAAGTCAAGTCAGATTTAGTCACTGTATTTCTCACTTTATTTCATTATTTTACATTTATCATTTTACCATTCAGCCCCGATACCCATCGTTCCTTCCGATTATGCTGTCCTTTCGCATTCTCCTGTGATCCATTCACTGTGAGGCTGTTGTGTTTTGTTGGTGATGGCTTTCCGGTCTACCGATCTGTCCTTTTGTTAATTCATTCGAATATTTAGGGTCCTTCGTCTTGGTGTTACGTACGTTCTTGGTCTTGGTGTTGCGTACCCTGTCTTCGCTCTGGTTCGTGGCTGGAATCTACATACACATTTGGAAGTAGAAACTACTGCGTGGTTTAATTGTACCGTCTTGGTTGAGAAAACCTCCTTCGGCTCGTGAGCCCAATCGGATGTCGTCCTCCTACGTCTATCGCTGCCTGGTTGTACACGCTACTGCCACTAGAATCGCTACCACTCCAAGACAAACCATCAACTAATAAATTAAGGTCAGGTGTTGCATTTATTTTCCCCGTTTTCCTGTGCACCAAGCCAGTGTTGAACAGCTTACACGTTCAAGTCTCGTCACCTGCTTCGTCGTCCTAAACGACAGTTTGTTTTGTTTACACATGTATTCTTTTGATAGTTGTACCTATTAAAGTTAATTATTACTGTTAAATTTTGCTGAATATAGAATAATTTATCCTTACCGTTGTTTACGTTTGACCATCTGTCATAATCTTGTTGGCTGTGTCTGCAGTCTCCCTTGTCGTGCGGTTAATATTCACCTCGCGTTGCGTCTGCGCTGCTTTAGTTTGGACTTTATTAATTATTATTACTGTGTTTTCCTTACGGTGCCCTGGCCAGCGCTACTTATCAGATACGCCGCGTTCGACTCTGTATTTACACAATACATTTTGGTACCTGCAATTTATTTACTTGCGACAGGTGGGAGATTTAACACTTTTAGTGTTCAGATTATTTGTGTTTCGCCTACACTATCTTACTTACTTTTACTTTGTTCATTTTCATTTAGATTGCTGCTTTGTTCATTTAATCATTTATTGCACCACCTGTTATTATTATAAATTTAATTATTTCTTTAAATTACATTGTTTATTCACCGCATTGCGTTTGATTTATTTTGATGTCCGCAATAATTGTTGTGATATTCTATTAGAGATTGGTGAATATTGCGTGACACATCTAAGAGTGGGCAACAATCTCTTGGCGCCCTCTATCAACTGTATTTTGCCTTAGAACCCAGCCATCTCCACTGGGTCTAGCCGTGGCTTTGCACCCCCTTAGTGTTCCCTTTTGGGGAATTTCGGAATTTGCGTGTGACAAATTTTATGCAAGAATAATAATACTTATAAATATTATAAAGTAACCAAATAAAACGTTGCTTCATTACTACACAACAATGAAGAAAGATAAAGCTTTTTTCTTGTTCAAATAAATAATGATTTGAAAAATTAACTGACGCAATTCAGTATTTTAGTAAGCAACAGAACATTTGTTTGAGCGAGTATCGTATATTTTTGAATCCAGTTATGATATTATATCTAAACTTAAACAGCATTGACTTACACTAAGAAAATATATAATTATGCGTTAAAACATCTGAATGCATTTGTCTTGATCTTGCTGGCATTCGCGAGTGAGTAGTCGTTAATGCTCAGCGACAGTGCCCGCGGTTTGGCTATGTATGGATGGGTGACCCATTTCTGCGCTGTGGCTAGGGCGCGTCTTGGATCGCCTATCCAGCTTTACCTAATGAGGTTTTCCAGGTTTTCCTCATTCTCGCACTAAATGGTGGGTAGAGTGCTAACAACTGTAAGTCGTTCCTGTGACGCACCTGCGGTCAATAGTAATATGCCGCCTCCTCCGTCCCGCACAAGCTAGCACTAGCTTCTGGGGCTAACGTTAGGGTTAGTTTGGAGTGAGTAGAGATATTATTATATATTATTATTATTATTTGGAAATTGAAATAAATGGAATTACTGGTTTAACAAACAGATTTACTTCGCCGCATTTAAAACTTAAATTTGTTTGGGGCTAATATATTTTAATTGTTTCAACTAAATACTTTTGTTTGTGAAACACATCTAACAGGATTGCCAAAATTAGATCTATTGCTGGACGCTATTGACGTTAAGGTGACAAAAACTGGCGAAATTTACATGGAATTACCGTTTTATATTTGTTTGACTTGTGGTATCTCAAAGCATCATCACCATCATAAAGTTCTCAATCCGAAACCTGGTTGGACGCGTACCTCCATCCTTTCCTATCCTGAGCTAACGTACGAATTTCCCTAAAAGTAGAACATCCTACATCCCCAAGTATTTGAGAGCAGTAGTCTAATCTCGGCCTACCCCTTCCTCTTTTTATTCCTGACTCCTACTCTACTATGTCGAATCATTCCTTCGTGTCTCAAAAGGTATCGTACCATTCTATTCTTTATTCTTTGTTGTCTTCCATACCCTTCGCTTTCCCCAGCCTTCTAATACCTCCTTATTGCTAACCTTATCTATCCACGGTATCTTCATCATACACCTGTAGCATCACAGTACAACTGCCACTTATTTTTTTCCCTTAAACCGTGTAAACAATTTTGCTATAGCACAGACTACCTACCTAATGAACTGTATGGAAGCAGTGAAATTTTGACCAAATCGTATTAATTTGTTACTAGTGGCCCTATCTGTTTAGTACACTTTGGAAAACGGATGCACTTTATGGAAAAGCCTGATTCTGCGACATAGTCTGTAAAGTTACAGATTGGACCCGCCATATGATGCTAGGATGCATAAGAATGTGACAATAATTATGAAATTTGAAATATTAACAAACACTTCAACCAAAACAGTGAATGCCAATATTTCATGGTTCAAGTTGACATCACTAGCTTGCTTGCCTCCGCCTCTGGCCGAAAACAGGAATATTCCGCCGATTACTTGTGAATCCCATCTCTAACTCTACCAGGCTTTGGGAGTGCCAGTGCGTCTTACACACTTTCCACCAAGTAATAGGGTTAAGATGGAATGAAATCCTTCCAAAGCCCATGCTTATCGATCTGATAAAATTATACTACACACGTTTCATGAAACGACAACTCTTGTTGCACGCTACAATTAATAGGGACGATGTTTAGAACTGCCGGTTATATTTTACACTCGTGTCTGTTAATCCAACAACGTTAACATTGAATAGGCAATAAACCCGGAGTTTACACTGTTTATTCACACTGTTCTCACTGTACCTAACGCTATAACAAATTAATCGTAAATAAAACTATTTGAATTGCTCTTCATATGAAATTGATTAGGCTCATTTTGTTTTATTCTCACCTACAGCAATAATTTATTTCGAACTCCAAACAAATTTATTTGAAACGTGCTTACGTGCAGTAAATTACTGTATAGGTACTACTGATCGCTTTTTATTATACGCATGTACGCACAAGTGAAAATATGCACAGGTACAGAGACAACTTATCAAGAGTGTGTTATGCATCGTACCAACTAGACATGCTAATATTAATCATCACAGTAAATATTATAGGCAAACGTAATTGAATAATTTGCTTTCTAGAATAAATTATTTTACTAGCATAGCTAATAACTTGATCTTACAATTTTAAATACGAGCATTCATGTTTACTACTATGCAGTACGGTTTAATTAATTCAGATTGCTTAAGGGGGCTTGCGACCGTCTTCTCCTGTCTCGCTCGGACTCGTTGATTGTCCCTGAGAACCAGGTGTTCGTTTTTCAGACTCCACACCTCCACAGCCAACATTCAGAGTATCTACCTGAAATTTTGCACACTAAAGCTTTTTGTTGTGTAGAAATGCGCTATGATCTCAGTTTTTTTGTAATTTCAAAAAAATGATCATTTTGTTTACTTAAAAGCTAGCATTCTTCTCAAATTTTGTATGTGAAATAAGGCATCCTTTTCTAAAATTATAAAGAAAACTGAGAACATAGCGCATTTCTACACAACAAAAAGCTTTAGTGTGCAAAATTTCAGGTAGATACTCTGAAAGTTGGCTGTGGAGTCTTTGAAAAACGAACACTTGGTTCTCAGGGACAATCAACGAGTCCGAGCGAGACAGGAGAAAGTTCGACGAGCCGCCTTAAAAACAGGGAAATATTGCCGTCTGCAAATAATTGTATTCAAGAATCATTAATAGGAATTACAGTGAGTGAGAGAAAGTAGCATACCTAGTAATAATCTGTTTGTAAATTTTACTTGAGACAAGCCTGAAACTTTGATGGCGTGATGGGTGACCTTAAAATTCGACCAAAAATATAAATCCGTAATAAAAATGTGGGCATTGCATTTAAAATAAGAGAGTAGGTACTCGTTTCCGGTATAACCGGAAGTTGTTGGGTGTTGAAAATGTTTTAATTAGAATGGCCGATAACTGTTGTGTGCAAATTTTCAGATTTTAATTCTGCGGTCTTCTTCCGAGATTTTCCAGCGGTGACATTGGTGCCGTCTGCACCAATTGTGACGTTGATCCATCGCGTCATAAATGGGTCGTGTGCAAACATTTGTTGTCGTATATCTTCCTTCTCAAACGGCGCGCGCTTGCTTCTCCCATCCATTTACGAATAGGTTGACGTCCAACTTGTCTTTCTCTTTATCTCCTCTGGGAGCCTGTTACCTGTAGTGGTTTAACAGAACAAATTATGAATGCCAACCGAAAGTTCGTTAGGTAACATAGGCATTTTAAAAGCCTCGCCACATAGGCCGTGCTATGCTATGCCAATGTAAAACACAGGAGTAGAGACAATGGAATTCAAATGGAAGTGTCCACATTGTTCATGTTTAAAGTAATTTACATAGCAACGAACTCGACATCTGTGCTGTTTCTATGGATACACGTTTCCATGAAAATAAGTATAGTAATTGGAGTAAAATGAACCCCAAAGCAACGTTATGAACTTCATCCATTATTTAAATTTATGAATATTGACAGCTGCCAATTGACAAAAATAAGTTTTTAAACAAATAACTATGGTTACCCAAATTTACATAGCATGTTCTATGTGGACAGCTCTGTGCTGTGCCATGCTAAATTTAATTTAGCATGGCATGGCATGGCCTATGTGGCGAGGCCTTAATTGTGCTGTTACATAGCATAAGGTGGTATTCTATTGGTATTATTTAATGTACCTAGGTCATTTTCCGTCAAGTTCCGTGACTTTAGTTAAAACAAAAACCATGAAGGCATTAATTTTGATTTTTTTTCCAAATCAGTGCCCTTATGCCGAAAACTTGAATATATTATTATATGCCTACCCGGCATAACGCCCACCCTAATTTCCAATAAACCTTAGCATGAATCACTGGGTAATTGTTAACTATTCATACTGGAATAGCGCAGTGAAGCAAAAATCTATAAATTTTTTAAAATTTTTACAGTAATGAAAGCATATTCAACTATTACATTAATTACGTAAATTTCCTAGGAATGTCGTAAATGTGGTAAAAATTCACAGAACTTGCATTTATTGTGTAAACTCTCAGCATGAGCTTTTACAACAACATGAAAAACACATGGAAATACTACATCCAATATTTATACAGTAATGGGATCGTTTCACAATTTTTGAAAAATTTTGACTCGCATTTTTTTCTCTCAGCTAACGTTTTGGGCATCTAAACCAACATCAAAGTTTAGACGTCCTCTGTTTTTCGCGAGTCGAAGTTTACATTATTTACTCCTGGTCTCTATTGTAGCCTCATGTTCGATGGAATTGATGTACTTAAAGCACTATCTCTAGCGCCATCCTGGGTTTTAAACCTTTTAAATTAAAATGATTACATCAGCTGTATGCTGAGGAAAGGTCTAGTAGTAAGGATAAACCAGAGATTCAATTACCAATTGTCAATCATTTCTCTAGTAAGAAACAGAAATTGTCTGAATCGACTTTAACAAAACCTTATAACATTTTCCGTACACATTACCTACATAAATTTTCACAAGAAATGAGAAAACACAAACAGACAACAATAAATAACAAACTCTAAACTGCAAATGCCAAATTCTGACTATTCGTAACATTATTGCTCCCTACCTTACCGATTCACGTAACTTAACCGCCATCTCGGTGCCAGAACAGTGGTTCAGATGACCAATCGCAAGTGCTTTTAAGCTGATGGCGTAGCAGGGGGGGCGCACGTTTAACTTTCCGAAGGCGCACTTCATGCTAAAACCGTTATCGTTTAAATTCTGGGCAACTGGCGAGTAAATAAATATAACTCAGAAGTCCACGGCCTAGTTATTTATTTCTATTTATGGCAACGCGACCCCATTACATTTGAATTTTGCAAAGGTGATTTTTATTTTTAAATTGGAAAATTACTTCTAAGTAAATTTGCAGCATCATTTAATTATTACGGTGCGAATCATAGGGAACAAAAGTGTCAGTGATACCTACTGGATTTTTGCAAATTTTAAGCTGTACATTTTTTACTCTCTACGTTTTTCAAAATTCAAACAGTTTCGTAGATTCCTAAGTTGTAGTATTTTGGACATGACGTCAGAATTTTGATTTCGATTGAACTATGTATACAGAAGTTATGAGGCATAAATGTGTTTTTTAAATATAATCATTTTATATTATTATGTTTCTGTTCTTTCTGGTTTACTATTTTATTTTCAGTACTTTCGGAGACAACAAAAATGCCCAAATTTGACCTCATTTCAGTTCCTTAGGCTACATACTTTTGGCGTTATCTTATTGAAGATATTCATTGAACATTAATGCCAATTTTGGAAGAAATTGATACTCTCAATACAGAAAATTAAGAAATTATGAAAAATCTACAGATCTATTATAGGTCTTGAGTTACAGCTAGTCAGCGCCATAGCTGTATAAGCTACATGATTATTCGCAGTCATTCTATTTTCGCGTCATCAGTTATGAGCTGTCTATCTTGACATTTTAGGAGAGATATTTTCAGTTACGTCTGTTTAGGATTTCAACTACAATTAAAAACAATTATTTTTTAATTGCAGAGGACGTTAGTCCAGGCAACAGAAACTGATATAATAAAAACAGGTCCATTTGCATAAGCCCGTATAACAGAAAAGAGGCGACGGCAAATTGTAATTTAGATTAAAACTTTATGCAAGAACAATAGCGATTACGGAGGAAAACAAATAAAACTTGGAGCAATTAGTCAGGCAACTTGAGTTTTTAGATAAAACAGAGACCTGCACTTAAGGAACAAACAAGCGGCACTAAATATTTAAAGGCTTAATACCAAATAGAAATACAGCCAAGAGATTTAGTGATGTAGCAATGGAGGAATGCGTTTTTACTGAATAAAATATGTTACTTTTCTTTATGGGAAATACGCTCAGAATGTCACAGACCTCTTAGTAAATAAAGCAGTTTTATTACGTCAAGTTAAAGTCAGGATAATTTCTCATGATGTGATGGTGTTTTTATGGGCTTTGTGCAGGTATACAGTTTCTAAATTCTTCAGAATTAAATCCTAAAAGATTTTCGACGGAAATATTTGCGCAATAATAACAAATTACCGTAAACCTCGGTTATAACGAACCTCAAGAGATTGGACAAATTAGCTCGTAATAGCCGATGTTCAGTACAAGCGTTGATATTTCAACTAAACTAAAAACCTTGTAGTATGTAAATAAGTGTAATAATGGGAGGTCTAGAGGCAAGGATTTATGCAACGTTTTGCGTGCCCAGTTCGAGGCGTTGCATTAAGACAGGATCATTGTAACTGCATGAGTTGCGGAGACGATACGCATTTAGGCATTCCGTAATGGTATTTAGCACCTAGGACTTTCTTATTGGTCAGATTGAAACTACCAATTTAACGCAGAACAAAAACGACTTGGGTATGATTGTAAACTATTTGCCACTCAAGTTTATTGAAAATTGCTGTAACATAAACAATGCATACATCTCAATGACTGAAAGAACTATAATCACACGACAATGCAGGTGTTCATGAACGAAGTAGCATAATATAAATGCTACCTGTGAATCTAGCTATCAAAATAGGTCAATTGAACCGAACGTACCTTTGTCTAAAGCTGCAATTCTGTTAGAGTTAGGGAGGAAATAACATTTTTATTTATAAATCCAAAATGCTTTGACACACGATATTCAAAAAATAGCTTTTTTGACGTATAATGTTTAAATCACTGCATAATGAACATATGTTTGTTTTCCACAAATAAAAGAGATGAAAGTTATCAAAAATACGTAATTTTAATATATTTATGGTAAATTAATACACGAATCGAATAGGATAAAAAATTATAAAGAAAACATGTTTAGGAAATATTAAACAAAACAAACAAAAAACAATGTAAACATTCACACAAAATATGCGCCGCCAACACACATAATGTCTGTACAAGGTATACAAAAATCGTAGGGTTCTTTGGTAAAAAAAGTAACGTACAAAGAGAAAAGAGATTGTTTGATTTAAGAATATTGGTTTCTTTGAATATCATTATTTTAAAACAAGAAAAAAATCTTTCAAAGAAGTAAATTTATTTCAATTGAAACAATAGCAGTTTCTTGAATATAGCATTCAATTAGTTTGGGTTCCAGTAACATCTGATCTTCAATTTAAAACATTATTTACTTGTTACAAATGCAAAGATCGTAAGACAAATTTGAAATCAAAAAGTTTTCACGGAAATAAATGTTTCTTTACGTTGAACAAATATCTGCTGAATGTAAAGTATTTTATTATTTTCATTAAAGCAATATAGGTATGTTTGAGTGCACTTAAATATTTGTTTCGCCTAAAACGCTCAATATTTTGAATTCAAAAAATATTTCTTTCTAAATCGCACTCCTCAACCACTACCCCCAAGTGTGCCGTGTGCAAAACACAAGAACAGACCAGATTAAAAACGCAAAGAAAAACGGTCAGTTAACAACAAGAAATCACAGGAAACAGTGAACCGTGAGGGTGAGGCCGCGCCTTTTGCATTTCTTTGTTCTTTTCTGAATGTGAAAAATGGAGAAATTTTTGGAAGAGAATACGTTAATTCATCTCGCCGATATATTTGACAGTAAGTAGGTACTTATATTATTTATTTCATTTGGCATGTACAATGTTTTTAATTTTGTTGCATTAATGGACCTTTGAAGAAATTAACAACGGGACGTTAAACCTTATTGAAAATAATCTTATACCATGGCTGTGCATGCTCATTTTCAGCATTTGTAATTTAATTTCTGAATGTACAATAAGTTTAAACAATAAAGTAGGTATGTATGTTTTGTTAAATCACCAAAGAGGCTAGAAGTTCTTAAGCAGACATTTTTGAAGTTTTTTGTGTAAATATTTTAGGGCTAGGGAATGTTTATCTCGATGTTTATTTAGAGTTTAATGGTATGTTTCTTGAGTACAGCATAATATGGTAAAATATAATAAACGTATGAACATTTTGTGTAATGATTTTTATTTTCCAGTCTCAATTTCAAATTGTCCTATCCCAATATACAGTAAATAAAATACGCAAATAAATATTTCTTTAGTAGTACCTAATTACCTAAGTTTCAAAGAAATATTTGTTAGAATAATTTTTCTCAAAAAAATGTTTATTTTGTTCAAAGAAATCATTCCTAAATTTCAGAAAAAACTTACAATTTAAAGAAATATTTATTCGCTCAAAAGCACGTGTGCAAGCCCCCAAATAAATATTTATTTCAAACAAAACTACATCTTTTCATTCAAATCCTGCTCTTATTTTCCGCAAAAAAATATTTTGAACTTAGGGATAATCTTGCTTTCAAGACAAATAATGTGTAAATGATTCTTTCAAAGAAATATTTATTCGGTACAGTAAAATAAACTACGTTTTTGTATGAAATAACAGATTTACTTCGCCATATAGAAACAAGAGATTTGTTTAAAGTGAATAAATTTTGTTTCATTCAAGCAAATACTTTTATCTGTGTAAGTAAACAGGCCAACATGCCAAGTGCCACAGCTTACATACATTAAACTGGTTATGAAGTTAATAATTACTGGCATTGAATTATAAAACTAAAGCCAGATTTTTTTGTACTACGAGACGTCACAGAATGCTACCCCACCGACGGCGGCTTTGAAACATTCATAATGTGTCTCTATAAACGTACGTGCTTACTAGCAGGTCTTTGTTTAAATATTGCATGTTTTGAATGTGTATGGAAAACCGCAGACCAACTGGTTCCGTCCTTCTGGGACACTCAAACCATGCAATTAAACTTGTTATATATACTTCCGCGCTTGGGACAGATATCAGCAAGTAATTGTCTCTTGCTGGTATCTGATTTATGCTACTTCGTTCATGAACACCT
Source organism: Xestobium rufovillosum (assembly GCA_963966045.1). NCBI lineage: Eukaryota > Metazoa > Arthropoda > Insecta > Coleoptera > Ptinidae > Xestobium > Xestobium rufovillosum. The sequence goes on along the minus strand of OZ014493.1, from coordinate 17,248,518 downwards.
GTATTATCGTGCGATTAAGTATAGTTCTTTCAGTCATTGAGTCATGTTACAGTAATATTCAATAAACTTGGGTGGTAAATAGTTTACAATCATGTTCTGCGTTAAATTTACCCGCTGGATGGCTATACATATAAAAATGGCATTCTGCACGCGAGTTTCGCACCGATCTACGTATTCGATTTTGGGATTCGATCGCTGATTGGGTGGTAGTTTCAATCTGATCAATAAGAAAGTCCTAGGTGCTAAATACCATTACAGAATGCATACAGACGGTACACAGCTCCGTCACAAAAGTATATACATACAGAGTTTGTATAAATTGACGAAAGAACTACACGTGACTATGTCGACAATGTCGACCTGAGTCGAAAATCTTAATAAATGTTGGACCATGCTTCCTCGGTCTTCAAGAACTATTTTAAAAAGACGTATTCCTAACTTCGTTAGCATTTGATGGAGGCGTTACATAAACTTATGGTTTAATAAAACTCCAAACAAAGAAGTCTAATGGATTGAGATCGGAGGATCTCTCGGGCCATAAGATGGGACCGCCGCGACCAATACATCTATTTGACAAGTGGAATTATAGTTGGTAGTGATCTACTTTTCTAAAATATTTTCAGACTTCTAGCACTTCCGATTATACCAGAAGTTGACATAAAGTTCAGTTTCTTAAATAGGACCACCCCCAAATACACCAATATTTGGTTTTATCAGATGAGTTTGAATTATTTTTACTCGGAAGGTTTTTGTTATCTCTTCTCTTTTTTGAGATAGAAATTATTTTTCGAAATTTTCACACATTTCCTCCACTTGAAAAATCGCGAATAACTTTTGATCCAAAACACTCACTAGCTTAAAATTAGGATCAATACGTGGCTAATGAATGTTGCTCTCCGAGGAATCGATTAAATAGGGTAAAACACCCAAATGCCGGCACTCGACCATCGATTGGCACACTTACTTTTAAACTGTATTAATAAAGACAATAAGTCAAATATCTAAAAAATTGTATTTTTTTAAAATTTGGCAGCATGTCCCCTTTTTAGTAAACGACTGCGCGTGCCCCTTAAAACTAGTATGGCTGATGTTTTGCGTGTTTGTTGTGGTGACGTTACCAAACAAGGTAAGATTTTAAGTTTTTCGTAAGGATAGTGCAATGTTAAAGCGCTTTGTAACCTATGGTAATTCTTGTTATATATAGCACAAATTGTTACACACTTTTAGTGACCTTATTAGTTTTGTTTTAGCATAATTTCAGTAATAAGAATTTCGATTTAGCACCAATTTATAGGGTGCCAACATTTGGAAAGCACAACTTAAGAAATCTAATTATTGGCATCGGTGCCGAAATATAGAATTGCCGTTAACTTTATTGTTCCTAACATTGGCACCCCAACAGTAAAACTTAGTTAGATGCCTACTTAGGTACCTAGGTAGGTACCTAGGTACCTAATTTAAAACGCATTTTTATGATTTTGTAAGTATTTTAATTCAAATAAATGCTTTTTTTAATTCTGTTTTTATATCTTAAATATAAATACCTATAGGTAGGAACTTAAATCAAAACATTAATTATGGAAGTGTATGTAATCATTTAAAGTAGGTATTAATATTCAGTTACCTACCTAGATAGGATTTTCCACAAAATATTTGGTGCCAATAATTGGAAAATATATGATGCCAATAAATAGCGTATGGAGTGCCAATAATCGGAAAAATGCAATTTTTAACAAATTAAATTAAATTTGGCTTTAGCAGTCAAAATATGGATATAAAAAATTCAAATAAATGATCTTAAATTGATAGGTATTCAGGAAAAATACATATAAACCTTATAGAATGCACCTTATTATTTTAGAGTTAGTTTTATTAATACGATTCCCTTTTAGAGTGCCAATCATTGGGTAGTTTACCCTAGGCCACTTTATGAATAGGAAATCTAAAAAACTCTTCTAAATGAACACAAACTTCAAACGCTTAAAAGTCCGTTTTCTTAAATGGAACCCTATGTTCTTTGTCAGCAAGTGACAACTACTTTGAGTAATTATCTGGTATTAATTAGAGGTACTGGACCGTTCGAACAACTACTCCTCGGGCAAGTACCCCGCCAGGCATTGAATTATAGAACTAAATCCAGATTTTTTGTACTACGAGACGTTTCAGACTGCTACCCCATCTAAGATGGCTTTGAAACAATCCTAATTTGTCTCCATGTACGTACGTGCTTTTAAGCAGGTCTTTTGGTATTAATTAGAGGTACTGGACCGTTCGAACAACTACTCCTCGGGCAAATACCCCGCCAGGCATTGAATTATAGAACTAAATCCAGATTTTTTGTACTACGAGACGTTTCAGACTGCTACCCCATCTAAGATGGCTTTGAAACAATCCTAATTTGTCTCCATGTACGTACGTGCTTTTCAGCAGGTCTTTTGGTATTAATTAGAGGTACTGGACCGTTCGAACAACTACTCCTCGGTCACCCCGCCAGGCATTGAACTATAGAACTAAATCCAGATTTTTTGTACTACGAGACGTTTCAGACTGCTACCCCATCTAAGATGGCTTTGAAACAATCCTAATTTGTCTCCATGTACGTACGTTCGTACGTGCTTTTAAGCAGGTCTTTTGGTATTAATTAGAGGTACTGGACCGTTCGAACAACTACTCCTCGGGCAAATACCCCGCCAGGCATTGAATTAAAGAACTAAATCCAGATTTTTTGTACTACGAGACGTTTCAGACTGCTACCCCATCTAAGATGGCTTTGAAACAATCCTAATTTGTCTCCATGTACGTACGTGCTTTTAAAGACCTGCTTAAAAGCACGTACGTACATGGAGACAAATTAGGATTGTTTCAAACCCATCTTAGATGGGGTAGCAGTCTGAAACGTCTCGTAGTACAAAAAATCTGGATTTAGTTCTATAATTCAATGCCTGGCGGGGTATTTGCCCGAGGAGTAGTTGTTCGAACGGTCCAGTACCTCTATTTAATACATATTATCATCCTAGTAGTTCACTTAATGAAAAATGAAAATTAATGTATTTTATAGTGTTCCATTAAAGTTATCAAAGTTGAGTCTAATGTATTTGTTTAATAGGTGGAGAAAAAGCATAGTATTATATTCGCGATTATGACCATTATTCACTCAGATGATAATGACTGTCATAATCGCTCATATAATAATATACTATTAAGAATTTTTGTAAATATCTCAAAAGCCGTCGAGTTTGGGTATAGGGATACCTAATATGGTTAATTCACAGGTGCGATTAAGAATTTAAGAAAACGGACTTTTAAGTGTTTGAAGTTTGTGTCCATTTAGAAGACTTTTTAGACTTCCTAATTATTGTAAAGAAGCCAATTTAAACGATTCCTCGGGAGCAACATTCATTAGCAACGAATTGATTATAATTTTAAGCTAGTGAATGTTTTGGATCAAAAGTTATTAGCGATTTTTCGAGCGGAGGAAATGTGTCAAAATTTCGAAAAATAATTTTTATCTCAAAAAAAGAAGAGATAACAAGAAACTTTCCGAGCAAAAATAATTCAAACTCTTGTGATAAAACAAAATATTGGTATATTCGGGGGTTGTCCTATTGAAAAAACTGAACTTCATGTCAACTTCCGGTATAATAGGAAGTGCTAGAAGTCTGAAAATATTTTAGAAAAGTAGATTACTGCCAACTATAATTCCGTACAAAGTTTCAAATTTCTCCCATTTTTCGTTCTCCATAAACTTCTAACAGGCCGCCACCGTGGGATACCCTGTATATCATGTTTTATCTATAACGGAATCTCGTCAATTACTTGTTCCAAAACATTTATGTATTTATCTGCAATGAGATGATTGGGTAAATAAATTAGTCCAATATCCTTAAAGCTTATTATGTCCAGCCAAACATTAATGGAAAATCTTCTCTGATAACCATATTCGCGATATTCGTACAGGTTTCCATCAGCCCAATGGTGAATATTACGTGCATTAAACCCGCCATCTAGTAAACATACTCTCATCACTCCAAAGAATGCGTCTCAAGAAGCCGCCATTGTAACGAATTCTACTTTAAATCGTGTTGCAGAAATTCAATCGGGCTATGTTATCATTTTCATAAAGGGCCTGTACTTTGGAGACATGATATGGATGAAGAAGGTTTTCTTGCAGAACCATATGAAAGGTCTTATTAGGTAGGTACTGGAAATATTAAATGTTGCATGTCGGGTGCTGACGGAGGGATCTTCCTGTACTGTAGTACTTGAACGTTGAACGTGCAGCTCTTTCGCCAATTGATACACACCCTGTATAGGAATTGTTCAATCGGGTGGGTAACTCACGTTGCTTAGAGACGATTCGAAACGAAATTTCGTAATGTTTACAGGCAATGAAAGAATTGATGAGTATATTGTTTTATGGTGAGGCAAGGAAATTGAATAGGTACCTAGTCAAAGTCATATTATTCTTCGCATGCAAATAGGTAATGCACCATAAATATATTCTTTGTAGATTTCTACCTGGATTTGTTTACACTGCTGTTTTGATATATGAAACTCATTCTAAGGACAGCCAGAAAATAAACCTCGACGAAACACCGCTTGTTTGCATGTAATATTTTGTGAAAAATGTTGCGTGAATATTACAAGATGTTGCGGTGTGGAACGCAAAATATTCTCACTGTAAACGAAATGCTTAATGTGGTTCACGGAATAAAACTTTTGTCTTTGCTAGAATTGTTCGTGTTATTGTCAGCTATAGCAGAAACAATGCAACAGAGATGAATTCGACTGCCGCATGAAGTTTCCTTGTTTAATATTCTGACCAGACATACCTACAGTGAACCAAATTTTTGTGCATACTGTGTAATTTTTAAATAAATATCTATACCAGTATTAATAGGTAAAACTAGCAATGCAACGAAACCACCCAGTAAATACTACATCATCATTTTTTATTTACACCAAATATTGCGTTCAAAATGATAACAAAAAACTTCAGACCACTGATTTCTTCCTTATAGGTGATGTGCACATTTTAAATTTCGCGCAACTTTGCGCCATCTGGTGGCAAAATATTCTGAGCCGGCTGGAAAACACCAGATAGGTAATAATTGCATTAGTGTCTTGAATATTTATGTGGTATTTTGTGCAAAACACCAATATTATTGTGGGATAATTACTTTCAGGCAACAATAACAACAAAAGGTAGTGAATTTCAAGTACTGTTCGTGTACCGTTAAGAACAACAACTAAAACTAATTTTCTCAGAATTTCCAAATATGAATGTGGCAAAATTTCGTTTGGTTTCTTGCCTGTACAATATAAACATCTTGCAAACGGGAACGAATATAAAGGTAAAAAACTTGTGGAATACAGGCACGTAAAGAATGTGATGGAACAAGGGGGCTGCATTTGTGCGGAAATAATAAGACAGACGTCCGTGAAGATAACGGTAATTGAGGTTATGTAAACGTCATAAATTGTTTTTAATCACCATTTCTTTTAGGTCGACAGCAACAGGAACGTTATCAGTGCATTAAGTGACTGTATTGCTGGTATAGCAGGACAATACAAGCATACGTATATATTATCAGCAGCTTCAAGACCCCAAATTTTCCCTCTGCACTGTCTCTGATTTACCTAGTTTTTTACGAAATTGTATTAGTCAAGAAAATGAGTTTTAAGCTAGAAGATCGATGAATAATTGTAAGTTATATAATTAAAAAACTAATAAACTACTACAATATTGTAATGAAGCTTGCAATCAATGTAATCAAATAAAGACGTTTTGCCATAGACGTTTATTGTCATTATTACACTAATGCACAATTTATCACATCATTATTTATCATTATCAACTTATTATAAACGTGCACCTATCTTCGAAAAATTCACCACGTGCGTGAATAACCAATTGCACTGGATACCTTCATCACTAAATGTAATTTCGCCAGCGACATTTTCTAAATATGTGTTCATAACAATAACTTTCGGAGTGCAATTGCAAATGTGATCAAACTACTCTTTGAAGACTGAAAATATCAAGAAATTAATTTTTGGTATTACTTTATGCTTTATGTAAAACTTACATTTCATAAATTAGTATTTTATAAATCCATAATTATGTGACTGTATTGCTGGTAAGTAGGTACACTTACACTGCGCTAGAATCAACCAATTTGAATTCAAAAAACGAGTCAAAGGAGGTCTTTCTGTTATTGTTGTAGAATGCAATAGTATCAGAAAAATCCTCGGTGAAAGTAGGCAGCTGTGTGATAAAGTTTAAAAAACCGTCTGCATTAGATATAGATTCTGTGGAAAATGTTTTGGTCTTAGTGGAGATGTTCAAGGATTTCAAAAATTTCCATGACTGTGCAGAATTATTCGTTTTCAATTTACTTTCAAAAAATGCTTCCTTTTCTCTCCTAATCACTAGAGTTGTGAAATATCTTATAGACTTATAATTTAAGTCATCTAAATGTTTACTCTTTTTATATCTAGCTTTAGCCTGATCCCGTTGAGACATCAACAGTGTTGCAAGATATCCATGAAGATGGTTTTCCAGTAGCTCTGAAAGTTCGAAATGGAGCATGTGTGTCAAAGAGAGTTATAAGTGAATTATTTAGTACAGCAACTTTGTCATCAATATTATTTACATGAAGTTACTATTTTGTGAATAAATGAATGAATGAAAAATAATGTACATGACTCGATGGAAAGTGTATTTTATACACACTCGTGCATAAAATTTCACATTCGAAGGAAATTTGCCACTTTCTGTGCTCGTTACGTCTAATTATGTCTAATTATTATTGGAAACAAATTAATAGTAATGGCGATCGGCGTAAGTACATTGTTTAATTGCTCATTAAAGATTAGTTTTTTATATCTTGTAGTCGATTTTTTTTCATTATTATATACTGTTTATTGATCGGTAAGAAGTGATTATTTTGCCGTTAAAGTTTCTTGTACATCCTGTTCTAACACATTCAGTTGCAAGATCGCCTCCTGCGATACATAATGACTGCAATAATTCAAATAACCTTATATATTTACCCCCGGCGTATGTTTCAACTTATTTATAATTTGCAGGAACAATCTGTAACCACATTGTAAAATATATCAGAAATTTCGCTTTGAGCAGTTTATAATACTACAAACGCAACGAACAGCGGCCTCACATGCTCACCATAGTTTTTTTGTATTCTTTATTGAATGTGTGATCACACCTGCCGCATGGGAATGCAGTTCTACAAGACGACTACCTACTCATAGTTTTACATGGTATACTATTATGAATCTACATATCTACAACTTGCTAGGTTAAGAAACCAGACAAACGAGGATGAAAAGTGCCTACACGATTTTCATCTAAAAGTTTGCAGCTGCAGCTGCTTATGCAGAGTAAATTTAATCGCAACGATTTTGCTAAAAATGTCGTAAATAGTGAATTAAAAAGTTTTGTCCACGACTATCTTACAACATACTCTTTATACTTGTGTTTCTTCAATCATAATTAGATACATTAATCACTGCAGTGAATAATGAATATTATTCACTAAACCAATAGGAACATCGCTTTGACCCTTTTTTACATTTATTTAGTAGGCCGCGATCGCGATGTCAGTTCAAATTGAAACGTCAAATCAGCATGGTTTGCTTTTAATTTGAAATGCATATTCTAAAAAAGAAGATATAATGAGTAGTGAGAGTGAAAACGAGATTTCTTTAACAGCACCAGCTGCAGAACTTGCCTCATTAGATTAATTGCCCAAAAAACCAAGAAAATTATACCTGAGAGCATATGTATGAATCTTTCTTACACTGGAGAAGGGAAATGAAGGTATATTCTTTCTGGGAATCTGTTTTGATAGTCGTGGACAAAGTATCGTATACAACTCGTTATAATGATGCTATTATAAACTCGTGTATAATGTACTATTTGTCTGACCAGGTGCTGCGGCAGCAGCAATACTATTAACGAGTTTTGATTAATTGGTGTGTAAATAAAAGTTCGTCAGATGCAAGCCGCTAAAACACATTGCCATGGAGTTGAGATCAAAAATGTATTTAATTACAGTTTCCAAACTTACAATAATTATCTTCATTCAACTCTTTCACTAATGCAGTCAGTAGTTATTAGGTACTTAGGTATATTATTTTTTTAATTGCTGATTTTCCCAAAAACTACAAAATATGAGTATTTACATATGTCTGTCTGCAGTTCTATAGGATGTTCATAACTATAGAGTGCGGATTTTTAGGCACTAGAAAACACAAAATAAGCGCTAAAAATGCAAAACCCGAAGAAATAAGCATAAAAGAGGCATATAAATGTGAAAAAAGCAACCGTAGTTTATTGTAAATTGGTATAAAATAAACAGTATATAGAATTCCTATATAAAAAGAACATAATAAACCTCATATTTGGCATAACAACAAAGTATTCTATTAAAGTTAATTAAAAACCAGTATCTATTTCCTATACAGGGTGTTACAAAAAAGTAGGTCAAGGGGGGTCGTAATGCCCATTGACCCCCCAACTTTTCCTTGCGTACGTCTATGGTTCAAAGGTGCCTATTGTTTTTATACCAAGCGTTCATTTCTTTCATTAACAAATTTTATTATAAAAAAATAAAAGAAATGAACGTTTGGTATAAAACACAATACCTCTTCGAACCATAGACGTGAGCAGGGAAAAGTTGGGAGGTCACAGGGTATTACAACCCCCCTTTCCTCCGTTCGCGTATCAATTTTTTCACCATAATTACACAAACATTGTGCCGGTACCTATATGAAAAAATGCTGTAAAAAATTTCAACTGAATATCATAAAAAACAAAGAAGTTATTAATATTAATAGTTTTTTTTTATTTTAACTTTAGTTTAACACCCTGTATCTTCAAAGAAAGAAGCCTAAATGAAAAATGGCATAAGGAAAGTCCCATTATTTTCGGCCAGATAATCTGCTGCTAACGGCGTACTTTTTTGTAACACCCTGTATAAAATGAAGGTAAAAATCTTCAGACTATTGCATTAAAATTCATTCTCGAAAGAATTTATAATTAAATATTTCTCCAAGTGCGGTATATTGAAATATTTGCATAGAAATTTCTTATTTTTAGGAGAAATGCGGATATACGCAATGGTTTTACTTACCTAACTATGTATATGCGATATAAGAAAATAAGCACAAAATAAGCATAAAAAATGAAATAAGCACGAAAAGGTGAAAAAAGCAAATAAGCACAAAAAATATTTTTTTATTGGACGTATTTTTATACAATTCATTCTTATTTTTTGTTTTTATACTTCTGCTATTTCATAATATGTCTGGTATTATTTCTAGAAATCCACACTCTATTCATAACATCCAGCCACTATTACCTTTTGATGATTACCTCTAGGACTCTTTTGAAATAAGAAATACAAGATATTTCATAAATAAAAAGTTTCATTTGAAGAAGGAATGATTAACTAGTAATCTACAAAATAACTGAATTATAAATAAAAAAAACTTTATAAACTTTTCAAAATTACCATCTTCGGTTTGAATACACAATCGAGCAGGGCAAGATATGGGTTAGTTACATTCTCTAGTGGTTCTGTATTAATGCCTACGACAGATTTCAGCTGCAATGTTGAAAATTAGCTGAAGCAATTTGGGTAGGTATTGATATTTTCCGTATACACAAGCGTTTGCAGGTGTCTCCAAAACAGTAATAGAGCGGGGTTAAATCGGGGAAACGTGCTGGCCAAGCATATGGCCCTTCTCGGCTAATCCAGCATTATCCCCATAAAGAATTGGAGAAAAACTAGGGAAACAGTAATTATAGTGACAAGTACATGTTGAAAATCAGATATGCGAGTCCATATAAGTCATCTCTGTACTATTATACGGAGTGTCCAATGGTGATGGCATAATAGAAGTTTAAGCAAAAAGGAAGATGGAAAAATTTTGAAATCTACAGTTGATTGGGATCAGATTACTAGAATGATTTCAGACTTCTACATTTCCGGTTACCAACCGGAATTTGACATAAAGTTCACTATAAATTAATAGATTAATAGATCAGCTTTAATTTTTCAAAAAAATATATGTGTCAAAAGCGAGAAGAGATGATAAAAACGCGACAAGTTTTCAAACTAATACAGATAGTTCTGTTTAAAATACTGAACATTATATCAACTTCCAGTTTACTGGGCGTGCTAGAAGTCTTAAAATCTTAAAATAGAATATTATAAATCAATGTAAAATTTAGAATTTATCTAATTTTCCGTTCTTTGTAAACATTAACAATGCAGCTAATTTGCACTTTATTTAAAAGTGGGAAATCTTTGTTTAACGCGACAACCCTTTCGTTTAAACTTGTAAACGGTGAAGCGTGTGGTGCGCTTGTATGACTAGCAGCTATAACAACTGTGAGTACTTACCTAATCTGATTTACTGGAAAGCAATAGTTAAATTTCCATGCCTCGTAATACTAGGGTCAGAAAAAACAGCTGTGTGGACATTTCCACGAATATTACAACACTGTAATTTCACTATTCCTAAATTTATTTTGACCACGGCATAATTTTCTTGATTCTTTGATATATGGTGCTTATCGGAGTTCGTATAAAAATATCATGAAACAATATTCTCAACCATAAAGTGTTAGAGCTATAATTTTCAAAATGAGTTCCATAAAAATATACAGAAATTAAATAATAGTTGGCAGATGTTTCGCGATGAACGTTGTTGGGTCTCTATTGATAGATTATGCTAGCATTGATTGAAAATAGTAGTTTTCCCGCGACCCCCTAGGAAAGCGGCACGTTGTCACTTGCTGATATCTGTCCAGAGGGCGGCAACATATATAGCAAGTTAAATTGCATGGTTTGAGTGTGTAGGGGAGAGCACCGTACTGATGAGTCCCAGAAGGACGAAACCAGTTGGTCTGCGGTTTTCCATATACATTCAAAACATGCAATATTTAAACAAAATATTCATATTACGATACACGATTGGTTATCGTAATATGTATGAACTGATACGAAACTTGTATCTTAAATAACTAGAGGTTATGAACAAATGCAGTGAACATTTTTTCTTATTTTTAGTCGTAGAAACCGCCTTTGCATAGCACGAGCCCACCATTTTTCTTACACCTTCGAAACAGTACTTTTTTATTGCAATGCTAATAATGTAATCAGGCTGAAGAAATGGTGGAAAAAATTACTCGAACGTTGACACGAAATTACTCACAATCTAGTGGAATTTTGTATATTTTGATCTTGGAGTAAGTAACTATTTTTGCGTTGAATTGACGAAAACTTTCGTGAATATTTAGTCTAGTCATGATAGCAGAAATGCCTGGCGGGGTATTTGCTGGAGGAGTAGTTGTTCGAACTATCCAATACCACTTAGTAAAGCTTTATTCGTTCAGATATTAAAAATATTAGAATATAAAATTTGTTTTCACGTTTTCTTTATGAATTTGCTGATTCTTTGAAAAAGCGTCTGAAATTAGGGTGCCAGACCTTTAACAGTAGGTTCTACACCCAAAGACACGAGAAAAAGTTCATATAAACATACCTCGAAAAATGTGTTATATAGAAGCTACAGGGTGTTGAAGGTGCGGTCATGAAGATGGTTTTTTATAAATATTTTCATCACTTTTAAAGATAACTGAATCTAATTTTAGACAACTACTAAACTTTTTACATTTCTTAAGATAGTCCGAAAATTATATCTTAAGATTATTCAGGGGTGGGTAAAATTGATTTAGTTATCTCTAAAAGCGACGAAAATATTTATTAAAAAAAAATCTTCATGATCCCACTTTCAACACCCTGTATCTTCTATATAAAGCATTTCTCGAGATATGTTTATATGAACTTTTCTTGTGTTTTTGGGTATAGAAGCTACTGCTAAAGTCTGGCATCCTAATTTTGGGACACCCTGTATATAGTCTGTCAACTATATCTTTACGCACACTTGACAAACAGTAACCGTATGGGTCAAACAAATTCAAGGCAGAGTCTGATTCTAAGCAGTGGCGTGTACTGGAAAGGGTTTCATTGCGTTTTGCGCGAACCTTAATTCCGGATACTGTTCGCAAGCTTATCTGCAAAGCATCAGCAACGCAACACTCGCAACATTGAAATTTAATAAGCAGGAACTACCATTAAAATAATTTAATTTACCTTCTGAATGGAATTTAGAGATATTGAAACACCACTATTGTCTCTTTCCGCGGTAAATTACAGCAAATTTACAACAAACCTTCTAGCTTGCGAATTCAAGCGCTTCCCTGGGATATTTGCTGATCTTATATTAGTTTTTCAAAAAACACAATAGAAAGTAACACAAAACGATGCAAGAACGGTAACACAGATAATTCTTAACATAACCACGAAGTTTCCAAACCAAAATTAATAAAAAATTGAAAAAAACGAAAAAAAATTCGACGCCGCTGAATCAATGTCAAAGTCAAAGCATGTTACGACTATGACATAAAATGATAAACGCCCCTCTTTTTAACCAAATACGGAGATTCTGAGCGGTTGTCTTAGCATTGTCTTAGCATAGCAGCATGGCGCATGTCGCATTTAATTTGATACACGCGCAAAGATCGATTTGACAAAGTATACGCAGCCTCTTAAGGTAAGAGTAAACTATGTCGGGGCGCAGCGGGTCGTATTGCTCCCCAAGAACCCGCCCGAATCGCTCTTATACATTATATACGGTTCATCGCATACCATGCCGGGTCGCAGCGGGGCGGGACGGGCAGCGTAAATGAATCGCTCAGTAGTCGTATTTTTGCGCAAGTCCGCTGCGCCCCGTCTTAGTGAACGACAGCATTGCGCAATTATGAACACGTATTATGTAAATCTTCTCGTAAAATTTCAAGTAATCCAGAATATTCTAAAATGCTGAAAAAACCTTTTGTCGTCAACCAAAAGATCTTCAAAAAGTGTGTGGAATTCTTCAAACCTCTTTCTCTTCAAACAAATATTATGTACCCATAGCTTACATTTCCCTGTTTTAGTTTTTCGTGTTTTTCTTCGTCTTCAAGCAATAGTTCAAATAGAACAAGTTCCTCGTCAGAACTATCCATTTTTTCACGTTGTCAAGTTCAGTTTTGCTAAACTATCGCCACAAAACACATACTGTCGCAGCTCACGAACGAAATTCCGCAGACTTGTGCGCTCCGACCTGGCGTAGTGGACGAAGTTGCGGTCACAGCGTATTTTTGCGTTGCGGTCCGCTCCGACATAGTCTGGGCTGACCTTAACATGTAAGAATAAGTTACCGTGAAAAGAATGCTTGCAATCACGTTAAGTATAAGTGGACCAATCATTTGTTTCAAAACTGTAAATTTAATATACTGGCGTAATTACTATTATTAAATTAATATATTGTTTAATAGGTTCATTGGTGCGATATTTCAAACGCTCTATAAGTACAGTAATAATACTTTAATAAGCGTTAATTGTTACCAATTTTACATAAAATTAATTAGCAGCGTGGAATTGTGTAATACTAATGAACTATCGTCCTCTCGTTACATCATTTATCATTTAAGTAATTAACAACACAACGCTTGTGTTATGCTTCGGACATGATTTTCTTGGTAGACTAGAAGTAGTGTTTAAAAATACGGAACGAAATTAAGCATAGCATGCAATCTCTATTCATCTCTCCACCATCAGCCCAGATTCCGTTCGTATGCAGAAATTATCATGAATAACTTGTGCATCACTGTAACCACTGAAAAACATGTTGCATCGTACTTAAATATACAGGAATAAATTAGTGCTGATTAATAGCTGTCAAACCTTTTAGAGTTGGCAATGCAATTTCCTGAAATTGCAGTAGAAGCTGACGTATACAGTGCCAGTAAAAAGTCTGGAACTAATTCGATAAAAAATTCAGGAATCATTTCTGGAAAAAACGCCCGGACACGTCAACCTATTTTTTTAAGTGCGTCTTTTTTCATATTCTTTTGATTTCGCACTGTGCCGTCATCGTCCATTTCTTTAAACACCTCTCCATACTCTTGAAGTTGTAGTTGGTTAGTGGCTGAAATTACGAATTTACTGCCACAGTATGACATTGTCATTAATAGTTTTCGAAAATCAAGTTTAAAGAAAAACCAAAAACTTGCAAGGAAAATGAGTTAGCCATGGAATATTGTCAGTTTAATTGATTGGAAATGAAAACAAATGAAGTTTCCAATTAAATTCTAACACTTCAGCATTGTTTTGTGAGTTTCTGTTTGATATTTCATAATTTTGTTTTTGTAAGATTAGTAGTGGAAATGGCGAGATATTTAAGCGAAAGACAAAGAATTTAAATTTTGATGATGACTGGTTATGGGAGCGAAGTAGAACGCAAGCAGAAGTGTTCGAGCTTTTCAACAATAAGTATCCAGAACAAGAGCCTATTAGAAGATCGACAGTGCCTAAAATGGAAAACAATTCTTAGGGTCCTGTTATGTTAAGGATCATCCTCGAACTGTCGTTCGCGAGGAGAAGACGTCCACTTAAATATTTTATTGACCATGCAAAAAAATCCCCATACAACTGCTGCCAACCATATCTGCCCAAAAACGGTAGTGAAGGTCTTCAAAAGGTATAAATATAAATGTCTTCCATACAAATTAGTTTTAGTACAATGAGGATGACCCTGATTCCAGATTACAGTTCTGCGAGACTATGATGAACCGATGTGGTACCGATCCCAAATTCGTAAATCCGATAATATTCTCCGACGAAGCTAAGTTTTTTCTTAATGGTACAGTAAATCGGCAAAACTGTAGATACCGGACTGCTGAAAATCCACATTGGATGATGAAAACTCACACCCACTTCCCTGTAAAAGTCAATGTTTGGGCGGGATCGAATTTTGGGGCCATTTTTCATTGAAGGGTCATTAACGGCTGAAAGGCATAGAATTTTTTTGGGGTGATTTGACTCCCGCCCTTGCTGTTCTCTACCCAAATCATGAAGATCCGGATTTACCAATCAATACTTTATGGTACCAACATGATGGCGCTCCTACACACTTTGCAGTGATGGTTCGGAATTATTTAGTTCAAATTTGTTCCAACAGATGAATTGGTAGGAGGGGTTCTATTGAGTGGCCTGAACGATCCCCCGATCTTACCCCACTAGATGTTCTCTTGTGGGGTTATCTTAAAAGCAAAATTTATTTTAACCGGCCAAATACAATTGATGAAGTATATCAGAGAATCCGCAACGAAATTAGACCAATTCGACCAGGCACCCTCCGCAATGCTCTACAGGAATTTAGATTACGGGTCCTGTATTGTCAAGAAGTACATGGATAGCAATTTGAACACAAACTTTAACTGTTGTTTTTAGTTAATTTATTAATGTTATTTTATCAAATTTACATCGTTTCCAATCAATTAAACTGTCAATATTCCATGGCTAACTCATTTTCCTTGCGAGTTTTTGTTTTTTCTTGAAAATTGATTATTTCGAAAAATATCAATGTCAATGTCATACTGGGCATATCATTGAAGGCATAATTTCCGCCACTATCCAACTACGACTTCAAAAGTATGTCGAGTCATTTAAGAAAATGGACGATGACGTCACACTACGAAATTAAAAGATTATCGAAAAACGACAATTATCAAAAAAGATACGCTTTACAAAAATTATGTTCAAAATAGTTCTAAGAAACCCTATAGGTTATCGATCCCTTTCACTGGGGGTTGGGTATTTATAGCAATGTAATATAAGATTAGATTTAGATTAATCTTCAACTCCTGAGGATGCTGACGTTGTCAGCGAAACACGTGTGGAGTTTAATTATTGGGTCACTGTCTTTTGGCGTGTGGGGTTAACTTATTAAGAATTGATAGTGAATTTACGTGAAAGTTCTTGATCCAACTACTGTGTGAACAAACATGAAGTCGATCGTGCAAGGAAACAAAACTGCAACAGTCAATAATTTGTTGAAATTTAAGCAAGTTCTGCTCTTGAAACCCATTTTCTTAGAGAAAAATAAATCCCTATGTCACAAGATTTTTTAAATGTAAACGTTACCTATTTTGCATTAATTAACATTAGGGAACTACTGATTTTAATATAAGTAAATGTAAATAAAAGTAAATGTGTGATATCTCAAATGGTACTCATTTCTAAATAATAGGAATGTTTGCAGCTCGAACCTTTGGGAGTCCACCATTTCATACGAGTGGCAAGTCTACATTCCGTACTATAATCTGTCTGATATAAGAATGCAGTGTTGTTTGATATGGGAGCAAATTTAACGATTTCTGATTGGTGTAGACGTGAGACAGATTTACACCCTCGAATGTAATTTTATTAATCAAACCTTCCAAAATAAGATGACATCGATGTCAACTGGAAAAATTTATGCGTCAATGTAATTTATGATTGTCAAAACACAGGATAAACTTAATTAATGTTGATAATGTATGGACCTCTTTACTATTAAACGTGGGGCATTCCAAAATATGTAATAGTGTCAATTAGACGACTGACGTACAACTTTATAAATGTTAGTATTGTTATTTTTTGCTAAATAAATATTTTTATTCTGAAGTTTATCATGGCTGATGAAATGGCTAGTGCAATGGATTATGCCTACAACAGGTGCATACAATTAAAATAAATCGAATCTTATTTTGTATACTGTTTTTGTTCTTTAAATTGTTTATTAATCTATTGTTTTCATATGTCATCGAATGTCCTTCTTTTGTAATTAATATTTCTGTGTAAAACGGGGTGGTCAAGCCACGCCCACCACTGCATTCTTATATCAGATAGACCTTAGTTGTACATTATGCTTTTTCTAGCGACTATTACAAGAGTACTGCATTTCATACAGAGTATCAAGTGGACATTCCGTACTAGTTTTACACTGTACTTTTTTTATCGACTATTACAGTTGTTTACAACAAGAAGAATTTTCTTACGAGAGTGAGAACTAGTGAGAAATGAAAAGTAATATACCTACAATGTACTAAATTAGTAATCAATTAAACATCCATAAGTGACCCAGCCAACGCACACATACATGATATGTAACACATAAAGATCAAGAATGTTACAAGAGTTACGTAACGAAGTTATGTATTAAAAATATAGTATATGCTTTAAAAAGTACATATCAGATATTTTCACTTTGTAATACCTATGTTATATATTGTTACGTATTTCTGATAAATCAGATACATGTAAGGTACACATTTTGTAGGGCAGCATTCAAGTAACAAAGACATTCATGGGACAGTCCATAAATATTGCAAAGTATGGCGATAATACAGATATTTGGAATGTAGCGGTTACAAAACATGCCATTATGACATTTACATAACACAGTTATGTGTTGAAAATATAAATTGTTATATTATTTAATATAAGTTTATTTGGCGTCCCAAGTCCTAACCGCTTGAGTTTAAAAATCCTCTAACCAATCATGGATCAGTATGTTTTGTTGTACTTCTTCAGTGTTGCCAATTTTAGCTTTTTATGGCGTTTCCCTGATTGACTTTGGTATTCTAGCATAAATAAATTATAATGTTAACGGGACGCATTTTTTAGCTATTTATATAAAACACTTTTTTACAACATTTTACTATCTCAACTTGCTAACACAATAATATTAGTTACCGTTTGGTCGTTACCTAATTATCAAAGAGACAGTGAATAATAATCCTTGCAAAACTTATCTGGCAACGTTGTCCCAAACATAACCTAAAAATTAGTGGTGGTGTTGTTGTGGCCTCTGGCGTGTGAGTTCTGGTTTTCAGGTTCTACTGTTAATCTGCTACATAGAAATGTCAATTGCATACCAATTTTAAGTAAGTAGAATAAATTATTGTTGAAGTTACATTCATATTTCTTAAACATTTAGCACATTTATCCACGTCTTAATAAGCAGCACCGGGTTTTTCAGCGTACTGTCCAGTGATTGACAGAAATTCTATGTAAAGTGTTAAGGATAAATGTTCTTTTGTGCACTGATTGTAAGTAAAAAAGTGTTGTCCTTTTTGCAGAGGAAATAAAAGAAATTTGCTTCTCCTGAGTCGATGTTTGAGAACTGTTTTTCCCAATGAATGTGCAAATGGATGTTCATGGCTTTCGGGTGTACGATTTGAAACTAACTCAAGCACTAAAAGGTAAGCTTCTGCTGTACTTTTTAATTTACATGAAAATCAGAACTGTGTAGATTAAGGGGAACTAAAGTATTATTTTTCCTGTTTTCGTCATACATAGGGCATAGCCGCTCATTGATCTTCCGTCTTTCTTGCGATTTGCCCAGTCCGCATCCACAAAGGCAGATATTACTTCATTCCTGGCTTCTTAATCTTAAATCTTTAGTGATTTGCAGATACCTGAAGATGCATTATCAATTATCAACTACATACTATGGTTTACTTTTGTACCTGCTTTACTAGGGAAATATATTTTCGAATTAGTTTAATATGACACTATTGAAATATAATAAAATATACATAATTGGTATGCATTTTTTATATATCCTGTTCCATAACTGAAGTATAAAAGAATGTTACATGCACGTAAAACGGCAGGCATACAGAATATATAGCATATGTAACATATACGTTAGTATAGTAACATTATATATATACCAGTTACATATATGTAATTTCCATTGTCCATGACATTTTGCAGTTCTTGTTTATTACCAGTACTTAACCTGCTACATAACTTTTGTAAAGGAAGGAACAGTTTTATGTAACAATTATATTGTGATGATGGATCTGTGTTAGCTGGGGACACATTTCATTACAGTCGTAGAAAAATCAATTTCACACACCCCCTAGCAGTGCTAAATCTTCAAACTTAGTCAAGGTGATTAACTGTTGTTCAGAAAAATGTATAGCAGCACATGAGTCATACTAGATTGAAAGTTCAATTCATAGCTATGTATAGGGTGGGGCAATTTGGAGGTAAATGATGGGTGTATGCATCAAGGAGCGTAGATACGTAGAAACTGTACTTGCAATCCTGTGCCACTTTTTCGAGACAAATTCAATGGCGAACATGAATTTTCAATTTATCACTTCGTTTTAGAGTTACAAGTCAAAATTGATTTTCGCCTGATTTCAAAAAATTGTTGTAAACTGAATTTGAAAAACTTTTACCAAACTTCGTGAACGGTTTTTTCATGGAGGAATTCAATGGCGCAGTCAGAATTTTTCTAGGTTGAAACAATTTCAAGATACACCATAAAGTTGTTTTTTAAATAAAATCGATTAGGTGGTGCTATACCATAGAGTTGCGCTATTTGTTTGCTTTCCGAAAATATATAGTTTGTGATCAGTATTTTCACAAATTATGAAAAATTCCACACTTCTTTTCGTATTTTTAGTAATAAGGAAATTAAAAGAATTTTTTGAACTTAAGCGAAAATCAATTTTAACTTGTAAATCGGAAATGACCTGATAAATTCAAAATTCATATTCGCCATTGAATTTGGCTCAAATAACTGGCACAGGAATGTGTGTACAGTTTTACATATCTACGTTACTTCATACACATACCCATCATTTACCTCCGAAGTGTCCCAATCTGTACTTTTCTTGAAATTTGTTTTTTTTAAGAAAACATAAGGCACATGAAATTCTTGTCTTGAAACGTGCATTTTAATGATTTTCCTACCAAATACAAGTACCTACATACGTGTTGTACTGAGGAGTAAAAAATTTTATATTGGAAGAACGTACACGCATGTAGTAACTACAATCAAATCAGCTTTGTTTGATGACCTGCAATTTACCAGGGAAGCTTTATAGTTGGATAACAAAATGTTTGTTCCATAATCGTTTTGTTGGAGAACACGTACCTACATATTTTTAAGTATTAAAGGAACAACCTGTACCTGTATCACAATTATACATTATTGGGAAACATTATCAGTTCTTAGCCTATTGGTGGTATTGTCGGTATGCTGTTCGTGTTAAATCTCAGCTCTAAGATAATTAATTTATTATCGTTTAAGAATTCCGTCCACTGACAACATGAATAAGTTAATTTTTATGATCGTTCTTACACATCAGAAGTTGCAATGTATTAAAGCATTACACATATAGATAATCGATTAAGGCGCTTGCCACTTACTCCCTTCATCCAAGTCGGAAATGTCTCCCGATTAAATCTTGCTGACTATTATTAAACTATTAAACGAAGTCACAAATTTTGATTCTAAATTTAAGACAATTTAACATGTGATGAAAAATGAGGTCGAACATGTAGTGTTGTAGATAGAGGCGCCAGGAAGGTAGGTAGATGTTTTTCACTTCCTTCTGAAAGTAAATCATGTAGAAGCGTTAATCTTATTTTAATACTGTGATGTAAAGTTGCATTTTACATTTTCAGCTTTCGTGACTATTGGCAATGAGTCGGTCTATACACTGCAAAATTAATATCCTGCAACTAATTAAATGTGATTTATTTAACGCAACCTCTTACAAAAATAAATATATTATGAAATGCTCGTATAGGGGAATGTAAGTATCCAAAACTCGATACCACAGCGGTGCTCACAACCGAACTACGATAAGTTTCAAAATTACTATTATTAAAGTGTCAAAGCGGACTTAATAAGATATACAATGCACGGCAGTCTTACCAGACATGCAAACCGTTTACGACTTTTAACCACGCAATTTTTAAAAGCACCTTTTTGTTATAGCACTCTACATTTCCACGCCGCCTTTGTTTTGCAATTAAAATACTACTCAGTGTTTTTTTAAGTATTAAGACATATAGTGGTGATCTAAGAGTATTATCGTTGAAACCACCAACCACAGCTTTGCATTGAACGCTTTATTTTAGTATCTGAAGATAAGACGTATTTCATACATGAAGTAAATTATTGATTTGAAGATAATTAGGAACCCGGAAACTCTATTAAAATTTCTGATTCTTGAAGTTTTATCGCCAAACCGAAAAAAATTGAAACATACCTGCGCATTGCCTTGCTATCTATAGAATCTTTTGCAAATTCTAGAGGAAAGGACAATAGTCATGAAAATTTCTGTCTATAGGTACGTATTTATATTTTCAGTCACACAAAAAGACAAATTTGAAATCTGTACCTCTTCCGTCCGTAATACGACTGTTCTAAATAAATCTGCAGAACTACTTCAGACGAAACACTCTCCTAGGTCGCTACACTTCTCTTTCATCTAATCTTGTCCTGCATGATCAACTCTGACAACGAGTACTACTTTACCTCTTTAATCCGGAGTACTCCATATTTCCGTCCATTCTTTTATAACATCACGCCTAGATCTTATTAAGTTTATTTTTTTCAGCGTTCTATACCTTCTAGTACGTTAAATAAGGCATAGCAATATGCAATACTACATTTCGGTTCTTATGAATTTCTTTTCTAATCCTGATTTCTTTCCTTTGATCTGCAGTCCGATATGGAAAGGTCTTTCTATAATAACAGTATTAGAAACAAGTAACTTTATCTTCAATCCACATATTCGTAGTATGTAAGTACCTTATTTGCTTGTTAGAGTAACTGCTGAAAATCGCACATTTTATCTGCTAGTCACTATCAGTCGTATCCACTAGCAGCTAGTGGATACGACTGTATCGTCCCAATTTAGAATGATCACTGAGTTTTCCCTTAATAGAACCTCGCTATGTAAGTTGAGGAGAAGAGGGGACAGAAGGAACGTCAGGGTCTTTCCATATCTCTCGTCAACTCATCATCTATACCTTTAGGTATTCTTACAGCTTGATTACAGTACAATATTATTATACTATAATGTCTCTGGTGTCAATATTATTTTCCTTAAGAAACTACCCAGTTGGTCAGGGCATACATTATCAAAAGCTCTTTCTCAAATGAAACACCGGAGCACGCCAAGTTTCATATCCAAACATATCTGGAATAAAACATTAACGCCAAAGAGGGCATCTATTATTCCGAGAAAATTTCGGTAGGTCGCTTCGAGTTTACCGAAAATTCTGTTATGGATGATCTTCAGGAAAGCTTTTAGTCTATGGCATATAAAGTCATATTCTTTATTGTCTTCCATACCTTTCGATTTTCCCCAACTCTTTCTAATACCTCCCTATTGCTAACCTTATCTATCCAAGGTATCTTCATCATGCGTCTGTAACACCACATTTCAAACGCTTCTATTCCTTTTCCATACGCTTCTCCTATTGTCCAAGTTTCGCACCCGTACAGTGCCGTACTTCATACATACGTTTCTAAGAGTCTCTTCCGAGCATAACAGTCGTTTCCGTTTATTAAACGCAACTCGGCCCTGCGCTATTCTTTGTTTTATATCTCCAATGCTCCTACCATCGCGAGTTATTTTACTTCCTAAATAGCAGAAATCTGAGACTTCCTATATCTTCTCGCTTCCAGTTTGTATTTTCGTCTTAGTCCTATTTTCACACCCCCTACACACCAAAATATTGGTTTTCTTTTCATTGATCTTCATTCCAAGGCCCTCCGTCAAAACCGCTTCCATTTCATTCAGAGCCCTTCTTAATTCTTCTGCTATATCAACCGCGAATCTGAGCGTCTTAATAGTATATTAGTTACAGCAGCTATTTTGTCTTTAACAATATTAATTGTCTCTTCGATATATAAATTCGAAAACCAAAGGCTATTATAACGGATAGGTATCCCTGCCTGACTCCCTTTCGGATATCTACTTATCTATGTTCCTGCTCAAATTCATAACTGCAGTTTTCTCTTTGTATAGATTTTGAATTATTCTTCTACCCCTATACTTCATCCCTACATTTTTTAGCACTTCGAACATCTTCCATTTTACATATTGTCGAAGGCTTTTTCCAAATCTACAAATCCTACTAGGCGCTCTTTCCCTTTTCTATCGTTTTTTCTATATTATTCGTAAAGCTAGAATGGCCTAGCGCATTCCCCTATTTCTTCTAAATCCGAACTGATCTTCTCCTAATATTTCTTCCGCCCTTTTCTCCATCCCTCTTTGCACAATTCTAGTTAAAATTTTTGCCGCGTGGGAAGTTAAACTGATAGTTCTAAAAATTTTACACCTATCCGCGCCTTTCCTTTTTGGTAAAGTTACTATGATGTTCCGTTTGTAATCTCGCCTATCTGGTATATGCAGCTAACTAATTTAAATAAACGATCTATTACCTCTCGACCTGCGCACTTTAAGATTTCTTCCTGTAAGCCATCTATACGTGGTGCTTTATTGTTTCTTAAACTTTTTAGTGCTAGCTCAAACTCTTCTCTCATTATAGGGCAGCCTACGTTGTCCCTCTCTACACTGCTTTTCCTTTCTAATATATCTCGTACTTTCACCAGAAATACCATAAGTATTATATCCAAGGGGGAAAAGCAAATAATAAATAATTAAAAATTGGTTGCCTCTTCCTGACGTGGGTTCTGTTCTCGATAAATTATTCTATCTTTTACTGGATATTCCATTCGTTGTCGGTAATTGTATTTGTAGCTTTATGTGTCACTAACAGCCAGTGCAACAGAAAAGAATGATGGAAAAAGCAAAATATGTGTGCACTTTCATCCCACCAAAATCACTCACTGTATTTAACTTAATTTCTCTTCACCACAATAATTTGTAGATATTCTGCCCTACCAGGAAACTAATATTAATTTTATATCTCTCACTATAAGAATGTAAACAAATAAAGCAGTCTAAAACCTTTCTGTTATTTTCGTGTAGCAAATCAAAGATCACATATTTTTCTTTTATTATAGGTAGGTATGTATTTCGTACGTATTATACCTTTCTCCAGATGTTTTGTGTTGAAATATACGGCCATATTATGTATGGTGATTTTATGCGCAAATATTTGTACATGCCATAATATGCTTCGCGTGAAAATCACTGTTGCAAAAATAACAAATGCTGGTTTGTTTTTTATATAGCTGACATTAAAAACATGTAAAAAGTTCATTCAAACATTTTAAGTGACTGTAAATTTAGTTCCAGCTGTGGTTAAGCCGACAATGCTGAAAGCACCTGGCTAAACAATTAATTATTCATTTCTGCTACATACATATTTAAAACAATTTACTACTGGCATCCGCACCCTCTTTGATTTCTTTTTATTTTGTTTGTGTTTACATTATTTTGAAAACCGATTCAAACAGTAAATTGTGAAGTACGCACTTTAGCAATTAAAATTTCAGTCGAAATAGTAACTTACTCAGTTTGGACCTTCATTTGCTGATTCGGAACAATATTTCGTTCATCATAGATCTTAGAGACAAGGTTTAGGCAGAGTTTGAAAAGACAAGACGAATTCCTACGGACTCACATCACCAGCTTTACCGGATACTTCTGCAGCATACGTAATACCTGCGTGCTGGACTGAATCCAGCGGCTTCAAAGTCGATAGTTTCGCCGACGAGTAAAACACACTCCATAAATCCATCTTCGCTATAGTCAGATCCTCGTAGACTCTGTTCAACCTCTTCTTGATGATCTCCCAAGATAATATTCTTTCCAAGTTTCAAAACATTTAACTTTCATATCACAGGCAGTTCTTGATTACGCGTTAGTTACCCCGAGAAACGGTAAGATAGTGTTAAGAAATCAGGAACAGTAACTATCAGTAACTAAACACTGCCCAGTCACAAGTTGTCTCGGGCTACCTGGTGCGTAACGAATGAGTAGTAGATTTCTAGGTCCAATCTAAGGAATTATAGACACCTGTTGGTGAAGGTTAGATTGAAGAATCGCAATGATCCGGTGTGACCTAGAACCGGACGTGTTGGCGGTGGTAGATTTAACCCGGGTAATCGACGGCCCCTGGTGCAGTCTTAATGATGGACTGGCTACTTATTCCCGACGCATAAGCTTGTGGCGTTCCTCATCGAGGTTGCATCCTAGTGCTGCTACGAAAATCACGGATAGAAACCCATGATAGGAGTGCACCTCGGTGTTTTCACGTATCCTCCGTAAAACCAGAAATAATTCATTCCAGATCATATGACGGGCTACCAGCGAGCAATCAGGATACACCGCTAGAACCGCTTTTATTTTCCTGTAAATATTATCTTGTAAATATACCATATCCTTTATACAGTGAGGTCCTAAAGTTTGGAATAAAATTCATAATTTCTTTTTTATTAATATTTCAATGAAATGCTCGGACACGTCAATTTTTATTTTCGGTTTAGAATTTTGTGAGGAACATATAAAATATATAGGGTGTTCCATTTCCATGTACCGCTGTCAATGTCAATTTTCTTAAATGGAACACCCTATATACATTCATGTTTCTAAGTAGGCCATTGAAAGACAATTTCATAAATGTGGTATTTGTTACCTTTTACCTCTATGGCTATCGAGATATTAACATTTGAATTCAGATAATCCTCAAAATTAGAATTAGGATATCTGAACTTCTACAAAAGCTAGAGATTGCTGAGATTGGAAATTAGGTTTACAAAACTACCACGAAATAACAAACAATGTTGAGTAAAAACACAAGCAAGTAATTAACATCAAAAATAATCAAAATTAAATGTTCAGTGTGAGCTCCAAGAACTTGCTAAACTATAGCCAAACTGTACTCGAATTCGTAAAGAACATTTCTAATAACTTCAGGTGTGATTCTCCGAATTTCATTTCGTATTTTCGTTCATAAATCTTGAATGTCATACGGTTGTGTGAGGTATACTTTGCTTTTTTTGCTTCTAATTTTGACGAATTTCTAAATTCAAGTGTTAATATCTCGATAGCCATGGAAGTAAAAGGTAACAAATGCCACATTTATGAAATTGCCTTTTAATGGACTACTCAGAAATATGAAAATGTATAGGGTGTTCCATTTAAGAAAATTGACATTGACAGCTGTACATGAAAATGGGACAACTTGTATATTTTACATATCCCTTACAAAATTCTAAATTGAAAATAAAAATTGACGTGTCCGAGCATTTCATTGAAATATTGATAAAAATGAAATTATGAATTTTATTCCAAACTTTAGGACCTCACTGTATATTAATAGTGAAAGTGATTTTACATTGAAACTTTGTTAGCCAGATATATCATCGAGGACTCTATCGATTTCAACAATTGTGGGCTCTACGGAAAGCTCTAATGCTGTAGATGTGCCTTTTCGGGGGTTTCGGGGTTTAAAAAGCTTTAAATAGTGTCTTTTTGCAGTTTAAACTTCATTACTTCGTCAGAGTATGAGGCAGAAAATTTACAGTTTTTTGTTGGTGTAACTTAGCAACAAACAAATTGGTGGAGACATTTTCCATCAGTCATCAGTAATAGTATATTATACAACGACGCTATAATTACAGATATAATACTTATATTATGTATTAGTCGTGGATAAATACTATAATTTAGTAAAATTGTGACAGCGCTGAATGATTAAACATTAAAGGGTTTGCAATACGTAGTGGCACGAGTGCGTTGGAGTGTTTCATTTCAAACAAACTTTCGTACTGTTCCGACAGAATGTTGCTTCAGTAATGCCCACACGTGAGCATATTAGTCACCAACACGCAGCTGAGCGTATGCGTAAGAGAAGAAAATGAGGTAGGTAAATATATTATGTTATGTGAAAGTGCCCGATTGTTTTTTCATATTGTAGTATACTTGCGAACAGGAGGAATACGGCGCGTCCCCATGTTATCCAACATAATCGATCCATTAACATATCCACTGTTATTTTCAAATGGCGACAGGGGTTGGGACACGAATATGGAGCATTCTGAGAGGACGTGTGGCGTAGCCCACGGATTCCACTTGTCACTCTTAAATTCAATG
This sequence comes from Xestobium rufovillosum, assembly GCA_963966045.1. Taxonomy (NCBI): domain Eukaryota; kingdom Metazoa; phylum Arthropoda; class Insecta; order Coleoptera; family Ptinidae; genus Xestobium; species Xestobium rufovillosum. The sequence continues at coordinate 17,221,730 of OZ014493.1, read as the reverse complement.
CAAACAGTTAAATTAATAGAGTTTAGTTATTTTGTTTATGTTTCATTATTTATTGTAGTTTATCGATAGAGAGATAATCCACCCTAGCGACGGGTTTTTCAACGAATAAATCTCCCATCGACACATCGACTAGACTGAAAGAAATCGTTCATAAGAAAACGACCTGACCCGCATAAATATACATCGTATCCCAGAACCTGATAACGAGTCAGCTGCATATTTAGGGGCCTAAATCCAGAGGCACCGCTGATCGTTGGGAAACGTCGCGTCGTCTGAACAAAAATCTGTCAGGTTATCATCAGATAGGTTATCGCCATCACGTCAAAGAGAGAGTTTCGGCTATTTGATTTTTCTTGTTAATTTATGCCTCCATTGTTCGCAGATTCCGACCTGTGTTTCGCCATCGTCCGACATTCCTGTAGCGACTTCTGCACTACGCTTACTATTGGCCGGCAACATTGAAATTCATGCTCCAAGAAGAAAATCACGGGTGCCGAAATGTATACTATAATGTTCAAATGCAGCCCAGTTGGTGACGTCACATAATTGCGCAAGAGAGCAATTGCTTTTTAGTGTGCGGCCCTTAGAGAAATATTTATTTCTAAATTTACTTCTGAATTTATTAGAACAATCGACGTAGTAAATTTGTTATGAACTTACTGCTGTCTTAAATTTGATACCTTAAAAATTACATGCCATTTTTGCTGATTTATCGCTTTTCTCTCGAACATTTTTGGTTTTCATTTTGCCCCTTCGATTCCTGACTTTTTTATTCTTTGTAAACTTGATTAGGATCCTTGGGATTTTAAATTCAAACAATTTTTTAGCTGGAGAATAATTAATAAATGTAATATCTTAATGAATTTGTGAACCCAAGTAAAATCTAAGAGAAATTTAATTTTTACGTTTCGCTGTATTCGTTTTATTTGCGGCAACTTTTCCCTCTGTTTGCACTTTACGAAAAAGACGTCAGTAAGCAAGACGTTTCAATTTAAAACTTGTATTTCTAGTAACAAAAAACAAATACTTCTTTGTTTTAGGTAAGTTAACTTAGTAACTTTCTGTTTGTCTGTACTACGGTGGTACGGTGCCTTTAAAACTGTATGAAAATGTAGTGTTTATCAAGTTGAAAAAGTAAATTATCGAACTCGAGATGCCAGCTCGTAAAACGTCTCGAATCAGGAACAATGTTAATAAAAGACTATTACAGCTTCCACGTTATCTGTTATCTGGATTAGAATTTAAATTCACGGAATATATGCTTCGGAGTTTTTGTTACTTTCTACAGTTAAATGCAAATCTCTTGAATTCTTAAGAGTTGGCTAGCTTCATTTATATTTAGCAGGAATGTATTGGAAGGAATATATTAAACTTCCCCTTTATTTTATTTTGGCAAGAAAGTTAAAACGATAAAAGAGTCGCAACCTGCTAAGGATTTATACAACAAATTGTCTGGAGTTTGAAATGCAAATGACGAAGGGAAGATTGCAAGAGCTACACTCCATGATTCTCGAACATTATTTTTACAGGATTAAGCTAGAATTTCTATATTTAGCAAATAGCGGAATGCTCCGGCTTTATGTTTGCAATATTCAACTTGATATTAATGTTACTAATTTGAACGCATCATTTATCGTTTTGACACCCTCCTCAATTCCGTTGCCTATTCTTTCACATTGTAATAAGGCATGTGAACATGCACCTAAATATTTATGCGTTTAATGAAGTGCAACTTCAATAAGCAAGAAAATAGGTACCAATATATTTTATGAGCATCTATTGACCTGCAGAAAGTATATGACGGCACGTATCCATCAACTATGGAAACAGGACAATTCGTTGAAAGAACAAGATTTGTTTTTGTGTATTTAACACAGTGTGTTCATATAACAGGTTTCTTCCCTTCGCATCTTTATTGATCACACTGTATGTTTCTTAAATGCTCTGGTTGTTTTTTAAAATGGTACAATGAATTCTTTTTACGAAGACTTTCCAAATTCTTCTACACAGCTGCTAACTTTGTATAACACAAAGTACATTACCGCATTTTTGTAGTCCTTAAATTAATTCAAAAAAAAATAAATAAAAACCGGTGCTCTGTGAATTTCCATTTTTCCTGTAACAGATTTTCATAAAATTTTGTGCAATTGTGCGCACAATAACCTAAAAATACTAGGGAAATTTGGCAACTGTATCATATTTTCCTTTTAATTTGTCCAATTGCACGATTAAAAACTAGTATCATTTAAAAATAGTCGGGTACTCCATTAATTCAGTACTTACTTTCCCTCTTTAGGCTTTGCAGTGACGGTATCGGTAAAATACTGGGTAAAGATTAAAACAAAAAAATTGTCTTCGGAACACCACCACGCGCAACTATAAGACAGAAGTGATGTAAAATGTATACGATTTTTCAAAACAACGGGGACAAAGGCACTTAAAATTTCACCTTTATTATTTATGGGTCCATACGAAGCCGAAAAAGTTGCCGCCAAAAGAGATGGCTGTCGTTTGTTCTCTGATGCAGCATTAAATGCCGATGCCATTCCCTGCAACTCAGATGAAGCCGGAAAGGATTCCAGATCCGAGATCCGGATAATATTTCCCTTAACCCGGATAGATTCGGATCCAGATTCCGCCTTCTAACAAATCAGGATCAGATCAGATCAGGTTAAGTTGAAAAGCAGCTGAGCACTCTCTGGGGGGCTCGTGCTGAACTTCGCCGTTGTCAGCTGAACATTATACTTACTGTATTTGTATTTGTGATTACCATTATAGCTGGCAATAAAGTCATTTATTATTATTATTATTATTCGGTTCTAATCCGGATTTCAAAACAATCCGGATCGGATGTACAGCACTAGCACTGACTGAAATCATCACCAAGGTGGGGTAATGGAGAGTGCAACGGGACTCGGGATCAATGCTCTCGATGAGTATTTTTTGATTGCTTTTCCATTAATTTTTTTAAACAGAAAACTTTGTTTAAATATTGCATGTTTTGAATGTGTATGGAAAACCGCAGACCAACTGGTTTCGTCCTTCTGGGACTCATCAGTACGTTGCTCTCCCTTACACACTTAAACCATGCAATTTAACTTGCTAATGCTGCCGCGCTCTGGGCAGATATCAGCAAGTGACAATTACTTTGAGTAATTATCTGGGAGTAATCAGCGGTACTGGATCGTTCGAACAACTACTCCTCGGGCGAATACCCCGCCAGGCATTGAATTATAGAATTAAATCCAGATTTTTGTACTACGAGACGTCACAGAAAGCTACCTCACCTAAGGTGGCTTTGAAGCACTCTTAATGTGTCTCCATGTACGTACGTGCTTTAAGCGGGTCTTTGTTTAAATATTGCATGTTTTGAATGTGCATCGAAAACCGCAGGCGAACTGGTTTCGTCCTTCTGGGACTCATCAGTACGGTGCTCTCCCCTACACACTCAAACCATGCAATTTAACTTGCTATACATATATGCTGCCGCGCTCTGGACAGATATCAGCAAGTGACAATTACTTTGAGTAATTATCTGGGAGTAATCAGTGGTACTGAACCGTTCGAACAACTACTCTTCGGACAAATACCCCGTCACGCATTGAATTATAGAACTACAAAAAATCTGGATTTAGTTCTATAATTCAATGCCTGGCGGGGTATTTGCCCGAGGAGTAGTTGTTCGAACGGTAAAGTACCTCTGATTACAAACAGAAAACTGCCAATTGAGCAGAAGCCGTCAGGCCGGAGCGAATCTAAGTCATTTGATATATAAAATAAATGTGAAATTATAAATAATGTCTAGAAGGAAAAAACGCACAAACGCGGTTAGAGGATCGGCGCTGGAATCGCATTCGGCCAGAAAGATAGTTGTTGGTGTAGTTTCTTGCATACGGAAGTATTTCATATGATCATACGAAAAATTTGAGTTAACGGTGGACTTGAGTTATCAAGCATTTATATTTTTTAGAGAGCAGATTTGACTCAAATTGCAATTAGAATTTTTCATCAAAACTGCATATTTTATTTTGGCATTTTCTTCTATATATCTAAGTACTCGGCATTTTCTATCATTTTACCCTGGATCTTTGATTTAGTATTTTTAAGTCTGCAAAATGGATTCAATTACTAATTCAATATACTGCGCGAAATAAATTTTAAATATTCACCTATACAGGTGTAATTCAGAACAGGAGATTATACATAGAAAAGCTCAAAATAAAAAGAAAAGTTACTATGCACATATTTCCACAAATTACAAATAACAAAGATACATGTTGAAGTTTTTGGAAAAAAGAACAATTATTTTATGAAATTAGACAAGAGCTTTTTATTTTGCCGAATAAGTTTATGTTTGCTGCCAAGCAATTTGACTAAAAAACTATCAGCGCGGCGCCGCGCCGGATTGGATACTGTACTGCAAGGACTTTTATGGGTACTTTCACTTTTAAAACTAGATTAAATCCCTTATTCTAGATAAGTGTGCACAGACAGTAGTCCTTGAACCACACCAGCATTGGTATAAAAACGTTTAATACACACACAATTTCTTGAAGTTTTTTGACAAGTAATTAAATTTGACGTTTTCCGCGTCACAGCCCATTGAATAATGAACTTCATTGTGAGCTAGGAAACGCACCTGTAATGAACCTACAATTTGATGAAAGCAGATAAAATACTATGTTATTGAGTCCGTGCAATAACAAGAAATTGTAATACTTACCAATACTCTGCTACTAGTATAGATATCAAACATGTCACTTAGTTTAGTGTTCTGAATCGCGGTATTATTCGTCATTTAATTATTAACCATGCACTACAAGATTATCTACTGGACCACAGGTGGAACTCTGCAGCCAAAGTTATAATTCCGCCACGCATCCGACCATGCTTTTCATTGATCAGTCAAGTGAAATTAGGTTCAGTATATTAATGACTCTCCTCAATAAAGAGTAAACATGTAAGTAAGATCATTATTATCGGGAATATTGAGTTTCCTAGATTCCGAAACACTAAAGCACCTACAGACATATTACACAAACGCCGCTATTGCTATCAACAAGAATGCGTCAAGGGAGACAGCTTGTAATAATTGCGAGTAGTTCGCTTCAGTAACGATAATAATTCCCTGAAACCTGAAACACTGCAAGTCCGCCCAATGAACGACAATTGTGTTGAACTAGTCAGCCATGTTCAAATGTGTGTGACTGCTCGACCAAAAACACCGTCCCCCAGGATTATTAGTTATTTGGTCAGAGGCGCCGACGATGAAGACGGATTTATTTTACAACCGCTTCGTGATTCTCAGACAAGTGTAATTCTGAGTAATAAAAGTGAATGTAAAAGATAATGTAGATACTTTCAGGGCAGCGGCACATACCAGACATAGTTCAGAATGTACTACAATTCATAATCATGAGGTTCTCAGTCCGAAGACTTGTTGAACGCGTACTGCCATCCTTTCCTATCCTGAGCTAACCTGCGCATTTCCCAAAAAGTAGAACATCCTACGTCCCTAACTATTTGAGAGCAGTAGTCTAATCTAGGCCTACCCCTACCTCTTTTTATTCCTATATATGACTCTAGTATGTCGCAAACTATTCCTTCGTGTCTTAGAAGGTGCCCTACCATCCTATCTTTCCTATTCTATATTGTCTTCTATACCTTTCGCTTTTCCCCAACTCCTTCTAATACCTCCTTATTGTTAACCTTATCTATCCACGGTATCTTCATCATGCGTCCATAGCACCACATTTCAAACGCTTCTACACTTTTTCGATCCGCTTCTCCTATTGTCCAAGTTTCGTACCCGTATAATGCCGTAATCCTTACATACGTCTTTAAGAGTCTCTTCCGAGTTTCTACATTAACCGTTCCCGAGCATTACAGTTGTATCTTTTTGTTAAACGTAAATCCTGCGCTATTCTTTATTTTATATTTTTAGTGCTCCTACCATCTCGAGTTATTTTACTTCCTAAATAGCAGAAATCCCCGACTTCCTCTATCTCCTCATTTCCTATCTGTATTTCAGTGTTAATTCTATTTTGACGCCCTCTACATACCAAAATTTTGGTTTTCTTTTTATTGATTTTCATGCCATAGCCCTCTGTCAAAACTGCTTCCATTTCATTCAAAGCCATTCCTAATTATTATTCTTCTTTGCTAGATGCTAACACTGCTATATCATCCGCAAATCTGAGCATGTTAATAGTTTGACTTTGTACATTGATCCCCGAGGCTGTTCTGTCCTTAACAATATTAATCGCATCTTCAATATATAAGTTGAAAACTAGAGGTGACTATGTACATCCCTGTCTCACTCCCTTCCGGATATCTACTTCTCTTTGTTCCTGCTCAAATTCTATAACTGCCGTTTGCTCTTTGTAGAGATTATGTATTATTCTTTTGTCCCTATATTTCATCCGTACCTTTCTGAGCACTTCGAACATCCTCCCCCATTTTACGTTGTCGAAGGCTTTTTCTAAATCTACAAATGCTATATGTATAGACGCTCTTTCCCTTTTCTGTTGTTTTTCTATAATTACTCGTAAAGCTAGAATGACCTCGCGCGTTCCTGTATTTCGTCTAAATCCGAACTGATCTCCTAATATTTCTTCCGCCCTTTTCTACATCCTTCTTTGCACAATTCTAGTTAAAATTTTTGACGCGCGGGAAGTTAAACTGATAGTTCTAAAATTTTCACACTTATCTACACCTTTCCTTTTTGGAAATGCGACTATGATGTTCCTTTTGTACTCTTGTGGAATCTCACCTGTCTCGTATACAGGGTGTGTTTTTTAAGCGTCCGCGGAAGATTATGCCTAAATGACGAAAAATATCAAGAAAACATTTTAACTAACCTCACCTCATTTTTTACGCTCTATAATCTAAAAATGTTTTTACTTACACCAGGTTAGTCCAAATAGTTGGAATGATGCTCAACTTTGTTTTTTCTTATGGAATGTGCATTATTTAATTTTTTACTTGATTGAGAACAATATTTTAATAGCACTTTCATAACATAATATTATAGTAATTTTCTTTCTTTTTTGAGATAAAATTATTTTTCTCGATATTTTGGCAGTTATATCATACATTTTAAAAATTCATATTTCTGCACTGGTTGAAGATGAAGTAATGATATTTTTAACAGCGGTCCTCATGATAATCATGATTAACACTGTTTGCTCAAATTTTGTATAAAATATACGAGGAGCATTCAAAAATTTATCATATGAAAGCGACAAAACACCAGAAAAAAGTCAGCTTTTTCAAATGACATGGTATATTTTTTATTACTCCATTTGAAAGAGCGGAAAATTTCGCATGGGCTGACCCAATAAAACAATATTGTTACATAACTATAATTTTTAAATATTTACAATATTAAAATTTTCACTTCAAAAATCAAAAATAAAGTAGCTTTGGAATGTCTACAGTTTTGTTGTTGTTTTACTATAGGGTTTTATATTCTGTGGCTGTATTTTTACAAGGCTAACTTTATTTTTGAGTTTTGAAATGAAAATTTCAATATTGGAAATATTTAAAAATTATGCTCATGGAACAATATTGTTTTATTAGGTGAGCCCAAGCGAAATTTTTTGCTCTTTCCATTGGAGCAATAAAAAATATGCCGTGTCATTTGAAAAAACTGACTTCTTGATGGGTTTCTCTGATTTTTATTTGATAAATTATTGAATGCTCCTCGTATATTTTATACAAAATTTGAGCAAACAGTGTTAATCATGATTATCATGAGGACCGCTGTCAAAAATATCATTATTCCATCTTCAACCAGTGCAGAAATATGAATTTTTAAAATGTATGATGTAACTGTCAAAATATCGAGAAAAAAAATAATATCTCAAAAAAGAAAGAAAATTACTATAATATTATGTTAAGAAAGTGCCATTAAAATATTGTTCTGAATCAAGTAAAAAATTAAATAATGCACATTCCATAAGAAAAAACAAAGTTGACCATCATTCCAACTATTTGGACTAACCTGGTATAAGTAAAAACATTTTTAGATTATAGAGCGTAAAAAATGAGGTGGGGTTAGTTAAAATATTTTCTTTATATTTTTCGTCATTTAGGCATAATCTTCCGCGGACGCTTAAAAAACACACCCTGTATACAGCTAACTAGTTTAAATAAATGCTCTATTACCTCTTGACCCGCACACTTTAAAATTTCTGCCTGTAATCCGTCTATACACCTGGTGCCTTATTGTTGTTTAAACTTTCTAACGCTAGCTCTAACTCTTCCCTTATTATGGGGCAGCCTAGGTTATCCCTCTCTACACTGATTTCCTTTTCTATCTATCTGCCTTTTCCTCTCTTCTGTTTAGGATGTCACCTGCCTCATTTCTAATGTTCTTGCTGCTAGATCCAATTTCTCGTAATTATTTTATACGCTTCGAACTTATCTTCCACTTCTTTCAATTTGTTATCAATCTACTGTTCTTTCGCTTCGCTATATTTCCGAATACAGATTTTACAAATTTTAAATATATTATTCCAAAATATGTTGCGTTCGGAACGATTGTAGAAAACTGCAGACCACTGATTTCACGCTTGTGGGACTGTCAATGCATTATTTTCTGCATTCATTTTATACGTAATTAACTTACAGGGTGTTAAAGAAATATTGCCGATAATGCCTGCAGCGTGTAGTACTGAAATAAGTTGTTAAGTTTGTATAAACATTTGGTCTATAATTTAAAAAAAGTCCACCTATAATTTTAGTAATCAAGGATGAAGCAATTTATCTTATTTAGCTTGAAAAACTAGGCAAATGCCCAAAATTTTGTTGAGAACTATTCGCTGCAGAAATTTTCGGCAGTATTTTTTTCAATTCAATGCCTAGTGGGGTTTTTGCTCGAGGTGGAGTTGTTCGAACGATCCAGTAGTACTCTTTGTAAATGAGTTTAATTTTTACGGGATATAACTTAGTTAAAAATCATTGGTCATAATTTTGTAAAGAACGAAATGGTATACTTTATAGTTGGTCATCAATGGTGAGCAAAGAAGTCCTCAATGTTTGGAGCGCTTCTGTTTTTCATAAAAGGTTATATTGTAGAGCTCTACGCTCACGACCTAAATGAGGTTTTAGTATCACTCGAACTTCATTAGGATCCAGAAGGACCCTCTCATTCGAGGGACCAACTCTTTCTATATAATATGACGGCGATCTCTTACATATAGGATAGGCGGTATTCAATTTCTAGCTTTGGAGAATCTTGCTAGAGACATTTGGCAATGGTGTTAATATCATCGAATATTGGTATTTGCATCTTACATTTCTTCAAAAAACAATGGCGAAGTAGATTTTGTTTCCAGAACGTTAAGAGTCGAAACTGAATTCGAACATAGTCGTTTTGCCTTTAAGCAAATAAACCAGGCGTTTAGGACCCAAAAAATCAATTTATTTGCTTCTAGAATTAACAGTAAATTAATGTAATGAATATTGTGCTTAGCTAAAAGACACATATGCAATTTACGATATCTTGAAAAATCTATTCTTCTATGTCTTTCCCCCATTTTCAATTACTTTAAGAGAACTGCATAAAATTAAAGGCCATGCAGTCGAAGGTATTCCCGTGGTCCCATTATGACCCACACAACAACCTTGGTTGTGTCAACAAACAATTATTTTTAAACCAAGCTTGAGCATCCGCTGTGGAAAAACATTTCCCTGGAGGCAGGACTCTTATCTGCAAAGCATTTGAGCAAAAGTGATGCCACAAGAAGCTATGAATCGCTGTAAATCGTTGTCAATTCCTTTTAAGCCTCATCCATCAATAAATTCAATAGCTGCGTAGTAAAATTTTTGTATTATACAAGAAAAAATTTTTTTACGATAAATCCGTTTTAAACACTCTTTGCTGGTTGTTATTACTTCAATAACGGATTTTATTATCAGTTTCTTAATGCTTTACGCTCCGCATTGTCTTTGACCATGGGGCCTGACATTGACTCGAACCCAATGATAAGAAAGTGCTGAGGGTGGATTAGGTACATCGGACCCAGCAGTCGTACTCCAACGCTCTGGGCCCTAACGATCAGCTGTCTTTAGATTTGCTGAGGGAAAAATTACTTACCCTGTTGGCTATAACTACATCGGGTTCAAACATTTTCACTTATCAAAACGGAGAATATTACTAGTAGTCCGGAAGAGATACAAATACTAACACCGGATTCAATAAATACATCTAACCCCGAACATAATGAACCTGTTTTAAGACTGCCCTTCTGTAGTACAAATGTTAATATTTTTGCAGGGCTACAACTTTCTTACAGTACATAGAAACAACAAAAGATATTAGACTTGATAATGCCTTATTCATAATTCACGAAAGACCGTATGGGAAAGCCTCTAGCCAAATACTTAGTCGGTGGAAAAGAGAAACTCTTAATAAAAGTGGAGTTAATACAAGAAGGTATAAAGCTCACTCCACGAGCAGCAAATAGGGCGGGCATTAGCTTAAACGCAGAACTGCAGAACTGCAGAACTGCAGAACTGCAGAGAGAGAATTCGTTAACCTTTACAAAATTTTACAATAAATTGATAAATAAAAGCTGTTCTGCTGAAGCAGTGTTAAGTTTGAATAAGTAGAACACATACTACATAATGAATGTTCTAAGATGAGGCATTATTGCGCAGGTAATATCCTTTGTTCTTTTAATAAACATGTTGGCCTCTAAATTTTAAGATTCTTTAAACATCTACCATCTGGTCATGTAGTAAAAAGGCGGGAAATATAATATTACTGATTGAACGAACTTACCTTAAGTGAAGTTAGTATTATATTATGAATAGTGTTGAAATTTTAAGGAACGCTTTTGCAAAACTTATTTGATTTGCATAAACAGAATCAGAAAATATAAAGGATTTCCTTTTTTGAAATAGCAAAGTTGAGAGCAGGTTTAGTAAAATTTGTAGTAACGGATTGTTTAATTTATTTTTATCGGATGAGCTACTTCGTGATTAAAGAATCAATTATGTCACAGTCGAATTATTGCGATGGCCACCGCGTTTGCTATTCCACTCGACCTCAACAATTTCAAGATGTTTTTGTGAATAACTAACTTACAAAGTTTTAACCAGCCCTTACCGGTTGAATACACAACTGGACTATCATCTACCTACTGGACATTACTTTTTGTGCCCCCAAAAAACCTTTGTAGATAAACGAACACACAGTGGCTTCAATTTAAAACCTCGCGTCCGTTTACCTACCCCAAAATACAGCGGCAAAAAGCTTTAAATGTTTCTGTAACAGCATTTCGTGGTACAAGGCTAGGTAAGTGGTTTGTTGAAGTTCAGTTGGTTATTGCAATCTCGACTATACAATCTGAATTCAACAAATGACCTAAAAGGATCAATTCTACTAGCATACTATACGTTTCGCATAACACTGTATCTACAAATTACAATAATTAACCCTATAAAATTCAGTATAAAGTATCTCCAATCATTTATCATGGTGCAGATACTTTGTACATAGTTCAAGGTCCTCGCATTTTACATTTTACAGGTTAACTGATCGTAACGTAAATTTTTCCGGTTGCTATGGGTGAACGGGAGCAACAGACTGTTTTCGAAAATGTCGAATTATTATGTAATTAGTTGAAATATTTTAAATCGTTTTGTTTTATTCGATTGCTTTCGCTACATTCTTTTGCGCTTGGTAAATAACCGGATACTAGAAAACCCAGTTTAATTTGCGAGATCATGACAATAATAACATTTTGTAAATTAACTCGCGCTTTCAGCCCTGAAATCCCTTTGAAAAATGGTATATTTCATTCTCCCTTTCAACAGAACTGAATAAGATAGGGGATGCTTTTACATATTGTTTTTATGCTCTGTTATATTTGGTTTCTGTTTCTGTTTCTGTGTTTTGTGTGCATGATTTTGTTTATGTTCATCATTGCTTGCTTTGTTTGTCCGATATAGATAACAATTTGAAAAAGTGCAAGTGTCAACTTCAATTTTTAAAACCGCTTGATTTTACTAAAGCCCATTATTGCCAGGCGCTTTTTAGGCGGCTGAATCGTTTTAGGCCGCTGAAATTTTCTAATTTTAGGCGGTTACTGCGCCTAAACCATTTTTTCAGCTGCTCAATTTTTAAATGAGGTTGTTCATTTTTTAGGTGGCAGCAAGTAGTATTGACATTTGCTGTCAAAATGACAGTAATCAGTAAATATTAAAACTTAGCTTCATCGTCCACCTTCATGATTAAAACTTACTTATTAATTACTAATTGTTTCCAAACCATTGATAGAATCATGATTATTATTATTCTCTATATTTTTTTGCTCAAACAAAAATACAAGCTAAAATTCTGACGTAACGTCAAGATACTGACACATCAATTTCAGCGGCCTAATTACATTTCCTAGCAATAACACCCCGCCTAAATACAAAATTCAGCGGCGTAAATTTCAGCTGCCTAAAACGATTCAGCCGCCTAAAAAGCGCCTGGCAATAACGGGCTTTGACAGCAAGTGTCAATACTGCTTGCTGCCACCTAAAAAATGAACACCCTCATTTAAAAATTAAGCAGCTGAAAAAATGGTTTAGGCGCAGTAACCGCCTAAAATTAGAAAATTTCAGCGGCCTAAAACGATTCAGCCGCCTAAAAAGCGCCTGGCAATAACGGGCTTAAGGAAATGCCTGCCTATATGAGACGCCAAGCAAAGAAGGCTATGCTCAACAAACGCAACCTTGCAATAAAAGCCCTGGAAAAATCTCGACAAATAATTCGTGAGTGTACAAATGGCACTTCGATAGAAACGGCCGTTTCTGGATTTTACTTCTTAAGAATCGATTTTCAGTTATAGCTGTAAGTGCGGAAATTTTATGAGGAGTAAAATCAAGCGTTACATTATCTGTCACATTGAAATTATATACATATCTATGGATACGGCTGTTTATGTCTGACTGCATAGAGCATGGAAATAGTGAAAATAGAGTGGCATAGAGTAGATATGACAGTTGGCGTTGTAAAGTCAGCATTTGCAGTGTTTGTTCGTTCCTAAATTTGTTGAATCTTTTGATTTAATATGGAAAAACCTAATATTAAATACTCTAAATATTGCTTAGTGCCGAAATGTGAATCAACGCCTATTCGAACACCAAGAAAAGTATTTATTTAATTGCCAGTGGGATCGACGTTTAGCAGATTGTCTCTTGATTACTGAATTTATATTTTGATTTAGTTGGACATTTTCGATCATAAACCATCTGATAAATACACATTTGGGTATAAAACTGACATTTGCGTGTACCCTATTATCAAGTGATTGAAGTTAAAATAATCGTTCGTAAGGAGTAAACTCCAGTCGTGCGTCGGAGCTGACATACGCAAGTTTTTTTTTGTCAGCTTATACATCGTCCCAAAGAACCATAGAAAGGATCAGTCAGCGAACTCGACCATATACAAATCCTGCAAATATTGCCGATATTGTTATCCCAGATATTCTGAAACTAACATCAAGAAATCGAAATTTTCTCTTACGGGACTCCGGAAATGATGACACTGATCGAATATTAGTGTTTGGTACAGAGGAAAATCTTCAGACACTGGAGGAGCATTGCCATTGGTTCGTTGAAGGAACTTTCTAAATTGCACCGCAAATGTTTTCTGAAGTATTTACCTTTCATGCCCTTGTCGGCAATTCAGCATTCCCTTTAATTAGCGTTTTAATGCAGAATAAGCGTGGATTTTCTTATGCTAGGATTTCAGAGAAAAGCAATATTCGAAATGCGGTGTGTCGTGTTTTCATATGGGGCAGTGTTTGCGGCGTAAATTACAAGAACTGGGTTCGACACAAATGTACCAACTTGCAGAAAATATTCGAATTCATGTTAAGATGCTTTTATCATTGAGTTTTGTACCAGGTGAATATGTTATTGAAGCACTTGAGACCCTAGCAGAAGATTCACCGAATGAAATGAATGAAATTATAAATTACTGGAAGACCCCTATATCGGACGAGTGGGGCGCAGTCGAAGAGCTGAACAACAATGTCCTATTGAAATTTGGAATATGTATAATCGAGTCATGGAAGAACTCCCTCGAACGAATAATTCGGTTGATGATTGGCATAGGGCTTTCCAATCAACAGTTGATTGCGTTCTTCCGCCACTTTGGAAAGTCATCGAGCACTTCCTAAAGAGCAAGATAAGGTGAAATTAGGTATAGCAAGTTTTAAGTCCGGGTTTAGAAATGGGTAGAAATGTCTGATATATCTGATCATGAACTTGTATTCTGTGACATTAACCTAATGGTAAATCAGTTTGAACCATGTTATAGAGACTATACTCGTAGTCATTTCAATAGAACTGAGGCTCTTCGATTGCTTCCTTTACATAATTTGCTTCACATTGAAGGCATCGATCAAAAACTTACATTGCTCACTTTTTGATGTTCAAAAGAATTAAAATTAGTAAACGTAGTCCCAGGACGACGTGGATAACTGATAATATTAAACTTCTCATATCGCTAAGAAATAGAGCTACAAGAAGCATAAGACGACAAAATTAGCAGCTTATTGGAATAATTATTACAAAGAATTGCGTATATAAAATTAATGAATGTTCCGTCTTTCACCAACTCATTTGGTGTTTGTCGACATTCACCGGTGAATCTCGACATCCACTAATTTCGGACCTTCACAGTAACATATATATTTAAGTTCTATTAAAAATGAAAAGAAAGCTTATTGTGCATTTAAATTTCGCAATAAAAATTCTAAAGTTATCTGGTCGGAACTTAAATCATTGAAGATAAAGTAACGTAGAAGTAAAAATATTCCAGCCAGTCTTGGTGATGTAAATGCTCTTAATGCGTACACCTAACATGCTTCTAGGCATGCCTACCAACGTTAAGCGATCATCCGGTAGCACTTTGGTTGCCGAAGGACAATCGTCACCACATCCTATAAGTACCTCCAATTCAGCATTTGAAGACTTATTAAAACGCCTTTCTACGAAATAAACAGGAGTCTCTGAAAAACGCAAAAGAAATGATGGAAATAGTTGCGTAATAACGAGTGCAGAATTTCTGAGGAAAATTCAAGAAAAAAGAAAATTTTGCAGAAAATGATCAAAACCATAATTACCAAGACGGGCTGAGAAGAAAGGAAAAGGACTGAGTTGGATTCTGATTCAAGTGTTTCTGATGAAATAAGTCTGAGAGATACAGATGATAACCTGCATCCCAAGATAGACGATGAACTAGATGTTCCTACTGCCAGTTAAATGGACGACGAGGGTTTAAAATCAGGAGACTAGGTATTGGTACGATTCCTAGGGGGACTGAGAAACACTAATTTATCGCTACGTGTGTGTAATTCAAGAAGTGATAAGCACTCGTATCATGAAGTGACGGGACTGCAAGCAGTTGATGATGGTTTTCTACAATGTAGAAACCGATACTTACACAGTATCTCTGAGACATATTATTTAATATTTTTAAT
Organism: Xestobium rufovillosum; assembly: GCA_963966045.1. Classification (NCBI taxonomy): domain Eukaryota; kingdom Metazoa; phylum Arthropoda; class Insecta; order Coleoptera; family Ptinidae; genus Xestobium; species Xestobium rufovillosum. The sequence goes on along the minus strand of OZ014493.1, from coordinate 17,206,242 downwards.
TACCAAATCCGACGTTAAAGCATTCTGGATGTAACAGATAAAGTTTTGTTAAATATCCCAAATACTGTGGACATTCTTGAAAAATAAAAAGTCTTTGTATAGTTAACCAACATTTTGTAAAAACAAATGTTTATTTTAATTACGGCGTTTTCAGACGTTTATTTTGTTTAATCTTACATGCTGGGTATACAGCTTGTCTTTTTGTTCTTATTTCGCAATAAAATTCAGTAAAAGTTAATCAGTTATGACATCTTGTTTCATTTTTCACACATGGTGTCTCACAATTACCTTCAGGCGGATTTCTACTGAAAAGTACGACCTTTAGAGGCTTCTCGTTTTCGGCAGGGACTGTCTCTTTTTTACCCATAACGTCAGGTAAAAATGAGACACAAGAACTTGCCATTACAGTAACTATAGCTATGTTTATTGTAATTTAGCATTCATAAATGTACGAGTAGTAGTAAAAGAAAATTGCAAGAATTTGTTGAAGAAAGTGCAGAAAAATGAAATATTTGAATTTTGTCTCATTTTTCCCCCCTTCTACATTATGTTGAACATTCAACTTCGAATTGGTGACAAATAAAGTTGTAGCGAATGTAATAAGCAATATTCGATCTACTGCCACTGGAGGCGATGGAATTAATATGACGTTGGTTTCATATTGCTGTCCATACGTGATTCCTTTTATAACGCACATTGTCAATTCTTGTGTTCTCTCGGGTAGAGTTCCGGCGTTGTGGAAGTCTGCTTACATTACGCCGATTCCGAAAACAATTAATCCAACTAATTTGAAGGATTTGAGACCGATCAGTATTCTTTGTACAATGTGGAAAATAAGGTAAAAGGTTCTAACGTTACAATTAACTGAACATCTGTTATCCGTCCGCCGGGACGTCCCACGAGATCGAAATCCCACGAAATCGAAGTCCCATGAAATCGAAATCCCACGAGATCGAAATCCCACGAGATCGAAAAATTCCGTAACTCGGGGACAGCACTAGTAAAGTGGCAACGTCGCTTGTAAAGAAAAGTATTTTTGTCTCATCAGATCGAAATCCCATGAGATCGAAATTAACTTCTGCCGTTATCTGTGCAAGGCGGCACAATTCTATTGCTAATAAGAAAATACGAGAACAGTAAGGAAAGTAAAAGGAGGTACACTAAAATAAACGGTTAGACAATTTATGAAATGAAAACAAAACTACAGAAAATTTCTCTATTTTTTTAATTTTGAAAAAATAATAAGAAAACATTGCTTTTATCTACTACCAACTTCTGTAATTTGTTACATCTCAGTAAATAATTCTTTCAATCGTATGGAGAAATTTTCCCTGAATTTTTCAAAAAGAAATAAATCGATTGAACAAGAACGCCATAAATTTCAAGATAGGTACGGTTCTTCTCATAACCCCAGAAATCTCTGCCAAAATAAATGAATTTATCAATATGTTTTGTACCAAATAAATACTACGAATATTATTAAAATTGAAAATGTTTAACGAATTGTAAGTGTGACGGTATACGGGGGTCTCAGTAGCGATTTCTGTGACGCCTGTAAATTTCGCAGATTTTGCGATTTTTTTAAAGTTCTACGTAGTAACGTTTTTGGTGTCGTTTTAAATCTCGTCAAATTCGAATTTTGGGCGAGGGATGGAAAATACGCGAGGGGGCGAAATACGGGATTAAAACTATTTTTTGGACACGGAAGCGTTCGGTGCTCTTACATCGCATACTTTGTGAAACATCCAATTTTGATTTTTGACTATTTGAAAAAAGGATGAAGATGAACCAGCCAACATCGAATGGGTTTGGGGTCTGAGATGCACGGGGGCGATAGTTAGGGGTGTAAAGTTGAGTTACGTTTATATTAAGTTTTAAGCGTTTGGTGCTGATACATCGCATAAGTTTTTAAATAATAATAACAGATCAATTTATGCATGAGGCGCAGCCGAGTGCAGAAATTACACAAGTGTATAAAATACACGTTCCATAGAGTTATGTACACTATTTTTCCTATGACCTCTTGAGAAAATAAAATATTCATAAAACAGTAACTTTATTTAATGAATTGTTATTTATGTTAATAAATGTCAAAATTTAAATTTGCATTTGGAATGGATAAGTGCATCATCTTCGGATGAGAAAAGCAACATAATAATAATGATAATAACAACAACGTTAATAATGAATTTGTTAACATTAGTACAAATTTGAAAAAAATAAAAATACCGTCCTCACTGGTTTGTTTGTTGCAGTGTGCGGACGTCTGTCATTGTTTCGATTTCGAGAAATTTTATCATTCTCATTTTTACAAATTGTTACGTTGATTTATACTGAGTATATTTAAAACTTAGCCAAATTCATTTTTAATGCCCTGACGAAGGTTGCTAAATTGCAATTTCTGTAAATTTTTAAAGTGATTTGAAATAAACTCGCCCCCATTCCTAAAAAGAAGGTAGAATGGTTATACCTAGATCTAAAAAGTCATGAATATTTACGAAGCAAGAGGTTGAAAGATTTCTTAAGGAGGCAGAGGATGACACGTATATTTATTGATGAAAGTAGTCTTAAATGTTGGTGTGAGTGAAGCCTGTAGAAGGGAGGAACTAACCTATTTGAGCATCGAAAACATTGAGGATGCTTCTTCTTTCATTAAAATTATCATCCCCAAAACAAAAACCAATGTTCCTAGATTATTTGTAATAACTGAGGGAGATATCGATGGCATATATTTTTTAGAATTATTTCGCAAATATTCCAATCTACGCCCTTCCAAAATTGATCATCGGCTTTCATTTTGTACAAAAACTCCAGATGTGGTTTGCAACCTGTCGGCATCAATACTATTGGTGCTATACCTAAAATAATCGCCGATTATCTCAGTGCTCCCAATACTAGAGAGTACAGAGGCCAATGCTTTCGACGGTGCACTGCTTCCTTTTTAGCTGATGCAGAAGCAAGAACATCAGCACTCAAAAGACATGGTGGTTGGTGTTCTACTTCTGTTTTGGACATTATTACCCAGTTTTTATTTTGACCAGTGCAGTTGTCCGATATAGCTATGAGTTTTATGCCCGATATGTTATTGCTTTCAAAATGTTTAAGTAGGCAGCTACCAATTTCATCAGCTCCACGGCCAGCTGTACTTTCATCCCACATGTAAAAGTAGCCACGAGATGGGTAAGTACAGTGAACACTGAAATTATAGCAAAACATTTTTTTCTTGTAAAACGTTGGCCCGGTTGAGAGTTTTGGCGTCGGCAGTGCTTGTTCCAGATCAAAAGTTATAACGTATGTTCCGGGATTTTCTTCTGCTTCTTTTGTGGCCGCTTTAATGGCATCTTGACCTGCCTTCGCTTTTCTTAAATGATGTTCTTGTTCTGAAAGCAGCTGCTGAACTTGATTCTCTTTGAAATTATTCCTTGTGTCTTTTAGGGAAACGTTTAAGCTGTCACACGTAGCGCATGTATCAGTTTTGGGAGTTTTGAACCTGATATTATATTCTTCAGTAAAAATTCTGCGGAATTTATCTTGGCAGACAAACTGTACGTTATGTTCACAGCATTCAGTTTTGTACATTTCGTAACAAGATTGTATAGTGTACTCCATTGTCATGTAAAACGTACCAGGATTATCGCTTCGAGAATAATGGCTTTCATATTTTGGCAGTTTCTCTATGAAAGCTCTTACAAAGTTTAGTTGCTCTTCGCTGAATTTCAGCTTATGATTTTTATGAGAACCTCTTCTATCTGCTACAGGTGTGGTACAACCTCCTTTGATTTTCGTTACGAGGTTTTCCACTCTTCCCCTGTTTCCTTGTAAACCATCAATGCTTAAAAATGCCTTTTTGCAAATGCGCCTTTTATTTCCCGACGACGTGGTTACAAGATAACAAACTGTTACTGCTCGGTGGGATTCAACATCCTTTCCTTTAATTTTCCGTTTAACATCTTCTATAGAAATACAACCAAATAAGTACGCGTTTTGAATATTGAAGTTCCCCATTGACCAAAAATTTTTAAATACTTTTTGCCGCTCCTCTTTATTTACGATTTGAAAACATTTTCTTTTGCATTGGCAATCATGTCCTACTTCTTTTGATTGAAGTTTTTTCCCTTTGCCACGATAGCTTTTATATGCTTTTCATAAATTTCTTTGCTCCTTGGATATATCTGCTTTACTTTTGTTTCTTTTCCGTTTTCTTCCTATTTTTACATTTTCCTGTAAAATTTTTTGTTTCCTTAATAAAGAATATGTAAAAAACAGTTTTTAAACAATTTAAATGTAAACAGTGGTATCTGCATGCACATACTGTTGTCTACTTTATTATACGATGGCGTGCAAATAATGGTATGTACGACAGATAACATTTTTTACATTGCAAGGACTACATTTTTGGTTATGTATAAATTTTTACCTGAATTTCACTTGATTGATCACTTTCTTCGTAGTTAGGATCGGCATCAGAGTCGTCAAATTCACTGTTCCCATCAGAAATGTCATTATCACTTGTATTTTCATTGGAACTTATTTGTAAATTGGATGCTCCAGGCACAACAGCCGCCATTTTTTTCACACTTATCATGTTTTACATCATAAACACATCAGATACCACTATTTACATTTAGTTGAATGGGGCCATCTACTGGCCAAAAGTCAAAACAAGTATTGCTACGCGTAAACTAACCCACTTACCATTGTTTACAATGTGTAACTCATTTTTATGGATAATGTTACTTACCATTATTTACGCCCGACCCCTTCAATTATTAAAAATTGAGTACTTAATTTTACATATTTAGCACTTAAACATTGCCATTCTTAGCAGAAATTACTACGAGCCAAGCAACAAAAGTGACGTCACGCCCGTCCCTGCTAGTTGTTGCCCGTGAATTAAATAGATATACCTACCTATATCTCAATATTTATTACTTCAGCAACATAGGTACCTACAAGGGATAATTTTTATTATTTTTTCTCAGTGAATGTGGGTCCTGGGCGAAAAGAGAAGACATGAATCAAAAATTTTGTGGATCATGTTTAGTTCACGTGAAAAATTATTTTTTAAACTGCGGTCATTCTATTATTTGTGGTCAGTGTGCAGAATATTTATATAATCGTTATAAAGGTTGTCTCTTTTGAAAAGAAATAATTGCCAAAGTTACTTTATTTAAACGTTTAAATTACAAAAATTCGTTATTTGTATCTTGAACATAAATAAAATATTGTGTTGCACTTAAAATTAACCGTTTCCCGCTTTACTTCTTATAAATTTAGCAGAAAATCCCAGAACAATTGAGAAAAACAAGTTTTGCAAATAAAAATTGTAAATAATTTATATGATTAGAAGCGTGTGCCGCTTCGTAATATATGTAAAACGAACTACACCAGTTCGTTTCGATTTCGTAGATATCCGAGCTCTCCCGTGATACGCGCAGTTGCCACTTTACTAGCGCTGTCCCAGAATTACGGAATTTTTCGATCTCGTGGGACTTCGATCTCGTGGGATTTCGATTTCATGGGACTTCGATTTCGTGGGATTTCGATCTCGTGGGATGCACCCTTATCCGCTCATATACTTCCCCCGACAGAATAATAGCTGCGCAACTGCCTTACTTAAGGTTACTGATGGCATATTGCGAGCCTTTGACAATGGCAAAATTACTGCATTGGTTCTATTGGATTTTACGAGAACTTTTGATTCGGTCCGGCATGACATTTTGGAATCTGTTTTACATTTCATCGGTATCGGCGACGACTCATTGCGTCTCTTACATAATTATATGTCATAGAAAACACAATGCGTGAGATATGATGGTTTGGTGTCGCTGGAGTGCGGTGTGAGCTGTGGTGTTCCACAAGGATCCGTACTTGGTCCAGCTTTGTTCCTTAGTTATACTAGTCAATTCCAGAAATATATACGACAATGCAGCTCGCTACACCTTTCTTTTTTCCGGAATGAATTGAATGTTGCTGATGGGATGATAAATGACGACTTATTCAGTATTAATCAGGCCACTCGAGAACATAATCTACTTTTGAATCCGTCAAAGTTGAAATTCTTATTGTTCTGCCAAAAATTACAGATATAAAGCCGGATATATACTCTTACATTGATAACGTATCTATTCCGAAAGTACACACTGCAAAAAGTCTGGGTTTAGTAATTGATAGTTCTTTTAGATTTAGAGAGCACGTATCAAACTGCATAATTTTTCTTATTGGGTTTCCTATACCACAACTTTATTTTGTAATTGTAATTGTAGTTGACAATTAAACATGTTCCAATTTACCGTTTCCTGTTTTCTATTTTTACGAATTCCTAAAACGAACCGCCTGCAGTGTTCATTGCTTTGTATTGCCTAAGTATACAAAATATCTTTTATTTTCATAAACACACCTTTTTAAAAATGATGTTAAAGTTATACTCGTAATGCTACGAATCTAGGTTGGTCAATTAAAAATGTTTCACATACATCAAGAAATAGTCCTTGGGACACCAAATCAGAATGTGATTGACATTTTTGCAGATGGACTATTTGGTATTTTCAGTAGGAGCTATTTTAAAGGAGGTAATTTGTCGGTGGGTCACTTGTCGGTGAGCTATTCTGTCGGAGTTACATGGCCTGGGGCTATTTTGTTGGCGGGCTATTTTGTCGGTGTATAAAGTATGTACCTATCAATTTATGTGAATTATTGTTCTCATGCAAGAACACTCGCAGAAAGCGGACGCAAAATTCCACTAAGTTATTCTGTCTTGCATGATGTAAATTAATATACTCTAGGTACCTATTCTAAGACTGTACAGTTTCTGTCCTATATGAACAAATTTCTTTTTCGTTCAAGCTTTAATTGTGAAAGATTTAATGGTTCAATTTCTAAGCATACAAAATGCACGCAGATTACTTAAATGTGCTTTTTTAACGTAGAAGTAAATGATCGTTGAAGACTGCTTTTTAGAAGCTCGCAGTAGGTACCTACGCAAGATGTCGTTTATTTGTCTGTTCCTGTTGGTGATTTTTAAAGGAGCATGAAATTGCTTCTTTGGTAGCGTTCTATTGTTCAGAAAAGCTTTTTGTTAATTTAATTTTTAACTCAAAGCTGTTTTTACCAAAGGCACCTGAATTTACTTAAGAAGTTAGGCTGGATATTATGAATACGTCACGCTTAATCAACCCGCGTATTTACATTATTATTGTTGGACTAAAATTTGCTGCTGTTCTGAGTGACAATTTAAACTCCAAACAGTAAAGCAAAATGTTAAATTCTAAATGGAGATCTCATTTGCGATAAAATATGAATATAGAGAGTGTCTCAAAAATAACACGAAATCTCTTAAAGGGTAGGTAATTCATGAGACTGTTTTGAATCTGGCGGTAGGTATTGCTACAACATATTGTTACCTACACGAGTGTACCGTTTTCTGTGAAGCTGCATGTCCTATAAAAAGAAATTAGCAAATAGTTAAATGTTAGAAGAAACAGATTAGATAACGTTGTATCAAATTTCCCATATTGCTTTAAATCCGAAATTTTGTTAAATTTCAATGTTCACACATAGTCTAAGATCCCGATTAAGGTCAACCTTCACCCATCTGTTTTCCTAATGAAAGGTATTTTTTATCAAACATATTATGTAAACAAACAAATCGCGGATGGGTTACCTAATTATATCAGGTCAAGACTACCCTTATTTAAAAATAATGTAATAATTTTTTTATAATTCTTCTGCACGTGTATATGTCACTGAACTACTAAACGGCTGGATCGATTTTGATGAAATTTTGTGTGTGTGTTTGAGTGGGTCCCTGGATGGTTTACATTCACAATTGGACCCGGTAGGTGGCGCTGCAATCGGGCAGGACAATGTCTGCCGGGCCCACTAGTAATATACAGGGTGGATTATAAAAAACGCCCCAAGCCATAACTCCATCATTTTTAAAGATATGGCAATACTTCTTGGAACAAAGTTGCACAGCTTATTGTCATCTATTTTTTGGGGTAGATACCCAATCAATGCCGCTTCCTGTTTAACCGGAAGTGACACCAACTTTAGTTTTTTAAATGGAACACCCTGTATATGTTATTGTTTTTGGATTCTATGTTTAATTGTCTTTTAAAAAGTTTTGCAGAACCATATGCCTAAAAGCAATACTTAGTGAGATATTCGTCAATTAATGTATTTAATAAAGTAGGCAGTGGAGAACAATAGTATGAAATAATGTTGATAATATTGTCATCAGTTCGCATTTTCGCTTAGAGTTTTTATACTTTTTGGTGTTAATCATGGATTACAATGATTCAAGTATATTTTGAATGCAATAGAAATAGTGGTAGAGCACTACGCCTTTGCACCGTGCGGTTTCCGATGAGAGAGTATGTGTGGTGTGGCATTTTAACCCTAATTTTAGGTAATAGACTGATTGGGCCCTTTTTCATAAACGGACTGACTACAGAAATTGTTAATTTTGTTGACAACTTGCCTCTTGCTGAACGAATTCAATGTATTTTCAACAAGATGGGGGTACGCCTCATAATTCTAGAATTAATGATGAATGGTTAAACGTCGAATTTGGTGTATGGTGGATCGGAACAAATGAACCAGTTAGGCGGCCTGCACGATCGCCATACCTAACACCCCTCAATTTTTGGCTATGGGGATACCTACAAGATCTTGTTTATTTCACACGTCCAGAAAACGAGGAAATTTTGAGGCAGCGAATAATCAACGCTTGTCGCGGAAATACCATCAAACTTTATACAGAATGTCACCAGTTGAATAGCCAGAAGGTATTGTGTTCAAGAGGATGGTGAATTGTTTGAGCAATATCTGTAATAAATTAAGTTTAGTCGTTCCCTTGTATTAGATAAAGTGAATAAAAATTTTCTATTCTTTAGACAGTATAAGTACTTTATTAAATATCTCACTAAGTAATTACTTTTAGGCATATGGTACTACAACACTTTTTAAAAGACAATTTAACAAGGAATCCAAAAATAATAAAATATACAGGGTGTTCCATTTAAAAAACTGAAGTTGATGTCACTTCCGGTTAAACAGGAAGCGGCATTGATTGAGCATCTACCCCAAAAAATAGATGACAAAAAACTATGCAACTTTGCTCCAAAAAGTATCGTCATATCTTTAAAAATAATGGAGTTATGGCTTGGGGCGTTTTTTATAATCCACCCTGTATAAGTAATAACAGAGTAAACAGAGTAAAATCAAAATCAAATCACAATTGGTCCAGCCGTTTAGGAGGAGTTCAGTGACATACACACGTACAGAAGAATTATAAAAAAATTCTTACATTATTTTTAATTAAGGGTAGTCTTGACCTGATATAATTAGGCAACCCATCCGCAATTTATTTGTTTACATAATATGTTTGATAAAAATACGTTTCATTAGGAAAACAGATGGGTGAAGGTCGTCCTTAATCGGGATCTTGTACTAACACTTTTGAACACTTTCCTTATCTATAATCTATAGAAATAAGCCCAGGAAGTGAAAAATCAATTCATGTTGAATCAAAAAGTTGTGTTCCATATTAACATTAAACCGAATTGATGAAACCTGTAACTCCTTCTAATAAGGAATTGGCGCATGAGCGTTAATTAATTTTATTTGGGAATTAATCAAAAATGAATGAAAATTAGGTAGGTAATCGACAAAGGTAAAAGTTTTATTGAGGAAAAAAATAATGTAATTTTCTTTTAAACGAGCCTGTGCTTGGCAATAAATCTACTTGCTCTTGGTCTATCAAATACCACTTCTTGCGTTTCTTGTCTTGCGATAGTGCTTCATGTATTCGACATTCTCTCGTATCACCGGTGTTGGTCTGTTGTCTCACTCACTTTAAAATATCTTACTCTATTTATTCTTGTTAAACTCCGGTTACTCTAAATTATTTATTAGAATTAGAATGCACTTTTTGAAAAGATTGTAGGTTTCACTTTTTCTCAGAGTAGGTACGTACTAATAGACACTATCTAACATAGTGCGCTGTTCACCCCTTGCCTTAAAATTTAAAATAAAAGCCCACAAATAATATAAAAGATATTTTTGAAGCGAGATTTCTTATCGCGCGGTAGGCGTGAAATCGTCCAACAATAAAACAAAAATGCGGCACCAAAAGCGACACCAAAAGCGTGGGGATAGAGTGAGTGATGGGACGCTGGATTCTAACAAAAACGAGTGGGGTAGAGTACACGGTGAGTTGGAGCTCTAATTGCTACCTCAGATGGAATTCAATAGTTTCACTTCTACCGCGCGAAATTTAGGGGCAATACACTGGCGTGCATAAAATTTGACAATTCAGTTTTTTCTTTATATTTATCAAAATAATAAATGTATTTAATATCTACTTTTCTGAGAACTGTTTCAATTTCTTTTAGACAAAAGGTTAATATTTCGGATTTCTAAGAAATACTTACAGGGGTGCACTACTTGGAAGTTAATTTTTCAGGGTGTATTTTTCATTTTAGTTCATTTATCCATCGACTTTTCGGTGCATAATATGAACGCGAATTTTTTTAAAAACTGCTGATAACAGATGCCAACAACATCATCAGAAAGGAAATTTAATTTTGCGTCTGTGGCGTCAGTTACGCCACTGGAAATATCCTCGACCCACTTTACTGAATTGGAACTCGAGTAAAGATGCCGTACACATTCTTTTCGTGTGTAGAAATTGTAGTATAGTAACTTTAATATAATGTAGAACGCTTACCTGGCACTATTGTATTATAACTAGAACACGCACTGTAAATATATATTCATTCATTCATCAACACATGTAACGTAACATACAGACTAATAAACGACTTAGTAGTCTACGTATTCTTCTTCGTTTCTCCTGCCCATCGAACACGCGATATTATATGGTAACCGCCACCGACGTACCATAATTGGTGACTCCCCGACTTGATGAAAGGCCACCCTCTTAAATGGTGACCTACAACGAAGAAGACTGCCGTCCTGATGTCCGCAATTTGTTGACCGCCGCCTGCCGCACAACCCAGTGATCGCTCCTCCAGAACCCACGAACTCAAGTAAGCAAAGAATTTATTTTATCTTACTAATGGGCACTCCGCTTTCGAAGGAGGTCAGAGAGGAGGTCATTATAGCGCAGACCGCTAGCGGCGACGCGTCAGCCCGGCAGACGACAACAAGTGATTGGTCCAGGACAGATATCCTGCTTACGATTGTGGTGATCTTCCTGGCTTTCTCATTCCTGGGACGACTCGCGAAGTGGTACCACCGTTTCCTACGGATGAAAATAGAGAGAGCCGCTACCAGGCTGTCCAGAGCTGACGCTTGAACAACACGGTCCACAGCATGCCACCACCCGCCGCCGCTCCCGCTGCCGCAGAACGTGTAGGGATACGAATCCCGCCTTTCTGGCAGTCCGATCCCGAGATCTGGTTTGCTCAGGTCGAGCACCAGTTCTCCCTCGCCGGCCTCGACAAAGACGAGACAAGATTCACGTACGTCGCCGGACATCTGGAGCCCAAATATGCCGCAGAGCTACGTGACATATTGCTTAACCCTCCCGCCAATAATAAGTACCTCAAGCTAAAAACCGAGCTCATTGCGAGGCTGTGCGCGTCGCAAGAGCAGAAAACGCGCCAGCTTTTAGAGCAGGAGGAGATTGGGGACCGCAAACCGTCTCAGTTCCTGAGGCACCTCCGTGCCCTAGCCGGAACCACCGTGCCCGACGCCATGATCCGTACCCTCTGGCTGGGACGCCTTCCAGCCCACATGCAACCGATAATGGCTACACAGAAGCACGCTGACCTGGATGAAGCCGCCGAACTAGCCGACGCTATCGACGACGCCGTTCCCCGCAGCACTTCATCCACTCACAGAGTTTCATCTCTGCACGACATGGTAAGGGAACTATCTAATACCGTCTCCGCCATGCAACTCAACACAAACGCCACTGCCGCATCCCGCCTCCCCCGTTCCAGAGCACGTGTAGCGTCTTTCTCACGCTCACGATCCCCAGCATTTTCTCGACGCTCCCGATCTCGCTCTTCTCCACGGAACGAAGGCGCAGTTTGTTGGTCCCACCGCACTTTCGGTACCAACGCGATGCAGTGCCGCCCCCCGTGCAATTTCCAGTCTTCGGGAAACGCACAGGCCAGTCACCCGTAACGGCAACCGATGACATGGCCAAGAAGAAGTCCTGCCGCCTTTTCGTCTTCGATAGAGATTCCCGAGCACAGTTTTTGGTTGATACCGGATCAGAACTCTGTGTTTATCCTCGAAACATCTCTCGTTCACCTCGCATCAAGACGAGCTACCTTCTTCAGGCAGCAAACGGCACACCCATTCACACATATGGTTTCGTCACGCTAGATCTCAATCTAGGCCTCCGAAGATCTTTCCCTTGGAGATTCGTCATTGCCGACGTATCCAAGCCCATTATCGGAGCTGATTTTCTTCACCACTACAATCTGGTGGTTGACATAAAAAATCAATGCCTACTAGATCCCCTAACTCGCATTTCTGCACGCGCTTATAAATGCAACGACAACCATACATGTATCCAAACCGTTTCTGGCACCTCGCCTCAGCACCCTCTTCTGCTGAAGTTTCCAGAAATTACCAAACCCATGGGACTTCCTCACAAACCGACGCATTCAACAAAGCATCATATCCGCACAATTCCCGGACAACCTGTATACTGCAAACCACGCAGGTTGCCCCCCGACAAACTGAGAACTGCAAGAAAAGAATTCGAGACAATGGTACAACTTGGAACTGCACGCCCTTCGGAAAGCAGTTGGTCTTCTCCACTTCACATGGTACCCAAACACGGTGACGAGTGGAGACCCTGTGGTGACTATCGAGCTCTGAACGCCCGAACCATCCCCGACCGCTACCCTGTACCGCATATCGAAGACTTCGCCCAATCTCTTCAAGGAAAGACTCACTTTTCCACTATCGATCTGGTCCGAGCTTACAACCAGTTTCCCGTAGCTGAAGAAGATATACCCAAAACGGCGATAACTACCCCTTTCGGTCTTTTCGAATTCCCGTACATGTCATTTGGCCTACGCAACGCCGGCCAAACTTTCCAACGTTTCATCGACGAAGTTCTCAGAGGATTACATTTCTGCTACGCGTACATCGACGACATACTAGTAGCATCATCCTCAGCGGAAGAGCACGACGCACATCTCTCACAGATATTCCAGCGTCTTAAACAGTATAACATTCTAATCAATCCTCAGAAGTGTGTTTTCAGTTCCAAATCCGTCACATTCTTGGGTTACCAAGTCTCCGAAACTGGGACACGACCACTTCCGGCAAAAGTAGATGCCATCCGCAGCTACCCCCGCCCACAAACAGTGAAGCAACTCAGGCAATTTCTGGGAATGATAAACTTCTATCGTCGTTTTACTCCCAATGCCGCTGCACTCCAAGCTCCACTCAACGACCTTTTACACGGCAACGCCAAAGGCAAGACACAACTCGTCTGGAACACCGCCTCGGCAACCGCTTTCGACGCCTGTAAAGAGAGTCTAGCCAGTGCAACGCTTCTTGCACATTCAAACCCCCAAGCAACGCTCGCAATAATCAGCGACGCCTCTGACACTTCCATTGGCGCCGCCCTGCAACAGCGTATTCACGATGATTGGCAACCCCTCGCTTTCTTCTTTAAAAAGCTATCACCCGCCGAGAAGAAGTACGCCGCTTACGACAGAGAATTACTCGCAATTTACCGAGCCGTCAAGCATTTCCAGCACATGATCGAAGGTCGTGATTTCGTCATTTTCACAGATCACAAACCAATCACCTTCGCTTTCCGTCAAAAGCCCGAAAAATGCTCACCCCGACAATTTCGATACCTCGATTTCATTTCACAATTCTCTACTGACATCCGTCACATTTCCGGCAAAACCAATCTCGTAGCCGATGCACTCTCTCGCACAGAAGAGAAAACTGCACCCATCGATTTCGAGTCACTAGCTAACTCACAAGCGAATGACTCCGAAATTCAAAAATTTCTTCGACCCGACTCTGTACTCCAACTCAAAGAAGTACACCTACCCTCATCTGACATACCAATTTGCTGCGACACATCCACGTCCAGCATCCGTCCGTTTGTCACGAAGTCTTTCAGAAAACAAATTTTCGATGCTATTCACGGACTTTCGCACCCCGGCATTAAAGCAACGACCAAATGCATAGCTCAACGCTATGTCTGGCCCTCTATCCGAGCCGACTGCAGAAAGTGGACCCAAGCATGCATACAATGCCAGAGATCGAAGATTCACCGACACATTGCCAGCCCACTTGCAACATTTCCCGTAACATCCGCAAGATTCGAACATGTCCACATCGACATAGTCGGACCGCTGCCCATCTCAGAAGGTAAACGTTACTGACTAACCTGTACCGACAGATTTTCCAGATGGCCAGAAGCTTTTCCGACCGACAACATCGAGGCAGAAACCATAGCTAGAACGTTCTACGAGGGTTGGATAACACGATTTGGTACACCCCTGCGCGTAACTACAGACCAAGGTCGACAATTCGAGTCACACCTTTTCAAGCATCTCAGTTACATAACAGGCACCAACCGCCTCAGAACTACGTCATACCACCCTCAAGCGAATGGTATGATTGAACGCTTTCACCGGCAACTCAAAGCCGCCATTAAATGCCACGAAACCGACCGATGGACACAAGTTTTACCCACCGTCTTAATGGGAATACGAGCCGCCTGGCGAGATGATCTAAAATCAACAGCAGCAGAACTGCTCTACGGAGAACCCCTCCGACTCCCGTGTGAATTCATCACACAGCAACAATTCAAGCCATCCAGCGACCCCACAGAGTTCATCAAGGACCTCAGACGCCATTTTAATGCCCTGCGTCCTACTCCGGGGACACGCCACACAAATAATTCAAAAACTTTTATGTTTAGAGACCTTGCTACAGCAGACCATGTTTTCCTCCGCCGAGATGCCGTCCGAGCTCCGCTGCAGCAACCCTACGAAGGTCCCTATCCTGTCGTGCGACGCCGTGACAAAACCTACACTGTCACAATCCGAGGCAAAGACGTAACAGTTTCCGTCGACCGTCTTAAGCCCGCATACGTCTTGAACGACGCCGACTACACCAGCACACCCCTTGCAGATCAAGAACCGTTCCACGTTCACGATCAGCCGACGCCTCCAGCAGCCGTCCCATTGACGACTCGCTCTGGGCGCCAAGTTCGATTTCCAGAGCGCTATCGTTAATCACTCCAAGGGGGCTCCTGTGGCGTCAGTTACGCCACTGGAAATATCCTCGACCCACTTTACTGAATTGGAACTCGAGTAAAGATGCCGACGCTACACATTCTTTTCGTGTGTAGAAATTGTAGTATAGTAACCTTAATATAATGTAGAACGCTTACCTGGCACTATTGTATTATAACTAGAACACGCACTGTAAATATATATTCATTCATTCATCAACACATGTAACGTAACATACAGACTAATAAACGACTTGGTAGTCTACGTATTCTTCTTCGTTTCTCCTGCCCATCGAACACGCGATATTATATGGTAACCGCCACCGACGTACCATACGTCTTATGATATGAGAATCAATGTAGCATTCCATTTAAAGAGTTATTCCTGTTTGAATTAGTAAATATAATATTGGCATGGATAAATTCCATTTAATTAAAAGCCATGATTCCATGTTATACTTGTGTCTGATAGGCCGTTTCTTTCAGAAAAGAACTGTCGAAACCGCATTCCTCTAAGTGCTTTCGTTTCGAAGATATTCAAAATGGCGCCAGCTACTGCAAACGTCAAAATTTAAAGAAATAAAAACTCCAGAGCGGTTCGACTGAGACCCAATGTTTGATTAACAAACTGACATTTATTTTTCACGAGAAATCCAAAGATGCAATAATATACAGGGTGTTCCATTGAAAATAAGAAAGTTAGTGTCCATTTCCGGTATTACCAGAAGTCCGCCATATTTGAAAATATTTTTGTCTCATTAAGCACTTATTTTTCAAAAACTTTTGTTTGAAAAAGTTTCTTCCAATTTGAACTGTACGTTTGTTATAGACCGATGTCGCCTTAGTGACACCCTGTATATGCATATATTTCATTAAATTTTTTCTCGATTGGTAAAAAGTTGCGTACTTGCATCTTATAATATTTTTAAATTATTCGTTTAGACAATTTATCCAGTTACACATAAAAATAAGCACGTTTACTGAACAATTAACATTATTTGACTACTTTATATTGGTGCTAAATAGTTCATTCACTAACATACCAACATGACAAAAATTACAGTTGTGAATATTATTATCAACAAATTATGATCAAAACTGGAGTATACTGCAGGAATTCTTGCTGGGTCATCCTCAACGTACATAGACTTAGAGTTGTTCCAGTCATCGACAACGCTATAAGGCCGTCGCAGCGTAGGTATAACAAAACAGTTGATCAGTCTCACAAGTCATGCACGAACCCCTCAATTCAGTAGCACAAATACCGTCCGGAAAGTGAATTTTTTATGTATTTTCCTTATGTAATTATTGTAACTTGTTCTAATATTAGTAGAGCAGTAGGTAAGTAGTTAGAAAATGACAGCCTCAGACCAGGCCATCGAGTTCTCCAGGTGCCATCGACTTCTTCGGCAGTGACCTTGAAAGAGACCAGAGGCTGCTGAAGGAGTCGTTGAGGCATCCGAAGAAGTGTCTTCAGCAGCGGCATCTGCAGCAGGCTCTGGTGTCTTTCAAGGTCATTGCCGAAGAAGTGGGCATGTCTTCAGCAGCGTCTGGTGTCTTTCAAGGTCATTGCCGAAGAAGTGGTCTTCAGCAGCGGCCAGGCGCATGCACCGGGGCTATTCCTCAGATCAGTCCATCGAGTTCGCCATCCACTTCAAGTGGGCGTGTCTGCAGCAGCCTCTGGTCATTGCCGAAGAAGTGTGCATGTCTTCAGCAGCCTCTGGTGTCTTTCAAGGCCATTGCCGAAGAGTGCACACCCAAGCCGCCATTTTGTGGGCTTTGGCTGTGGCTCAGGCGCCTGCGCCGGGGCTCTGACGCGTGCAAAGCACGTGTTGCTCATTGTTGCGCAATGGAAGAATGTTCTGGAAATGCTGATGCAATAGTATGCAGATGTTGCAGAATTAATGTTTTTTCCCCTTCTACGTGTTTGCCAGAATACGTTCTAAGTTTTGAAGGAAAATAAAAAACTGTTGAATTTATATTTTTACGCCAATATAATAATTAAAACAATAACTACAATTTGTATAAATAGTAAGCATGCATTTACTATAACGCTAAACATATTTAACCTATAAACAAATAATGAGAATATATTAAAAGGTTTAATCTTTTCCTGTTTTACAAAACTGGCAGTCTTTCTGTAGTGGTGGAGGGCCATCAATAGTGTCGCAATCATATGTTGTTGACTCGAATCCCCAGTGATGGTAGCCGAAAGTGTATGCATGAGAACTTATATTTTTCTTCTGCTCTTCGGTTAATATACCCAGTTCGACACATCTGCGTAAGTCTGACGGATGTACGTAATATTCTAGGAATTCCTTGGGCAGTTCGGCTTCGATCGGATGTCGTCGTAGTTCTCCGTGCCGCAATTCCAGCTCAAGCCGTGGTAGAAACGGTACCCTCCAATGCACCTTGCTCAACTCGATCCTGGTGTTTGCTGCGTTACCCACGAAGGCGTTCCTATCGCTCTTCGAGCGATTCAGAATGAGCTCGTGACGCACATTCAACAGCACCTTGTGGTAGTCTTCTAGGAATCCGAGTAGGATTCTTCCCGGGATTCACACGTTAAAGTTTCCGTTCGCGTCAAGTACATGGGTCGGCGCATCACCGGTCGTCGTCCAGCCGGCATTCTCCAGCGCACGCGCCTCACCCTTATTCAGAGAAGCTATACCCTTTAATGTGCTCGTGATGCCCACGTTCTTCGTTCGATCTACCTCCACTCCGTTGATTTCGTAGCGGACGTCGTCCAGCAGGAAAGTGAAAGCGTTGTTTGTGAGAGCGGCAGTGGCGCCCTCACCCTCACCCGTCACGAATCTACCTTCCATGTAGATGCAACTGAGATGCGGTAGTATGTAGGCGTCCTGTTGCTGGACTGGTATGCGTATTTCATCGTTGGCGTTGAATGTCGTTGACACGTACGGTTGATGCACGTGCACCTCTACGCGCCGTGCGGACTCGTCCAAAACAGCACCGTCCAGAACACGAAAAGTATCCACGTTTATGTTTGTCATCTTCAATAAAGTTCACGTGACAGACCGATGACGTAAGACAGTGAGAAGTAAATATACCCTTCAACCAAGCCCACAACAAACTCTTCTTGGTACTCAAGTCCTCTTCCTCCTTTGTTTCAGTCGATATCCCAGGGACGTCAATATTGCTTTGCTATCAGTGCTAAGCTGACGGATTTGTCGATGAGCTTTGTTCGCGTGGTGTACAGCTGGACTGTTGCTTGTCTGCTGTTGCTGCTCCTGCTCTGAATCACAAGTGATGCCCGTTCCAACAACGTACCCGCTTATATACCTGTTTCGAAAGGCTATGCCCATAATGCTCGCTTTAATGCGCCCACGCGAGTGTCCTCCCTCGCTATTTATAGTCTCTTTATGTGCAACCGGACAATTATCTCTTCACCGCGAAAATTCACCAGTGTGCCGTTTTGATCGATAATGCGCACCGTCACGTTTTCTATACTGTTGAGAGTGATGGGCAGGTATATTACGTTGCTAGGCACCTCAACAATCTTGTAACCGGGCGGCACGAGGGGGAAAAATTCGTGCACGGTGTGGACTAAGTTACCATTTACGTACGATCCGGTGGTGATGTTGCACTCTACGCGTATCACGTCCACTTTCAGTATGCTGACGGGCAAGTCCGACTCGTGCCATCTATTCGGTGCAAGTATGCGTCTATTGAATCCAAGCAGAGAAGCCAAAGAGTTGTCTCTGTCAAAGTTTATCTGTTTCCCGAATTTAATTTCGCACTTCAGGGTGCTGTTGTTGGCGCGCAGAATAAAGCTGGTATCACCCGAGGGTAAATTGTTGCGCAGGTACTCGTTCAGGTCTTCGATCTCATATGAACCAGTGGGTATGACGAGTTCCGCGTCACCGCTACCATAATAGAACTTATTGTTTGATTCCTCCACGTTCGGCACCGAGTTGAAGGTTTGGAACAGTACAAGCCCCAGCACGTAGTTGCCGTCCTCCAATTCGATAGGTGGGAAAAAATTGCTGCTCAAGACCGAACTGTTTCCCGTCAACGACACCGTCAGAGACTTGGTGGTGGTCATGATCCGCTGTTGTTGTACAAAAACTTTAAGCACAGGTGTCCACAGAAAGGTGAGTTGAAGCTCTGCTCCCAGTCGTGATTGTACTGTATGGTGGTGGTGCGGCTACCGAGGTATTTAACGAGTTCTGCGGGCGGTCGCAGGTTGCCAAAACTGTCAAAGTAGAGGACGCGCGACCCTCGCTTTATGTACGCTACCCAGTGGGTGCCAGGACCGCTTGCGTCATCCAAATTGACGATAGCTGACTCGTTGCGTTTGGGTTTCCCCGCGGGCAAGCCGTTGCGCATGAACACTCCCCGGAAGTGGGGAATTTTCAGATCGATTGAAGCGTACTTGTTTAGATCGATGTCGGTGAGCGGTCTTCTCGGTAGCCTCAGTAGCGGTTTTTTGCCGGCGCCAAGTACAGACCCAAGCCTTTGCGGTATGGTTTCAGGTAGAGTCCGCTTCCCGGTTTACCCATAGCAATGGCCTCCATGGTCTGATTGTGGCGTTGATGTTCGCCTAGCTCTTTTCGGGCCTGTGAAGCATCGTTCACTGCCTTAGCTACACCTGCCGCCCCTCCAGCTAGCGCACCGAGAGGCGATAGACCCGCAAAAATTGGTATCAGGGGTAATATTCCACCAGTCTTCGGCACCGGGATGACGCGCGGCAACGGCTTCCTCTCTTTGCGTCGAATTACTTGCTTAGCCGCTGCCAGGGCTCTGTTCACCGCCATAACTGTATCCTTGGTGTTCTTCACTGCAGCTCGCGCCTCTCTCGTCACTCTGCCGAGCGAAATACGATCTTTGACCTTCTTCTTCTTCTTGGTGCCGACACCCATACCCAACTTGACTTTAGCTTTCATTGCGTTAGTTATGGCCCAAGCGGCTGCATGTTCACCCAGAGATGCGTCCTTTGCCAAAACCCTGTGCCACACACTGTCCGCCAGTCTTCGGTCAGCTTCGTGTCGTTTCGCGAGCTCCTTCGATTGTGAGTAGGCAATGGCAATGTCGTGGGATCTGCACGCTTCGTCCGTGGGATTTATGCCCCGATCACCTCTTGCCAATCGCTCCTTAAGTTTTGTACCTGGACCACAGAAGTTGTAACCGGGCAGGTGCAATTCCACCGGCAGTTTTCCAATCAAATCGTTTAAGAGTCCTTTCCCCTTGCGTGGTTGTCGTCGTCGTCGAAGTGGTTTGACTGTCGGAGACATACTGACTGGAGTATAAAAGGTTTCGACGTTTCTATATATACTAGTTCGACGACGATGAAGTTCGTGAAACAATCGGAGAGTTTACCGGTCATGAATGTATGCGGCGCAGGCTTCGAGCCACCCGCCAACAAGAGACTCAAACACGGACTCCTCTTCCCCGACACCGTGAGATCCATCATCTGCGGTCCCTCGAACTGTGGCAAAACGAATTTGATTTTGTCGCTGCTGTGCGCACCGAACGGGTTGCGTTTCGAGAACGTCTACGTCTACTCCAAGTCCCTGTACCAACCAAAGTACCAACTGCTGGGGGAGATTCTGCGGGCGGTGCCGGGTGTCGGCTACTTTGCCTACGGAGATTGCGCGGACATCGTGCCACCCGAGAACGCCCTGCCCAATTCCGTGTTCATCTTTGACGACGTGGCCTGCGACAAGCAGAACGTTATGCGCGACTATTTCGCCATGGGAAGACACAAGTCCACAGACTGCTTCTACCTCTGTCAGACGTACACGCACATCCCCAAACACCTGATACGTGACAACGTCAACTTTCTTGTTCTCTTCAAGCAGGACGACTTGAACCTACGTCACGTGTACAACGATCACGTGAACACCGACATGGACTGGTCGGTGTTTCGTTCAGCTTGCGCCGCATGTTGGACATCCAAGTACTGATTCCTGGTGATAGACAAGGACAGCGATATGAATCAAGGGCGGTACAGGAGGGGCTTCGATCAGTACCTGATCATATAAAAGGGAAGCTGTTAACACAGACAGCTGTATTCGCAAACATCATGGCTGCTGACACAAGCAAGTATAGGAAGAGAAAAAAGGATCGGATGCTTAGCAAAGAGATTATCAAATCAGCTGACGCCATTCGACGCAAGTACCGCTCGCTCAAGTCGATCCAAACGAGTGCCGAGGAGCGCCTGAGACGACGCTTCCAACCACTCACCGAACCGCTGCAAGAAATGACCCGCAAACTGGACTCTCTCAAGGAACCCTCAACGCTAGCGCCCGCCCTGACGCAGCCCCCTAGTTTCGCCAACGACCTCATCGATCTGGACGGTGAAGCGGCAGCAGCGCCATCTTTCGATGACAAAACTCCGCCGCCTACACCTACGACGCCCGGTCCCAAGGTCAGTTCACACATCGAGAGACTGCTGCGCAATGAGAATCGCAGAGATTTGGACACCGTGTACGGAGTCAGAAGACAAGCCGGAGATGTCGACGACTCGTTCATGATTGGAAACTCAGCCATTCAGTTTGTCGACGACGATGTCTACGTGCAGGACAAACGGTATCCGGGCACCAGCGGTCTCTACGAGCTGCTCTTCTACAAAGACCCGCACAATTACACCAAGCATGATTTGAACGCGTACAAGAACATAATACTGACCACGAATGCTCACAAGGTGGGATACAGGGATCAAGCTCGTACTCGGGGCACCAACAGCACCAAGTACAAGAGCATCATCAAACGATTTACAAAGGAGGGTGGTGGTGGTGGTGGTGGGCTGTTGATGCGCGTCACCGATAAAAACAGCGAGTACGTGTATTGGATTGACATAAATGAACTGGTTCAACGTTTGTACTTGCTGCATGCCTCCAGAGCGGCCGGCAACACCTCACACGACAACGAGATTGTGTCTATTGTGGAAGAGCTTATGGAGGAGGGGGTTATAGTATAAGAAGCGGAGCAGCAGCAGCAGCGCGAGCCTCAATCATGTCCGTGGACAAGTTCGGACGACAGCTGGTTGGACGATCCAAGAAAGCATCTTCGCAGGCGTTTGTTCTGCGCGGACCGCCTGGAGTTGGTTTCCTGCTGACCCAGTCCGGGGACTATAACATAGACAACAAGCGTCTGACCAATGTTGCTAACGCAATCGAAGACCCCGACGCTACCAATAAAGCTTACGTGGACAGTTTATTTGCAGCACTGGGACTGTCAATTGATCACGCGGTGCGTACAGGAGCGGTGGTCCCTCTCGGCCGGAAACTAGAAATAGTCGAGCAACACCTGGAAAAGGTCAGAGATAGTGTAGCGTTGCTGTTTCGCGAACACAGTGATAGACTGCACGCGCTAGAATTAGGTTTGGCGCAATTGCAAAACGACAAATATTTGGTGGGGGAATGAATGAGAAGATGGGGCTGATTGACGAGTTACACAAACCCGCACGACGAAACTTCCCGAGACGCAAGGTGATAATCCGCGGTTTCGACGACCTCTGGCAAGCGGATCTGGTGGAGATGATCCCGTACGCGAAGGTGAATCGCAACTACAAGTACATTCTCATGGTGTTGGACACGCACTCCAAGTACGGGTGGGCGGTGCCACTAAAGACAAAGACGGCATCGGATGTGGTGCAAGCGTTCGCCCCTCTGCTGCAACGACAACGATCACCGAAGAATTTGCAGACCGACGACGGCAAGGAGTTCTTTAACGCACGCTTCAAGGCTCTGATGACCGAGCACGGCATCAATCATTACTCCACGTTCACGGAGAAGAAGGCGAGTTGCGTGGAACGCTGGAACAGAACCATCAAGGAGAAGATGTGGAGACTGTTCAGTTTACAGGGCAACCACAGATGGCTCCACATTCTGCCTCAACTGGTCGGCGAGTACAACAAAACAGTGCATTCTGTGACGGGAATGCGCCCCGCTGATGTCACAAAGGATACGAAACTCAATTTTGGAGCGGCGGCAGCGGTCAGGGTGCAGACAAAGTTTAAGCTGTGGGACAAGGTGCGCATTTCAAAGTATAAGCACGTCTTCAGCAAGGGGTACACTCCAAACTACACCACCGAGGTGTTCACCATCGTCAAGGTGAAGCATACGAACCCAACCACGTACCATCTTGAAAATTACCAAGGGCAACCGATTCGGGGATGTTTCTACGAACAAGAGCTGCTAAAGACCAATTACCCCAACACATACCTGGTGGAGAAGGTATTGCGAAGGAGGGGCGATCGCATGTTTGTGAAGTGGCTCGGATTTGATGACTCACACAATTCGTGGATAGATAAGGGTGACTTGTAATAAATAAAACAGGAGTTGTTTACATAGAACATTTTTATTGAAAATATAGATAATTTATCAAATACATGCGTTTATTTACAAACTATTCTGGTCCATAATACTAAAGTGTCCGAGAGGTAGTGTGTTTACACCATCATCGAGCGTGTGGGGTTTGTCATCTTCGGCACACAAACTTTTCTTGCTAATCTCGTACGAATAGAGCTCGTCATTTTTCGATCGAATCGAATTAAAGGTGGCCTGAAGTTTCAAATTGCCAAATAATACTCGTTTATAGTCGTTATGCGTCAACTCCTTGACTGCTGAACGGCCGATTCCCTTGGATTTTTTAATTTCAATAGCGTCGTCCTCGCACAGAATAGAGTACATTTTCGGTTTTAGTGCTACCAACTCTGTAATAATTTTACCATCCAATTCATGCTTGAACTTGCCAATGGCTTTTTTGTTTACCGGCGGAATATTGTAGGGATTCCCTGGGGGATAGCCGGAAGTGTCAAAATGATCCTTCGCATCGGCTCTAATTATTTCGTACAAGTCGTCAGTGCAGCACTCGTAAATAAAACTGTCAGTATCCGTGTAACAAAGCGAGGCATTTAAATTTTTGTGTTCTTTTACATAGTCGTAGTGAAATTTGTACATCAGTTCTTTTGCCAACTCCAACACGCAAAATCCCACATAGATTGGCTTATTGAAGACTATTTCTGTCTTTTGTAATTCAATGGCCACCAAGTTCTCCGAAAATATCACGCAGTTCTTAAAATTGGGTTTTGCTATCAGAGACGACGCGCCACAATTACCATCCCAACGCGTCACCAATTTGATGTCGCGCTGTTTCCTAATATTTTCAATTGTTTTCCCATACACTGCATTATTCATGAATTTGTACTGATCCTTTTCAAATTCATCCTTGGACTCTGTTCGTAATTTCGTGTTCAGATCTATGTACGGTTTGAGCCATTTAGACTGCTTAAATCGCAAAACTCTGTGGACCTTTTTTAACAGTAAACCGTGATTTAAACATTGCTGTAGATTTCTATAATGGATAACGTATCGAGATTTATCGTGAAGGGTTAGCATCAGTTTCGATTGGTTAGATGGGTCTGATGTGCGATGTTCTGAGCAGAAGGGGAAGTCCGCGTGATGGTCATGTATTGTTTCCGGATACTCCAGATCCACCTCTAGCGCATACCCATACTCTTGATCCCCTTCAAATAAGGTGTATTTTTTCTCCAATAACTGTTGCTCGATCACGGCAATCTCACTGTCCTCTAACCACGCAAACCCTCCGTACGGCAGCGGTTGTGACAAACTGTGTCCGTACAGATTGTTTGCATCTATGTAGAAGAGAAATTTAGACGGTTTCGACGGATCAAAATTTTTCATATATTTGTTATTCGCTCTAGAAAATTTCTTGTTTGCCACAACCACTCCTCCTCTCAGTGAACGTTCGAAAAAATTTATCATTTCCACGTCTGTCAGCAGTTCGAGTTTGACCTTTGTCATCTTGAGCATTGCTTGAAACGTGTATCCCGCTAAAGTGAAACAGTGAAATGGATCCAACGAATACGTTTCCAAACACACGGAACGAAATTTATTCACTACATCTGTCAGAATTAATGTGTCCAGTTTGAGGTAGATTGCGGAGTAGTCTGCTAGAGTCTGACAACCAAATGTCCGCCAAACCTTCTGCGCATGTGCATAGTCCTCTTCAGTAATGTCACAGTCGTTGAGTTTACTGTAAAAAGCATTCTTCGGTGGAAGTTCGGTTTCTTCCAGACGTTCCCACGAGTTCACGTAATCATATGGGAACACCCCCTTCCTACAAATCAACTGTAAATTTTCCGGATTGGAAAAGTATCTTCTGGTTACGTTGTACTCGTTTGGATTCAAATTCTGCGCCAATTTCTCTAAGGACGATGGTATGAAACGATACGAGTCTAAAAAGCGCATTTTAACCCCACCCATCATTTTCGAAAACGAAATGTAATTTTCCATTGTTATGGGCAGTAGATCAATTGATTCCTTGTCGTAGGCCAACTCCTTTATGATTAAATGTCCGTCGTAACCGCTCAAATTGTGAAATAATACGGGTACGAATCTGCAAGTTCGATATAGCAAATTGCATTGCGCATGCGCAGGTCCCCGGTACTTCCCCGTTATGTGATCGTGATCTTTCACTCGCTCTTCCAGTAAACCAAAAGGTTTCTCACACATGTGACAAATGTTGCACGTTTGAAATTCACGGAGCTGGATGTCATTCAATGGTTCCATACCCACGTCTCCGGTCACTATTGGCTCTATAACCGCAGCTAGTTCTCGAAGTTTCGAAACAAACCAGCTGACGCAATCTTTTCCGCGATAAATCTCAAACCTTGACAGGCTATCGTCATAGTTACAAATCAGGTAAAAGGCAACGCTATACGGCTCGTGTTTCTGGTATGCAAGCGTACTCGAAATGTCGGGATCATTTTTACATGCGGAAATTGGACGGGTGAATGCTTCAAAATCACCGACGATGAGGAAGGGCACCGGCTCTTTAAACCAATAATTTTGAAATTGCAAAATGTCATTATTCCCCTCCGTTGGTAGCGTAATTTTGACGTGACATTTTTTTGCCGAGCAATCTGGCATATGTCTATCGTACTTTTCCAAGGAATAAAAGGTGACTAAACACCGATCGCAAACGTGAATCCGACCGTCGTGTCGTGAAAACTGAGGTGAGCATAGACGCGACATATCTTTAATCCACGCGTAATGCCCTATGCTATTATTCTCATTCGTGATGTATAATAAATTCACATGCCTTTCCCGTTTCTCCTCAGTATAATACAAAGGACCAATTACGTTACACTTATTGTCTAATCCAAACACATTAATAGATATGTTATTCTGTCTTTCAAACTTGGAAATGTCTGTCAATTTCACCGGAATTGAAATACCTGTGGTGTCCAAAACATCCGTATACTTTGGATAACTTGACACTCGATAACTATGTTCCTTTGCGGGATAGATCGCACAAACTACAGCGTGGAAAAAACAAGCCATATCTGTATTACGTACATTGACAATGGCCCTTCGTGCAGCTATTACTTCTGGCAGTGGTAAATAGCTGGACGTTCCACCACGCAGTGGATTGTATTTATTAATATTTACGGCCAACGAAATGACTTGGGTGAAGGACCAGCCACTGTTTTTCGCAGAAAATTCCACTAGCTGCAATAGTATGAACAAAAAAAATGTTAGTGACACGGCCCACACAAGAATTGATTTGTAAACAAGTGAGCTCGCATCGTTTTGAATTGTGAAGATGAGGTCGCGCATTGTTTTCATGGAAATGTACGCTTATAATGAAACAATAAGAAACATTTTATATAGTAGTCAAGCCTTAAAAGCAAACCACCCCCATATTCCGACCCCCCTCGTCGAGTCCTTTAATTTGATACCCCACATCACGTAGTTTTCCGTACGGGTAGGCATAGATTAGACTACTGTTTTCAAATAATTAGCGCTGTAGGATGTTCTACTATCGAGAACTAAGATGTTTACACATCAATAACTATATGGTCTCTTAAGATTATAAGTTGATTACGTACCTTGGTTTTAAGTTTATCCGTTACTTCCTTGTACCAATTTGCCATCTTGGACGAATCAGAAAAAGACGAAACGGTAACTATTGTATTGCTGGAATTAAAATATTTGCACTCTTCAGCCGCAGTCTCTCCTTGTCCACACAGTTTAAATGTGCAACAAAGGCTAAAGTTAACCTTTGCTGCACCCTCTCTCTTTAATCTATTCTTTAGGCGCGTCTTAATGACATGGTAACAATCTTCAATGAACGCATCTGGATCAGTATGACGCTTATTGATTAGTAAACCGGTCCTTATTCTACTGGTAAAAGCCGAAGCGATATCTCTCCAAATAATTCGACCAGAACGCTTCTTATTTGAATTTGATGCAATTCCAGAACCCAAGTGCCTCTGGTTTTGTATTATATTTAAACACACTTTAATATTTGATATGTTACACTCTACATGTCTGCGCTGACCGAGAGTAAGTTTATCACCAGTTTTCAAATATTTATAGTGGGTCCTGAGCATGCGCTTACATATCTTCGAAAAAGAATGAATTTGTTCCACAGACAAACTCCTTTTATTAGCACATAACTGTCAATTATTATTCGAATTAGCGCATGCAAAAATATGTGGAAACAAAGAAAACAAACTTACTTCAAATAATTTTTTCACCATATCTGATGATAGTGTCTGTATTTCAGATTGCGATTCCATCGTCAATACTGCCTAATCACTCGCACCACAAAATATTATGTCCTTTGTTGAAACTCAAAACGTAATGTCAACACTGCTTTATCACTATAGAACGGTCATAAAACAACTGGCGGATGCCACCCAATCTCGCTCTATTTATACAGATTCTTATCTTCGCAGAACATTCCAGAGGAATCCTTGAGTGTTATCAATTCTAAGAATTACTTTAGTGCCGCGTGCAAATAATTTATGTATGTGTCACGTCTTATCTCCTTGTTAATCGATTGTTCCAGAAGAAACCTTGAATTTTATGGCTTCTAAGAATTAACTGAGTGCCGTGTGCAAATAATTTATGTGCGTGTCACGCCTTATCTCCTTGTTAATCGAAAGTTCCAGAAGAAACCTTGAATTTTATTGCTTCTAAGAATTAATTTAGTGTCAAAGCGGCGAGGAAGTCTTTGATCTTTATTGACAAATGACATAAATTTTTCGAATTGATAATCATGTTTATTTTGACCGGGTCTTTAAACAATCATGAGTTTATTTTTATAACGTTGTTTAATAGAATGTTCCAGAACAAAGCGGTGCTCGATAATCATTACTCGAACTGATAACATTATGCTTAATTCGGCAGAACTTAAGTAAACATGACTTCCCAGAATAGGTCCCTAGCAATATTACAACATATTTGTTCACATATTTCTTATTTTTTGCCTATATAAGTAGCTGAGGTGTACGTGGCTACAATTCAAATGGTCAAAAGACAGCATCAGTGCCGCAGTAGTGTGTAAAAATTAAGTAGTGATTGTGGCATTTACTTTATTTTCGCATTGCATTATGGAAACATTAAGCGAATTAAGTCTCTGTGAGGACGGCGTACCAACAGTTGATATTAAAGCACTGACAATTGATGTGCCCTATCCTATTCGTAAAATGAGGAGAGTGAAAACACGTCATGGAGATCGCATCTTAGTGGAACTTCAAGACTGTCGATGCTTTCTACCATCCAGATTCGGGATTTTAACAGAATCTGATATTTGTGAAGTATTGAAAGAGCCCAGAGGTTTAATTTTCGCAGGCGAATTAGTAACCGGGCAAGGATTTAAAACGTCCAAGGTGAAATTCGTTACGCTTCCTTAAATGCGCAATTTTATTTGTAATGTTTTTATGGATTAAAGCAATACTTACATAAATTAATTTATCTTTGTTTTTCTGGCACGGAGGGAAGTTGTCCATCATACTAATTATTGATGTCCAAAAAAAAATCACGCTTCTAGCATACACTTATTGGAAAAGCACACAAACAAATATTCTAACATAATGGTGAGTATTATTTAGTAATCACTTCAATAGTTCAGTTGGTTCCCATGGAATACGGTAAATTATATAATATAATTTATTATATTAAAATACATTTTGTCAATTAAAATAATATAATACTGTCCATAATATGATAATATTATATTAAAATACATTTTATTCATTAAAATAATAAAATAGTGTAATCAAACTCGTTGGCTGCAACAAGACAGACAGACAGACAGACAGACAGACAGACAGACAGACAGACAGACAGACAGACAGACAGACAGACAGACAGACAGACAGACAGACAGACAGACAGACAGACAGACAGACAGACAGACAGACAGACAGACAGACAGACAGACAGACAGACAGACAGACAGACAGACAGACAGACAGACAGACAGACAGACAGACAGACAGACAGACAGACAGACAGACAGACAGACAGACAGACAGACAGACAGACAGACAGACAGACAGACAGACAGACAGACAGACAGACAGACAGACAGACAGACAGACAGACAGACAGACAGACAGACAGACAGACAGACAGACAGACAGACAGACAGACAGACAGACAGACAGACAGACAGACAGACAGACAGACAGACAAACAAACAAACAAACAAACAAACAAACAAACAAACAAACAAACAAACAAACAAACAAACAAACAAACAAACAAACAAACAAACAAACAAACAAACAAACAAACAAACAAACAAACAAACAAACAAACAAACAAACAAACAAACAAACAAACAAACAAACAAACAAACAAACAAACAAACAAACAAACAAACAAACAAACACACGGGCGGACAAACAAAGAAATAACTTCATTCATTATAAAAACAATGAATTTTGCCACTACTAAAATTGTGAATCAAAAAATCGGCAATTTTCCACTACTAAAATTGGGAAGTCCAAAATCCACACTTTTTATCTACTATCACTGCATATTAAAAAATCTAAATACTTTACTTACGATTTACAATATTGACCCAAATGACCACAAGTTCACTGCACGATTCCAACAAAATTATCTTGGTTTCTTTCTCCATGAATAGTCCAGAAAATAAAACATTTTCGGTTTCCGTTGCCATGTGCGATACATTTCCGCACATAATCATTTTGGGTTGGTTCTAAAGATAGAAAATAGTTTACAATTATGGAACAGATACGTGAGCATTTTAACTACATATAATGAAATTATTATGAATGAGTTTTATTAACAGAATGCTTGAACAATAAAAGAAATGATTACTGCAAATGGACTTACTTTTAAATTTTCCGGTAAATTTTGGAGGATAAAATGGTACAATAAAATATCTCCAACATCATCTTGGCCAATTACAACATCCATATTGGGAAACTAACTTTTACCGCACCTATTCCGTGGGAACCAACTGAACTATTGAAGTGATTACTAAATAATAATTCTCGCAATTATATTCGTTCTATTTATCTCGCAGCTTTTGCCGAGCTTGCAAAATTTTGGTAACATGTAGAAGTTATCAAAAACAACAATCAATCGAGTGTTTATGTTTCTGGCGGTGGCCTTCAAACTTTTTATGTTCTAGAATGATTTTATTATAATAATACAAACAGCAGGGTATAAAATAATCTCGATCATCTTGTAGAGTTTGCCACATATTAAGTGCAAATGTACTTATTAGCATGCAGAATGTGGGAGTCAAACCAAACAAATATACATTTCCTGTCGGCAAAGTTGAAAGGTTTTTTCTAGAACGTCCTTAGCTATTAATATTTCATCATAATAAAAACAATAAATCATAACATCTCTTATCGACTTCGAATCTATTGTTTCTTTCTCAAACTTTGATAACAATATTTATTTAGTGTAAACAATTGCAAACGTTGGAATTTCCGAGAAAAAACATTAATTCTGCAACATCTGCATACTATTGCATCAGCATTTCCAGAACATTCTTCCATTGCGCAACAATGAGCAACACGTGCTTTGCACGCGTCAGAGCCCCGGCGCAGGCGCCTGAGCCACAGCCAAAGCCCACAAAATGGCGGCTTGGGTGTGCACTCTTCGGCAATGGCCTTGAAAGACACCAGAGGCTACTGAAGACATGCACACTTCTTCGGCAATGACCAGAGGCTGCTGCAGACACGCCCACTTGAAGTGGATGGAGAACTCGATGGACTGATCTGAGGAATAGCCCCGGCGCATGCGCCTGGCCGCTGCTGAAGACCACTTCTTCGGCAGTGACCTTGAAAGACACCAGACGCTGCTGAAGACATGCCCACTTCTTCGGCAATGACCTTGAAAGACACCAGAGGCTGCTGCAGATGCCGCTGCTGAAGACACTTCTTCGGATGCCTCAACGACTCCTTCAGCAGCCTCTGGTGTCTTTCAAGGTCACTGCCGAAGAAGTCGATGGCACCTGAAGAACTCGATGGCCTGGTCTGAGGCTGTC
Source organism: Xestobium rufovillosum (assembly GCA_963966045.1). Lineage (NCBI taxonomy): Eukaryota > Metazoa > Arthropoda > Insecta > Coleoptera > Ptinidae > Xestobium > Xestobium rufovillosum. The sequence continues at coordinate 17,174,675 of OZ014493.1, read as the reverse complement.
ATTTTCTAACTACTTAGGTAAATTCAGAAAAAGGCACCAACATCATTTCCTTCTGACTTCAAAAATAGTTATCACTAAACAGTGGCCGGTCTCTTCGACTGTTTTATTACATCATAAGTACCAATAGGTACGTAATCAGTGGCGGCCCTCCCAAAAACAAAGAAAATTAATCAAAATCACGAAACAAATTTTCCTCCTTTTCATTTTTAACTAATTAAGTATAGGTAATAAAATATAGTACGCCGGATAGTGACATCAATTTTTAAATGATTTTAGCGTGTGGCAGAGGTTGTAAATTTGGTAGTTTGTGTGATGGCAAACAGGAAAATTGACCTCTGCCTACTCCGCGTCGGACATTTTACAATTGACATGTCTTCAAAAATTTTAAAGAAAGAATAAGTTAACGTAAACCTTTTCAGCGCCTCTGCCTTATGATTCAACTTATTAATTAAATCATAAAAAACGAGAAAATACCCGCGGCAGAGGTTCTGAGCAGTCCCTGGGCAGAGGAAGAGGTTCTGAAAGTGCTTGGAAAGTAGGCCTACTTAGATTCAATGAGCTGAAATGACTAAATAGAGCTACTTTTCTAAATACATTTAAAACGTCTTCCTCTGATCTGAAGCTGTTCAGGATCTCTGCCTCGGGTAATTTATTGTTCTTTATGATTTAATTATTAAATGTTATCAAAAGGCAGGGGCACTGAAAAGATTTAGGTTAACTTTTTTCTTTGGCATTTTTGAAGACCTGCCAATTGTAAAATATCCCACGCTGGGGTCTCGCACATGGATATTCCTGATTTCCAACAGACAATTTACAATTTTATATGAATACGAAGGGCGCTGAAATGAATTATAAAAATTGTCGCTATCCGGCGTACTAATAGGTAGTTTCCCGTGGTGCGACGGAAAGAACTTTGCTTTTAAGTCTAAACAAAAATATAATATTTTTTCTGTCTTACGCCTGTGATAATCATTTATGTATACGGCCCTAATCGATTTTTCAGCCCGCAAATCTACCCAGCCCTAGAACTGTGCGCGAACTGGCGCGGACTAATGCAAGTGCTAAACTGGTAAGGGTAATCAGATCGCCGCCCGGTTCGCCTAAAGACGTAACAATACTACTAAATCATCAGCCCTGCCGTACCTGCTTCGTTCGAAATTCCATTATCGTTCTATATATTCCTAATGCTGGTTAATGATTTACCTAAGTCTATAAAATTATCTCACAAGTACCTAACTCTTTGCAGACGATGTAAAAATATATACAAAAATTATTAATATGAGTGATGCCCGTGACCTGCAGTTGGACCTGAACCATTTATTCTTGTGGTCGGTTGAAAATAAATTGTATTTGAATATTTTGAAGTGCTTTACAATGACTTACTCATTGCAAAAATTATCGTTACTTTTCAATTATCGTATTGATAATAAACCATTAAAAAGGATTGAGTCTGTTTGCGATCTTGGAGTCTATTTTGTTCCAACATTGAAATTTGATAAACATATCGATACTATGGTGAATTCTTCGTTGAGAAATCTAGGTTTTCTAATGAGAACGGTACAAGAGTTTGCAAACTGCGATTTGATAAAGAGACTTTATAATTCACTGGTCAGGGCTAAGCTGGAGTACGCGGCAACGGTGTGGGACCCTGGAATATTACTTTACTCCCAAAAAATTGAAACTGTTCAAAACAAATTTATCAAATTTTTGTTTAGGAAAAAGACGGGACAGTGGATATGCTAACGCAAGAATGGAATTGGGACTGGTTAAACTGTTTCAAAGGCGTGCTGCTACAGCAACTATATTTGTTTATAAGATTTTTAATAACCTTGTTGATTGTCCAGAGTTGCTGTCCAGGTTTTGCTTATATGCTCCAGCTTACTGCTCAAGACGAAGAGATATTTTTCACATCCCCCGTAGCAGGACTTGTATGCGTGACAATGGGGAAAACCAGCAAATTTTGAAAATGATCATATTGAATAGTTTACTACCCAAAACAATTCCGCAACTTTCGATTTTTACATTTGAGTCTTATTTTCGTCATAATTAAATACGAAACATGCGTCACGCTCGAGACACAATATGTGAATGACGCTGGTGACGTACCTACTTGACCATCCGTTTGCACCCTGAGCGCTCGTTTAATTCTCGACTCCTCCCACTTTTTCCAGGGAGACGCGTAAACACCGCGGCGCAACGGATAGATCTCCTACGCCACAGAAAGCGTGCGTTTTAGCCATCCCGGTCATGCTGCTTTCTAAGTTGCAAATTTTTCGTTCAGCACGGCACATAATCAAAATTTTTACGTGGTACGCGATACATATTCTATTTATGCTTGATATTACAGTACTAAAAGTTATAAATTCGATTAAGCGGGTCTTCCCCACTCTCCTATACCAAGAATGTCCAGAATAGCTAATGCCGCTTGTAGAGAACTTAACATTTTTGACACGTCCGAGCTTTCGCTCAGGGTCCAGCTGAATCGCATATTTATTTGTGCACATTAAATTTTGTAAGATTTTCCATAGGTGTCCTCGTGTCCTGTGAAATTTGTCTTGTTACAGTTAAAAATTAAATTTGACATTTATTCATTAGAAAATTTATTTAAAATACAAAGCTTACAGTTTTCCTTTTTATCAACCGATTTGTTTTGTTTACTTCAGTATTTTGATTTTATCTTGCCACTTATTTCTTGTCTTCTTGTGAATTCACTATATGAGTACCTATTTCTTGTTCTTTTGGCGTATTCCCTTGTTTCTCTGATCTATTTCTGCTCTGATTCTTGTTTGTTTCGTTCCTGCAATAAATTTGAGATTGTTATATTTGAGGCGGTTGTGTTTTCAAAACTTACCTTGGTTTTCGCAGATCGTCGGCCCACATTCATTATTTTCCTAGGTTCCTTATTAGCACTGCATTCTTCAATTATTTTTCATTCTTGACTCTCTTTCCTGTTTATTCTATTTAAATCCATTTTATTTGTACAGCGGCTCAGCTGTTCGGTACTTTTTCTATTTTCTTGATAGGTTTTGAGCATATGCTCGACTTTCCGTCGTTTAGGTCGTATTGAAGTTGTTGGTCATGAGCGTGCGCCTCCAAGTTTATTTTTGATTTCACTTTCCTTCTATATTTTCGCTTTTATATTCCCTTCTGTGTATCTTTCCATTCTCTATCTGTTTGGAGGACTCTTTTGTGTGTGGTTTCCTCCGATCTTTTCGTGGTTTTTCTTTATCGATTGCGATTTTCCTTGCTCTTTTGACAACACGGCACTGCTATAGGTTAGCTCTTAAATTTCACCTTTGATGTACCTAAGGACGAGTCCTACGTCATCTTTTAAACTTCCGGGTTGGCACTTTTCTCGTGATTTTTCGCAGACAAGACACGTTTTGTGATAGCGGTCATTTTCTTGAATTTTATGTTGAATTCCGACCTTCTGGAGTATCCAGGATTTCTCGAAATAGTGTCAAATTGTTCCTTTTTTGGATTTTGCAAAGTTTTTTGGTAAAACTTATTCAGAAAAGGCTCCTTTTATGGGATTTTTGTCTTCGACCACGAGGTGTTTTTTTGGAGGTTCCATCGTATCCCTTTCGAGGTAGGTTCAGGGGTGATTGGGGCTTCTTAGACGCTTTGCTTTATTATTATTTCTGTGGACGGCAGTCAAAAGGGCATATGTAAAAAAACATCATTTTACAGGAGAGCACATAAAAAAATGGTTAGCTGCATCAAATCGCTGGCTACAAAATATCACTTCTTTTTGTGTTGCATGTGTGTATTTAGAGTTTCTAGGACTATTTTCATATATCAAAATTGAGAAAAAAACTCCAAAGTTGTAAAAACAATAAACTTATAACCTTATGAATTACAATGAAAATAGAAATGGTGGAGTTTTGGCCGATGAAAAGGACATAATTCATTTTATGTCCTTTTGACGAGAATATTATTTATAATTTGCGAAGTTCTTTTTGGGTTCCTGAGTTATAACTGATAGCAGTAAAAAAACTCACTTCAAAATTATTTATTAATAAAAAATAAAAAATAAAACAAATTTTACTCAATGTCTTCGTCAGAAAGAGATCTGTCAATATCTGGATCTGTATCCCTTAAATCGTCAGCAGTGAGTAAATTTGCATAAAACTGTCGATCATCTTCACTTATTAGATCTGCCAGTTCCATTAAATTTTGTTTCTTTTGTTTGCTAATATAAAGTGGGCCTTCGTACAATTTAGGAACGACAGGGAGAGATCCAGAAACTTTGCGCCCCCTTCTTAAATAATTTATCTGAAATGATAAAGAAATGTTGATTTCTTTCCCTTTCCCTTCAAAACCACGCTAAAGTAAACTTACAGTCTTAAATTGTTCTTCTTCACTTAAAGAGTGTTTATACTTTACAACACCGAAGTTGCCTTTTTCGTATCGAAGCCATTGGACTTCCTTCCACTGGAATTTTGATTTGTTGGTATCAAAGTGCTTCATCTGTAGTGGGCCCTTATAAAGGCTTGAAAAAGAAAGAAAGTGTTTGTTTTCCATTTCAAATACGCTGTAAAGATTTTTCTTCCCAGTGCAGCGGACGAGATTATACCAATCTCTTGGCAAATGAATTGCAAATGGCGGATTCTTCTTCTTCCTCTCAATAGCAGCATGGTCCACATCACACTCCATATGTGTATGGCCAGCTACCAAAAATTTGTGATCTATAGTTTTGAGTGTTGGATGATTCAGTAAAGCGTACTGAAACATGCCAGAAACAAATAAATTCTTATTTTGGCCTCCACATGTATCTGAGTAGAATACAACGTGTGCAATTTCAGGTGGCAAACTTTGAATATGCTGAAAGAGGCATGAGGCTATGTCATTCGCGCCTCTACCTCCAACTGCCTCGTGCCACATAAAATGAGTTGAGTTTCCAGAATTGCAGTCATGTACAGTCAAATTATAGGTAGAGAGCTGACGAAGATAAAATACTTTACTTGCAGTAATGTGAGGCGTTTGGAGGACCTAAAATAAATATAGCATTATAGATCAACGAGACGGAAACTTTACTTTTTACCTGTTGCAAATCGAACGTATATGTCCTATATGATGGTTCTGTCTTTCCCATTTCTTTATCTTCTTTTTTTTTAGAATATGCAAAATCAGCTGCCTCTTGATGTTCTTTCAATTCTTCCTCTATTTTCTTTTTTTCATCTTCTTCTTTTATGTTTTGGATTTTCATATTCAACATGTCACATTTCGTGCATGTATCCAATTTGGGCTTCTTAAATTGTATTCCGGTCTTCCGAAACTCAGTTGCAAATATTTTGAGGCTCACAGGATATTCGTATTTTTCTGTGTAAAGCTTATACAAAATAGACATGTTTAGATTGGCTGAAAAATATTTCTTGTCACTGTGTCTGCGCGAATAGTGCGACTCATAAGCTGGAATGGAAAGAATGTGGGCCTTTATTTCCTTTAGTTTGTTTTGTAGTGTTTTGTGTGGTGGCGAATGTTTCCCCCTTTTATCAGAATATGTTATTCCTGCTGTTGAAAATTGTTTCTTTTTCATTACATTAGTAATAAATTTGGGCGTTTCATCGAAAGTATACAAAAAGCACGACTTGCATACAATAATTCTGTTGCCATTTACTTCCAAAGCATATTGATATGTGACTTCTCGATTTCTTTTTGTCGCCCCTGGCTTCGTTGTTTTTCTCTCTACAGCTTTTGGATTTGAAGTGATTAGTGAAGCACAGTAAGAAACCCTTTTATCATATGACCCCATACACCAGTATTCGTTAAAGAGTGTTTGCCTGTCTGTGTCACTAATTTTTTTATTGCATCGCATTCTGCAGTCTTTAAGGGGTTGCAAGCATCTTGCTCTTTTTATTTTTCCAGTTAAGGTTGTGTACTCCTTTCCACTATTTCTTTTCCGCTTTCTGTCCACCTTAAGAATTTTAGAAAACTTCTTTTCTGTTGTAGCTGTTGCTTGACCATCAGTCCCATCAGTTTCTTCTTCATCATCTGTTTCGGAATCAGAATTGGGCTTATATGTAGGATCATCGTTTTCATCACCCAATTCCTGTTGAAAAATGTCAACATTTGAATCTTCAATAGCCAATCCAGGAACTTCTAAAGGAGGAATGTCTGATTTGCTCAAGTTTCCTACTTCTAAACTAATGCTGTCTTCAGAAGTAGTCGCAATACTGCTTGTTTCCAAAGGAAATATAATAAATTAATTCACTAGAGATACCGTTGGTAAAGATATTGTCTGCTTCAAGGTATTTATCTAACGTCTTTAAATCAGCAAGCGTACAACAAAAAACTCCATCGTCTTTTATTACATCCTCCACCTTTTTCGTTACTTTGTCTTCCACCTTATCATCTTTCGAACTACCCTCATCTGCCCTTTCCTCTACTATCTCGTCCTCCACTTGATAATGTCCAAAATCGTCTAGCTTGTTACCCATTGTCTTTCCTACCGTGCCCTCCACCATGTGATTTAACTTATCTTCGATTATTGTATCCTCCACCTGTTTATCTGCCGTACCCTCCACCTTACTTATATGACTATCTACAAAGAAACCGATAATGCCATCAGAAAGCTAACAAACTTATTGAGTTTAATTTAATTTGAATTGCATATCCAGTAATAAAAACATTTTGTGGTAGGTTTACACGAAGGCAATTCGTGGAGGATATTGTTATATTACTAAAATAACAAACTACTACCCTAGGTTTTGATCACGTCATTCTACTAACAGAACTTTATTTTAAAATATGTAGGTATACTACTCAACACACTATATTTAAAATTATATATTCTAGTCATTAATAATATCTACTGATCTGAAGCAATATATTAGGCCACAAAAATACCGGCATTTTTAGGCTATGAAGCAAAAATAACAATTTTTATTCAAATCTTACCTTTTTCTTTACTCAAACGCAGCATCATATTCGTCCTAGAACTCATACTTGTCCAATTTTTGTTGAATTTGAATGTATCAACAATTTTATCCTGAGTTTAACAATATTTATATCACCCACTTGTTGCACAACACCAATTTAAAGGTCATAAGTATACAAACTAGTTTGCTTGTTACATTATACGAATGGGTCTTAAGGGTATAAGTACACTTATTACCTTTTGATTTCTCAATATAACAGTGCTGTAGTAAAAAGTCGTTCAGTCAAAAGGAAATATGTTAACATATACCCTTTTGAGAGCATGATATTTGAATAAAATATAAATTAGTATTGCTACAAAATGTCATTAAAAGAGTTATGCCCTTTTGAATGTTTCATATTTTATTTTAAAACATATAAGTGTACTTATACCCTTTTGTTGGATGGGATATTCTCAACATTTCTTATATGTCCAAATTCCATTGTGAATAACCTCTTGTACACTGTGTTTTGAGTTATATCCTTTTGACAGGGTGAAAATATTGAAATTTTAAGTAAGAATATGCACATATCTCCTTTTGACCAAAAATCGAGTTATACCGTTTTGACTGCCGACCACAGATTTCTTTTTAGGGTGCTACCGTGGGGTATATTTAATCTATGCTTCCCCACAAGAGTATTATACAGCGATCTATTGAAACGACAGTGTTTTAAGGTCAGATCTTTAAGTTATTTTTATTTTGTCCGAGCGGAATATCATTTCATCCGTCGGCAGAAGTTTTCATGTACAGCCTGGCAACGGCCTATCGTTGCCACCAAAACGTTATATTAAGCTTATTGTTAGACAAGTTAGTATTATTCGCTTAAGTAGTGCCTCGTAGGCTATTAGTTAACGCTAATTTATAATTTTCAGTTGTAGTCATTTTGCAGTTTTTTTTGTAGTCAAGTAGTTACAGTATTTTGCTTATTTTTTATATTCATATTCAATTCTAGTTTTTGCTTTTACCCGGTCTTTTGGTAGTGTCGGTGCTTTGCGTTTACGTCTTGTAAGTTTTGTTGTGCGGATTGACTCGTCGGTGCGCCTGCGCGAACGAAGCTTCGGCCGTAGATAGATAACCCAAATCAGCTGCCGTGGCGAGATGGAAATAGTAGGTATCCGTCGGCTTAGTAATTCAGTCTGCCCGGGTTCTATGCTTGCAGTAGTCTGTTTCCGCTTTTCATTTTTTTTCATTTATTTCGGCAGCAATGAGGTGCTTTTAAATAAAATTTTGAAATCTCTTGAATGACGCAATATTTTTCATGTTGATTAGTAACTAATTAAAAAAAATTCAAGTCTGACGATAGATAACCTGTCAGACTTTTGTTCAAAAGAGCAAAAGGAAATCACCATAACAGATTTAGGATTTGGCTGGGATGTACGTAGACAACTTAAATGACCACAACGCGCAAAATTATCTGAGTTCTGTGTTTGGTTGTTTAGCACCGTCCACTACGCGTAGTGGCTGTTTTTTTCGCACAATGGGCTTTTTCGACGTTTGAGCGTAACATACACACAAAATAGATATTATGATAAGCAAAAAGTCCAGGAAGTGGAAAATTATTCCACTATGCACGATTCTCCAACTCTCTAATTCGCTAGGATACACTCAGCAAGCTTGTGGGTAACAATAACGTCACCCATGTTATAAAACTTTAACAATTATGGTCATGAGATATAATTGAATAGAACTGCCTGTAATAAGCGGCAAGCAGACTGACGAAATCTACAATTCTCTTAAGTAAACTAAAACTGTAAGTAAAAGATTGGACTTTACATTTAGATACAAATTTTTGATACTTGCTTTGCTTTACCTGAAATAAGAATAGAAGTTTAGGCTTTTTTCGATATCAGACTTTCCTTTGAAACATAAATTTTTGATTTTTGTTTTGTTTCAGCTAAAATGAAAATAGAAGTTTAAAAGGCTTTACTTTTAAACATTGGTTTCTTGGTTTTGTCTTGTTTTTTTTTGTGAAAAGCAAGTGAAAGAAATAGAGGGGAAAACATTGTTTCAGAAATTATTCAGCGGGTTGGGTTCCAAGTTAATTTTTTCTGAACGTTTCTTTTATCTAAAGGTTTCTTAGCAGAGCCCTCCCTTTTGAGAAAATCACAAGCCGCCACTGATGTTGATTGACATTTTTCGTATATTCCACACTTTCTAATTTACTTCACCCAAGTCTCGAAACAATTTGCTAGAATTAAGATTCATCATCGCGGTGAAATGACGAGAATCCTAGTGCTCCCTGCTCCCGCGCCTATATAATTGTGGTGGAACGATAATAAGAACCAACTTAATGAACCCATAGACATTACAACACCAAAACAAACTAATTATATTGCTACTTGGTTGAATTTAGTTTTCGGTTCTATAGGGAATATTAAACATTCTGTTTCTGTCAAGGGTAGAACGCCCCTGCCCTAAAATGTTATCTACGTAGCATTAAGCATGCAGCAGACAATGTTGAAAATGGAACGTCTACATCAAATCAGTATTCCCAATTGTCTTTCTATCTTCGACTTCAAATTCACCAAACAAGTTAAACTCGTCAATAACTTATGCAGTTCACGATTTTCTATCAAATCCCGCATTAAATTAATAAATAAAGCGAAGTAGTTCTCCGCTCTCGGTTTGACCGAACGTTCAATATCAATTTAGGGTACTAACCATTAAGGGCAAGGCAGAACGAGCGTAACAAAGACGTAGTTAGAAAGAGAACAACAATGTTGTGGCTTGCGGACGAAACAGTTGCTCTCATTCCAGCGATATCATGGCATTTGAGAATTGAATTTAACAATCCCTAGCGGTTTTAAGTAAGCACTGCTAGAACTTCCAATACTGCAGTCAACGCTACAGATGCAGTCCATTACAATTGAAATAAAGATAAAATATTTCATTCGGAAAGATGAAAGTCTAACTTTATCACAATCACTTAAACGTTAAACTGGTGCAATTTAGATCGAAGAATTCCACAATTTATGCCAATTCGCAAAGTTCATTCAACGTGAAAACTAGATTTCTACATTGCAGTAATTGAAGGGGTCAGTGCAAAAAGTGGTTAAGTCACATTTCCATGTTTTCGAGTTATTGCATAATGAAAGTTTCAATATACTTCCCACTTCTATTATGTACTGGTTAGGAGGTTTAGTATTTTTTTAATGTAAAATAGTACCTGCAATGAATATAATAACCTAAATTATGTGTTGAAAAACTTATTTAGTTTCACAGAAATTTGATTTTTGAATTTGGACTTAGCCACTTTTTGGGTGAAAAATGGTCAATAATTGAGAAAGTTTTAGAAAATCACATTAAGAACGATGGAAATTCTACATTTTTGTTTAATTTTCTGAGGCAACTGCAGATTAAAAGATAAAATATCAGTTTTTACCTCAATAATGATAGGAAAAATAAAAAAACTGAAGCTGTAAAGAGAACTATATTTTGTTAAAGAAATAAAACATTTTACGGCTCGCTTTACTGAATAAAAAACGCAGTGCAATGTGCAACAACAAAAATATAGCAAAAAAATATAAAAAGACATGACGAGCAAATCTACTCGTATACAGGCTGTCCCAAAATTCCGTGAACCTCAAGGTATTGGGGCCAAAATAAATCGATTAGACCACACACCAAAGCGCTTCGTTTGAGCATGATGAAACTTCAAAGCTTATTCAAAAACTTGTTTTCTTCAATTCATTCGGAAAAAATTTGGTATGTAGATATTTCCTTGGAAGTACTATTTTCTGATGTGCAAAGCAAATTAACTAAGATTCTAGAAAGATGTAAGCTACCCCTACCCCTAATCAAACTTTAACGTAAGTAATTATTGAGCAAAAGGGCCAAGAAACAAAAAAAATTGCGTTGCCGCTTTAAGAACTACTTCGTATGTCTAGGTCAAAAAGTGGCTAAGTCCATTGAATTAGCCACTTTTTGATACGTAGCAACTTCTTGCACTGAAATGACGATCAGCTCTGCATCACACATATGGGTTTTCATGCAGTTAACTACTTCTTACCGCGAATTTGACCTCACCAGTCGATAGTACGGACAAATTTGGGTAGATGGCTATACTTAACTCAGTTTCACAAAATTATGGACTTAGCCACTTTTTGCACTGACCCCTTCAATTTTAGTTTTATTTTCTGGGGTATTCTGATACCTAAAGAAGCACTAACAAATAAAATGTCAAAAACGAAACTGTAACCATAAAATTATTAGTCCGAAGACTGGTTACAAGCGTACCTCTATTCTTTCCTATACTAATGAGCTAATATTCCTTTTTCCTTTACTCTTTCTAATACCCATTTCTTGCTAATCTTATCTGTCCACGATATTAGTGGTACCGGACCGTTCGAACAACTACTTCTCGGGCAAATACCCCGCCAAGAATTGAATTATAGAACTAAATCCAGATTTTGTGTACTACGAGATCTTATACGGGATGCTACAAACATATCGTTGGGCTTGGAACATTTTTAGATCTCTACGTACTTTCCTGCTCTATCAGCAGTAGTCGTATGTATGCTAGAAGTTTTTCAATATTGCATGTTTCGAATGTGCACGGAAAACCGTAGACCACTGGTTTCGTCCTTTTGGGACTCATCAGTACGGTGCCTTGCCCTACACACTCGAACTATGCAATATTGCTTGCTGCATATATACTTACACGCTTGGTGCAAGTATTAGCAAGATCTAATTATTAGCCGAATTATGCGGCGGTAATGAGTGGTACTGGACCGCTTGAACAACTACTCCTCGGGCAAATACCCCGCCAGGCATTGAATTATAGAACTAAATCCAGATTTTGTGTACTACGAGATCTTATGCAGGATGCTACCCCAAACATATCGTTGGGCTTGGAACATCCTTAGGTCTCTACGTACTTTCCTGCTCTACCAGCAGTAGTCTTATGTATGCTAGAAATTTTTCAATATTGCATGTTTTGAATGTTCATTATCCATCTGAGGCTCCACATTTCAAACGTTTCTAATTTTCTTCTTCCCGCTTCTCCTATCATCCATGTTCCACGTGCCAGTAGCGCAATTAATCGACTATACGCTCGAAAGTCAATTTGTTCATTAATCGATTCATTGACTAATAGCCTAAAAGCGTGGCCTATGAGAGAATCAACTGCTGGTTTTTAACGGCGGCCGTCGCGGACCGATTTCTGTGACTAGCTGCGGGCTAGTGGATTGCTCTTCGCTGTGAAATGAAATTAATCCTTCTACTTGATGCAGTTGTAAAATATAATTTCCATATGTTAAAATATGTACATAATGCCAAACGTCTATTACGTTTTCATTTGCCATTTTTATGTATTCGTAAGTATATTTATAGTTCTACTAAACTTTTAGATGCATACCTAATTGCTATCACGAATAGTGCCCCATAGTAGGTATCTATTTATTTTATGGTGGTACTTATGAGAAATGAGAATTATAATAAACTACCAAGGGACATTAAAGATTCAAAGACAATTCCGACATTTAAGAAAAGGCGAAAGTGTTATCTGAAAAACCAAAAAGACTGAACCATGATATGCAATAAAAATAAACTGTAAGTAATAGTAATAACGGATGAAACTCCCAGTTACCATAGATATAAGTTCCTTATTATAAATTTGTATGACCCTTTTCAGATAATTTCTAGTTACAGATAATGTTATTTTCTGTTGAGGAAAAAGTGTAAATATGAGAGCAAGACTCTCGCACACCTTTACTTTCCTAAATAAATAAAATAAAAATAAAGGTAAAAAATAAATAAACTGTAGCAGGCTACATTATATTTAAAAGAAATAAAATGTACATAATCAATTAGAATAAATATCTTATGTATTCTCTCATAATGAGGGTAAATAAAATATATTCCAAAATTAACTGAAACTTAACAAATATTCTTAATAAGATACGGGGATATACATATGCATAGGTAAATATCATAAGTAGGAATGCAACAAAATATGCATATTATGCTATGCTTAACAACAAAATTATTGCTTTCCGAACTTTAATCTTAAAATCATTGTTTTAATACTCGTAGTTATTGGACCTATTTAAAAGATTAAAAGGGCGAATTGATTGTCAATATAATAGTAGGTATGTAAAATTGTAAGTGAGAATGCATTGTTATCTTTAAATTCTCTCCAATCACTACAATTTGGTCATTAACACACCACTGTCTGATGGGTACTGTGCATTTAAACGGTGGGAAGGTCTTGAAATCGGTCCGCGAAGTATGAGTCATCAGCGCTCTACGACCGAGCAGTACGGCCTGATTCTCTCGTAGGCCATGCTAAAAGTCGGTTATCAACTAATTAATGGATTATCTAGATTCATGTTTTCAATTTAGTTTGCTTAGATCACTCACTTTCAATTTTACATTTCAGTTGAAAATCATCTGGCTAAAATCTTTCTGTTGAAGCTCTACCCTCTCCCAGATACCGAGAAATATTGGCGAGCTAGGAACTGGCTGCTGCGTTATGACTCTACATGGCACACCAAGAATTGCACCCAATCTCCTTAGAAATCGGTCCACCGGCACCGGTTCGGTTCGGTACATGCCAACTCGCGTACAACGAACTATGGGAGCGTTGGAGAGTTATGAGGCTCGTGAAGTAGCGTCCATTCTGTTTCTGTGCGCTATACGCTGCTGCAGACTGAATATTCGATCTACAAAAGAGTACGACAGTCATTGGCTAATACAGATAAAATATAACATCAACTATTATTCAGGGAGATCTATAATGAGTGTAACAAACTTCTAGGGTAGATAGATTACCTAAAAATAATGCGAAAAACCTTAATCAACGTTTGTCCAAAAATGCCGGCTAAAACCGGCTCCACACTATATGGCAAACTAGGCGAACGTTTGTGATACGTGGAGTTCGCACATAGTGTGTACGGTACAACGCATGGCAAACTAGGCGAACGTTCGCGTTCGTCGAGGTTCCGACAGAAGTCGGTAAAAGAGGCCCGAGTCAAAGAGACATTTGGACAAGTGCATAGGAAACGCATACCCGCTACACACTATGTGGCGAATGTTTGCAGACTCTACACCAACCCAAATAGTTTCATCTGAACTTTTGTCAAGGAAACAATACAACAAGGAGTGGAATAGTAGTATCATTTTTAATTTTTTAACTGTTTACGAAAGATACTCCATTATCTATTTACAGAAATTCCATGAATATACCAACTAAATTGCCCGTTCGGCTTATGTTTTTGAATTAAAAACTTATTTATTTTTCGAAAAATAACTCTCCCACAAGATAGGTAAATCTAAATACAAGCATAAACTTAGTGTAAGTAAAGCATTGTCCTACAAAGCCATCTTGTAATATTCAACAGAATTACGAGCACTATTTAGTTTAGTCGGAATGTAAACTTCATTAATTACATAATTATACGATGTTACGTCATGCTGTCCAGTGGCGTTATACATTGTAGACGTTTGACAGGCCGCCATTTTGTTTTGCACCATGCTTATAATAGAGTGCTAAGTGCCTACCCTAATTACGGTTCTGTATACAATTACTCTATGAAAATAATAATTATCCTTTTCTACTGGGATGGACAGGCACCATCCACCAAAGCTTTTAAAGCTTTTTTTTTTCGATCGCAACAAATGCCCACAAATTATTATTAAAAAACCTGCAGCAATAACTTCGTCATCCTTGTCCTCCATTACAACAGAGCCAACCACTTCGAATGCACGAACGTTTGTGCCTTTTCCCGCCACGAATGTCACACCGCATATGTTTGGAGATTCGGCATATACGTGTGTGTATGGAACACTCGACGCACGCTGGCACTTGCCGAATCTCTAGGTCAAGTTTGGCAAACTTCACGCATCGCAAACGTTCGTCTAATTTGCCACATAGTGTGGAGCCGGTTTAAGCGAGATACAAGGTGTTGAAATTTCTTTAAAAAATGTTAATTTTTTAATATCTGGAAAACTACCGGGTCTATTAATTTGGAACTTTGGACATAATAATTCATTGAAGTTATTTACTAATTTATAAATTTTGAGTCTATTACGTCTATTACGGGTCATCACTGTGCCCTGCTCCGTACCAACGTGTTCAACTCTTGATCCACGCAAATTTACCAACATCTCTGTGAAACCTGTGCTAGTAACTCCAAAATTCCGTCCTCAGTTGCCTTTTTGTTTACAGTACGCAGTTCTATACAACTGTTATACAGGTTGTTCCTTTCTTATTGTAAAAAAATTCGGGGAGCGATAGTATACGTGAAAATAATAGTTAGGTATATGCTCTGCTATTTGAACTTATGTCTAAAACGCATTCATTTCCGAAATATAGGATATTGTTTCATGTTTATTCCGCGTTATGTTGATTTTCTCTAAATATACAGTGTGTCCACGGATGGACTATACTTGTAAAAACGTTTATTTTCAGTTTTTCGAAAGTCATCCTCCATAATTTCTTTGGTTGTTATATAAATATGATTCACGTTAAGAAACTTTGAATTTGTTGTACGGGGTGCGCAAAAATATAAAAATGTAGATTTGCAAAATAAAAATTTTGGAATCAAGCTTTTTGAAGCATCGAAATGAAAGAGCTTAGAAGGAGAAATCGAAAAGCCAAATAATGTTTTTTCATAGAGGTTATGGTTACCAAGATATTTGATATTAAAAAAAAATAGATTTTTTATTTTTCCATATCTTAATATCGATTATTATTTCTTCAAGACATCTACTTGTAATGAGACGTTATGTGCAACTATTATTAGCACAAGTTTAGGTATGGTGTTTCAAAGTTGACGTTGGAGGGTTTCAGGTTGAATAGAACTTTACTGTTTGTCATTAACCTCAACGTATTAAGTTAAATAAATATTGATTTTTGGCTTCTCGATTTCTCCTTTCATTTCGATGCTTCAAAAATTTTTCGTTTTGCAAATCTATATTTTTATATTTTTTGCGCACCATGAACAACAAAATCAAAGTTTCTCAACGTGAATCGTATTTATGTAACAAGCAAAAGAAATAATGAACAAAGACTTTTTTAGAAAAACTGAAAATAAAAATTTTAACGAGTTAGTACAGTTAAGTCCATCCGTGGTCGGTATACTGCAGGAAAATTGATTAAATTTTCACGAAAATTATTACTCAAGACTATATTTTATTTTAAGCAATATTTCCCAGTGAATCCTTTTTTGTGTATGATATTTCAATGACATAGAAACTGGACATTTCCTAGATTTTGGGTGGAATTTCTTTCAATTCCTAAAGAAAAAGTTTTCTTTGTTTTTTTACTCAGCGTAGGTAAGCGTTTGCGAGATATTCCAACGTCTCCAATGTGTTTGTCCATATCTTGTATTTCTAAAACTAAATTAACTCCAGACGAATGTTGTAGGCTTTCGTCAAATGATTAATATTAATAAGCCACTCTGTGCGAGAAAAGCAAAAGATACTTCCTTTTCAACAATTAACTGCATTTTTCAAAGAAGTAGCCGAAATCTGAAACATTTCTAGTGGCGGACCAAGTATTCTAGAAAGCAAGAACCACTGAAATATCATACACAAATAGGATTCCATGTGAAATATTGCTTGACTTGAGCAATAGTTACGCTGAAAATTTCCTTAACTTTCCTACAGTATGTTCAGAGAAAAAAAATATAACGTAAAATAAAGGTAGTGCCTTCGTAACCGCCGCCGGCTACAGTTTTATAAGTGTATTGTTACCGGAGCCGGTTTCCATAGCTTCGGACGGCCGTGCCAGTTTACGAATTAATAATAGGGCAGTTTAAGTACCTTGTTAGTTGTAACGCATCCAGCAGCGACGGTAGGTAGGTAGGTATCGCATAGAACTGGTAGTTTGGTATTCTCGGACCGGGTGGGATCGGTTCCCATATAGGTTAGTTGTTTCTCTCGCGTTTTACATTATATTTTTTGTGAGAGGGCAGTTAAGGGGTCTGTTTAAAATGCGTTGTATATTGTATCAGTCTTTTTCGTTCCCAAATAGAAGCGCGCCGGCAACTATGCGCAAGGCCGGCGCCGGCTACGGAGGCACTCCCTAAAATAAATATGACATTTCAACAACCTGTAAACGGAAACGACTGGGTTTTAGATATGCTTAAGTTTAAATAGTAAACTACTATTATTTTCACGTTCTCTATGGCACCCCTGAATTTCTTATAATAAAAATGGAATATCCTGTGTACTAATTTCGGATTTTGAACAATTTTTTAACAATTATCAGCTCAATCACTTAATCACTACGCAGATAACATTACGTAGCTACCATTTATAACTTCACTGCTATAAATATAAATTCGTCCACCTAAATGAATTTTAATCTTTTTTACTGCTCACAACCTGAAAATAAATGGAATGTTCTAATTTTAGGACAATTAAATACAGCATCTTCCTTGACTTTCCATTTGGTTCTGAACTAAGGTTTACTAAACTCGTAAATTAAAACAACACAGAGGCATTTTGACTAAAAATACAAAATAATTAATTTTGAATAAGTTCTTAATTGTGCTATTGTCGCGTCGTTTAAGGACCTCCTTTAAACAAATTGAAATAGGCTTCAGCGTGCTCAAATTTCTTACTGCAGATTTACCATTGGAACTCGTAAATTTGTCCATATTAGTTCTAATTATTTCTGACTTAAAGCGGTTTAAAATTGATAAATGGAGATCGATGTATTTACTTTGAACATTACTCATAAAGTTCTCAACTTCAACATTACTGACCTATCACAGCATCTTTACAACAGCAGACACAGCAAGTTCTGCAAATTTGATATTAGATTTACACTCTTTATTTTTATTCCGAAACCCTATTCTTTATCTATAGTTTCACGCATACTTCTACGAAGTTGTATAATTCTCTATCGCTAGTAAGTGATAATTTGGTATACCTACCGAATAGAACTGCAGCATCTTTTAACATTTTGGCTCACAATTTCCTTCATTGCTTCCCCATTTACCTATTGCTAAATTTGAACTTCTTGACCTCGGTTATTTTCTTTATTTCTTCTTCTTTCACACTTTGATATCATGTGAAAGTAATTACTATACACATATTGCATTTTAGATTAAATTGAAAGCAGCAAGTCTGACACTTTACGTAAATCATCGTTTACCTGTATTAATTTGGGTAAAATTAAGTCAGTTTATTATTAGGTGCCTATACTTGGGCCGCCCAACAGACGGAGTGATCACCCTGCAAACATGAGCTCTAGACGGGACCACTATCAATTTAGGACGACAGAACCGCAGTGATGCGCTTTCTTTAGACCCAACGAAGTCGCATCACTCCAATTCGGTCGTCATAAATTAATATTGGCCCCGCTAGAGCACGTTCTTGCAGGGTGATCACTCCGTCTGTTGGGCGGCCCAAGTATAAGTACTTAAATTTGGCTATAAAAATATTTTTATATTCACATCAAAATATCCTATTGATCAATTGTCAATGACAGTTTAGCCTTCTGAGATGTATGTTTCCGACTGGCAGCATTCACATTGCCTACACAACTAGGTGACATGGAATACATTCTGTCGTGTCGATACCAACTTTTTTTGTTTACTTTATTGTTGTTTGAAAACTCACAAAGCCTTTATTTAAATTCTATCTTGTCATGCGGCTTAGACTAATCACTAACGTAAGAAAAACTTAGAAATGACATACCTACTCTAGAGCTGCAAATAATTCCTTCTTCAAAAAGGTTCTTGCCGCTTCTTTGGCGGACGTCAATAATTTGGAATATCAGGTTCCTTTTCTTCATGCTGAATATATTTTACTAAATTTGTTTACCGATGCAGAACAACTTCTCTACTCAAATATCTAATTTACAAGTAAAAACTATAAAATTAGTAATTTATTATTTTTATTGAAAATTAATAACTAGATATGATCAGTTAACGACGGGAAAAAAAGTGTGTTCACTTAACTTCGTTTTAATTTTGTTCAGTGTAAAGGATGAACGAGCATCACATATTTTCTTATTACTTTAATGAAATTCGAATAAGAAAAGTTGTACACGAGTATAAAAATACGGATACCCATTCCGGTTTGCTCAGGATTACAACTCCATTAGAGTATGTATTTATATAACACCAACTGGTCTTCAACAACGTATTTTTCGAGTAAAAATACTAGGTACGCAAATCGATTTTAATTTGTCTCCAACAAACTGTTGTTGTCTTTTGTGTTCAGAGAATAGTTTATAGAAGAATGGGAAACAGGGGTCAGAAATTCTCAAAATCGTGTCAGTGGTTAAGACCTTTGTACGGAATTCAGCAAGCACCCATCAATTCTATTGCTGTTCTGAGTACCATTACTTAATAAAATTAGTGTTACATCTAGTACACATTATAGTAGGCATTGTGTACAGAGGGGTTATTCTGGTGATCCTCGTCTTGCTCAGCACCCGAGACACTGTGGGACAGTGAGGTTCCATCGACTTGTAAATAAAAGGAATCTCTTGTAATATATTCTGAGTGATATAAAATAAAATTCGACCCGAACTTGATCCAACAACTACTCTCCGGGCAAATACTCCGACAGGCATTGAATTACAGAGCAAGTCCTTGACGAGGGCGTGTACTGGTTTGGTTTGTTCGCACACAGCTGCACCGTACTGATGAGCTCCAACAAAGAGCGAAATCATGATATGCGGTTGCTGTGTGCGAACAAACCAAAACACTTCTTTTCTTCTTGTTAATATTATTCTTAGTGAATTAATCACACAAGTGTGTCGTCCCGACAAGCAATGTCTTGTGTTCTTGGCATCTGTTAAGAGCGGCATTTTAGCAACTTCTTAGTTTACGATTTTGACATTTAACCTTACTTTAAAGTGTTTCGCGATTTGATGCGGTTTCCGATTGTGAATTGTGGAAAGTTTGCACGATAGACTCTATGTTTGGCAAGGATAATAACTGTAGAGTAATTTAGTTTCGAGTAGTATTTTTGGTAAAGACATTTAAATAGCATAGTGTATTAACTTCATCATTATTAACCTAAAGAGGATTAGTATACATTTGCCTAAACTCTGTAAATATATACGACTACAAACCATGACCCTCGCAAAAAAATAGTCTACACCACCTTCAGTGTGCACAGCGAGCCATGGAAAAGCAAATGTTGGGGGTCAGTTTGAGAGACCACATAAAAAATGAGGAAATCAAAAGAATAACCAGAGTGACAGATATAATGGAGAGGTGGCCAAATTAAAGTGACAATTATTGGCAGGGCAAGTGGCTAGGATGGAGGACGGCAGATGGACGGTAAGATTGTTGAAGTTGAGAGGATAGATGAAGTGCCGGCAGACTGATGAAGTAGTGGACCGACGACATCCAGGTCACAGCAGGAAGAGGTTGGCTTCATGCTGCACAGGATGGAGATATATATGAGAACTTGAAGAGACCTACCTCCAGTAGTGGAGGAGTTAAGGTTTACAAAGAAGAATAAGTGTATTATCAGGTTTTGGTCATTGCCGGAGACGCCAAAGGAAAGTTACCTCTCTATTTTATCCTCCACTAAATATATATTATTGTTGATGTTTTGGATTTCTACGGAAAAGTGTGTTCTATTCAATATATTGAGTATTATGGTACAGTGTAACGCTACTGTGAAAAACACGGTTGTACGTTTTTCAATTTTTCAAAAAATGAAACAGAAATGAACAAGTGGTTACAGCTGATACAGTACCTAAGTCTGTAGGAATAGTATGTTTAAACGTTAAGTTAAATTTTGTCAAACTCCTTTCAATCGTGAAAGAAGCAGCATTTCCAGACATTGTTTAATATGTGCCTGTCATTTTAAGAATGGTGAGAAAAAGAACGGCCAACAAGTTTTTCAAATTCCTCAATGACGGAACCTTGGAGAAAAGCCAAAAGAAGGGAAGACAATAAAGAGTAGAAGAAATAGGATGATAGGATACCTTCTAAGACACGAAGGAATAGTTCACGACCTACTAGAGTCGGAGATAGGAAAAAAAGAGGTAGGGGTAGACGCAGATTAGACTGCTGCTCACAAATAGTTAAGGACGTAGGATGTTCTACTTTTAGGGAAATTCGTAGGTTAGCTCAGGATGGGAAAGGATGGAGGTACGCGTTCAACCAGTCTACGGACTGAGAACTTTATGCTGATTAATAACTTCATTTAGTAACAGCAAGTACTTATGCTAACATAGTAACATAGTACATAGTAGTACATAGTAACATCAGAAATGTTGTAATATATAAATAAAATCCGCTGTGACATTTTTGCTGCTGTTGTTTTCTCTCAAATATTATTATTTGTCATGAACGAAACAGTCATTCCAAATACCATTCGTGCTTGCAATTAATCCTAGCACAAATTTCATTTTGTTACACCGAAACTTGGCGGGAAGCTGAGATTCTTCTCTATCAAGTGACAGGGAAATCATTCACTCCCTGCGCTCCTCTCGTGATCTAAGTAACCAAAAGAGGAAAATTTCATATTCTTATGGAGGATTATTCTAACGTCTACCGGGAGTTTCAAAACATATGTACAGTAAATAGGCGTACCGTACCGAGAGTTACTTAATGTCAGTTAAGTCGCAAGAGTGGCTTTCTAGATGGATCAGTTTTGTTATGCCATTAAGCGACCATACTTAGTGTGACCTCTGATCAGCAGAGCTTATGTGGACCCCTAAGGGTCTCATACAGGATCTTACACCGTTTTAACTGTACGAGTCTGGCCGTGCCGTTTAAAATGGCGATGTATGGGGTTCTTCGGTTCAGTATTTCTCGCACGTTTCAAAGCTGCCCCTTTCAGACGGAAGTTTTTGTGGCTGAAGCCGATCACAAAAATTGTTCGGCTGGCGCCCGCGCCCAGTTTATCATTAGAGTTGACTCCGACCACAAAAAAAGCACGTGTGATGAGGTTCGGCAACAGTCAACCACATTTTGTGGTCAAAAAACGCCAAAAAACACCCCTTCTGTAATCAATAATGCATGGGCCAGCATTTGCTAACATTTGCCAGAAGTTCACAACAAACGTTGCCGAGAAATCGGTCAAGCAGAAAAACGACAGACGCAAGTTTTTAATATTTAATTTTAAAATCTATTTTACTTTCACAATATTTTTAAGTATGTACAATATTTTACTTTTAATAATAAGAAGAATGACGGTTTTTTAAATTATGTTGCATGGTAAGTGGACTATATTATAAGTACATTATTTCCTAGATTATTTCATTAAACTTAAATTTTACTTAATTGCCATTCTAGTTTTCCCTCCTCACTTATAAAATATTCCGCAAATTGATCTCAAATAGAATTTAAAAATCGCCCACCCTAGCGAGTTTGGACAAGATTTTCTTCTAGATCTTGTAAAGATTTCGTCAGTGTCAAAGTATCTTCAGATCGGTAACCATCCCTTTCATGGACGAAATTGTGAAGAATACAACATGCTTTTGCAATATCCACGGCGCAATCAACATACACATTCATTGGTCTATGAAAGATTCTCCATTTATTTACCAATATTCCCAAAGAGCACTCAATATACCCCCACCACTGAAAAGACGATAGTTAAAAATCCTTTTAGTATGGGCGTAATAAATTTTCAGAAATACTAAAAGCCCCATCACCAACAAACAAATATGGCGATAGATTTCCTCCGGAAATATGGAATGTTAAGAGTCTTTTGCTGTAATTTTTTGTAGAAAGCACTTTCTTCGAAAACAGATGAATCACAATGTCTACCATAGGAGCCTATATCTACGAAAGTAAATAAATAAGTAGAGGAGGTGGTGCAAATGTGGAACCCAGTTTGTTTTTAATTTGTAAAAAATCAGTGAATCGTTATTTTAACCTGGAAAATTGCCTTAAAATGCCTTATAATGTTAGAAATAAGGGACCATAAGTCACAAGTGCAAAAATCATGTACTTAAAAAATAAAAAATATTTGGCTAACTTACATTTTTCGATTTTTGAAAAAGGTGCGGGTAATGTGGAAACGCCCTATAATTACAGTAAATCAATGTGTAAACACTTAAAGATGTTGGAATATTGAACTTTAAGCATTCTATTCTTTTTATAATATGTTTTTATTCATAGAGAACATTATTCGTTGATAAAAAATACAACACATTGCCCTCATCCACATCTTTACAAGTTACCCGCACTTTAGCCAAACTGGATTTTACGAGTTAAGTCAAGAAAACGTTAGCTTATGATTCATTGAAATCCAGCAATACCTTCCCTATAATTCCTTTTCCCAATACTCTGATACGCATTATGCTGCCTCTATGATAAGTTAGGCTAAACAATACCACAAACTTACCTTCAAAAACTTCACGAAAATCTCGAAACAGAAATCAACGTACCACCATTAACTACAATGCCCGACTGATTCCTAGCGCTGCGCCGTGACGAATAGGAACGAGAGTGGCTGTTTACGGCAATCGCAGTTAGAGTGAAGCTCTCTGCAGTCGAAATAGGTACTTTCCGTTTCCACATTACCCTCATGTTTCCACATTTGCACCCCCTCCTCTATGTAATTCGAGTCACAAACAACTGGCAAAATGAAAGAAAAACATTTATTGTAATTGAAGTATAATTCTTATGTGCTTTCCGTCTAAAGAACCCATACAGTTTGGGAAATTAGCGCGTGTTTGAAATCCGTTTACAATGCTTAGCCATTTTTCTTCCGTTGGCTACTGTATGCAAATGCCTTTTAAGTTTATCCAGATTTGTTGACAAACATCTCGAACGATTCTTACTATTGTAGTAGACCCACATCTGTATGAATACTCCAAATCCAAAAATGAGCATCCGGTTGCCAAATACCTGAAACAAAATGAAAACTTTCAATCAATAAAATATTCTAAAATCCTTCTCGAATGATCATTGAACTATTTTTTCTTCAGACAAGGCATTACAAAGAAAGTGGAAGTCTTTGACGGATGGCTTTAACAGAGAGGTGAAAAAGACTAAATCGACGAAGAGTGGCCCTGCAGCAACCTGTAAGAGGCAGTATGTTTTTCACTAATTATCTTTTTTATGCCACTCGCAGAAATCAGGAATGAGACATCGAATAGCTTTGAAGATACCTCTTCTCAAAATAATGAGGGCGCAGAAGATCGTGAACCACCCAAAAGTCAAACTCGAACACTAAAACGGAATTCACTACAGTCTTCAGAAGATAAACTTATCGAAACATTGTCTCAGCGTGTCACTAAAAAAATAAATAACAATGATGA
This sequence comes from Xestobium rufovillosum, assembly GCA_963966045.1. NCBI lineage: Eukaryota > Metazoa > Arthropoda > Insecta > Coleoptera > Ptinidae > Xestobium > Xestobium rufovillosum. The sequence continues at coordinate 17,150,561 of OZ014493.1, read as the reverse complement.
TCATGATGATGACAGGTATTTTCTTTTCTCTCTCCACAAAATTTGAAAAAAACATCGCGGAGGAATTTAAATTGGATGAAAAATCTAAAATGATTGGCGTATTGAAAACATTTAAGGCAATGTCCCCTAGACCTTTTAATCAGTTCAATATGCCGGAACACAAGCATTGAAACCAATATAACCAGCACACAAACAAATCGTTTAGTTACAATACAAACCAATTGCACATTCAGCCCATAAACCATCACATCAACTCATGCATCCCTTCCACATCCGGACAATGCTATAATTATGAAACGGTTCCTCCTAGCAGTATTAGAACACCGCTTATCACTCAGCAGGATTCAACTTTGTCAATAGGTTCTGTACGCACACATTCCTCATTTGAAGATGTATTTCAATTATCTATTTTATTTATTTAAACATAGCCACTTCGCTTCTTGAGCTAGGTACTTAAAGCTCTTAGGTGAAGCTTATAGATGTATAAGTACTTACGTTATTTAATTATCTCAGAAAAAATAATAACAATTTAACGCGTACCTACTGAAAGGTGATCACAGAAATGAATTTATTTAATGCCTAGTTACTTACCTCAATGGTATAGCAAGCCTTTCGTCAGCCGGAATACTTTTTCTCATATTTGTGACTCTACGTTTAATTTTATATTTGAAAATTTCAATTAGTTCATCAAACGAACTTATTGACATTGACCACAGCATTTCATTTCTCGTGACGCCGCCCCACTCTTTAGCCACGCTCTGTCTCATGCTTCGCGCTGTTTCTCTCAGGCAAGCGTCAGTCCATTCCTCTAATAACGTTGAAATTTCACTTCTACCGCGTGTGGCGACCATGCACCCAGTTTTTTCGTCTTGCTTCAGTTTTTCAAATAAATGATTAAAATTCCGTTCTTGCCGTCGAGGAATCAGAAGTGGATGTATCCATAGCGATCGTACTTTCCTACACCTTCTTTTTCTCCTCAAAAGAAGAAGTAGCAGTGCTTCTTCTTCGAAATACATCATATTTAAACTGATGGTCCTATTTTGTATTTTGTGTGTAGTGCGTTCAGGTTGTAGTTGACTCGATTGTATGCGGTTGATATACTACCCCAAGTCAACCACAAAAATGCAGTCGGGATGTGGTCGGGTCAACCGCGAGTTGCAGTCGACTTAACCACAAATTTGGTTACCTTAACTGCAAAATGCGGCTCGTTGTCGGCGGACCACGGGTGTCTTTGTCACTAAAGTCGACCACAAAAAATTTGTCCACCTGTCGCCAACCCGACTACATTTTGTAGTTAAGCCGGTTACATTTTGTGGTTTAGCCGAGGTCAAAATGTGGTCCTCTCGCCTTCAGTTCGCAATTAAAAAATCACTTTTGCAGTTCTGTATCTCAGGCTCAGCTTAAATCTTAGCAATAACCGCAATTATAAAAAATGATTAGCAGTTTTAGCCACAGTCATCTATACAATCATCAAGTTAATAAGGGTAAACCTACAACCGAGTATTTGTAGGTGGCAATGGCTGATGTTTTCCCATGTAGTTGACCGTGTATCAGAATGAAAACATGCTCCCAAAGTGTGGTTTATGAGTGATTCATGTGAAAAGGAAATACACTGTGCAGTGGTTCTGTCGTCAGTTTGTAGGTAGTCGACTAATTGCCCGTCACATTGTATTGAATGGGAACCGCAAGCGGGTGAAGTTCGGCGTTGTAGTCAACTTCGGCGACAAGAAAACGCCCGTGTAAGAGGGGTCTTAGGTTACTTTACTTCCTCTCGATGAGGTGCATCAAGCGTCATTGTTTAGTCTTCCGAGGCTTGAGCTAGGCATCTGACCTGCCTTATAATACATAAGTAATCTAGGTTTTCAATGCGCTGGTTATGTGGTTTGTTTTAAAAACTTCGAACCTAAGGTCGGTGCAAGAAAAAGCACAACATACCTTTAGCATAAGAACATAATATATAATTTCCCTAATGCGAATATTATCTAATCTATTTTTTCTTCGAATTCCAATTAGAGAAAGATGACTATATACTTAGTTGAGGAAAAACTCATAGACAGATTATCAATAAGGTACCACAATTATTTCTTCTGAGGCAGCAACCCGCCGGGTACCAGCTAGTACAATAATAAATTATAATAAACAAATTCAAATGCCACATGTTTATGCAAATCGCCCTAAGGATACTTTTATACTGTGTAGTAGATACCTATTCAACATGCATATCAGATTCTATATTATAATGTAAAGCACCTAATTCATTTGTTTAACTACGGACTAATGAGTTTTGTCAACAAGTGTCTACTTATGTAAATGGCTAATGATTTTCATGAATGTACGCGTGCATTACACTAGGCATAATTATTGTAAACGAATGCATTTTAACTCAATTTCCATTACACATAGTAAAAAATGAAAAGTGGTTTCCGCGGGCGACGGAATTAATTCCATTAGCGTTTTCATGCACCCCAACCTACAGTCCACTCATCACAACTTTAAAGAACTTTGACGCTCACAATAACATATATATAACAAAGACATTATCGGAAATGAAAGCTGCACTACCAGATCACTTAACCCAACGATAAGTTTATTTTTTTCATTTGTGAAGCAACGCCAAGTGAAGTAGGTACGCTGCATGAAGTAAGTTAGTATACTATTAGTTCAATGAGTAATAAATTGTAGTTATGAGGGGTTGTTTTAAATTCTCAGGCTTATCAGTTTCAATTTTAATAAATTTTCCATTAACTTTTTTGAATCACACAGGTAAGCCTTGGTAACTTGGTAAATTACCCAACAATTGCAACATTATAAATTTTATTACTTAAGGAACTGTCAGTGTTATCGGGCAGTGCTAATTTATCAAAATTAATTAATTCAAATATCGGGGTGTCAACAGTACAATATGCACTAAGGTCGAAAAACTACTATTATGGCCAGAGCGCTATTATTTAACGATTTTTATATTGACTATTTCACTCATCGAATTTTAAACCAATCAAAGCTAACCATGTCTGAATATACATTTTTATGGTATTTCAGCAAGAAAATGTTTGCTAAGAACTTTATTGGGGGTACTCAGCCAATGAGCTGTTAGGATTACATCGATACAATTTTAAAGTTTCCTGGGTTACCAGGCTGCTGATGCTTAGCAACTCAATTCATCGTTAATAATAGTATATTATTATATGAGCGATTATGACAGCCATTATTCACGAAGATGATGTTTGACCCCACGAGCCGAAGACGAGTGGCGCAAATCATCTCAGTGAATAATGGTCATAATCGCGAATATAATACTATTCTTTTTCTACACCTATTAATAATAAATAAATAAACTCATATTTGATAACTTTAATGGAACTCTATCATTATACATTAATTTTTATTTTTTAATAAATGAACTACTTACTAGGACAATACATATTGAAATTTGTGCAGTTAGTAATATATAAATTTGGAGTTGTCCCTTCCATTGTTAAATTCTAGCAGTTTTAGTGGTTGAATTGTTAGTTTGGACGGATTAATCGGTACCTACTCGAACGAAGTGCATACGTTGGAAAACGTAAACAAGTAATATGGCGATACACTTGGCCGTCACCCGAGTCGATTGTCAGCTCCAGCAAGAATTAATCGCGGTTGATATAAAATATCATTGGATCAGGGAAACAGTGATTATTGAATGTATAGTTGTGATTGACCGAATACAGTGAATTATAGGTACGATATTTCACAAAGAAAATGCTAATAATTGTCATATAATTAAATAGGTGTGGAAAAAATATATTTTTATTTAGATCAATTGCATTTTTCTCACTTAAGAAGTTTACGTTTCAGTTTGATTTTTCTCTTTCGTGAAATATTGATGATGAATATCATTTCAGTTCAGACTGCACCTGAAAAAAATTATCGATTGTACACTGGAGGTTTACAATTTATGCTCTCGACATAGTTGAAAAATTACTCGACTGACGTCTCATAATTATTTTAATGCAGCTCCTCTTTGCAATCGAGAAATCTTGCCGGCAAAACCTAACCTCTTAAAATATTACACAGGGTGTTCTTCTTTTATTGCTGCAAATTGAAACATTTGATAAAATATGTGTTTTTAAAACGAACGTTTCGTACTATGCTTCTTAACGGAACTACGCCCCACAGAGGGTTGCTTCTGTTAATATCCTTTCACCAATAGGTACCTTAGAAACCGCTAGAAATAAAATTACAAAATGTGATACAAAGGCCTAAACGAATTCTAAAATGAAAATTAAGAGCACCGTAAACGAGGGGAGGTAATGTAAAAGTGACCCATTTATTTTGGCTGTAGACGGTAGTTGCAAAAATTTGATTATTATAAATAATATCTACAGTTTTTTCTAAAGTTGCTTTTAAATGTGCGAGGTAAATTTTAAATTATTGATTTTGGAGCGAAAATAATGTTCTATCAAAAAATGAAAGATAACTCTTTTTTGTAAGAAACCATGAAATATTGGATATTTTGTTGCTAAAAGTGGTAGGTAAGAGTTTACAACCAAAATAAAAAGGATACTTTTTTACCGTATACCCCCCAGTTTAGGACTTCATTGTTTAAAAATTTAAAATTTTGATTCTAGGAGTCCTTTATACGTACAAAGGTTATAAACTGTAGGTGTAGGTACCAAATTTCGTAATTGTCTGAAATACTGGGAAAAACCATTAGGAGAAGCACTTCTTATTTTATGGGCTGTAGTTACCTTGTAAAGTGTTTTTCTATAAATAGAGAAAATAATTTCATATGAATATTTGTCCATTAATATGTATGAGAATCAAGTAGCCTGAATTTCAAACTACTTGTGTTTCACGATTGACATTTCTGCAAATTTGACGTTTTCGTTTAGGTTTCTAAATAAAGCGCGACCAAAAAAGAATCTGATCTGAGTATGAGTATGAGTCATAATGGACAGTTCGAACAAGTACACCAGCAGCAGAGTTGACAATAGTAGATTATACACGAGTTTATAATGAATGCTATTATTACCGAGGATGAAGTTTACAACACGAGCGAGTGAAACGAGTGAGTTTTGTAATCATCCGAGGTAATAATAGCATCATTATAACGAGTTGTATATTATACGTTGTCCACGACTATCAAAACAGATTCCCAGAAAGAATTTACCTTCATTTCCCCTTCTCCAGTGTAAGAAAGATTCATACATACGCTCTCAGGTATAATTTTCTTGGTTTTTTGGGCAATGAATCTAATGAGGCAAGTTCTGCAGCTTATTTTATTGCTGGTGCTGTTAAAGAAACCTCGTTTTCACTCTCACTACTTATTATATCTTCTTTTTAGAATATGCATTTCAAATTAAAAGCAAACCATGCTGATTTGACATTTCAATTTGAACTGACACATCGCGATCGCGGCCTACTAAATAAATGTAAGAAAGGGTCAAAGCGATGTTCCTATTGGTGTAGTGAATAATATTCATTAATCACTGCAGTGATTAATGTATCTAATTATGATTGAAGAAACACAAGTATAAAGAGTATATTATAAGATAGTCGTGGACAAAAATCATTGTTTAAAAATAATATTCCCCCATGTTTAAGAAATCATTATTTCTTTTATTTTTGCCAATTTTATTATTAGAATTTATTGGGAGAGGTTCCCGAATTGGAAAAAAACTAATAACTTTTCAAAATGTTGAAACCTGCAGCGTTGCAGTGTAGATGTCTAAACCTGCCCTTAAGTACATCAGTTTGGTTTGCGTATGATATGGCTTATAGGTGATGCACAAATTTTGCCACAAACAAATATATTATTATGTACCGAGGTAGAAAATCTTTGATTATACAGCCGAGGGCTAGATAGATGACCAAGGCGCGAAGCGCCGCGCTCATCTATAGCGCGAGGCTGCAATAAAGTTCTCTAGCGAGGTATGTATACTATTTTATTCGCAATCATTAGTTTTAACGAACAATAAAGGAATAAGTGATCCATTTTATTTTTTAAATACTGCATTTTCGATAATTCTTGGTAGGCAGTGAAATTCACATTTATATTTTCATTAATTTTTAAACTGACAAGCATTGTTTTTTGATAACAAAATAAGTGAATATTAAAGATTCTTTCTGGTGGTAAAATAGGTTTGGTAGTCAGAGTACACAATACACTCAAGCAGAACTCCCCGAGAACGCAGAAAAATCGGTAGGAAATTTTATTACAAGTTTATTACATAATATACTCTTAAGTATAAAATCGAATAGGCAATGAATTTTCCACCCGGGTGGAAAATTTTCCAACCCGGTCGGAAAGTAGAAGTTAGGAATAACCTACTTGCAAACTTTTTAAAAGTTGGCAATTGAGTTAATCCTAACCGATTGTGAATAAAAGAATGTTGTGTCTCTTCCGTGAGGTTGTCCGACTATTAATGTAGAGACAAGGGTAATACACAGCAGGTACCCCTTTTCTCATTTTATTTCATATGCCCTTTGCGAAAAAGCAATTTTAATAAATAAAATCTGTTTCTCCTTAAAATTTAATAAGTCAGTGGATAATCACCAAATTTAAACCAGACGAGAAGACAAAGCACGTGTGAAAACATTATGTTGTTCTCCTGACAGCAGAGGTTTTATCTCCCGATTCCGAAAAATCAACTGGGACACAATTCCAAACACGTATAGATCATATCAGGATGTTATTAACAAACAGATACATTTTTGTCCAAGCACCCCTTTCATATAGATGTCTTTAAATATTACGTGATCAATCATCATGTTGACAAGTTCCTCCAGAGAGCGACGTAGAATTTGTACCACAGATGTCGCTCGTCTCAGTTTAATATTTCTAATGGCTCTTTTTAACTGCTTGCAATATTCCTTTGCCCCCTAATGAAATGTCTTTATCATAATCAATCTTATAAAGTGTACTTACTTAAGACCCCAACGAGCCATTAGTCACAATGAAGCGAATATGGATACCCACAATAAATCAGTTTTGATTGTAAATTAAAATTTATTCTACTTAATTTTTCTGTTTAATTATTTATTAGTGTAATAATTTACTAATTAAAAGCAATTTGTTGGTTAATTGCAAGAGATTATTTTATTCGTGTGAAGGAATTATTATTGCAAAATGGCTAAAGAAAGAGAACAGAAATGGGAAGAAATAATTGCCTTACATTATAATAGTTTGTCCAGAATTATAAAAGTTTTTTGGTTTTACTGGTGAAGAAAATTTTCAACTGATGGCTCTTGAGACATCAAAATGAAAAATGAAAATAGGGTAGTGCGTTGTATACAATTAATAATAATAATTAATAACATATTGCTACTAATGACTAATGCACCGAGAAGATTTTAAGTGATGATTACCATTTACAAGACGCATACTTTCATTCGCTGGTAGATCGTGGATGTAAAATGAAGAGGGAAAACTATTACCCGGACTTATGTTAATGTGAAGATAACAACAGCAGCATCCGAATATCATAAAAATCCTTAAAATTAAAATGGAGTTGGGTGACTCTTTACAAAAAAAATATATGAGGAATAGCTGAATCACACGATGGCGACCTGGAAGAAGCATAGGGCGGCCACAGAGAAGGTTGTTAGATGACGTTAAGAAAATCACTCGAAATAACTGGCTTCGAGTTACCCAGAACAGAACGCAATGGGAAGACTTAGAAGAGGCATATGTCCAGCAGTGGACGAGCGAAGGTTGAGAAGAAGATTCGTGTCCAACCCAAAACGAGAACTAGACTCAAGAAAGCGCAAATACATCACAAAAAATTCAATCGAGTTGCACTGAGTAGCGCACTAGCTGGATCACTCATCAAGCAAAGGTGTTAGAGAAATCAATGGCTTGCAGTTTCTGTACATATTTGGAATGCAAGGTATTTAGTATAGTCACAGTAATAATCACCTATAACACATTTTGACTGGCGAAGCTGAAAAGAAAGGCAGATGAGGTGTAGTGGTTGCCACATTACCATCTAAAGCACGCAATGTGTATTTCAATATGCCAATACTAAAATAAACATCTATAATATGCTTGCCCGTACACTGTCACCGGACGGTATAAAAGCAGGATATACATTCTAAATTACAACTTGACTCAGAAAATAATTTCTCGGGTTATATATATTCCAGTACTGAACTGGAATTGGCTTGAACCCAAGTGAAAGGACGTTCTGATAATACGCAAAAGCCGGTAATGAATTACAGTTAATCGAGTAGGTTGCCATAATTATTAAGTACAAACCTAAGCTCATGGCAACGAGTACCTCCCTCGTTTTGGGTTAAATCAAATGCAAAGTTCGTTCGCATATTATTTAACAACGAACAAACCGCATCACCAGTACAGAACAGAAGCCCGTAAATCGCAAGACTGCGTATCAAGAAATGTTCGAAAATTCTGCACGAATCCTTCGCTGGAACCAAAAACATAATTTATTCCCAACGAATAACCATATCCAGATATTGAGACCAACATTCTGCTTGAGATTTTGTTGGTTCATAGTTCATTGACGAAGCGTGGGCCCGACAGGTAACTTAGATCTCCTAACGTAACGTAGGTACGTTATATTATAATATGTAAGTCACCGCCTTCGATAATCAAGCAGTAAAGAAATTAACTACCATATTATTTGATTCAAAATTGTAAATACTATTTACTGTCCATACGTTTTATTTAGTATTAATTTTATGTATACAGTTAAAGTAATAGTTACTTTGTTTATTTTCCTTTCAAGTATTATTTTGGTTTGCTTTGCAATTGTTACAAAGAACAACCAGTTCTCTGGTAAGTGCGCCCCGTACCATATCTAGATATTGAGGCCAACATTCTGGTTGAGATTTTGTTTTTTCATTGGCGAAGCGTGGGCCCGACCTGTAACTTAGATCTCCTAACGTAACGTACGTTATACAGTGCCCGTCTAAAGTCCGTTCCCCCCCTACTAATTTTTGAACCATTTGAGGTACATCAATGAAATTCGGCACAAGGTAATCACAGGTTACAATATATTTTTTGACGTAACAATGACAGCAGTCAGTCTCAAGATGGCGGTCGGGCGCAATTTTGAAAAAAAATTTTAAATGGGAGGGAGGGTCATGTGACACCTCTTTTTAAAGGTCTTATCGAGTGCAATATCATACTAAAACATGGCGTCGCGTCGATGTCTTTTGTTCAATTTTTAAATTTTAACATTTTTCTAACGAAATTTTATTCTAATTTGTAGTGAAATCTTTTAATGAAGTCGACCAATAAGAGGAGAAAAGAAAGTTTATTAAGGAAAAACTACCGCTAGATGGTAATTTCTTCCAGCTTCTCCAAAAATCAAAACCGCTTCAAATTTATCGTCTAAGCTACGAGCCATGGCCGCACTTTTCCTAAATGAAGGAACTAAACATGCCACATTTGACAAGTAGAAAACAAGATGTTACCGCGACAACGAATTTTGTTTCTAATACAAACGTGATTGAGAGCAACATTCATGGTTATTTAGAAATTTGATTAGCCACCATTTTGTAACGTTTTCAGGTATCGACGCCATATTTTAGTATGATATTGCACTCAATAAGACCTTTAAATCGAGGTGTCACATGACCGTCCTTCCCATTTAAAATATTTTTTCAAAATGGCGCCCGACCGCTATCTTGAGACTGACAGCTGTCATTAATACGTCAAAAAATATCTTGTGACCTGTGACTACCTTGCACCGAATTTCATGGATGTATCTCAAATGGTTCAAAAATTAGTAGGGGGAACGGACTTTAGACGGGCACTGTATAATATGTAAGTCGCCGCCTTCTATAATCAAGCAGTAACGAATTTGATTCAAAATAATTGTATTGATTTTATGTATACAGTTAAAGTAATACTTTGTTTATTTTCCTTTCAAGTATTATTTTGATTTGCTTTGCAATAGTTACAAAGAACAACTAATTCTCTGGTAAGTGCGCCCCGTAGGTATTGATTTATAGAACTAAATCGAATCTTCTGTTCGTAGAGACACTTTATGAATGTTTCAATGTCAGTTTAGCAGACGTTGTAATCTATGATTTCTTGTAGTACAAAATCTGGATTAAATTCAATACAATTCAATCCTCGAACTATTCCCCATTATCACTCATTATTCTACCGCCTAGTTTTCTTCTGTCTAGATTTCCGAAAGATATTTTGGAACTAAAGGAAAAACGTAAAACGCGGAGATGACATTAAAATTTTATCTTAGCAACACAATAACATCTATGTCTCAGACGCAAGAACCACACTTCCGAATTTCCGTTTATGAACACAGTTCGATCGATACCCAACAAAGCGAAGTCAGCAGTCAATTAGCTAATGGGTTAGCAAATTGCTGGTATTGTCATCGAGAACTTTAGATCTGAACAAGAAGCGTTATTTATTAAGTTATGCCAGAATCAGAATCGTAATTTTCTCTTATTCATTTTTTCGTAAGAAAACAAACACTTTCTCTAGTGGCGTTTCATATTTTTGTAATATAATTCATTATCATAAGGTTCTCAGTCCGAAGGCTGGTTGGACGCGTGCCTCCATCCTTTCCTATTCTGAGCTAGCCTACGCAATGAATTTTGTGCACGCGTGTTTTTTGTTTATACACTTTATGTTTTATTATAACGACAATTTGTATTAGTACGTTTGCTTCTGTTCAAATCTTGACACAGAGCCAAGAATTTTGTAAACGATTTCGATTGTAAACACGGTGATGGAAGCCCCATGATGCGTTTTTTAATTGTACTTTTGGAGTAGTCCTGGATTCGGTTTCATTGAAATTTTTTTCTCACTTTACATTCTTTCCCACTTCCTTCAGGAATGTTTAGGTTGCTATGGAACCTCCTTCAGAGGGACCTCAGTTTTTTACCCACTATTTTGCTTGGGACTTCGCATATATAGTGTTTCATTTCGCTTTTGTTGGGAAGCTTATGTGGTCTCTCCTTATTTGGTTCATTTTATCACTCTCTTGGTCGGTCTGATGATGGGGTGTTAAATAATGACCCCGAAACCGGTCACCATTAAAATTTAGAGTGTCGAAGATAATCGAACTTTCAATTACACCTTTATTGTTTAAATAAATAAAATGAACAATCGCAACTATTTTTAATACAGACGGAACATTACATGGTAGCAGCGGTATAAGCGAATTCAGATTTAGTGAAACAAATAAATAGGTAGTGATGGAAAACGTGACTGGTTGAGGTTAGGAAAAACAATGTGCGAGGGAATAAGAAACAAGTTAAGTTTTCAAGTAACAATCCTGGTTGTGTAATAAGCTTGCATTGCTTGCAATTATGGCGGATCACAGTGCTAGAACACTAGAAACGTTTACCTTTCAAGGTAACAATATCTCAAATAACTGACGACTATGAAACCAAAGGATGAACCGTTCATCCTTGAAGGTTTACAAATCTACAATACTTCCAAGTATGCACAGATAAGACTAAGTTGACGGTAATTTTCAAAAAATTTAATCAATATGGTGATCCACTTAAGAGCCTAGTCTATGAACATTTTAGGTTTTTTTAGCGAGATCAAATTCCTGGTGAGAGAATCATAGGACGACTATGAAACCAAAGGATGAACTGTTCATCCTTCGGTTTTATAGTCGCCAATTATTTGAGATATTGTTGCCTTGAAAGGTAAACGTTTCTGGTGTTCTAGCAATATGATTCTCTCAACAGGAATATGATCTCCCTAAAAAACCTAAAATGTTCATAGACTACGTTCTTAAGTGGATTACAATATTGATTAAATTTATTCAATATTACCGTCAACTTAGTCTTATCTTCATCCTGTGCATACTAGGAAGTTCAGAAGAACAGCGACTTTGTGAAGATCTCCATTATAGTAACCATATTTGCTAGCCAGTGGGAAATCTTCACAAACCGATGCTGTAAAAGTGTTACGTGTCAAACTGGGGCGCAGATATATCACAACAAATTCGGAAGATCTAGCGAATTTCCGCGTTTAGTGAACAATTTTAGAATATTTACCGTGACGGTCATTTAATGCCATGCACACTGTATGTGTATTCTGTCAATTTAATTTATCGGCGTTCTTGCTTAAACTGTTTTGAATGCAGTTCTTCTGCGCTAATTATTTTGTATTTTCCCGTCTACCTTCTTTAATTTTTCTTTCGTTTACCGCTGCGTTCTCCTGGATTTCTTCTCACGTTATTCTCGATGATCATTCTCTGTATTCTGTCTTATTTCCGCACTTAATATTAGTGGAGGATCTTTTATATTTTCGTTGTCATCTGTTCGATATTTCAAGGTACTTAACCCTGAATTTATTCTTATCTACTTTTTTCCAAAATTTTCTTGCTTAGGGTCGGTACGCGATTCTTTCATCTCTCGCAGAGAAGCTACGGCAGAGTGCGGTTGGCTATTTGAATAATTTATACACGTGTTGTGTTCCTTCCGGGATTATTTTCTTCTAGCAATTTTTGGGGACTACGGATTGTACAATGTACAAGGTACTTTAGTTGTGACTTTTGTTCCGTCTCCGCACCCATATTGGGATTCGACTGTGCTTTGTGGCTTTTTTTGAGAGTTAGAGAGAGACCCCGCTCACAGGTAAGCCTTGGCTCTTTTCCTTTTTTCTTCGTTTGTTTAATTCAATTTGTGATTAACCTGCTACTTTCTTAATTAATATTTACATCCAATTCGATATCGGCACAATTCGAAATCCGATTGCGAAATGGATATTTGACATACGCATTTATGTATTTGCGTTTACAACAGCACTTTGAATTCAGCACGGTTCATGTCAAAATTCGAATTCGAATTGCGTGTTTGCAAATCGCAAACTTCCAATTTGAATTGCGACAAAAATATCGAAGTGACAGCTGTCAGTTATAAAATATGTCAGATATAATGTAATTTTCTCCATTATATAGTCAGAAAAGCGGTGAAAAGTAATTAATAGACGAGGTTTGTATGCTGTTATATCCTTTAACTTTCAATTTTAGCTGAAAGCAATGGTTTTGTCAGATAATACAACCGGCGAAATCACATTTAGAATTTTCAATGTAAATGACACCCAATTTGACTACAAAGTTTCTAGCACAATTGGTAATCCGATTTCGAAATGTGCTAATATCGAATTGGATGTAAATGTAGCTTAATATGTTTTCTTTTGTATTCTGATTTGTCCTTTGTGGCATTTTAGGGTTTTTTTTTGGAGAGCACTCCTTCTTGCTAAGTATCGCTTTGGATTGCATTCCTGTTGCAGCCCACCAATCAGGAAGAGCGCAGGTATACCAGGGCGTATTTCGAACCGCAAGCTCCCATAGGCGGTGAAGCTGACCATTTATCATCTCTAAGCTAAGGTCAGATTAGTATAGTTATCACCAGTACGTTTGGAAGTTATTCGTCCTGCGGCTGGATCTCGAGTAACGCCCGGCACGGCATTTCGTGGCCATACTTTTGTTCTTAGGACACACCTACTTTGTAACATTTAGATTTAGTTTATCCTTTTTATATCGTCGCCAGTAGTTCATTTATTTTTTTGTTTAAGATATAGTTACTTGCTTTGTTTATTTTCTTTTATCATTGATGATTTTATCTTTGATGACTTAATTTTTTAAATCTGTTACTAGTCCGGCTGACACTCGCGTTGCGCCAAGTCATTTCTTGTAGTTAGTATGCGTGCGATAGGCCCGTCAGTGCGTCTGCGCGTGTGGCGCTCCAAGCGTGTAGCGGATTTGTCGCGTCACGTCATCCGCGCCTGTTTTTGATTCACTTGGTTTGGCGGAGCGTTGGTATCGGTTGGCCGATTTCGGCTCAGTTTGCTTACGTTGTTTTTTTGAAAATTAATTTTGTTTATTGCTACTTTTGTTTAACCATAATTTGTTCTCTGTTTAATATATTTTTCTTATTCATTACACATTTAAACTATTTGACTACGTTTTATTTTTGGTTATCTATACACCCCTACTGTTGTTTTCCAGTGACCTTTAGGAGTTTGTGGTCACTTGGATTCTCCGTTTCGGCTACAGAGGATCAGCCAAAACTCCTTGGCACCCATTTATTGTACTGTTTTTTTACCCGCTCCCATCTCCGATTAGGGTTTTAGTCGTGGTCGGATCCTCTTGTGACGTTGCAACGTGGTTGCGTCACAAAAGTCGCTGTTCTTTTGAATTTGTTGGGAGATGAAGGTTTGCAAATCTACAATACTTCCAAGTATGCACAGGACGAAGATAAGACTAAGTTGACGGTAATATTGAATAAATTTAATCAATATTGTAATCCACTTAAGAACGTAGTCTATATGAACATTTTAGGTTTTTTAAGCGAGACCAAATTCCTGGTGAGAGAATCGACCAGTTCGTTATGGCTTTACGTCAATTTGTTTCACCATGTGAATTTAAGGAAAAGCGTGTGCTTATCCTTGATCGTATTGTATTGGGAGTATGACCCTTGAATACAAAAAAAATTATTGCAGAAACCTGACCGAAGTTCAATGCCAAAGAATCTATGACTATTAGTGCTATAAACAAACAAAGTGGTAGGAAGCAGCTTCCACAAATTGGGCGAAATTTTTGTGCAGATCGTGGGCCGAATGGAGGTTCACGTCACGTTGTAAGCAACGCGGACACTATAGGAAGATGTGTTCTGTAAATAAAATTACAGAGGGCTCTCCAGATATTCAAGAGTGCCCCGACGACAACTAGTGGCGGCTCCTGACTTTAAAAGTTGGCAGTGCTCTGGAATGAAATCACCGCTCAGGAGTTGGGGGGGTCTGACGGTTTTTCCCCGTAGTTTTTTAAATGAAGTGCTTTAGAAGCCATTTTAAAACATGTTCAAACAAGAAATTTCACTCACCGCAATATTTTTTGACGAAAAGCCCAAATCCAAAAGGTTAAACTTTCGTACACAACTTATACCGCGACCTTTCGAAAAGCATTTGATACTTCGCACAGGCTTAGGACGTCCATTTCATTTTATTTCAAGTTTTTCGTCAAAAGTCTATTTTTAGATATAATATTCATTTTTAACTGAATGGAGTATTACAACACAATAATAATTTTGAAAAATGCTAAAATCAGGCGACCACTTTGTTAAAGTTCACTCCAAAATGTTTAAGTGTTCACTCGTACCAAACCACTACCACAAGCCGTGCTATTGGAAATTTCAATATTTAAAAATAATAGACACGATAATTCAGCTAATTACTCACGTTATAAGCAAAGCAACGAGCCAATCTCAGACCTAACCTAAATATGGTAAACAAAAACAATAAACAACCCCGCAGAAGTACCAACTCCCATTTATATGTCAGCCTAAAAATAGATATTAAAGAACTATTTTTCGCTATTTCTACATTATCCTCTTATTCAGGACACAAAATTAATATTATTAGGTACTCAAATTGTCTTAGTTGCATGTATAATAATGTACAAAAGATATTGTTGTTCTTAAGTCCAGGTCAATTTTATGGCTAAGTGCTGCTAGAGATCTAGCAATAATAATCGATAAATCTGTAACAGTTTTGGCTAGTCAATTTAGAGATTCAGAGTTATGTCAAATCTTGGATACCTACAAGTCAGTGTTATCTGGTTTTGGTAAAGTAAATAAAGAGAGTAAAATCTTTTCGAGAGAAGATGTTTTCCTAGTACCAGCGCTACCCATAAAATTCCTATTGCTATAAAGGATATTATAACACAAAAATAAACTATCATTCTCAAATAAAACTCCTGGAATGTTATATTCTCGTCTTCGTCAGTCTCAAATTCCGTCTTACTAGTTTTAGTTCCGGTTTTACTTTTTGCATAGTAAAGATTAAGATGGAGTAAATTCATAACATGTACCATCTGTAATTCTTAACAATTATTCTTTCGTATGCAGCAAGGCTTCACAAGTTTTAATTTTAAGTTGATTCCGGTGTTTTGTTTTTATTAAAGTTAATTGATAAAATATTCTCTCGGCCGCAGCAGACGAATGAGGCATGCACATTAGTCCAATTATAATATTTTTTAAAGATAGAAACATAAACTCATCTACACCACTCTGTTTTCTTTGAGTTTTCGTCTTCCTCGTTGCGTCTTTCACGAACAATGTATCTAATAAACCAATAAATAAATGCAATTAATACTAAAAAGTGTACTTTAAAATAGTTAATTTAGCAAACAGCTGCATTACAATAGCAATTATCGCTATTGTAATTTCTTTAATGGATATTATTATGGTAATAATATCCATTAAAGAAATTACTTACGTGTTCATGTTTGTTGCACTTGCACTAGCCGCAATTCAAATTTTAACTTCCACTTGCGCACACGCCACACGGCAGGGTTGGGCAGATACAGTTCGTAACGGTAGAGGCAATAAACACAGACTTGAAGAGAGGACTTAAATATTTATACATTTTCGACTGATGCATTCGAGAACTCACAGTCTAAGCGTTTGCTTGTAGAAAAGGCAAAACAAAGCAAAGCAGCCGATATTCCGGAAACGGAATATCGCGGAACATTCGCCTGGTCGGTTATTTGAGTATAATAACAAACAACGCTACCCGCGACCCGCTGGCCAACGAAAGTGTAGACTTCACAACAAAATCAGTTGTTGCATAAGAACCCTGGATCCATTCTCTAAATCTTTGATAATAAACGTTTAAGGCTTCACGTCGCCATCTTTGAGCGAATAGCGTACAACAGTTTTCTTAATTCTATTACGAATTTGCTGAGAAACTTGTTAAAAGGCGGCGACTGACTAGCAGAAAAGCGCCGTAATGTAAGGTAATGTAACACAAGCATTCGCTAGTCAGTGCGGACGACGAGCGCCGAGCCGAGCCGCTCAAAACGAGCACGACTGCTCCACTTGACTGTCGGTTTTTTAGCGAATGCCTTTGATTATTACATTACAAATCAGTGCCGGTCACTTGCAACTTAGATCAGACATCTCTGAACCAAAGAGAAGTGGAGCAATGTTGAGCCTAGCATTCAGAATGAGCATTCGTGGCGATAAATAAACGAGCTGTGTAACGTAATGCTCGTGCTGAACATTACATTACAAGGCTCCGCTCCAATCAGTCGCCACCTTAACATTACATACATCACCAAGAACAACACTGCTCGCGGACAGCTAGGTTCGTTGCGACTGGGCATGGTGCGCGTACGTACGTTTGTAAAACTATCTATGTTTTAAATCTACTTTAATCTGAATTAAATAAATACAATCAACAATCTCAACTGTTTTTAATACATACAGAATATTGCAGGACGCTCCTGACAAATTGGGATACTTATATTATTTGTAGGTATCAAAAACACGAGTCTTGGGGACATTCCTGACGTTGAACGTGGAAATGAATTGGTAAAGGGAATTCAAAAAGTTATTTATAAGTTTGGGAATATTAGTCACTTCGATGATAATGGAAAATGTATATTTGAAAAGACAGGTTTTGAGTGAAACATCCCATTATTCCTAGGAAAGTTCTGAAAAAGAAAACCAGTGCATGGTAATATGACATATTTGTTGTTTTCTTGCAATAAAGCTTTTATCCACTTTTTGTCAATTTTTCACTTGCTTTTTCGACGCAGCACAATTTCCTCTAAAATTATTCTCTTTTTCGCTATTAATAGTCTGGGTAGTTAAAAAGTTTATTATTGTGCTGAAAAGTTACAGACTTCAAATTATTTTTCAGGGTATATTATTTAACGTATATGGATAACGTAACTGCAAATGATGAAACGAGTGAAACTGTGAAAATTAAATACAGTTACGTGGTGCAGCATGTTAGCTGCAGACTGTCGAAACAAATAAAAGGAAGCTCGTCGGTTTCGCAACTACTACGTTTAGCTTTAGCTTGATTATACAGTCTTGCAGATCTGACGCGGCTCTTGAAATAATTTAACAGCTTACGGAGCCAGTTCCTATCCTCGTTTCGCTTCTACGTGAATCAGATCAAAGGACCAAGTGTTTCATCAAAAGTTTCGGTGGCGAGATAGAATCTGCTCGCTTTTCATGAAATGTGTTAAATAGAAAAGGGATGGCGAAATAATGTCCTCTTTTACGTGCATTTTGGCTTCGTTGAATAAACTCTGTAGAAAATTAGTCTGAATGTGTAAAGTTGTGAAACATGGTAAACCTAATCCGATATTGTATTTAACGCGTTCATGTAAATCCTATGGGAATGCGAATGAAATACTCCTCCATTGAGAACATGACACTTGAATAAAATACGACGCACTCTTTGTTCCTTTGTTACTCGCATCGTACTACAAAGCATTTCTAAATTATACGTTACAGGAAACACATATTGACCATTTTAAGCTTTTCCTGATCACATTGCTCTCGTTAAAGGTTAAAGTATCACCTCACGTCTTACTCAAGTTTCCAGAAACTGAAGAACCAAGATATTGGAAGAATGCAATGCAAGTGTCGAAATAATGTTTTACATCTTTTAGCAAACACGGACAACTTCAAGCAAAAAAATTGGGAAAATAAAATATGCAGGTACCAAGAATTAATATAGCATCTGTCAAATAAAACTCCTTTCGATTAGATTGGTTGAAAAGTAAGTTTGAAATTTGTCTTTTAGTACCGGTTCACATGTGTAAAATAGAAGAGAATTTATGCGTAGTAAAATGCTGCCTCTGTCGGAATTCCGCGGAACTTATTTGTCGCCTGGACAAATACGAGTATTAAACATTCGCATTAGTACATGAATTTGAATCAAAAGAAGATAGTTATAATTACTAGAAAGTTTATCATCACAAAGTTTTCAGACCGAAGACTCGTTGGACGTATGCATCCATCTTTCCTATTATCCTAAGCTAACCTACCCATTTTCCTAAAAGTAGAACATCCACAACTTTTTGAGAGCAATGGTCTGATGTGGGCCTACTCCTACCTCTTTTTATTGCTATCTCCGACCATAGTATGTGAACTAGTCCTTCGTTTCTCATAAGGTGTCCCACCTTCTCACCATCCTATCTTTCCTATTTTTTATTGTCTTCCATACCTTTCGCCTTTCTCCAACTCTTTCTAATACCTTCCTATTGCTAACTTATCTATCCACGGTATCTTCATCAGCCATCTATAGCACCACATTTCAAACGCTTCTATTATTTTTCGGTCCGCTTCTATTTTTCCATACAATGCCGTACTCCATATATAGGTCTTTAAGAGTCTCTTCCGAGTTTCTACATTAACAGTTTCCGAGAATGAGTTGCTTCATTTTTTAAGCGCAACTCGGCCATGCGCTATTTTTCATACCTCTAGTACCATCCTACCATCGCGAGTTATTTGATTTCCTATATATCAGAAATCCGCGACTTCCTCTGTCTTCTCATTTGCTATTTGTATTTTAGGTTTAGTTCTATTTTCACGCCCTCTACACCAAAATGTTGGTTTCCTTTTCATTGATCTTCATGCCTTGTGCCTTGCCCTCTGTCAGTACTACTCCCATTTCGTTCAGAGCCATTCCCAATAATTCTTCTTTGAAGGATGCTAATACTGCTATATTATCCGCAAATCTGAGCCTGTTGATAGTTTAGCCTTGTATATTAAATTCGGAGTCTGTATACATTAAATGTGAAAATTAAACAAATTTTCAGTGCCAGTTTACTGTAAGTACTACGGACGTAGATATTACCATGCATGAGACCAATAGTTTCGACATTATATTTCATTCAATATTTTTGAGGAAAATTATATTTTGTGCGAGTTTATTTCCCATGATAACATAAATAACATGGTAAAATTTTTAACAGATTTTTTCAGAGTGCCTATATCTCGATATTATTACTCAGAATTCAAGATTTCTGTATGCTGGGTTGCTCATATAAAAGATAGTTTTTTTTAAATAATCAGTATGTATAAAGTTGGTAATTAGGCTCGCCGTTTGACACCAGCTACACAAAAAGCAACTGTAATTATTAGTCGACGCAATTTAAAAGTCTAAAAAACACATCAAGCAATAAACACCGGATGCTAATATTTCCTGATTCGAGCTGATATCACAGGCTTCTTTTCGACTGCCTCCAGATGAAAATAGAACAGTACGTCAATTTCTTGGAGGCCCAGTAGTAGTAGGGAAATGAGAGCCTCAGGCCACATCTGTTGCCAACCCAAAACTCCAGCAACCAAAATCCCTGTTAGTGTCTTCATCAGCGGCAGCAGCCTCTGGTTCTGTTGCCAACTCCAAAACGCAAAAATCCCTGGTAATGTCTTCAGCAACGACATTGTGTTGTGGCTCAGGCGCCTGCGCCGGGGCTTAAAAAGTGCGCGTGTTGCTCATTGTTGCGCAATGGAAGAATGTTCTGGAAATGCTGATGCAATAGTACGCAGATGTTGCAGAATTAATGTTTTTTCCCCTTCTACGCTGAAGGAGTCCTCGAGTAATGTCTTCAGCAACGACTTCTGCCTCTGGTGTCTTTGGGGCCTTTGGTTGTGGCTCAGACGCCTGCGCCGGGGCTCTATGAGAGTGGGCGGGGCAACAGCCAATGATAGAGGTTGTGGGCGGCATCCAATGGGTGTGGTTGTGGGTGGTAAGGTTCAACTACTGCTAGATGCCTTTGGATGTGACCCAGGCGCCTGCGCCGGGGTTTTCGCAAATGTTCTGGAAATGACGCCGACCGGGAGTCGAACCCGGGTCCCCGCGCACCGGAGCCCTCGCTCCAACCAACTGAGCTAATCGGATGCCTACATGCCCGTCTTTTAAATCATCCATATATACTTAGGATTGTAAACAGAAGTTTCTCGGAAATTCCAATGGTTGCAATTGTTTATACTAAATAAATATTGATATCAAAGTTTAAGAAAAAAGCACGTTCGCCGCCGATAAGAGATGTTATAATTGTTTTTATTATGGGTAAAAAACCTTTCAACTCGCCGACAGGATTATGTTTGTTTAGGTTTGCTCCCACGTTCTGTATATGCACATACTACGTTGTAGACACTACAAGGTGGCCCGTTTATTTGTTTGTATTATTACAATAAAATAACATTCTAGAACATTCGTCAGTTTGTTTATTTTGATACGTACTATGTTTTGAAATTACTTGTTATCTTAATGCGTTTCGGACACGTGTGGGAACCATCTGGTGAGTGCTGGAAGTACTAATTGAGTGTCGGTAATATAGAACACATGTAGATTTCTGTTACACTTACTGGAAAGTGCAAATTGAATGTCGGTAATATAGAACGCATGTAGATTAGGGCCCACTGCACACACCCCTTGCCCCGCCCACTTAGGTCATGGAGGGTATCAAATTAACCAGCTCGATGAGACAAATAGGAATCTGTAGTTATTCTCCTACTTCAGAATTCTCATCAGATGTCTGTCTGTCTGTCTGTCTGTCTGTCTGTCTGTCTGTCTGTCTGTCTGTCTGTCTGTCTGTCTGTCTGTCTGTCTGTCTGTCTGTCTGTCTGTCTGTCTGTCTGTCTGTCTGTCTGTCTGTCTGTCTGTCTGTCTGTCTGTCTGTCTGTCTGTCTGTCTGTCTGTCTGTCTGTCTGTCTGTCTGTCTGTCTGTCTGTCTGTCTGTCTGTCTGTCTGTCTGTCTGTCTGTCTGTCTGTCTGTGTCTGTCTGTGTCTGTCTGTCTGTCTGCCTGCCTGCCTGCCTGTCTGTCTATCTGTCTGTCTGTTACATCAGCCGTTCGTGTCAACAACAACATTCAATGCCAATGACGAAATTCGCATACCAATCCACCAACAAGACGTTTACGTACTGCCGCATCTAAGCTGCATCTACATAGAGGGGTTTTTCCTCTTTCTATTCTTGCTTGTGTCATCAGCCATGGTGTTTGCGGATAGAGCTGTCTGGGTCAACAGCTGTCTGGTGTCAACAGACAGCTTGTCATTCGCATACCAATCCACCAACAAGACGTTTACGTACTGCCGCATCTAAGCTGCATCTACATAGAGGGGTTTTTCCTCTTTCTATTCTTGCTTGTGTCATCAGCCATGGTGTTTGCGAATAGAGCTGTCTGTGTCAACAGACAGCTGCGTCAACAGCTGTCTGGGTCAACAGCTGTCTGGTGTCAACAGACAGCTTGTCAAAAAAAATCACGCTTCTAGCATACATTTATTGGAAAGCACACAACAAATATTTCTAGCATAATGGGGAGTATTATTCAGTAATCAATTCATTAGTTTAGTTAGTTCCCATGGAATACGGTAAATTATATAATATAATTTATTATATTAAAATACATTTTGTCAATTAAAATAATATAATACTGTTCATAATATGATATTATTATATTAAAACACATTTTATTCATTAAAATAATATAACAGTGTAATCAAACTCGTGACGATTAAAATACATTTTGTCAATTAAAATAATATAATACTGTTCATAATATGATTTGATAATATTATATTAAAATACATTTTATTCATTAAAATAATAAAATAGTGTAATCAAACTCGTGACGCTGCTTATACATCGTTGGCTGCAACAAGAGAAAAATCATAGTTACGAAATTATACTAGTAAACAAACAAACAAACAAACAAACAAACAAAGCAACAAAGCAACAAACAAACGGACAAACAAACGGAGGGACAAACGGAGGGACAAACAAAGAAATAACTTCATTCATTATAAACAAACAAACAAACAAACAAACAAACAAACAAACAGACAAACAAACAAACAGACAAACAAACAAACAAACGGACAAACAAACGGACAGACAAACAAACAAACAAAGAAACAAACGGGCGGACAAACAAAGAAATAACTCCATTCCTTATAAAAACAATTAATTTTCCACTACTAAAATTGTGAATCACAAAATCGGCACTTTTCCGTCACTAAAATTGTGAATCCAAAACTGGCACTTTTTATCTACTATCACTGCATATTAAAAAATCTAAATACTTTACTTACGATTTACAATATTGACCCAAATGACTACAAGTTCACTGCACGATTCCAACAAAATTATCTTGGTTTCTTTCTCCATGAATAGTCCAGAAAATAAAACATTTTCGGTTTCCGTTGCCATGTGCGATACATTTCCGCACATAATCATTTTGGGTTGGTTCTAAAGATATAAAATAGTTTACAATTATGGAACAGATACGTGAGCTTTTTAACTACATATAATGAAATTATTATGAATGAGTTTTAGTAACAGAATGCTTGAACAATAAAAGAAATGATTACTGCAAATGGACTTACTTTTAAATTTTCCGGTAAATTTTGGAGGATAAAATGGTACAATAAAATATCTCCAACATCATCTTGGCCAATTACAACATCCATATTGGGAAACTAACTTTTACCGCACCTATTCCGTGGGAACCAACTGAACTATTGAAGTGATTAGTAAATAATAATTCTCGCAATTATATTCGTTCTATTTATCTCCCAGCTTTTGCCGAGCTTGCAAAATTTTGGTAACATGCAGAAGTTATCAAAAACAACAATCAATCGAGTGTTTATGTTTCTGGCGGTGGCCTTCAAACTTTTTATGTTCTAGAATGATTTTATTATAATAATACAAACAACAGGGTATAAAATAATCTCGATCATCTTGTAGAGTTTGCGACATATTAAGTGCACATGAACTTATTAGCATGCAGAATGTGGGAGTCAAACCAAACAAATATACATTTCCTGTCGGCAAAGTTGAAAGGTTTTTCTAGAACGTTCTTAGCTATTAATATTTCATCATAATAAAAACAATAAATCATAACATCTCTTATCGACTTCGAATCTATTGTTTCTTTCTCAAACTTTGATAACAATATTTATTTAGTGTAAACAATTACAAACGTTGGAATTTCCGAGAAAAAACATTAATTCTGCAACATCTGCGTACTATTGCATCAGCATTTCCAGAACATTCTTCCATTGCGCAACAATGAGCAACACGCGCACTTTTTAAGCCCCGGCGCAGGCGCCTGAGCCACAACCAATGGCAGATGTCGTTGCTGAAGACATTACCAGGGATTTTTGCGTTTTGGAGTTGGCAACAGAACCAGAGGCTGCTGCCGCTGCTAACAGGGATTTTGGTTGCTGGAGTTTTGGGTTGGCAACAGATGTGGCCTGAGGCTCTCATTTCCCTACTACTCCCAGTCACTAATTATAAATAAAAGAAGAAAAGAAACGATTTGGTTTGTTTGCCCACAGCAACCACATATCATGATTTCACTCTTGTTGGGGCTCATCAGTACGGCACAGCTGTGTGCAAGCAAACCAAACAAGCATCTACTCTTAAAAGGACGAGCGGGCAGCATCGTTAAGCAAGCGTCAACTCTTTAGACATTACTTACAATGTCGAAGAATAAAAATAGAAAGATCGACCAGAATTTGCTCAAACAATTACTCCCCGGGAAAATACCCCGGCAGGTATTGAACTACCGAGCAAATCCTTGACGAGAGTGCGTACTAAAGGGCGACAAATTGAGAAAAAGTTCTTGCTAGAGATTAGTTTTCGGGTACCCTTTAATCAAAAGCGCCCTCTGTATGGCTCGCTATAATACTCTTCTACAATGGGAACCTACACGTATAATACTTTAGAGCTTTGCGAAGTTTTATATGATTCGCTCGCGCACACTGGTTGCCCGTTTTTTCAAAATTGCACAAATTACTTTCGGAGTTTCTACCTGAAGCTATACACACTTAAACTTCTTGTTGTGCAGATATCCGGTAAGATCTCAGTTTTTTGCTATTTCCGAACGAAAAGCCTTATCTCACATTCAAAATTGAAAAACGTTATTTTTGTAAAATAACAAAAACTGATATCGTAGCGCATTTCAGCATAAGAAGCTTAGGTATGCAAAATTTCAAGCAAAAATACCGGAACTTGTTTGTGTAACCTTTGGGAAAAACATAGTAATCAGGGATGATCAATTTGCATAAACCAGACAGTTAAAACGTTAAAATTTCGCAAAGCCCGCTTAAGGAATTTGTAACTGCTGAAAATATGTGCGTGCTGCGCTGCCTCTTTGCTAATTGCACTGGTTGACTGTCAAAACTGCGGTCCACGGTAATTCTGGCTTGTGTTATATACGAGTCTCTATTTATTTTCGGTATATATAGTAACATGGAATGCGTGTAACAAAAATTTTCATTACACTACTATTTTTACCATGCGGCTACCTCCGACCACACACTCGGACCCCTCAGAAACTAACTCTGACGCAGGTAGTCCCCCGTAATAAGGATACACACAAATATATGCACCTCACTGTTTCCGGAT
This sequence comes from Xestobium rufovillosum, assembly GCA_963966045.1. Lineage (NCBI taxonomy): Eukaryota > Metazoa > Arthropoda > Insecta > Coleoptera > Ptinidae > Xestobium > Xestobium rufovillosum. The sequence continues at coordinate 17,125,404 of OZ014493.1, read as the reverse complement.
CGAACCCCGCATTAACTACATCACACAAGCTGCAAAGTTAAGTAAGCACTAGATGAGATAAGTTTCAGTTTACTCTTCTACTTGTATTGGAATCAGTTAAACGAAAGTTATATGGATGTTACGGGCAATGTAAATAATTGGGCATTATTTATAATGCCCGGGCAATTTAGAAAGTGCCCAAAGTGAGAATATTTATATTCATACTTTTTTCTCTACATAGAAAAATAAGAGGATATATTATAAATTGTATGAAAACAAATTTTCAAATAACTAACAAACAAGCAAACTGGCGGTGATAAAATAAGTAGGCCTAACTAAAAAAAAACGTAATAGGTACGTAAAGTCTGAATAATATAACTTGGCGTATGGGTTGACACATGCATGTGAACTAATTTGTTTCGACATCGACATTACTGTGACACTATACTTGGGCCGCCCAACAGACGGAGTGATCACCCTGCAATCATAAGCTCTAGGCAGAACCACTATCAATTTAGGACGACCAAACCGCAGTGATGCGCTTTCTTTAGACCCAACGAAGTCGCATCACTCCAATTCGGTCGTCATCAATTAATATTGGCCCCGCTAGAGCACGTTCTTGCAGGGTGATCACTCCATCTGTTCGGCGGTCCAAGTATAATACTAGTTTCCATGATAACTTTTTTGGGACTAACTAATTAGTACGAAACAAGCAGAGACGTACAAATACATTGTTACCCAACATTAAAAATGAGAATGAGTGAAATAAAGAGTTACAATGGAAAATCTTGATTATTTCATCTTACGTTAATAATTAGCAGCCATATCAACTGGTTGCGTGCAAGAGAGACATCAAACTAACATAATGCGTAGATTATTTCAATCATACGTCAAGTAATATGATTCAGACTTTACTTACAAATACATATTCACACAAAATGTGAAATCCTAGAGTTTCTATTTATTAGAGCAGCTTCCACCTTGGTGACATTTCGAGTTACATACGACATTTGCACTTGTCAGATTGCCCCCTTTACAGCCACATCGACTATAGCCTTGGCCCCCAGTCTTGGATGACATTCTTGCACATTCTCTTAGTGAAATCTCTAACTGTGGAATTTCTTCGGCATACATAAACTTTTCATTACATATTGTAAATTGGTTCCTAGCATAAAGTTGATTTAGGATTAATTTATAAAAATTGGCATCTGTTATTTCAAGAACAAATGCCAAAATATTTCTTCCATCGGTACGACCTCTGTCGACATCTGGGACTCGAACTCTAACTGTGTCACCCTTTTTATCGGCAGGGTAGGTATTTTGAATTGTAGGTTTGAACCATTTTTTCAGCTTGTTTTTTTAGATTGCTTGCTGAAATCTCCATAATTTTTAATATGCCGGCTTTCCTTTTTTTCACATTGGGATCTTCTGAGGAAACTTCATAACCTTCATACGCGCGTTTTTCATGACCGGGGACTACAATTTTAGATGGCTCGGAGACATTTATTTCTCTTTCGTTATTATAGAATCAGAGGGCTTGGTTCAGATAACAAAGTTGAAAAAACAATAATCATTCGTCGCACATAAGCTATATAACATCCAAAGAAAACTGTAGAACTATACGGGACGTTGCAAGGATAGAGCCCAGCAAAGAACTGAAAACAATCGGAAACTCGTCAACGCGCAAGCGGCAAGAGACCGAAAATGCATGCTGATTGGCCAGCGAGAATCATACCATACGCACGTTGTCAAGTTGGCATCAATTAATCAAAGTGCCCAGAGAAATATTAGCAGTATTTATAATGACCGGGCAATGTAATAAATTATCGTAAACAAATACAAAATTATTAAATTGCCCAATTTTAATGGTCATTATTTATAATGACCAAGCATTATGAATACTGCCCTGAATAATCAAATTGCCCGTAACATGGACATTGACAAATTTATCTCTAATCAGCATTTCAGCTTATAATTAGATTTAAAATTAACTTGAATGCATCCTGAAAAACGAAAAGGAAAAACCATACATACTAGGGTAAACTACCCAATGATTGGCACTCTAAGGGAATCGTATTAATAAAACTAACTCTAAAATAATAAGGTGCATTCCATAAGGTTTATATGTATTTTTTCCGAATACCTATCAATTTAAGATCATTTATTTGAATTTTTTGTATCCATATCTTGACTGCTAAAGCCAAATTTAATTTAATTTGTTAAAAATTGCATTTTTCCGATTATTGGCACTCATACGCTATTTATTGGCATCATATATTTTCCAATTATTGGCACCAAATATTTTGTGGAAAATCCTATCTAGGTAGGTAACTGAATATTAATACCTACTTTAAATGATTACCTACACTTCCATAATTAATATTTTGATTTAAGTTCCTACCTAGGTATTTATATTTAAGATATAAAAACAGAATTAAAAAAAGCATTTATTTGAATCAAAATACTTACAAAATCATAAAAATGCGTTTTAAATTAGGTACCTAGGTACCTACCTAGGTACCTAAGTAGGTACTTAACTTTAAGTTTTACTGTTGGGGTGCCAATGTTAGGAACAATAAAGTTAACGGCAATTCTATATTTCGGCACCGATGCCAATAATTAGATTTCTTAAGTTGTGCTTTCCAAATGTTGGCACCCTATAAATTGGTGCTAAATCGAAATTCTTATTACTGAAATTATGCTAAAACAAAACTAGTAAGGTCAGTAAAAGTGTGTAACAATTTGTGCTATATATAACAAGAATTACCATAGGTTACAAAGAGCTTTAACATTGCACTATCCTTACGAAAAACTTAAAATCTTACCTTGTTTGGTAACGTCACCACAACAAACACGCAAAACATCAGCCATACTAGTTTTAAGGGGCACGCGCAGTCGTTTACTAAAAAGGGGACATGTTGCCAAATTTAAAAAAAATACATTTTTTTAGATATTTGACTTATTGTCTTTATTAATACAGTTTAAAAGTAAGTGTGCCAATCGATGGTCGAGTGCCGGCATTTGGGTGTTTTACCCTACCTGATAATATACAAAATAAATTTTAAAAAAGTGATGCTCTTCCCTTCAAGAAGTAAACAACAGTCAAATTTAAAATGTTATGATCAAAAACACGCATAATGTCATGAAAGAAAAACAACAATCATTAATCGGGGAATGCAGTCGAGGGCTGAATAAAAGAACTACTCTTTTTACTCTCTCTAGCTTTCGTTTTTAATTTAAGACTTCATCAGGAGCTACAAAACAAACAGCAATGCCAATAGATTACAGACAATAAGAATTCTAATACTTACACGTAGGTGAGATTAGAAAATAAGCATGGCACAAAGCAAAAAGCAAAAAGCGGCCTGTCGTCAACGAATAACCAACAAATTTCATGTTAGAATATATAAAAATATGGAAAACCACTAATTTTAACACTGATGAACATAGATTAAACAATTATTGTAAGAAACTCCCAAAAAGGAGGACATAAAACGACAAAACGCACTAATACAATAATTAAGACATCATGCATGACAGCCAATTGACAACTGAAAATTGACAGTGAGAAACTCAATTTGACAGCGAAAAGCAGATGGCTTCAGCGCAAGTCCAATAACAATAAAGCGGGAAAGATCAAAATCAAAAAATCAAAAAAACCAAAAAAAAAATCGAAAAAAAAAATCAAAAAAAAAAACGAAAGCTAGAGAGAGTAAAAAGAGTAGTTCTTTTATCCAGCCCTCGACTGCATTCCCCGATTAATGATTGTTGTTCTCAACTTAACCAGTCGGTTAATACTTATTTTCATGAAAGAAAAAAGCATGTAAACCAAAAATAAATAAAAAGACTGGTTAGATATCCCCAACGCTGACCTTATATTGCCACTGCTAGCATTTCTTCAGGTGTAGTATTGCGATTCTTAGTCGAGCATATTGTTTCTTGATTCTATCACTGAGGGTCATTAATGTTCTAGTCGCACAATTCTTCAAACAGAATGCAATAGGCGCCCTATAAAAATATCTCACTTTTATAACAGGGTGCACCCAAAACCGCCTTTTATAGGACCTCGTTTCTTGCATCTGAAGTATAACAAACAAAGTAAATATGTGACCAGGGGCTAGCACGTTGTGGTTGTGGAGTGCGGACCTGGAGGATTCAGGCCAGATGCACCACATCTGACCGTGATTGTTTTTGCTGGAGTCGTATTGGTGCCGTTGACGTACTGTGTCGGTGCCAGCTTTGCTTCATCAGCACAACACACCGACGGCCAGGTGCGACGCCGCTGGTTTGAATCCTCTATGTGCGCTAGTCTCTAATCAAAATGATACTTATTTAATCAAAATGACAGCAGGCAACAAATTATGTTTGTCTTATTTGTTAAACTTTAGACCCGCCTCTGCCGTTAATTTTATCTCTTGGAGGGGGTTTTAATTCAACTAGCCCAATGAGAATGCTCTCAAATAGTTAGGGATGTAGGATGTTCTACTTTTAGGGAAATGCGTAGGTTAGCTCAGGATAGAAAAGAATGGAGGTACGCGTCCAACCAGTCTTCGGACTGAGAACCTTATGATGATGAGCCCAATGAAAGTTACCACCTCGAATTTAAAATTGGACATACTCGTACTCGTTTGTAACTTATGCTCGTAGTGTACGATACAATTAATTGGAAGCACACACGACCACAGGCAACTAGTGTGTGCCAGGTCAACTCCACGGGGCGACGACAGAACGCCGGCATCCACACGATACCGATATGTCAGTGAGTGTGAAGGCTTCTATAAGTTTGCTTAAGATTTCACGGGCAACGACATCTGTGTCGGCATCGCGCTGGTATCGTGTCGGTAATTGAGAAAACAGCTATTATACTTTCAAGGTACAAGCATTGAATGAGTAATTCTGACTAGTGCTTCTGACGATACCGAGACTACTCTCGGTATCGGTATCGGTATCGTACTACTCTCGGTATCGTCTCGGTCTCGGTTACGAGACCGAGACCGAGACTAAGAAAGCCGAGACCGAGACTTATACGAGACCAAATGATAGGAGAGTCTCGGTTTACCGAGACTCTCGTTTTTTCTTGCATGGAAGACAAAAAAATATAAGAGTTGAAATTAGGATTTTTATTGCAAACATGAAAAAATACACAAATAAAATATGTATGTAAACTTAAACTCAGAAATAACTATAATAATAAAATGTTGAAATAGAATCCCAGAACCAGAACTCAAAACAATAAAATATGCAAAGCCCGCCATAAACTCAAAACCGATTTAAAATAATTGTTTCCTTTGGTTTCCATCCACCACCCTACCCTAGGAAAAAACATTTTTAATAGAGAGAAAGTATATTTTTATATGTTAAACCTACCTTTAATTTTTTCGGAAAGATCACATGTTAACCATGAATTGAGACATAATAAACTCTTTGCAGAGTCTGTATTTAAGGAATTCCTATGCTTTCTAATAACTAACGATATGTCTTGGAAAATAATCTTTCCGACAGCACTGATGTTGCAGTGATGCTGAATAAATCTTTAGCCATTTTCGCCAAATTTGGATAGGTGTTTTGGTGGAGCTTCCACCACAATAAGATATCTGTATATTTTCCTGCTCGTGGAGCACCAGTATAGGCTTGAAATTCTGCGTCCCCCTTGTAAGTTTGACTTCGTCCATAGTACAGATCAAGGTTAATAGAATTATCGTCCGAGTCATTAGTTACTTCATGTTCGCCGTTACTGTCGGAATTTTTTTTAAATTATTGTAATCATTATTGAAAATGTTGAGGAAAGTATTTAGAGCTTCGGATTTCATTTCCTTACCCCACGATGACATGTCGAATGTTTCAGTTTTATGCCTAGGGTCTAATATCAACGATGCACAGTATATCCAATTAATTTTGGAGTAATGTTTGAGCATCTTATCTCTTCCTGACTGAAATACAATTATCAACAATTCGTCTACTGCACTCCTATTTTCCTTTTTATCTAATTCAAAGACTTGCTTTTCAATACAGTCAAGTAACATGTTGAAGAGTACAATTACAAGTGGCAGTGTTGTATACTTGTCTCCACCCAAAACAGTGGAAACAGTTTTAAAATTTTTGATAAATTTTGCGACTTGATCTATCAAAATCCATTCGTCTTCATTTATTCTTAATTCGACTAAATGTTCGTTGTTATCACATAAAACGTTCAGAGCGTTTTTCATATTCAAGCCAGTTTTCATCATGTCATATGCGCTATTCCAGCGCGTGGAAACGTCAATATTTGGAGATAAATATTTTGTATTTGTTGTTTCGCAGCAACTTTTTAATTTGTTTTGCCACTGTTCGGAGCGTTTTATTTTTATAAATATTTTTCTCAACCGTGTCAAGCAGTTTTTGTTTTCATCTTCGCTGATATCAGCTGCTGCTATCAGAATCCGAATTCGTAAGCTCACGCAAAACTAAAAGTTTTAGTGTGTCCTGTACACCCAAATTCAAAATATGGGCGAAGCATTTAAAATGATGGGTGTTTGAGTCAAATAAAATGTTATTTTCTGCCATTAAAAGTTCCAGTTCTCTCATGAACATAGTATTTGACGAAGCGTTATCAACGGTTATGCCTTGGACTTTATTTTCAATATGGAAGCTGCATATTGTTTCAAAAAATATTTCAGCGATCTTTACCCGTATGTTTACCATTCGAAGCTACAAAATCTAAAACTAGTGATTGAAGCTGCCAGTCATCATCAATAAAGTGAGACGTGATCCCATAAAAAGACTTATTTGCTATGGAAGTCCATCCATCGATGGTAAATGATATTTTTGATTGGTTGGCTCGTAAAATCATCCCGAGATTTCTTCGCATATTTTCAAACTGACTTAGAACTTTATTTCTTAAAGAGTCTTTCTTTGGCATAACTACATTACTGTTGAGAAATTAAAAAAAAACCTGAGTATGGCTATCATCAAAAAAATTGAAGGGCAAGTATTTAATGGAAATCCAATTGACGATCATTTTATCCAACGAAGCTTTACTTAAAATTTTGTTCGGCTCATTTCCCTGCGATTTCTAAAAGTAGGAAATTTCAAATAGTGAACCATTTAGCAGCTGTAGCTTTAAAAACCCGAAAATATTAAACAGAGTAGGTATTGGCAATTACAGGTCCAAATTATAAAAGTTCAAAACAGCATAACTTTATTTTTTAAGTGGAATCCTATAATATTTATTTCAATGTTATTTTTTAATGCCCAATTTCCTTTTAGTAATGTATAAACTTCCTTACCATTCCATATAAGAGAATCAAGTTATCCAAGTTTTAAACTTTAATATGTCAAATGTTAATGAAAATTTTTGGATGAAGCATAATATGCTAAATTTATAGCGAAAAATATAGAGTAATTCAATATCAGTCGAACACTGCAAACCGTATCTCCCTATCTGGTTTCGTTTTGAAGATATTTAATTTTTCGGAGGCTCTGAGAATGTAAATTAAAAAAAAATGTCAAATAACTTCCTAATCCTAACGGTAAAATTTAGACTCAAGATATAATTAACAAATTGGAAATAAAATTCAACGTGGAATTTAAAAAAACAATAATATCAGGGGTGTTCCATCTAAAAAAATTAAGTTGGGCTACGCTCAGAACGGACGGTACAACCTGTATAATCAAAAATAATTTTAGAACATACAGAAGTTAATTTGATGCAACTTTTATTTGAAAAATTAGTCGGTATCGTCAACTCCAGCTGGATTATGGAGAAATTATGCTAGTTTGGAACACCCGGTATATTATCTTAATCGTGCTTAATAATAAATTATAGTTAAAAAATTAAGAAATACTATTCAAATTTTGTTCTGATGTGTACCTGTTTGAAAACATCTTGAATAGATTGCTGCCCTTGAATTGAGGTAGGTTGTGATTTCTTCGAAAATTCCGCCTCAAATAAGGTTTTATGGCAAGACTGTAAGCGTTTCTTTAAACCACTTGTATTGTAGTCCGTCATGTTTATGTGTTTCATTGTTCGTTTTTCTTTCTGGCAAATGAGGCAATTTCCAAATTTAACGTTATCTTTCTTAATAAATGAAAAATATTTTCCGTAAACATTTTCACGCCCCGGAGAAATTTGTGAAGTAGAAACCGATGGCAACTTTTCTTCTGGATTTGCTACACTTTCAGTTTGATTTTCACTTGATTTCCCAATATCACTTTCATTTTCACTGTCTGAAATAATGATTTGTTTCCTTTTTGGCATGATATTATTTTTATATTTCTTATATACTCGCAAACACAGCGCGACACAGCCAGATATAAAGTGTGAGCTGAAAAATCTTCCATTACGCCACTTACACAGTTGTACGGATGCAAGTCGTTGCATGTTTTTAACGCGAGACCGAGACGAGACCGATGAATTTTAAAGTTTTGCGAGACCGAGACCGAGACTGTTCAAATCTAGGTCTCGTCTCGCCGAGACAGAAGCACTAATTCCGACGATTTCGTAGTATCTTGATGGAATAGGTATTTCCTGTAATATTTATGTGGTTTATCAGACCAGAACCAAATTTGGTATCGGTGAGTAATAGAACTTCATCAATTCGTCAGAGCAGCTTACTACGGTTTCCAGAAAGTAAGAAGTGTGGCCTTAACTTAGAATATGAACCCAAGCTGGCAGGTTTATCCTTCAAAAATAATAAATTTATTAATCGTAAAAGACGCTCAACAAATTTTAGAACCCTATTGTATTTATATGACTCCTTCATCGGCAGAATTTTCATGCAAATGAAAGCTCCAAAAATCGCGAAATTCCATTCATTGTGTAATGTGTATTACAATGGAAGCGCGCAAAGCCAAGGATAAAATGCTTTCGTATATAGCTGATTAAATAGCATTAGCATTGGACTAAATCCGTATTAAATTCCTAAAATTCTTATGTTGTTGGAGCTAGTTTTGCTCGAATCTCTCAGACAATGCGAAGCTTCCGGTCACAAAATCAACAAGATATGAAATTTTTGTTCCTCCAACCGTGAAATACAAGGCAACCAACCCCACTCGATTACAAGCCTCTAGAGTTCAAAGATAAAATCTCTCCTCTGGAAGTCGGATAAATTTTAGATGCGTCCTCTTTTGAACTCGCACGTTACTTGATTGCATTATTGAAGTAAAATTAATGGATATCGTCTATTAAATACACTGGCTTGTAATAAAGCGAGCAGTATAAAATTTGAATTTTCACAATGGATTTTTTACTTTATTCGGTACAAAAACCCATTAAGTTAGTAAACAATCCAAGTACATATGTAATGAAATCTTTACATGTACATAACGCTGGTGTTTAAGCTACTAACAAATCAATATATTACATGATGTTAAAAAATACCGCCAGAAACTCAACTTTAATCAAATATGCCAATACTTTAATCTTAAAAAACTTTTTTTAAATTTCAATATTAGAATAATATTATCATAGGCTTGGATATATCTCTATCGTCCAGTACAAATTTTAGAGGTTTTGGTTACTTGAAGATTATCCTCTGTAGGTCAATCCGTACGAGCAGACGAAAAGTCTCGGCTATTATAGTCAATGATTTCCAAATTTATAAGTTGACGATTAATTAATTTCATCTTAATCTACACCTTCCTTCCGCAACTTATATGATATGTACAGGCCGTTTCTAGGGTTGAGAGCTGATAACTCAGTTAATTAGAGCAGCCGCCCAGCCGCCCAGCAAGCGGAGACCCTGGTTCGAATCTTAGTAGAAGCTTGTTCATATTTTTAGTAGGGTGGCCTCCTGTCGTTGCTTATATTTAACTTCTTAGTCAGTTTAACTAATTACATAAATTACATAAATTACATAAATAAATTAGCGAAATACATCATATTAAACTGTACGGAACATTTAGACGGTTATACCATATACAGAGTGGGCTAATAGTGTGCAGTCTGCCCATATCTCTGGTTCTATTCAAGGTAGCAAAATGAAACTTTACACGTATGTTGAGAACCCCACGAAGCATCCGATAAAATTATTTTGGTGTATTCAGGGTGTTCATACTCTGGGCACCAAACCAAAGTTATGTTTTTTTTTTAATGGGACGCCCCACATTTGTTTACATATTTGAATTCCCAATCAAATTTTATGAAAGATGGTGTACTACACGATGGGGTTTAGAGTGAGCGATTTTAAGATATTACCATTTTAGTGCCAATGCGGACCCAAATTTGAGGAACTGCTGACATCTACTGGTCGAAGCTATTTAAGATTTCTTTATTGGACTAGGCTCACAGACTGCTCTACTTGTAAAATTCTTGAGTACTTTTGTCACAAAACTTAATATCATACAGGGTGGACAGCTTACGTAATATGCATTTTTTCTTAAAAATTTCAAATGGAACACCCCATATATTATTTCCATATTTGATAGACAGTTTACTAAGCTGTTGATTGATGTTGATATTCTTAGGTCTACGACCGACGGTTTCCGTAGAATTGAAAATTGAACTTTAAAATGTAGTAATTTTACCGGTAGTTTATTCGTTTCTCCCATATTTTAGCGCCCAAAACACAAAATATGATTTCCATTTTATTTTTGGAAGTTGATTTCACATTGAGACAAAAAATTTCATCGCCAGATTGCTTCTCCATGGTCTTATTCTTAAATAAATTGTAACTTATTAAACCTAGGTATAAATTTATTGAAACAAGGAGTGCCCTGGAAGAAAACCGTCCTTTCAAGAAGTAAACTTACAACGAGATTTCTTGTGCCGGTGTAAACTCTATTCGCTAAATTTTCTGTCAAACAAAGTATAAGCATTTTTCTGAGTTTTGTGTGCCAAAAATGGTACAAAATTACGTCAAAAATCTCAGTTCTTAAGGTTCAATCTTTATTTCTGTCTAAATTATCAGTCGCAGACCTGCCAATATCTTCATCAGTGAAAAGCTTAATAAACTGGCTGTTACATCTGCAAATAATATACGGGGTGTTCCATTTAACATTTTTGAGAAAAGCTCCATTTTGCGCAAGTTGGCTACTCTGTACAATATGAACTATTTTGAAAAAAGTGTTAATGGACTTTACAAATAGAGTGTCCTCTGAACCTAGTCAAATAAAAAAATCAGAGTTATCTTTGACCAGCAGACATCAGTACCACCACAAATTTGGGTTCACACTGGTACTAAAATAGCCATATCTTAACAACGCTTACTCTAAACCCCACCGTGTAGCATATCAACTTTCATGAAATTTTATGGGGAATCCAAATATGCAAACAAATGTGGAGCATTCCATTTGAAAAAACATAACTCTGGTTTGGTACGTAGCACGTGAACATCCTGTACACATCAAAATAATTTTAACACACGTAAAATTTCATGTTGATATCTTGAATAGAATCAGAGATATGGACCGACTACGCACTATTGGCCCACCCTGTATAATAAAACCTATAGAACTGATTTTAATAATCTGATAAACAGTATTAACACATGCTATAGAGGCCTCGTTTGCGTTGATAGTACATATTTCACGTAGTTATCTACCAATTTATTGGATTCAGGAATTTGACAAATTATTATTGTTTAGATAACAAAATATCTGATATTATTAATTTAAATCATTATCTAAATTATGTAAATTGCAATAGGTATTATGAATTCACTAATTCATCTCATGAATTATCACTGATGCGAAATTTGTTATCCTGTAACAATAACGGTGGATGCGCCGGATGAACTCTACGCATACGTTACCTCTGCTACACATTATGGATCCTGCTTTTTCATGGGTAGATAGTATGTTTTATGTTATCTATCAATTAACTACGTAAAAAATAAAGTATCTAATAATTACAACTGGTATTATAAAGGCGACTTTACGGAGTACGGAGTGGGTCTTCATGAAATGATTTAAATAAATATTGTCATCATTTTTGTTACAATACATTGGTACGCTTGGATACCCTTCAATAAGAATTCTTTTAGGGCACTTCATCGGCTTGAAAATGTTGAAAACACTGATTTTTAAGAGCGAAACATTGGATGACACAGGGAAATGAGATTACTACTCCTTATATTTAAGCTGAACTTTCGTACAAGACTACTCCTCATTAGTTGTAAAACTTACAATTTTGCGAAAATACGAGCAGTTTTGGATATTTTGGAAATTTTATGTTGGCAACTTTTTCTTCCAAGTAAAAACGTAAATCTTATTTTCGACATAAATAAATATGTAAATAGTTTCTGTCTTGTCAGATAAGCTATCCGTACCACTGTTCTTGCTACCTTGCTACCCCCACTGCCCTGATGTGTCACTACAAAGTCTGCTGCTAAAACTGCGATACGCGGCGCGCGCATAACGGGTTTCCCGTTTCATTCGCCAATTCGCTTATTAGCCAGCAACGTAAGCGGACGTTAGTTTAAGGCAGTGTTATGGCCGCGAAAAAGCACAAAATAGACGTCCGGTCATTTCAAAGTTCGTGGACAACGGATTATGATTTTGTACAGCAAAAGGATCGGGCCATTTGTGCTCTATGTCGTGAAGGAGTAGTTTTCCGGACATCCAGTGTTCAACGTCATTTTCAAACAAGACATGAATCGTCATTTAAAGATAATGCCGATAAAATGGAAGTAATACGAAGAGCAGTTGCCCAGTACTCAAAACAGTCGACATTCTTTACCAAAATTGTTCAAGGGAAAAATCAGGCAACCGAATGCAGTTATAAAATTGCACAATCTTTGGCCAAAAAGGGGAGACCGTTCACTGACGGAGAATTCATGAAGCAAACGTTTCTGAATAGTCCGGAGATTTTGTTCGGCGATTTTCCTAATAAAGAAATAATATTAGCCCGGGTTAGGGATATACCGGCATCGGCGCGGACTATTGAGAGACGGATTACTGAAATGACAGAAAATATACAAAAACAGCTGACCGACGCGACGCTATGAAACGAAATTTTGTATTTAGTGTTGCATTGGAGGAAAGTGTGGACGTTAACGACATTGCACGTCTGGCCATCGTTGCACGATACTTCGATGAGAGCCGTGTGTATGAAGAATTGATTTGTTTGCTACCATTAGAAGGAACCACAAGAGGTGAAGATATACTTTCAGAATTTGTTAAACATTTTGAAAAGCGAGGCATTGATTTAAATAAGATTTTTTGCGCAACCACAGATGGCGCTCCCGCTATGATCGGGCGGCATAAAGGATTTGTCTCTCTTCTTGTTGAACGCATTGGTCGACCAGTTTTGAATTTTCATTGCATAATTCACCAAGAAAGTTTATGCGCGAAAATTTCGACCGGAAGCTTAAAATCGGTGATGGATAGTGTGGTAAAAATAGTAAACTACATCGCCGGTCGCTCTTCTTTAACTTTAAGACGTTTTTACAAGAAGCGGAAAGTGCATATTCAGACATTCCATTGCACAATAATGTACGCTGGCTCAGCTGCGGTAAGGTGCTCTCCAGATTTGTGCAATGTCTGGACGAAATAAGGTCGTTTTGTTGGAAAAAAATCAGGCTCAAACCTATCCTGAACTAGAGGACAAAGATTGGATTTGTAAGTTGATGTTCCTTACTGATATCACAAACCATCTCAATGAACTAAATTTAAAGTTGCAAGGATCGGGCCAAACTGTTTTAGATTTATACGAATCCTGGAAATCTTTCAAAATGAAAATATATTTATTTATCCGCGATATTACCACTCATACATACAAATATTTTCCAAATTTAAAAACTTACTTACCCAGTGTTGATAATCGTGGTAATGCTGCATTTATCCAGGAAATTGTAAACTACATGACCACTTTAAAAGAAGAATTCACCGAGAGGGGTCGAGATTTTGATATACATGGTCATATGTTCTCTTTCTTAATAAAGCCAGAATTAATGGATTTTTCCAGCATTTCTTTTGACATATCTCTTTTTTCATGGATGGGCATTGACGACTTTGAACTTCAGCATATTGAATTTAGAAGTTCAGAGTTATGGAACACAAAATTTGTAGAATTAAGAAGAGTATTAGAAGGGGACTGCCAGGATAAGTCACGCGAAATACTCAATTGTTGGGCGAGTTTGCCGGAGAAATATTTTTGCCTGAAGAAAGTAGCGTTTGCAATGCTTTCAGCTTTCGGATCGTCCTATATTTGCGAACAAATTTTTTCCCATATGAAAATCATTTTGAGCCCGTACCGAAGCCGACTGACAACCGACAATTCAGAGGCCTGTGTAACATTGAAGGTAACCAGACATGAACCAGAAATTGACAAACTTTCCAGAGAAATACAAGGACAAGGGTCACACTGAAATTGTTTGAGAAAAATGTTGCCTTATATTAGAAAAAATATGTTTTGTTGATTTCTATTGTACTTAACTGTGCTTGGTATAAATGTAAAGTTTCTTTTCCTTATTAAAATGTTTGGAAGCAATGTTGTGCATTATGTTATAAGTTATTATTATTATTATTAAGATTTTTTTATAACGGCACGCGGAATTTTTTCATAAATGCACATTGGCAAACCTTAGCGAAAAGGTTGCCGACCCCTGGCCTAACTGTTTGTTGAACTGTCGATTGGACGATTTTCTAGTTGCATTTTCAACCAACTAACATTTTCACAACATCGTTTACAAATTTCTGGGGGGTGGGAAGGGGAAACGGAAAGAGGGGGGTAAGGGGTAAGGGGTAAGGAAACGAATGGAAAAGAAGAAAGTAAGTTGAAGTAAGTTATATGAGGAGAGGATAATGCAGCCTTCTGGTATTAAAATGGCGTCTTCTGCGACTAGGTAATGACTGTATCTAAAAATCCTTATGATGACCAAAACTAGCTTCAAGCATGATTTAACCACTGGGTGCTTTGATACATAGTTGAATTCAGAATAGAAAGGGCTTCCAAAATCTGCTATAAAATTCTAGGTTCGTATTTGAAAATGTTAAGTTGATGATGGTTCCACGGAAACGAAACGTTGAGGAAGAGAAATGGCGTCGTCACATTAAAGCTTCTAACAAATTGCAGCGAAGAAATATTTTTAGTTTTTCGCTATTTGTGATAGTAAGGTGAACAAAAAAATTCCATAAATTTACATTTATCTGGAAATAACTCAAAAACGAGAAAGAATTTTCAAAATTTTTAAGATCGTCTTAATAGTCCCTCAACTAAGCAACTTTTTCATCATTTAACGGAATACCGAGTCCGTATCTATTGCCGTTTCCAATATCTCCATGCTGTGCATTATTATCTAGGATATAACGTAAAGTTAATTCGGGGATAGCAGTCGTAGGGCTAGAGAAAAAAGAGAGTACTCTTGTGGATGTCTCAGGCAGTCACAAACTAAAATTGTATAATAACGTTTTCAACAGATATGGTTTAATCTTAATTGTTTTCATTCATCATGTGATATTGTCCTTATACAATTTTAGTTTGTGACTGCTTTTGCCTCGCTGATGTCTATTTTCTATTATTAAGTTTCGCCGTGCTTTACAACTAATCTCACCGAGATTGTAAGTAATTTTGTAAGAGAAATACTTTTCTATTATTCTGAATCGTTCGTTGTGTTGTACTTGTAGCTCCTGATGAAGTGTTCGAAACAAACACGAAAGCTAGAGACATCTACAAGAGTACTCTCTTTTTTCTCTCCCAGAATTAACTTTACGTTTTGCTTAACTAACCACAGTCGGTTATTTTTTCTTTATTATTTATTATCTTGGGCACATTTTATACTGATCGTGTCCCTTAAAGTAAAAAATAATATCACTGCTTACATTCGAACAAAATCCAGATTCGGCAAGTTTCAGCTCGAATGATGAGCCGTTTCTCGAACATTTGAAATAATCTTATTACTTACCCTGAATCTTGAGAAGTAAGTCTTAAATTAAGTTCCTTGAAATTGTGTGCCATACTACCTTAAGGACCACCTGTAGTTATAAAACGAAGATTTTCGCAACTCTTGACGTTTTCGGTGTCTTAGTTTTCGAACTCTTTGATCATCACAATATCTCTAAAACTCGTTTCTCTCATGGATTGGTCTATATCATATTTCTGCGTTCTTCGTGGGCCACTCATTTTTCTTCTTTGAAAGGAAGTCCATTCTAAAGTCTTCTTTGGACATAATTTCCACTAATCCTATGGACATATGGAAACCACCCTAGTTTGTTTTCTTGTACAGTATTAAGAATCGGTGCATTTGCTTCCACTCTTTCCCGAACTTCTACGTTTCTAAATTTGTCTTGTAAAGATAACGCTTCGTCCAATATTCCATTTCAACTCTCTCAAGCTGCTTTTCGCCTGTTCTGTAGTTTCCAACTTGTTCGTTCCACATAGAGGTACCGATACTATACAGAGTATTCAACATTAACGCGACACTATTGATAACTTAGTTATCTTTGGAGATACGAGTACGGTCACTCGGGCAAATAGTAGTACTTCTTACGCAGATTACGACCAAGAAAATAGAAAAATAATTGAACGTCAGGTTTTCGAGTTATCTGCAGAAATAACTTTTTTTTAAATAGAACACCCTGAATGTTCTTACATATTTTGAAAGATTATAGTGAAATTTAAAATAAAGAAGTTTTGAATCCCTTAAAACACGACATCTTTTACGCTAAACTAAAACAGTCCGAGAAGCAAATGATGGTAATTGTCGAAGCCAACAATTTCGGCAAATTATTCGTAATTATTGCCATTTAGTGAGTTTTTGGACTATTTTCGTAACTGAATCGACATTTTCGCTATGCTGTTTACTCACATTTTTCTTCATGAGTAAACGACTGGGCAACGATGTCGATTCAGACACAAAAATAATATAAACAATCACTAAACTACCAATAACCACAAATAATGTAAACAATTATTTATTGGCTTCGACACTTATTATCGTTCGTTCCTCTGTTTACTTTGGTTTAGCGTAAAAGATGTAATTGAGAATGGTGTTAAGAATTTGTTTCCTTCAGTAGTTAGAAAATGAGAGCCTCAGGCCAGGCCATCGAGTTCTCCAGGTGCCATCGAGTTCTTCGGCAGTGACCTTGAAAGAGACCAGAGGCTGCTGAAGGAGTCGTTGCGTCATCCGAAGAAGTGTCTTCAGCAGCGGCATCTGCAGCAGCCTCTGGTGTCTTTCAAGGTCATTGCTGAAGAAGTGTGCATGTCTTCAGCAGCGTCTGGTGTCTTTCAAGGTCATTGCCGAAGAAGTGGGCATGTCTTCAGCAGCGTCTGGTGTCTTTCAAGGTCATTGCCGAAGAAGTGGTCTTCAGCAGCGGCCAGGCGCATGCGCCGGGGCTATTCCTCAGGTCAGTCCACCCAGTTCTTCGGCAATGACCAGAGGCTGCTGAAGAAGGGCCTCTGGTGTCTTCGGGGCCTTTGGTTGTGGCTCAGGCGCCTGCGCCGGGGCTTAAAAAGTGCGCGTGTTGCTCATTGTTGCGCAATGGAAGAATGTTCTGGAAATGCTGATGCAATAGTACGCAGATGTTGCAGAATTAATGTTTTTTCTCGGAAATTCCAACGTTTGTAATTGTTTACACTAAATAAATATTGTTATCAAAGTTTGAGAAAGAAACAATAGATTCGAAGTCGATAAGAGATATTATGATTTATTGTTTTTATTAAGATGATCGAGATTATTTTATACCCTGTTGTTTGTATTATTATAATAAAATCATTCTAGAACATAAAAAGTTTGAAGGCCACCGCCAGAAACATAAACACTCGATTGATTGTTGTTTTTGATAACTTCTGCATGTTACCAAAATTTTGCAAGCTCGGCAAAAGCTGGGAGATAAATAGAACGAATATAATTGCGAGAATTATTATTTAGTAATCACTTCAATAGTTTAGTTGGTTCCCACGGAATAGGTGCGGTAAAAGTTAGTTTCCCAATATGGATGTTGTAATTGGCCAAGATGATGTTGGAGATATTTTATTGTACCATTTTATCCTCCAAAATTTACCGGAAAATTTAAAAGTAAGTCCATTTGCAGTAATCATTTCTTTTATTGTTCAAGCATTCTGTTTATAAAACTCATTAATTATAATTTCATTATATGTAGTTAAAAAGCTCACGTATCTGTTCCATAATTGTAAACTATTTTATATCTTTAGAACCAACCCAAAATGATTATGTGCGGAATTGTATCGCACATGGCAACGGAAACCGAAAATGTTTTATTTTCTGGACTATTCATGGAGAAAGAAACCAAGATAATTTTGTTGGAATCGTGCAGTGAACTTGTGGTCATTTGGGTCAATATTGTAAATCGTAAGTAAAGTATTTAGATTTTTTAATATGCAGTGATAGTAGATAAAAAGTGTGGATTTTGGACTTCCCAATTTTAGTAGTGGAAAATTGCCGATTTTGTGATTCACAATTTTAGTAGTGGAAAATTAATTGTTTTTATAATGAATGAAGTTATTTCTTTGTTTGTCCGCCCGTTTCTTTGTTTGTTTGTTTGTCTGTCCGTTTGTTTGTCCGTTTGTTTGTTTGTTTGTTTGTTTGTTTGTTTGTTTGTTTGTTTGTTTGTTTGTTTGTTTGTTTGTTTGTTTGTTTGTTTGTTTGTTTGTTTGTTTGTTTGTTTGTTTGTTTGTTTGTTTGTTTGTTTGTTTGTTTGTTTGTTTGTTTGTTTGTTTGTTTGTTTGTTTGTTTGTTTGTTTGTTTGTTTGTTTGTTTGTTTGTTTGTTTGTTTGTTTGTTTGTTTGTTTGTTTGTTTGTTTGTTTGTTTGTTTGTTTGTTTGTTTGTTTGTTTGTTTGTTTGTTTGTTTGTTTGTTTGTTTGTTTGTTTGTTTGTTTGTTTGTTTGTTTGTTTATAATGAATGAAGTTATTTCTTTGTTTGTCCCTCCGTTTGTTTGTTCGTTTGTTTGTCCGTTTGTTTGTTTGTTTGTTTGTTTGTTTGTTTGTTTGTTTGTTTGTTTGTTTGTTTGTTTGTTTGTTTGTTTGTTTGTTTGTTTGTTTGTTTGTTTACTAGTATAATTTCGTAACTATGATTTTTCTCTTGTTGCAGCCAACGATGTATAAGCAGCGTCACGAGTTTGATTACACTATTTTATTATTTTAATGAATAAAATGTATTTTAATATAATATTATCAAATCATATTATGAACAGTATTATATTATTTTAATTGACAAAATGTATTTTAATATAATAAATTATATTATATAATTTACCGTATTCCATGGGAACCAACTGAACTATTGAATTGATTACTAAATAATACTCACCATTATGTTAGAATATTTGTTTGTGTGCTTTTCCAATAAATGTATGCTAGAAGCGTGATTTTTTTGGACATCAATAATTAGTATGATGGACAACTTCCCTCCGTGCCAGAAAAACAAA
Organism: Xestobium rufovillosum; assembly: GCA_963966045.1. Taxonomy (NCBI): domain Eukaryota; kingdom Metazoa; phylum Arthropoda; class Insecta; order Coleoptera; family Ptinidae; genus Xestobium; species Xestobium rufovillosum. The sequence continues at coordinate 17,106,121 of OZ014493.1, read as the reverse complement.
GATAAATTAATTTATGTAAGTATGTATTGCTTTAATCCATAAAAACATTACAAATAAAATTGTGCATTTAAGGAAGCGTAACGAATTTCACCTTGGACGTTTTAAATCCTTGTCCGGTTACTAATTCGCCTGCGAAAATTAAACCTCTGGGCTCTTTCAATACTTCACAAATATCAGATTCTGTTAAAATCCCGAATCTGGATGGTAGAAAGCATCGACAGTCTTGAAGTTCCACTAAGATGCGATCTCCATGACGTGTTTTCACTCTCCTCATTTTACGAATAGGATAGGGCACATCAATTGTCAGTGCTTTAATATCAACTGTTGGTATGCCGTCCTCACAGAAACTTAATTCGCTTAATGTTTCCATAATGCAATGCGAAAATAAGTAAATGCCACAATCACTACTTAATTTTTACACACTACTGCGACACTGATGCTGTCTTTTGACCATTTGAATTGTAGCCACGTACACCTCAGCTACTTATATAGGCAAAAAATAAGAAATATGTGAACAAATATGTTGTAATATTGCTATGGACCTATTCTGGGAAGTCATGTTTACTTAAGTTCTGCCGAATTAAGCATAATGTTATCAGTTCGAATAATGATTATCGAGCAAGATCAAAGACTTTCTCACCGCTTTGTTCTCGAACATTCCATTAAACAACGTTAAAAAAATAAACTCATGATTGTTTAAAGACCTTGTCAAAATAAACATGATTATCAATTCGAAAAATTTATGTCATTTGTCGATAAAGATCAAAGACTTCCTCGCCGCTTTGACACTAAATTAATTCTTAGAAGCGATAAAATTCAAGGTTTCTTCTGGAACTTTCGATTAACAAGGAGATAAGGCGTGACAGGCACATAAATTATTTGCACACGGCACTCAATTAATTCTTAGAAGCGATAAAATTCAAGGTTTCTTCTGGAACAATCGATTAACAAGGAGATAAGACGTGACACATACATAAATTATTTGCACGCGGCACTAAAGTAATTCTTAGAATTGATAACACTCAAGGATTCTTCTGGAATGTTCTGCGAAGATAAGAATCTGTATAAATAGAGTGAGATTGGGTGGCATCCGCCAGTTGTTTTATGACCGTTCTATAGTGATAAAGCAGTGTTGACATTACGTTTTGAGTTTCAACAAAGGACATAATATTTTGTGGTGCGAGTGATTAGGCAGTATTGACGATGGAATCGCAATCTGAAATACAGACACTATCATCAGATATGGTGAAAAAATTATTTGAAGTAAGTTTGTTTTCTTTGTTTCCACATATTTTTGCATGCGCTAATTCGAATAATAATTGACAGGTATGTGCTAATAAAAGGAGTTTGTCTGTGGAACAAATTCATTCTTTTTCGAAGATATGTAAGCGCATGCTCAGGACCCACTATAAATATTTGAAAACTGGTGATAAACTTACTCTCGGTCAGCGCAGACATGTAGAGTGTAACATATCAAATATTAAAGTGTGTTTAAATATAATACAAAACCAGAGGCACTTGGGTTCTGGAATTGCATCAAATTCAAATAAGAAGCGTTCTGGTCGAATTATTTGGAGAGACATCGCTTCGGCTTTTACCAGTAGAATAAGGACCGGTTTAATAATCAATAAGCGTCATACTGATCCAGATGCGTTCATTGAAGATTGTTACCATCTCATTAAGACGCGACTAAAGAATATATTAAAGAGAGAGGCTGCAGCAAAGGTCAACTTTAGCCTTTGTTGCACATTTAAACTGTGTGGACAAGGAGAGACTGCGGCTGAAGAGTGCAAATATTTTAATTCCAGCAATACAATAGTTACCGCTTCGTCTTTCTCTGATTCGTCCGAGATGGCAAATTGGTACAAGGAAGTAACGGATAAACTTAAAACCAAGGTACGTAATCAACTTATAATCTTAAGAGACCATATAGTTATTGATGTGTAAACATCTTAGTTCTCGGTAGTAGAACATCCTACAGCGCTAATTATTTGAAAACAGTAGTCTAATCAATGCCTACCCGTACGGAAAACTACGTGATGTGGGGTATCAAATTAAAGGACTCGACGAGGGGGATCGGAATATGGGGGTGGTTTGCTTTTAAGGCTTGACTACAATATAAAATGTTTCTTATTGTTTCATTATAAGCGTACATTTTTTCATGAAACCAATGCGCGACCTCATCTTCACAATTCAAAACGATACGAGCTCACTTGTTTACAAATCAATTCTTGTGTGGGCCGTGTCACTAACATTTTTTATTCATACTATTGCAGCTAGTGGAATTTTCTGCGAAAAACAGTGGCTGGTCCTTCACCCAAGTCATTTCGTTGGCCGTAAATATTAATAAATACAATCCACTGCGTGGTGGAACGTCCAGCTATTTACCACTGCCAGAAGTAATAGCTGCACGAAGGGCCATTGTCAATGTACGTAATACAGGTATGGCTTGTTTTTTCCACGCTGTAGTTTGTGCGATCTATCCCGCAAAGGAACATAGTTATCGAGTGTCAAGTTATCCAAAGTATACGGATGTTTTGGACACCACAGGTATTTCCATTCCGGTGAAATTGACAGACATTTCCAAGTTTGAAAGACAGAATAACATATCTATTAATGTGTTTGGATTAGACAATAAGTGTAACGTAATTGGTCCTTTGTATTATACTGAGGAAAAACGGGAAAGGCATGTGAATTTGTTATACATTACGAATGAGAATAATAGCATAGGGCATTACGCGTGGGTTAAAGGTAGTAGTTAGAAAATGACAATACTGGCCCAGGCCATCGAGTTCTCCAGGTGCCATCCACTTCTTCGGCAGTGACCTTGAAAGACACCAGAGGCTGCTGAAGGAGTCCTTGAAGAAGAAGTGGAAGTCATGTCTTCAGCAACGACATCTTCAGCAGCCTCTGGTGTCTTTCAAGGTCATTGCCGAAGAAATGGGCATGTCTTCAGCAGCCTCTGTTGTCTTTCAAGGTCATTGCCGAAGAAGTTGTCTTCAGCAGCAGCAGCAGCAGCAGCCTCTGGTGTCTCTCAGAAAAAGAGCCTCTGGTGTCTTGCCATTGCGCACCCAAGCCGCCATTTTGTGGTCTTTGGCTGTGGGTCAGGCGCCTGCGCCGGGGCTGTCGCGTACAAAGCACGTGTTGCTCATTGTTGCGCAATGGAAGAATGTTCTGGAAATGCTTGTGCAATAGTACGCAGATGTTTCAGAATTAATGTACCCAAGCCGCCATTTTGGGGCCATTGGTTGCGGCTCAGGCGCCTGCGCCGGGGCTCCGCCTTCAGCAGCTTCTGGTCATTGCTGAAGAAGTGGTCTTCAGCGGCCCCCCCCCTGGTGTCTCTCATTCTGTTGGGCCTTTGGATGTGGCTCAGGCGCCTGCGCCGGGGCTGTCGCGTACAAAGCACGTGTTGCTCACTGTTCAGGCCAGTCCATCCTGGCTCCATCCACTTCTTCGGCAATGACCAGAGGCTGCTGAAGGAGTCATGTCTTCAGCAACGGTGTCTTTGGGGCCTTTGGCCGTGGCTCAGGCGCATGCGCCGGGCTCTGGCTATGAGAGTGGGCGGGGCAACAGCCAATGAGAGTGGTTGTGGGCAGCATCCAATCAGAACTGATCTTGTTGTTAGGTGCTGTTGGGCCTTTGGATGTGGCCCAGGCGCCTGCGCCGGGGTTTTCGCAAAAAATAAAAACGTTGAATATATTTTTACATCAATATAATTAAAACTATAATCTGTATACAGAGTAGGCATGCGTGTATTTTCTGGGCAAATCGAAGCCCTGCAGCTTCTCATACCACTCTTCTGACCAATTCATTACCCGGTGTATACTCAACGATGCGGTCATGCAGGATGAGACAGTATGCGGTTGTGTTGGGCGGAAAATTCTCGCTCGACTCAAATTCTAGACGCATATCTATGGGTCCAGGCTTGATGCTTTCCGACTGCTTTGATGCGTCAATCACCACGATGGGCGCTAGATCCTTGAACTGTTCCTTGCCGTATAACGGCTCGCCAACTTTTCCATAGTATGAACTCTGGAAGTTCTGGTACATTTCGTATAGCAGGGCGTATTTCCCCGTGGAGAAATCCAAGTTTAAATTCTCGTAGCGGAAGCACTCAGAATTCAGGTACAGTTTGACGTTTGTCAGATTGCAGTGGTCAAATTTGCTTGAATCCGTGTCCAAATTCGCTTTGCGATTCGTCTGGAAGGCGACAATAACGTAGCGGGGTTTCTCCAACCGTGTTGCAGTCTTGACGGCCCACGTTTGTTTCGTAGCTTGCGGCAACACCGGATACTCGTACAGCTCCCAGCTGCGAAAACATATCTGCAACGTTCTCTCTTCCTCGACAATATTGAGAAGTTTTAGGTATTCAGCATCCGATGGATAGACGTACGGCACCCTCCAATGAACCTTGCTCAACTCAATTCTGGTGTCCTCGTTACCCACGAAAGCGTTCCTATCGTTTTTCGATCGAGTCAAAATGAGCTCGTGACACACATTTAACAGAATTTTGGGGTAATCTTCCAAGAATCCCAGCAGGATTCTTCCCGGGATGCACACGTTAAAGTTCCCGTTCGCGTCGATAAGGTGGCTCGGTGAGTCTCCCGTATTCGTCCAGCCGGCATTCTCCAGGGCACCTACCTCACCCTCATTCAGAGAAACTACACCCTTCAGTGTGCTCGTGATGCCCACGTTTTTTGTTCGATCCACCTCCACCCCGTTTATTTCATAGCGGACGTCGTCAAAGAGGAAAGTGAGGGCGTTATTTGTTAAAGCCGCATTTCCGCCTCCTGCACCCTTGATGAACCTGCCCTCTATGTAGATGCTGCTTAGATGCGGCAGTACGTAAACGTCTTGTTGGTGGATTGGTATGCGAATTTCGTCATTGGCGTTGAATGTTGTTGTTGTCACGAACGGTTGATGTACGTGCACCTCGACACGGCGTGCTGACTCATCCAAAACAGCACCGTCCAGAACACGAAACGTGTCTACGTTTATGTGTGTCATTATTCAAATGCGATTCCCTTGTTGAAGCACAAGTACTAACTGACAGCACCGTTAATTTTCTTGCTTAAATACTCTCCATACAACCGTGCGCATGCGCAGTCTTATTCTTGCTCGTGTCATCAGCCATGGTGTTTGCGAATACAGCTGTCTGTGTCAACAGACAGCTGTATTCGCAAACAGACAGACAGACAGACAGACAGACAGACAGACAGACAGACAGACGGAGAGACAGACGGAGAGACAGACAGACAGACAGACATACAGACAGACAGACAGACAGACAGACAGACAGACGGACCGACAGACAACTACTGATAAGAATTCGGAAGTAGGAGAATAACTATAGATTCCTTTTTGTCTCATCGAGCTGATTAATTTGATACCCTACATGATCTAGGTGGGCGGGGCAAGGAGCGTGGCCGGGGGCGCGGTCAATGAGTGGCCACCCCTAAAAACCACCCCTAAAAACCACCCCCAAAAATCACCCTCCAAAACCACCCCAAGAACCGCCCCTAAAAACCACCCCTAAAAGCTACCCCTAAAACCACCCCTAAAACGACCCCCTAAAAACCACCCCTAAAAACCACCCCCTAAAAACCACCCCAAAAACCACCCCAAAAACCACCCCCTAAAAACCTTCCCAAAAACCACCCCCAAAATCCACCCCAATATTCCGATACCTCTAGTCGAGTCCTTTAATTTGACACCCCACATGACATAGTTTTTACGTAGGGGTTAGCCTAAATTTAGACTACTGTTCTCAAATAATTAGCGATGTAGAATGTTCTACTACCGAGAACTAAGATGTTTGCATATATCAATCAGATGGTTCCCACACGTGTCCGAAACGCATTAAGATAACAAGTAATTTCAAATAAACAAACTGGAGAATGTTCTAGAATGTTTTTTTCCCACACGTGTCCGAAACGCATTAAGATAACAAGTAATTTCAAATAAACAATCAGAAGAATAATCTAGAATGTTATTTTATTGTAATAATACATACAAACAAACAAACGGGTCACCTTGTAGTGTCTACAACGTATTAAATGCACATGCAGAGGGTAGGCTCAAACCTAAACAAACATATCCTATCGGCAAGATGAAAGGTTATTTCCCATAATAAAAACAATTATAACATCTCTTATCGGCGGCGAACGTGCTTTTTTCTTAAACTTTAATATCAATATTTATTTAGTATAAACAATTGTAAATTTCCGAGAAAATAAATATTAATTCTGTAACTTCTGTTTACAATCATAAGTATATACGGATGATTTGAAAGACGGGCTTGTGGGCCGCCGATTAGCTCAGTTGGTTGGAGCGAGGGCTCCGGTGCGTGGGGACCCGGGTTCGAATCCCGGTCGGCGTCATTTCCAGAACGTTTGCGAAAACCCCGGCGCATGCGCCTGCGCCACGGCCAAAGGCCCCAAAGACACCGTTGCTGAAGACATGACTCCTTCAGCAGCCTCTGGTCATTGCCGAAGAAGTGGATGGGGCCAGGATGGACTGGCCTGAACAGTGACCAACACGTGCTTTGTACGCGACAGCCCCGGCGCAGGCGCCTGAGCCACATCTAAAGGCCCAACAGAATGAGAGACACCAGGGGGGGCCGCTGAAGACCACTTCTTCAGCAATGACCAGAAGCTGCTGAAGACGGAGCCCCGGCGCAGGCGCCTGAGCCGCAACCAATGGCCCCAAAATGGCGGCTTGGGTACATTAATTCTAAAACATCTGCGTACTATTGCACAAGCATTTCCAGAACATTCTTCCATTGCGCAACAATGAGCAACACGTGCTTTGTACGCGACAGCCCCGGCGCAGGCGCCTGACCCACAGCCAAAGACCACAAAATGGCGGCTTGGGTGCGCAATGGCAAGACACCAGGGGCTCTTTTTCTGAGAGACACCAGAGGCTGCTGCTGCTGCTGCTGCTGAAGACAACTTCTTCGGCAATGACCTTGAAAGACAACAGAGGCTGCTGAAGACATGCTCATTTCTTCGGCAATGACCTTGAAAGACACCAGAGGCTGCTGAAGATGTCGTTGCTGAAGACATGACTTCCACTTCTTCTTCAAGGACTCCTTCAGCAGCCTCTGGTGTCTTTCAAGGTCACTGCCGAAGAAGTGGATGGCACCTGGAGAACTCGATGGCCTGGCCCAGTATGGTCATTTTCTAACTACTACCTTTAACCCACGCGTAATGCCCTATGCTATTATTCTCATTCGTAATGTATAACAAATTCACATGCCTTTCCCGTTTTTCCTCAGTATAATACAAAGGACCAATTACGTTACACTTATTGTCTAATCCAAACACATTAATAGATATGTTATTCTGTCTTTCAAACTTGGAAATGTCTGTCAATTTCACCGGAATGGAAATACCTGTGGTGTCCAAAACATCCGTATACTTTGGATAACTTGACACTCGATAACTATGTTCCTTTGCGGGATAGATCGCACAAACTACAGCGTGGAAAAAACAAGCCATACCTGTATTACGTACATTGACAATGGCCCTTCGTGCAGCTATTACTTCTGGCAGTGGTAAATAGCTGGACGTTCCACCACGCAGTGGATTGTATTTATTAATATTTACGGCCAACGAAATGACTTGGGTGAAGGACCAGCCACTGTTTTTCGCAGAAAATTCCACTAGCTGCAATAGTATGAATAAAAAATGTTAGTGACACGGCCCACACAAGAATTGATTTGTAAACAAGTGAGCTCGTATCGTTTTGAATTGTGAAGATGAGGTCGCGCATTGGTTTCATGAAAAAATGTACGCTTATAATGAAACAATAAGAAACATTTTATATTGTAGTCAAGCCTTAAAAGCAAACCACCCCCATATTCCGATCCCCCTCGTCGAGTCCTTTAATTTGATACCCCACATCACGTAGTTTTCCGTACGGGTAGGCATTGATTAGACTACTGTTTTCAAATAATTAGCGCTGTAGGATGTTCTACTACCGAGAACTAAGATGTTTACACATCAATAACTATATGGTCTCTTAAGATTATAAGTTGATTACGTACCTTGGTTTTAAGTTTATCCGTTACTTCCTTGTACCAATTTGCCATCTCGGACGAATCAGAGAAAGACGAAGCGGTAACTATTGTATTGCTGGAATTAAAATATTTGCACTCTTCAGCCGCAGTCTCTCCTTGTCCACACAGTTTAAATGTGCAACAAAGGCTAAAGTTGACCTTTGCTGCAGCCTCTCTCTTTAATATATTCTTTAGTCGCGTCTTAATGAGATGGTAACAATCTTCAATGAACGCATCTGGATCAGTATGACGCTTATTGATTATTAAACCGGTCCTTATTCTACTGGTAAAAGCCGAAGCGATGTCTCTCCAAATAATTCGACCAGAACGCTTCTTATTTGAATTTGATGCAATTCCAGAACCCAAGTGCCTCTGGTTTTGTATTATATTTAAACACACTTTAATATTTGATATGTTACACTCTACATGTCTGCGCTGACCGAGGGTAAGTTTATCACCAGTTTTCAAATATTTATAGTGGGTCCTGAGCATGCGCTTACATATCTTCGAAAAAGAATGAATTTGTTCCACAGACAAACTCCTTTTATTAGCACATACCTGTCAATTATTATTCGAATTAGCGCATGCAAAAATATGTGGAAACAAAGAAAACAAACTTACTTCAAATAATTTTTTCACCATATCTGATGATAGTGTCTGTATTTCAGATTGCGATTCCATCGTCAATACTGCCTAATCACTCGCACCACAAAATATTATGTCCTTTGTTGAAACTCAAAACGTAATGTCAACACTGCTTTATCGCTATAGAACGGTCATAAAACAACTGGCGGATGCCACCCAATCTCACTCTATTTATACAGATTCTTATCTTCGCAGAACATTCCAGAAGAATCCTTGAGTGTTATCAATTCTAAGAATTACTTTAGTGCCGCGTGCAAATAATTTATGTATGTGTCACGTCTTATCTCCTTGTTAATCGATTGTTCCAGAAGAAACCTTGAATTTTATCGCTTCTAAGAATTAATTGAGTGCCGTGTGCAAATAATTTATGTGCCTGTCACGCCTTATCTCCTTGTTAATCGAAAGTTCCAGAAGAAACCTTGAATTTTATCGCTTCTAAGAATTAATTTAGTGTCAAAGCGGCGAGGAAGTCTTTGATCTTTATCGACAAATGACATAAATTTTTCGAATTGATAATCATGTTTATTTTGACAAGGTCTTTAAACAATCATGAGTTTATTTTTTTAACGTTGTTTAATGGAATGTTCGAGAACAAAGCGGTGAGAAAGTCTTTGATCTTGCTCGATAATCATTATTCGAACTGATAACATTATGCTTAATTCGGCAGAACTTAAGTAAACATGACTTCCCAGAATAGGTCCATAGCAATATTACAACATATTTGTTCACATATTTCTTATTTTTTGCCTATATAAGTAGCTGAGGTGTACGTGGCTACAATTCAAATGGTCAAAAGACAGCATCAGTGTCGCAGTAGTGTGTAAAAATTAAGTAGTGATTGTGGCATTTACTTATTTTCGCATTGCATTATGGAAACATTAAGCGAATTAAGTTTCTGTGAGGACGGCATACCAACAGTTGATATTAAAGCACTGACAATTGATGTGCCCTATCCTATTCGTAAAATGAGGAGAGTGAAAACACGTCATGGAGATCGCATCTTAGTGGAACTTCAAGACTGTCGATGCTTTCTACCATCCAGATTCGGGATTTTAACAGAATCTGATATTTGTGAAGTATTGAAAGAGCCCAGAGGTTTAATTTTCGCAGGCGAATTAGTAACCGGACAAGGATTTAAAACGTCCAAGGTGAAATTCGTTACGCTTCCTTAAATGCACAATTTTATTTGTAATGTTTTTATGGATTAAAGCAATACATACTTACATAAATTAATTTATCTTTGTTTTTCTGGCACGGAGGGAAGTTGTCCATCATACTAATTATTGATGTCCAAAAAAATCACGCTTCTAGCATACATTTATTGGAAAAGCACACAAACAAATATTCTAACATAATGGTGAGTATTATTTAGTAATCAATTCAATAGTTCAGTTGGTTCCCATGGAATACGGTAAATTATATAATATAATTTATTATATTAAAATACATTTTGTCAATTAAAATAATATAATACTGTTCATAATATGATTTGATAATATTATATTAAAATACATTTTATTCATTAAAATAATAAAATAGTGTAATCAAACTCGTGACGCTGCTTATACATCGTTGGCTGCAACAAGAGAAAAATCATAGTTACGAAATTATACTAGTAAACAAACAAACAAACAAACAAACAAACAAACAAACAAACAAACAAACAAACAAACAAACAAAACAAGCAAACAAACAAACAAACAAACAAACAAACAAACAAACAAACAAACAAACGGACAAACAAACGAACAAACAAACGGAGGGACAAACAAAGAAATAACTTCATTCATTATAAACAAACAAACAAACAAACAAACAAACAAACAAACAAACAAACAAACAAACAAACAAACAAACAAACAAACAAACAAACAAACAAACAAACAAACAAACAAACAAACAAACAAACAAACAAACAAACAAACAAACAAACAAACGGACAAACAAACGGACAGACAAACAAACAAACAAACAAACAAACAAACGGGCGGACAAACAAAGAAATAACTTCATTCATTATAAAAACAATTAATTTTCCACTACTAAAATTGTGAATCACAAAATCGGCAATTTTCCACTACTAAAATTGGGAAGTCCAAAATCCACACTTTTTATCTACTATCACTGCATATTAAAAAATCTAAATACTTTACTTACGATTTACAATATTGACCCAAATGACCACAAGTTCACTGCACGATTCCAACAAAATTATCTTGGTTTCTTTCTCCATGAATAGTCCAGAAAATAAAACATTTTCGGTTTCCGTTGCCATGTGCGATACAATTCCGCACATAATCATTTTGGGTTGGTTCTAAAGATATAAAATAGTTTACAATTATGGAACAGATACGTGAGCTTTTTAACTACATATAATGAAATTATAATTAATGAGTTTTATAAACAGAATGCTTGAACAATAAAAGAAATGATTACTGCAAATGGACTTACTTTTAAATTTTCCGGTAAATTTTGGAGGATAAAATGGTACAATAAAATATCTCCAACATCATCTTGGCCAATTACAACATCCATATTGGGAAACTAACTTTTACCGCACCTATTCCGTGGGAACCAACTAAACTATTGAAGTGATTACTAAATAATAATTCTCGCAATTATATTCGTTCTATTTATCTCCCAGCTTTTGCCGAGCTTGCAAAATTTTGGTAACATGCAGAAGTTATCAAAAACAACAATCAATCGAGTGTTTATGTTTCTGGCGGTGGCCTTCAAACTTTTTATGTTCTAGAATGATTTTATTATAATAATACAAACAACAGGGTATAAAATATTCTCGATCATCTTGTAGAGTTTGCGACATATTAAGTGCACATGTACTTATTAGCATGCAGAATGTGGGAGTCAAACCAAACAAATATACATTTCCTGTCGGCAAAGTTGAAAGGTTTTTCTAGAACGTTCTTAGCTATTAATATTTCATCATAATAAAAACAATAAATCATAACATCTCTTATCGACTTCGAATCTATTGTTTCTTTCTCAAACTTTGATAACAATATTTATTTAGTGTAAACAATTACAAACGTTGGAATTTCCGAGAAAAAACATTAATTCTGCAACATCTGCGTACTATTGCATCAGCATTTCCAGAACATTCTTCCATTGCGCAACAATGAGCAACACGCGCACTTTTTAAGCCCCGGCGCAGGCGCCTGAGCCACAACCAAAGGCCCCGAAGACACCACAGGCCCTTCTTCAGCAGCCTCTGGTCATTGCCGAAGAACTGGGTGGACTGACCTGAGGAATAGCCCCGGCGCATGCGCCTGGCCGCTGCTGAAGACCACTTCTTCGGCAATGACCTTGAAAGACACCAGACGCTGCTGAAGACATGCCCACTTCTTCGGCAATGACCTTGAAAGACACCAGACGCTGCTGAAGACATGCACACTTCTTCAGCAATGACCTTGAAAGACACCAGAGGCTGCTGCAGATGCCGCTGCTGAAGACACTTCTTCGGATGACGCAACGACTCCTTCAGCAGCCTCTGGTCTCTTTCAAGGTCACTGCCGAAGAACTCGATGGCACCTGGAGAACTCGATGGCCTGGCCTGAGGCTCTCATTTTCTAACTACTTCCTTCAAAATTCGTAAAAATATACAGGTGTTCTATTTAAAAAAAGTTATTTCTGTAGATAAGATGAAAACCTGATGTTCAATTATTTTTCCGTTTCCGTGTCCATTTAACCGAAATCGTGGCTTGAAAGATAACAAGAGCGCCCCAATAGTATGGCAGCGGAATTTTATGCCTTTCCTATTTATTCGAGAAAAAATTTATATGATATACACCTATATTTCTGTTTAGTTCTCCACTTTAAAGTTATTTTCGCTTACATAGTGCGTCCCATTTGTTCTGAAAAGCACTTAACATTGATTTTTTGAATGGAACATCCTATATTTGATTATATTTTTTTATACTTAAATGATTTTCTATGAGATCGAATAAAATATTTTTAGCCTAAAAGGGATACCTATTTTTATTGTTACCAGCATTTCTGAAGATCTCGACAAGTACAGGAATTTCGAAAATTAAGTCTCGGACTGAACAGAGTTGTAGCAGTGGTATTTTGGTAAGAAGACAAAAAGTAAAAGTAAAAACCCAAATATATTATACGTATATTGAATTAATAAATAAATAATTGACCAATAAATGACCAATTTAGAAAAATTCAAAAAGACACAATTTTATTTTTCAAGTGGGGACATATAATATGTTATTTTTTAACGAAATCACCTTCAAATATCTAACCATTTCCAATTCATAAAAAAAACCCTCGGAAAAACCTTTGCAACTTCCATAGTTCCATAGGCCAGGAATGGTGCACTGGCTGTACACCAGAGTGGTCAGACCAGGAATAATGTATGCAGCTTTGGCATGGTGGCCCAAAAGTCAAACAGGTAACTACTAGGCTAAGGCTAAGCAGAATTCAGAGGCTTGCGATGCGGACTTCGCCAACAGCAGCCATAAAGACTCTTCTGGACCTTCCCCTCTCCACTTCGTGGTACAGGGGGAGGCGAGACTGGCACTATACAGACTGCAAAATTCTTTTTACCGTGTCCGTCTGGGTACAGAGCACACTAGCATTATTGAGGACATAAAGGATCCCATGCTTGACATGAGGACGGATTACATGGTCCCCGAGAACACCACAAAACCACTCTTTCAGGTCACAATCGATGACCCTAGAGTGGAGAACCAAATTCTGAACAGCATACCTTCCGGCAGTCTAATCTGGTACACCGACGGTTCCAAGACCGACACAGGTGCAGGGTCAGGACTGTTTGGAGATAAACCAAGAGTGAAACTCAGCTCCTCTCTGAGCAAATATGCCTCTGTCTTTCAAGCAGAGGTCTACGCGATACTACAATGTGCGCGGGAAAATATTAAGAGGGGATACAAAAATCAGCGGATCTTTATCTTATCAGACAGCCAGACAGCTATGAAGGCTCTTATGAGCCCAAAGTTGTCTTCCAGACTGGTGTGGTAATGCTTCGAGCAACTTAATATCCTAGCCATGCGGAACGCAGTAAGACTGCTTTGGATTCGAGGTCACTGTGGGCTGATAGGGAACGAGAAAGCCGATAAACTAGCAAAGCGGGGCTCCAACGATCCTTTCGCTGGACCGGAACCTGCTCTAGGCATAACTAAGAGTACCGTCAGACACCAAATAAATGGATGGATTCGCGCTCAACATCACAATTACTGGAACATCATTCCAGGACACAGGCACAGCAAGTCGTATATAAAGGGACCTTGCAGAAAAAGATGCTCAGAACTACTTTACCTTAGTAGGATGCAAATTAGAATCGTAACAGGCTTCCTAACGGGACACAGGACCGTTAAAGAACACGCATTCAATGTTTGACTTGTACCGTTTGGTCCAAGGCACCAAGATCATGGAATGGGTGTGACTTGGAACTAGGGTGAGCACAATAAGCTCATTTTGTGGCTGCAGTGCATCTGAGCCTACGGGCAGGCAGGCCCGAAGGGGAAAAAAAACTTTCATAGTATGTTATGATCTTTTCTGTTAATGATTGGCTTACGGACAGGTACCTACCACCTGAACGATTTATACTCGTATTTGGAAAAAATGGTCCTCTAAGAGGACTAAAACTAAAATACAAAGAGGAAATGAGAAGATGGAGTACGCCGCGAATTTCTGCTATTTAGGAAGTCAAATAACTCACGATGGTAGGAGCACTAAAAATATAAAACAAAAAATAGTGCCGGGTCGAGTTGCGTTTAACGAGGAGAAAAACTGTTATGTTTCGGGACGGTACAGCATGTACAGCATGTAAGGGTGCGAAATTTGGACATGGATGATGGAGAAAGAATACGTATACATCATCATCATAAGGTTCTCAGTCCGAAGACTGGTTGGACGCGTACCTCCATTCTTTTCTATCCTGAGCTAACCTACGCATTTCCCTAAAAGTAGAACATCCTACATCCCTAACTATTTGAGAGCAGTAGTCTAATCTAGGCCTACCCCTACCTCTTTTTATTCCTATCTCTGACTCTAGTATGTCGCGAACTATTCCTTCGTGTCTTAGAAGGTGTCCTACCATCCTATCTCTCCTACTCTTTATTGTTTTCCATACCTTTCGCCTTTCCCCAACTCTTTCTAATACTTCCCTATTGCTAACCTTATCTATCCACGGTATCTTCATCATGCGTCTGTAACACCACAGTTCAAACGCTTCTACTCTTTTTCTATCCGCTTCTCCTATTGTCCAAGTTTCGCACCCGTATAATGCCGTACTCCATACATACGACTTTAAGAGTCTCTTCCTAGTCTCTATATTAACCGTTCTCGAACATAACAGTTGTTTCTTTTTGTTAAACGCAACTCGTCCCTGCGCCATTCTTTGTTTTATATCTTTAGTGCTCCTACCGTCTTGGGTTATTTTACTTCCTAAGTAGCAGAAATCCGCGACCTCCTCTATCTTCTCATTTCCTATTTGTATTTCAATTTTAGTTCTATTTTCACTCCATCTACATACCAAAATTTTAGTTTTCTTTTTATTGATTTTCATGCCGTAGCCCTGTGTCAAAACTGCTTCCATTTCATTCAAAGCCGCTCCTAATTCTTCTTTGCTAGATGCTAACACTGCTATATCATCCGCAAATCTGAGCATGTTAATAGTTTGGCCCTGTACATTGATCCCTGAGGCTGTTCTTTCCTTAACAATATTAATCGCATCTTCGATATATAAGTTGAAAACTAGAGGTGACAATGCACATCCCTGTCTCACTCCCTTCCGGATATCTACTTCCCTTCGTTCCTGCTCACATTCTATAACTGCCTTTTGCTCTTTGTAGAGATTATGTATTATTCTTCTGTCCCTGTATTTCATCCCTACCTTTCTCAGCACTTCGAACATCTTCCCCCATTTTACATTGTCGAAGGCTTTTTCTAAATCTACAAATCCTATATATACGCTCTTTCTCTTTTCTATCGTTTTTTCTATAATTACTCGTAAAGCTAGAATGGCCTCGCGCGTTCCTCTATTTCGTCTAAATCCGAACTGATCTTCTCCTAATATTTCTTCCGCCTTTTTCTCCATCCTTCTTTGCACAATTCTAGTTAAAATTTTTGACGCATGGGAAGTTAAACTGATAGTTCTAAAATTTTCGCATCTATCCGCGCCTTTCCTTTTTGGCAAAGCTACCATGATGTTCAGTTTGTAATCCTCTGGAATCTCGCCTGTCAGGTATATGCGACTAACTAATTTAAATAAACGGTCTATTACCTCTTGACCTGCGCACTTTAAGATTTCTGCCTGCAAGCCATCTATACCTGGTGCTTTATTATTCCTTAAACTTTTTAGTGCTAGCTCAAACACTTCTCTCATTATAGGACTCCCTAGGTTATCCCCTTCTACACTGCTTTCACTTTCTAATATATCTTGCACTTCCTGTCCCGCATATAAGTTTCCTAAATATTCTTTCCACCTATCTGCCTTCTCCCCGCTTTCGATTAGGATATCTCCTGCCTCATTCCTAATGCTTTTGGTACTAGATCCAATTTCTCTAAAATTTCTCCTAATTATTTTATATGCTTCATCAGTCTTTCCTATTTCGAACTTATTTTCCACTTCTTTGCACTTATCATCGATCCATTGCTCTTTCGCTTTCCTACATTTCCGAATAATTTCCCACTTGATCGCCTTATATCTTTGTTTCCCTATTTCATCTAACCTATTTTTATATTTGCGCCTTTCCTCTATTAGACTCACAATATGTTTTGTTATCCAGGGTTTTCTACTTTCATTCTGTTTATGACCCAAAATATCCCTAGCTGAGGAAACTAAACTATTTTTAATGCAATTCCATTCTTCCTCTATGTCCCTAACAATATTTTCGCCCGCGCCCTTTAGTACTTCGTTTGTCGTTTTCTCGAACTTATCGCGCGTATCATCATCTTTTAGTTTCTCTGGGTCAAGATACCTTCTTCCGCTTCGTTTTTTCAAAATCTTAAATTTAAGATTGGCCTTCATAACGACTATATTGTGATCACTATCTATATCTGCTCCTGGATAACTTCTACAATCCCTAACTTGATTTCTAAATCTTTGCCTAACAAGAATGTAATCTATTTGATATCTCCCTAGGTCTCCTGGCATCTGCCACGTGTAGCGTCTCCTAACATGATGGTGAAATAGAGTGTTCGCGACCGTTAAGTTATGTTTATCGCAGAACTCTATCAGTCTCACTCCCCTATCGTTCCTGTTGCCTAATCCAAAGGGACCAACTATTCCGCCCTCTCGCCCTGTGCCTACGACTGCATTGAAATCTCCTATAATTATTAAATTTTCGTATCCTCTCACAAAATCTAGCACATGTTCAATATCACTATAAACTGCCTCTACGACCTCATCACTGTAGTTAGAAGTGGGCATATATACCTGTATTATTACTGTTTTTACAGGTTTCGAATCTAACCTAACCATAACTACCCTGTCACTTTGCTGTAAGAAATTTTCTACACTCTGCCCTACTTTTTTCCGCATAACAATTCCTACTCCCGAATTTCCTCCTACAGATCCTGTGTGTATTACTCTAAAATCTCCGCTCCAGAAGTCTCCGGCTTCTGGCCATCGCACTTCACTAATACCTACTACGTCTAATGCTAACCTATCCATCTCAATTTTCAAATTCTCTAACTTTCCTACTTGTTTCATGCTTCTAACATTCCACGCTCCGACTCGTGAGATGTTACACTTATCATTTCTGATGACTCCCCCCGAAGCAGTCCCCGCCCGGAGATCCGAATGTGGGACTATTTTACCTCCGGAATATTTTACTCCAGAAAGTGCCATCATCATAAATTCGAAGTACGCTGTACCAGGGATATAATAATGTGGTGGTTTCCCGTTGCCTTCCACATCGCAGTAGTGTGTATCACAGTGCCATACCGACCCTCACGATCTCTGCCACTATGATTACTGAAAGAGCTGCTGCCCCCTTTCAGGGACTTGATTTAGTCTGGCTTCTCAAATAAAAACCCCTCCAATATGGTTAAACCTATGGTTCGGCTCTTTAGATCATTGAAGCGCGCAAGCCATCCCACCCGTCCCAGTATTACTAGAACTGCGTCAAGGTACAAGTCCTTTGGGTAGCATACAAGCATTTGAAATTTGATGCTACAGACGCATGATGAAAATACCGTGGATAGATACGGTTAGTAATGGAAGATATTAGAAAGAGTTGGGAAAAAGCGAAAGATATGGAAGACAATAAAGAATAGGAGAGATATGATGATAGGACACCTTCTGAGGCACGAAGGAATAGTCGGAGACTGTGGTATGAAGTTGAGGTAGGGATAGGTCCAGATCAGACTACTGCTCCCAAATAGTTGGTGATGTAGGATGTTATATTTTTAGGGAAATTCGCAAGTTAGCTCAGGATAGGAAAGGATGGTGGTACGTGTCCAACCAGTCTTCGGAAAGAGAACTTTATCATGATGATGATGATGATATTATGGTAGAAGAGGAAATTCCACTGTGTCACATGTTTCCATAAAATCAGTCGTTTTGAAAAAAGATTAAAAATAACTATCTGCTGCTGCAAGAACTTGGTCAAATGTGGGCGAATTTCTGTTTTCTTGAAGGACCCTGAAGGTACACGTTTCGGATCGAGAAACTATTTATTATGTTCATATAAACTTTCTACCTTAAAATAAGCCGACAAATAATCCCAAATATTTTTATAACATATCCAGTCTCTGTTGTTTTACTTCCATGACTGTAAAAAGCAATTAAAATTTATTCTTGAAGTAACAGCTCAGAAGAAGTCGAAGAATTGATAAAAATGCACATATCTACCATGTTTATTGCAAGCAAAATGTTAACGCTAAGTAGTTGCTAACAATTATTTATTTAAACTTAATTACCCTTCAATTCTATTTGTAGATTTACTTTCATAAATCTTCTTGATGGTGAACCGAAGAAACGACATTTTACAAACTATTAGCATGTTAACACACCCTTTCCTCTATGCTGTTGTCTATCTTGTTAAAATACGTACTGAAAACAAATTTCTGCATTCTCAAGAGTGCATTTCGATCAGAGGGCAAAATTTCTGCAGAAATTACGAAACAAATAAACGTCTGAGAAGTTGTCGGTGTTTTTCTACAACGACTATTATTCAGTTGTGAATATTATACATTCAGATTCGAGCCCAACGGAAAGGCACGGATGAATACATTACCTTTATCGAATACAAACCTAATGGATAGTGGATTATAAAATTTCAAAAGCTTTAATGCTACAGAAACAAAATCAAATGTGTGTCGCTTGGGAGATGGCAGTAGCTTTTAGCCTTTATGAATAATCCAGGAGGTTGCTATATTTTTATTGGGAGAATGCATTCTCTTTAAGTAGGTATCTTGGTCTATAGAACAGAAGGGAATATTTTATTGTTTCGCTTCAGTATTTTATGCTTTCATATGCAAATAAAAATACAAAAAGGGTTGACAGAAATAAACCAAACCAACACTCCTAGAATATCAGAATTTACTTCTTAAATATTAAAAGTCCTTTGTGTCTTAATGAAATACCTCCCTAACTACGACCTAATAATTTGATAGAGTAACACTACGCCCAAGAAATTGTGTAAGGTAATCAATTTATTTTATGCGGATGATAATGCTATATTATACCTCTTATATGATACTTTGACATAATAGGATTGAAATAATTTCACTGTATAGTGTAGTGTACCCTTATAAGTTTCTACCCGCTACATATTATATCACCTAATGCGACCGTCTAATTTGTATCTGGTGCGATCGTCTATAAAAGGATCACTGCGTTGTATTTCCCAACCTAATTTCCACTACAGCACAGTTTACTTTAGTTTAGATAAAATGAGTTACCGAAAGGACATTAAATGACACGCTGAACAGTTTAATCGCTTTATCAGTCAAATAATGATCGCATAAGTCATAAGTGTTTTAAATTTATTTGAAACTAGCGGGCCCGGCAGACGTTGTCCTGCCTAAAATTACTTTTCATATTGAACTTTTGATTCATTAACCAAATCATTTATTCAATGTGAAACAATTTTCTGATTACGTTTATGTTCAACCAAATAATAATCGTTCCTATCGTCAGTTATGATCGTGAGTGCATACAAAAAATTATGATTTTGACAGTTTGTCCGAATTTCCCGACTTACGCCTATCTATATCATACAAAAATCCAATAGAAAAAAGCACTTTCAGTTTTTTCGGAATTTTCGAATTTTCCGGGCAACTTTTCCAATTTTTCGTTCCCTAAAAACCTTATTTTTGAAAAGAATTAGACAAATCGATCCAACACCGTTAAGCACTTTCAGTTTTTCCCGAATGTTCACATTTTCCGGTGGATTCTCCAAAAATTTTCTTTCATACAAACCTTGTCCTGACAATTTATGACGATCACAACAAAAAAAAGATCAGCCAAATCGGTCCAGGCGTTAAGCGCTTTTAGTTTTTCCCGGTGGATTTTCCAAAATTTTCATTTTTACAGTTTGTCCGAATTTCCCGACTTTCGCATATCCATATCATACAAAAATCCCATAGACAAAATCACTTTCAGTTTTCCCCGAACTTTCCAATTTTCCGGGCAACTTTTCCAATTTTTCGTTTCCTAATGCTACGTTCGACCTCTGTTTTGTCGACGTTCCAAATTATTTTGTGCGTAAGCTCCAACTGAGCGCGTCGAACTCGACTGTATCCGTTGTTCCGGAGTCATAATGGATCGCGCTTGAGGCTTGAGAAATTCTTATTCGACTTGGCTCCAAACGCTGTCTACGCTCTTCGTCAGTCTCATTGACTCGACGATCATGTAGTTGGCTTGCATTGCGCGTACGCCGACCGATATTTCGACGCCTCACTGGTGGCATTTTTTCCAAAGAAACACCAAATACATGATCACCACCGATAACACACTGACAATTCAATTTTTAGAACTGTCAAACTGAACGTCACATTTTTGTTTGTCAAACAGATTTTCATACAAACATACCATCCAAATTTTCGACTTTCCCGGTGGATTTTCCAAAATTTTCTTTCATACAAACCTTGTCCTGACAATTACGAACACAAGAAAAAAGAAATCAGCCAAATCGGTCGAGCCGTTCTCAAGTGATGATCTTACATACATGCGGCAATTCATTTTTATTTATATAGATGTAACAAACTAATGCACTCCTTCAGTTTTATAAATTTATTGGCACATTATCTCTATTAAGCAAGTCTGTACAATAAGAGAATGATTATTATTAGGATTTTGAGTTCGCAGTGTATAAACTCACTTTATTTAAAATAGCCATGGGTGACTCTTTATCGAACCGGTTCAAAGATCTGCTTCACTGGTTGAGCTGCAGAGATCTGCATCGCCGTGCATTTGGCTCGCGGTTCGCAACAACAGCGCGCTATGCGCGTAGTTCGCAGATCGTTTTGGAAGTCGACGCATGTGCCGGATGCTACGGCTCGCGGTTCCGCGGGTAGTACGTCTTCTCTTCTGTGCTTCTGTCTCTGTCTGCTCATTTTTTTTATCTCGGCTCGGCTGTTGTACTGCATACCCTATGATGGCGCGTTGATTCATAGATGCAAAACTTGTATTAGTACCTCACCCCAATTCAATTTCCTTTAGTACTTTCAATTTGACTTTACGATAAAATATACCTAAATGGGCCTTGATTGGAGGCCTGTTCGTCTCTAGAAAACCGGTGAAGCTCGCCCCAATCCTATCTCCAACTACCGATAGCTAAAGACAAGTCCCATCGGCCCTCGCGATTATGATGTCCATAAGCTTCGACATTGAGATATACCTAACAGTCTCCACTTACCAAGTAGTCTTTCGGTAACAAAATACGCATAAGCTACGTGTTGTTAAAATCATTGCATTCTTTTATCTACTACAAGTATTCTTAGGTCAAGATTAATACAACTGAATCGCGTATAATGACAACTCTTACTCCATCATAAGGTTCTCAGTCCGAAGACTGGTTGGACGCGTACCTCCATTCTTTTCTATCCTGAGCTAACCTACGCATTTCCCTAAAAGTGGAACATCCTACATCCCTAACTATTTGAGAGCAGTAGTCTAATCTAGGCCTACCCCTACCTCTTTTTATTCCTATCTCTGACTCTAGTATGTCGCGAACTATTCCTTCGTGTCTTAGAAGGTGTCCTACCATCCTATCTCTCCTACTCTTTATTGTTTTCCATACCTTTCGCCTTTCGCCTTTCCCCAACTCTTTCTAATACTTCCCTATTGCTAACCTTATCTATCCACGGTATCTTCATCATGCGTCTGTAACACCACAGTTCAAACGCTTCTACTCTTTTTCTATCCGCTTCTCCTATTGTCCAAGTTTCGCACCCGTATAATGCCGTACTCCATACATACGACTTTAAGAGTCTCTTCCTAGTCTCTATATTAACCGTTCTCGAACATAACAGTTGTTTCTTTTTGTTAAACGCAACTCGTCCCTGCGCCATTCTTTGTTTTATATCTTTAGTGCTCCTACCGTCTTGGGTTATTTTACTTCCTAAGTAGCAGAAATCCGCGACCTCCTCTATCTTCTCATTTCCTATTTGTATTTCAACTTTAGTTCTATTCAACTCTTACTACATCTCTAAAACTATTTTGCGTCATCTAAGAGTTCAGTAATAATAATTACTCGCTTCACAATGCGTAAACTCAAGTTAAAGCAACTCCAAACTCACGAGAAAACGTGCAAGAATATGAACGGACAATAAATTAAACAATACACCGGGAAAACGCTGCACAAATTCATAAATGCTCCATAAAATTGCAAGCAACAATTATAAATTATAAGGAATTAAATAACACTTTACACAGTAATACATTAAATAAAATATAATTTAAGTTGTTAACACAATCACTTCTTACTCTTTGGTAGTCTAGGTACATAATTGAGTTTATTTCTACTATGCGCATTACCAATTATAATAGAACATATAGTCACTTTCTTCAATGTACTTTCGGAAAATTTCATTCCATTGTCAGAAGACGTTTCTACTATTGAAAATAAATATCAGAATTACGGTTGAACTCAGAAATCTTCAAAAACAAATCAAGACACGCTTGCAATCCAGAAAGACGGCAAAAAGTAATTATTAGTGACTTTTACATTACTGTTGACATACATCTTAGGAAACCTAAAACATTTAAACTACCTACCTAAATAATTTACAATAATTTAAAAATATTAGATTGTATTAAAACAATTTGTTCGTTAAGTAAGTTATATTTTTTATGTTTATAAATTTCTATAGATTCCAAAATATTTAATTGATAACCTTTTTTACAACGCTTACAGTAATTTACATAATTTCTTCAAGAATTGGAAATTTGTGGTTACTTTCAAAAAAATGGCTTACAAAATTTGAATCGTTATTTCTCAACCGAAATGATCTAAAATGGTCATTTTATCTTATATGAATAGGTCTACCAGTTTGACCAATATAAATGCTGTTACAATCAGACCACTTTAGTTGGTATATTATATACCTGCCCTACAATTAATTAGTTTTATCCTTTGTATTAAACAAAATACGAGGCGAAATATTGAAAGGTTTAAATGCTATGTGTATACTGTTTTTTGATAAAATACTGGCAATTCCTTCAGAGACATTTCCTGCGCAAGTTATGCGACAAAATTTTTATTTTTTATCTGAAATTTTGGGTGTATGCTGTTATAAGTAATTTTTATTGTTAATATTATTTTATTAATTATTTATACTTTGAATCCATTATTAATTAACAGCAATTTAATATTCTTTTTCTAAGCTAGCTTTAGATAAAGGAACAGTAGGTACTTAACCAGTACCATTGAGTTGTAAGCAGAAATTTTTTGAGAATGAGGATGAAATCAATTCGACGAAAGTGTGATTTCTGTGTACGTAGGTTTCCTAAAATTATCGAAAAGATTTTTTTAGGTTTTCTAAGATGTGTATGTCAACAATAATGTCATTAATAATTACTTTTTTGCAATTTTTCTGAATAGCAAGCGTACTTGGTTTGTTTTTGAAGTTGACTGGGTTCTACTGAAATACTGTTATTTATTTTCTGTAGTAATACAATAAGTGCGGTCTGGAATTGTCGGAAATTTTACGAAAGCTGTTGCGTTGCTTGGTAGACACGAGTGTAAATTTGACAGTTAAAAGATCACGAGCGCTTGCGCGAGTGGTCTTCTATCAAATTTACACGAGTGGCTAGTAAAAGCCAGCTTGAGTAAAATTACCTAAAAATTTCAGACCACGAATTGTATTTGACAAGATTATTTTTTGAATCGAAGCAAGGTAGTTCAAAACGAAATTTTATTTCAATTAATTCGCATACAAAGAAATGTATTGGGAATATTTGACGTTTGGCAGATAATAAAGTAACTAGATTATACGTTATAAATGCACCTACAAATTCGAAACTATGGCAACTTGTCAACAAGCAAAATTATCACTTATAATAGCCCAAGGGTCTTGATAATTCGAAATAACTTGATACATTTTCGAAAGCGGGTTGCTCGGCAACATCCCGACGCCGAAGGCGGAGGTATGTTGCCACAGAGAAACCCGCTTGAGGAAATTTATCGAGTTATTTCGAATTATGAAGACTCGAGGGCTATTCGGTAAGAAAATTTTTTGCCCAAAAAGAACAATTTGTTAAAAAGAAATTAAAATTGAAAAGAACAATCTTGGAAATGACATTTTGTGCAAAAAATTCGACAGCAGTGCAAAATAAAAATTTGTCTGTTGCTACAGTAATCCAGATGACATAAGTGAAAATAGCCCATAAGCACTCTTCAGTTAAATGTTCTCCTGATTGGCTGTCTTTGAAAACGTGACTGTAGATACACAAATTCTATTGGATTATTGTATAGGTAAAAAATTTTCACTTATAATAGCCCAAGGGTCTTGATAATTCGAAATAACTTGATACATTTTCGAAAGCGGGTTGCTCGACAACATCCCGACGCCGAAGGCGGAGGTATGTTGCCACAGAGAAACCCGCTTGAGGAAATGTATCAATTATGAGGATTTGTCAAGACTCGAGGGCTATTCGGTAAGAAAATTTTTTGCCCAAAAAGAACAATTTGTTAAAAAGAAACTAAAATTGAAAAGAACAATCTTGGAAATGACATTTTGTGCAAAAAATTCGACAGCAGTGCAAAATAAACATTTTTCCGTTGGATAGGTAAAAATTTTCGAAAAAGTTACACGCTTCTAGACCCAAATGAAATGTTCCTATTGGTCAAGTACTGACGGCACGCCCACCCTATTAGACCGTCAAACTTAACCTCCCTGCTTCGCTAAGATCTCTTCCGCCACTACCCTACGCTCGTCACCGACGCAGGGGCACTTGATACAGAGCGTGTTTAATAGTCTCGCTAAGCAACCAAAAATGTACCATCAAAATTCATTCCGATTCTCTTCAATGGTATCAATCCCAAATCTTAATTTTAAGTATACCTGGTTATTCAGATTCGATAAATTGTACATCTACGACGAAGGTTAAATTGGAGCAAAGATGCAAAATTACGCCGTAAAGAAATTTGCAGTATCATTTTTCATTTTTTAGGAAATAACCAAATTTTCATACATTTTCTTCTTTTGAACTTTTCAACAGTTCATTTGTGGAAATCTTAAAAGGTTGTCTCTGCTGCAAATTTGTTAAAAGCATTATGTAGGCATTCTTTTTCGAATTATCCTCTGCGGAAAGCATGCGGTGTCAAATAAAATTAATTTTCGTTAACTAAAATCAAAAATCTTTGGGAAAAAGTGATTGATTTGGTCAAATACCCACAGACAGAAATTATTTGCATGCAAGGCTATGTCTACGCCTAATTTTAATTCAATCTATAGTTTTTGAATAATGAGAGATTAAGAAAACGCTTACTCTATTTTAGCATTGCATTTATATTCAACAATTTTCAATTTTCCTGTGCAACCTTAATTAGTGCAGTAAGGATTTGCAAATTTTATGAGAATTATATTAACGGCTTTCCATAAAGCACAAACTTTGACTGGGCAAACCCTAGTCTGAAAACAAAATTTCGAGTGGCAATGACGCTTAGTGCCATCATAAAAGGGGCAAGTACCCAATTAAACATTTTACAACGCATTTAAACTTGCACTTTACGTCTCTATAAGCGAAACCTTCCTTTAGGCTGTTTATGAAGACTGCATTAATGTTTCGTTATCCGCAGCCGCCCAAGATAGAATACATTAGCAGGATATTTAAATTAAAATTTATTAGCCGTGTTTCTGGTTTCCACTGACGATGAAGTCCCTTGGCTATAAAAGTAGGCTGGATGCACTATTAGCTGTACTATTCTGTATCAGTTTCTTTGAATTGCCTCTCGTGCAGATATTAATTCTCGAATGGCAGATGATTAATTTTAACCGGTTTCTGGTGGAGAAGGCTTGAATGTACCCAGTTGCAAAGGTCAAACATCGACTGCTAGTTATGATGACTACATGATATTTTACTGTGTTTATGTACGTTCTAGTTATTTCTCCAGAGAAAGTATTAAAGATCAAAATTTCTGGATCCGTCAACCACTAGTACGTACAAACCAAATGATACGTCGGGATCGTGCCTCAAAATTTTATTGATATTTTGAGTTCCAAATGTCCTGTAACTACCTTATTTAATGTTGTCTTCAAAAAACGGATGTTACGCAATTTGTTTGAGTGCCTAAACCATTTTTAAATTTGGAATTTTTGGCAAGTCAGTCTTCCTAATAGGAATAAAAATTAATCTGTGTTGTTTTGTTATCTGGAATTGTTAATTTTAATTCCCTTAAAACAAGGGCCTTTGTTCCGTTTTATTATCTTGTATTACTATATACATTTTATAAACTTTCCCTTAAGAAAATCTTGTCCAAAGCTTCATTTATTTAATAACATAAACAAAAACAAAATTGATAAGACAAACTAATTATGCTAGGCCGGAAATTTCATTCAAATTTCTTTTATAACTTTCCAGAGAGGGTACGCGATTCCAAAAATAGCATGTTCATTATTAAATATAATGTAAGCATCGTTGACATTATTACGGCGTAAAAAATACCATTTAACGACAGTGATGAATTAATTTGTACGGAATAATCTATTATACAAAGAAATTTACATGTTCATATAGGGCAGCAGCTTTAACCAGAATTCAAGTATTACGTCAGCTAAAAATGAAAACCGGCCAAATTGTTTAGAATGGTGAAATGGCAATTTGCATGTAGGAGGCCACGGGATTCGATATTCAATCACGAGCTATGAATATTCAAAGAACAATCCTGGTAATCTGAATTATAATTATCCTAACTGGATGTATCTGGCTGCCAGGGTGGTTCCACTTTGTTACATTTTGAATGGGAAAATATAATAACTTATTACGTTAGTTATAAAGTACTCGCAATTGATTGTTGTAATTATTGTAACAAATTACAGAAAAGGTATGCGTTTGCCTAGACGATCTGAGTTAACGCTTCGCCAATGAACTAGCAAAATGTCGGCCGCAATATCTGGTAATAAATGATGTTTTCGGTGTATGATACGGCAAGACTCACGCAGCCTTTCGATTTGCGAACTTTCCTTGAGGAGAATTTGAAGAAAGGAACAAGAAGTCTTTCGATTTCAGCAGTTCTTTTCTGTGTTATTAATTATATTATAATTAATATCTAAATGTGCCTACAATTTCAGATTTAAAATCATGCGTTTTCTCCCATCTTGTTTTGGCACTAAGAAAATAGGAGAAACAAATTGTGTTGGAATAGGTGAACTCTTCTTTATAGCGCCGAACCTGATTAAGGTAGAAATGGAAACAGAGATATGTCCTTTCCTTCTTTACTTGACCATCTAGTTTCCCAAGGACGGGAAGATTGAACTGATTTGCTGGTGAAAACCCAGCTGTACCCATACAGCTAATTGAACATTTTTGGGTCAGCAGTTACCTTTGTCCAGGAAGGTGTAAAGTATAGCAATCCACCTGCGTGTTTACTGCATTAGAATCGGCGCTTCCTGACCTCTGATACCGCTGGTTCTTCAGAGATGATCGATTGTTGTATGCTTTCCGAGCTTGAGGTTCCGGTCCACACTCCTGTACTGTCGTCTGAATGAACCGCGAGCGTTTCCCGATTTCGATTGCAAAATAAAATTCTTCTTTTGCGTTTTCTTAACCACCACCTTTAAATCCTTGCTGAATTTGACTATCTATTGGCATCTGATTCAGAACATCCTTGAATTAACTTGAAGGCCATCAAACTGCGCCTTGAAATGGTCTCCTTATAATGAAGATCGAGAAACAACTGAGCTGCATTGGAAACCTATTCAATTTTAAGTAAGACCTCACCACCTCCCTTCTCTTCTTCAAATAAGAGGGCTAGGAGTTTTCCTAATGCTCCAAGGCCCGCCCAGACCTGGTTCTGCAATACAGCGAGATGAGCATATCTCCTAACTGCCGCTTCTGGGACCGAGGCAGCAATTTCCGCATTTAACTTCGGTGCCCCCAGCAAAGTTCAATTAGAAAATGGTGCATATTTTGCGACAAGCTCCTTGGATTCTTCCTCTTTTAGCCCGTTGCTTAATATGTCTCCACACCGAAGAGCAAGGTCCTGTTTAATGGGCTCTGCGAGAGGTGTAGCCGCCTCACGAGCAGTCCAGAGAAGATTCAAAATGAAGTCGCCTACCTAAACCGATATTTTCCTTAGGCGAAAGGCTGGGTCGCGAAGGTGTGCAACTGCTTTCACTATCTGAAAAAGAAGGGGAGCGATGTCTGCCCCCATGCTTACGTGAGTAGTTAGAAAATGAGAGCCTCAGGCCAGGCCATCGAGTTCTCCAGGTGCCATCGAGTTCTTCGGCAGTGACCTTGAAAGAGACCAGAGGCTGCTGAAGGAGTCGTTGCGTCATCCGAAGAAGTGTCTTCAGCAGCGGCATCTGCAGCAGCCTCTGGTGTCTTTCAAGGTCATTGCTGAAGAAGTGTGCATGTCTTCAGCAGCGTCTGGTGTCTTTCAAGGTCATTGCCGAAGAAGTGGGCATGTCTTCAGCAGCGTCTGGTGTCTTTCAAGGTCATTGCCGAAGAAGTGGTCTTCAGCAGCTTCCAGGCGCATGCGCCGGGGCTATTCCTCAGGTCAGTCCACCCAGTTCTTCGGCAATGACCAGAGGCTGCTGAAGAAGGGCCTCTGGTGTCTTCGGGGCCTTTGGTTGTGGCTCAGGCGCCTGCGCCGGGGCTTAAAAAGTGCGCGTGTTGCTCATTGTTGCGCAATGGAAGAATGTTCTGGAAATGCTGATGCAATAGTACGCAGATGTTGCAGAATTAATGTTTTTTCTCGGAAATTCCAACGTTTGTAATTGTTTACACTAAATAAATATTGTTATCAAAGTTTGAGAAAGAAACAATAGATTCGAAGTCGATAAGAGATGTTATGATTTATTGTTTTTATTATGATGAAATATTAATAGCTAAGAACGTTCTAGAAAAACCTTTCAACTTTGCCGACAGGAAATGTATATTTGTTTGGTTGGACTCCCACATTCTGCATGCTAATAAGTACATGTGCACTTAATATGTCGCAAACTCTACAAGATGATCGAGATTATTTTATACCCTGTTGTTTATGAAGCGCCGTTTGGGCCATTCCAGGTCCTAAATAATATTTAATTTATCCGCTTAAATATTACTTTTTGCAACAATAAAAAATGTTTTCGTAGTCAAAAAATATTTCTTTATTAAAAAAAATATTTTTTCTTAAAAATATTATATTTCCAATTCTCAAAATATTTTTATTGTGCACAAAAAACAATTTTTTATAAAAAGATTTTTTTTTAATTCGGAAAACATTTTTATTTTGCACGAAAAAAATTTTTTTTGTAAAAAAAATATTTTTTTTTTAGATAATTATCGACTTCTCAAAATATATTTTCTGCAACCGTAACGTACGCGTAAGAACGGAAAGCGCGATGCTTTCACAACACAGATAACGAGGCGTATTTGCGCCAAGGTGACATTCAAGCTAATGAGACGGAGGTGTGCTCATTCCCAAACTTCATGAATGTATTTTTAATCTCACAGTAGCCAATTTGTTTATCGACAAAATCTAGCTGCTTTAAGAAATATCGTTAATCCACCCATATAATAAAATAAATTGTATTTTCATTTCAATGCACCATTATTTGACTTGGCCATTCATTGATGCAGTGGTTTACTTGATACTGAAACTGTGTGGATGTGGATATAGCCCCGTACGCATATTAACATCCTTTACAGACCTACAGCATAGGAGAATAAATTAAGAAAGCGAGTGCTTAAATACGAGTTAGTTAAGAAGCGTTGCCAACAGTTCGTGGCTCAGTGGGAGATTCGCCGACAACGAAGGTGCGAGTTTGGGGGTTAGCGTTTTGCTGCGGTCGGTTTGTTTTGTTCTAGTGATTCAGCTTTTTTCTTATGAACAAAAATACGATCTCAGGTCCAAAAGGTCAGAAAGGTCATCACCATCAACGCCTGGACATTTTCACTTTTACTGTTGATATGTAAGTCCCACTTATTTACAAGTCGCTCGCCCGTTGCTGTAGGTCTATAAAGGATGTTATTATGCGTCCCGTACGTGGGACCCGAAAATTAAATTTCAAGTCTTCCACTCATGTGTGTTAATCTACCTATGGGATCAGCTGTTTAAGTGCCTCGTTAGATGCAAACGCAACCAGCAACGTCGGTGGTAGGTAGGTATCGCATAGAACTGGTAGTTTGGTATTCTCTGGCGGGGTGGGATCAGCTCCCTAAGAGGTTAGTTTTTCTCTGATGTTTTACGTGGTTTTTTGCAAAAAATGCTTGTAACTGACGGGGCGTCAGCTAAGGGGTCTGTTTAAAATGCGTGTGCCAGGTCTGATGTGTTCTGTCAGCAAAATTCGGCCCGTGCGGGACTTGAAATTTAATTTTCGGGTCCCACGTACGGGACTATATCCACGTCCAAACTCTATATTCTGTGCTGATACTACACAGAGTTCATATAATAAGTGTTCTGATTGGTCAGCTGCATACGTAGCGGCGTGGCGCCAGAACTGAAATACAATGTAAACGCTTACTCACTAATCTAGGAACACATGCAAGGATTATGGTGGGTTTTTCCCCTGGAATATTGCAATAATTTTACCTAATTACCTATGATATTTTGATCGAACGACATTTTCACAACAAAATTAATTTTTAAATTAAAGAACAAAAATATATTCCCACATGGTGCGAACTTTCTACTGTCACTATAAATTTCCCATTTTTAACATGCTATAATAAATTAATACATACTTACTTAAGAGGATTTACAGTGGGTACTAAGAACTAAGTGCCAATTTTAGCACTACAATTTGATGTGATGAATTTGGAATATTTAGGAAACTTATATGCGGGACAAGAAGTGCAAGATATATTAGAAAGCGAAAGCAGTGTAGAGGTGGATAACCTAGGGAGTCCTATAATGAGAGAAGAATTTGAGCTAGCACTAAAAAGTTTAAGGAATAATAAAGCACCAGGTATAGATGGCTTGCAGGCAGAAATCTTAAAGTGCGCAGGTCAAGATCGTTTATTTAAATTAGTTAGTCGCATATACCTGACAGGCGAGATTCCAGAGGATTACAAACGGAACATCATGGTAGCGTTGCCAAAAAGGAAAGGTGCGGATAGGTGCGAAAATTTCAGAACTATCAGTTTAACTTCCCATGCGTCAAAAATTTTAACTAGAATTGTGCAAAGAAGGATGGAGAAAAAGGCGGAAGAAATATTAGGAGAAGATCAGTTCGGATTTAGACGAAATAGAGGAACGCGCGAGGCCATTCTAGCTTTACGGGTAATTATAGAAAAGAGAAAGAGCGTATATATAGGATTTGTAGATTTAGAAAAGGCCTTCGACAACGTAAAATGGGGGAAGATGTTCGAAGTGCTGAGAAAGGTAGGGATGAAATATAGGGACAGAAGAATAATTCATAATCTTTACAAAAAGCAAAAGGCAGTTACAGAATGTGAGCAGGAACGAAGGGAAGTAGATATCCGGAAGAGAGTGAGACAGGGATGTGCATTGTCACCTCTAGTTTTCAACTTATATATCGAAGATGCGATTAATATTGTTAAGGACAGAACAGCCTCAGGGATCAATGTACAGGATCAAACTATTAACATGCTCAGATTTGCGGATGATATAGCAGTGTTAGCATCTAGCAAAGAAGAATTAGGAGCGGCTTTGAATGAAATGGAAGCAGTTTTGACACAGGGCTACGGCATGAAAGTCAATAAAAAGAAAACTAAAATAGAACTATAAAGTTGACATACAAATAGGAAATGAGAAGATAGAGGAGGTCGCGGATTTCTGCTATTTAGGAAGTAAAATAACTCAAGACGGTAGGAGCACTAAAGATATAAAACAAAGAATAGCACAGGGTCGAGTAGCGTTTAACAAAAAGAAACAACTGCTATGTTCGAGAACGGTTAATATGGAGACTAGGAAGAGACTCTTAAAGTCATATGTATGAAGTATGGCATTATACGGGTGCAAAACTTGGACAATAGGAGAAGCAGATCGAAAAAGAGTAGAAGCGTTTGAAATGTTGTGCTACAGACGCTTGATGAAGATACCATGGATAGATAAGGTTAGCAATAGGGAAGTATTAGAAAGAGTTGGGGAAAAGCGAAAGGTATGGAAGACAATAAAAAGTAGGAGAGATAGGATGGTAGGACACCTTCTAAGACGCTAAGGAATAGTTCGCGACATACTAGAGTCAGAGATAGGAATAAAAAGAGGTAGGGGTAGGCCTAGATTAGACTACTGCTCTCAAATAGTTAGGGATGTAGGATGTTCTACTTTTAGGGAAATGCGTAGGTTAGCTCAGGATAGAAAAGAGTGGAGGTACGCATCCAACCATTCTTCGGATTGAGAACCTTATGATGATGATGAATTTGGACAAAATATCTAAAGTTAAAAAATAAGATTAAGAATGATAATTAAAAATAGTATTATGCTTTTTTAACCGTTTGTATAGTTTCTCATTACCATTTTTAGCAGCCTTTAAACTCAGTTCAATTCTATTTTTTAAGCATTAACGAAGGCCTATGATATAATGAAACTAATTTTCTAAAAACAGGATGCCATAATCCTTGCATGTGTTTCTAGATTAGGAAGTAAGCTGTAAGCCTTTACATTGTATTTCAGTTCTGGCGACACGCCGCTACGTATGCAGCTTACCAATCAGAACGCTATAATTTTGTACATTGGCAAAACCTAGTTGGGATATAAATAAACGCGTCAATGAAAATGCCAGATTCATCAATTGCGCATGTGCTGTGATGCCAATTCTGGGTTCTAGTACGTTTCACCGCGTTGCGATTTTGATGTTTACGAGGAGCATTCGTAAGGTGTTAGAAAAAGAAAATTTGCGGGAAATCCACGTTTCGAGGGCGTTTTGGCCAAGAAACTGGCGGGGCGGGAGCGAATACAGGACGTAAGTGCCTCGTCATACGGTAGATTTTCATTCCTAACAAAACAAAAGCACTTGCCATTTGATATTATTTACAACAATTTAACTAGTTTTTGCAATATAATTACAGATGTCTTGCAGTGAAAGCAGTTTATTTTCAATTTGTGTGTCTGGCCTACGTGTAAAAACTTGAAAACAACTATAATAAATTATATTGCAGAGGTTAGGTTAAAACGTCAGAAAGCACGTGGCATTGTTTTGTTTGGAATGACCTCAACAGGAAACACAGAACCAAATAGATTATGTGCCGTGAAACCATCCTTTTTGCAAATTATATGTGTAAAAACGATTTGTTCATAGTTCATAACCTGACAGGTGACAGCGAATGACAGTTTACTTCATTGATGGTAATATACTACACTATTATAGTAGTAGCTAGTAGCATATTACGTGTAAATAAACAAATGTTTGCCCTCCAGCTGGCAATTGTGTGACGTCATTCTGAACTGATCTATTATATTGCATAGGTTAGGTTAGAAAGTCATGTAGCACATGGCTTTGTTTTGTTTGGAATGAAAATCTGACATTTGTGACGAGCAACTTTTGTGATGTATTTATGTTTAAAGTTTTACGGCTCAGAATCTGTATCCCGTGCCCAGTCAGATAGGGAATCACGTTCCAAGAAAACAAGTTACTTCTTGATTTATAACATGTGAGATCACCTTCCTGAACCAAGCTGATCGCGCATACTAGTTACATAACTAAATTACACCGCCCCGCTCGGCTTAATCAAAGCTCGAACATCTATAAACATAACATTTTTCTCCTCCCCTAGTACTTATGCTTTACTTTAGTTATACTTTACTGGTCAGCGTACGGCCTACGGCATCATGTTTTTCTTATTGATTCCGCTTTACACTTTTTTACATAAAAGTCCGTCACGTCAAGCTCAAGCATAGCGTTACCAGTATCATTCAGGCGTTTATAACATTATTCTTTTTAAAAATTTTTCCTTTAAAAAATAACACATATTGCGGTAGAAGAATTAGCTCGAATCTAGCCGAGCGATTCACCCATATGCATACTGGTTACATGCAGAAATTATGCAGTTAAACTATCTCTTCCTCATTGGAGCATGTGCATTACGCCACTATTGGAACAGAAACTAAAAACTTGTAATTTCAAATTTTCTTCTCGCTTATCTGCTAAGAGCTAAGATTAAAACATCTGATCCCTACTGCCATTGATTGAGAAGTCGATCCCAGTATCAGCATAGCTTAGGAAATTCCTTGTTTGGACTATGGCATCAGTTATCAGTATCAAGTAAACCACTCCATCAATGGGTACGTAAGTCAAATAGGTAATAGTGCATTGAAATGAAAATCCAATAATTTTTATTATATGGGTGGATTCTTATAAGCAGCTAGATTTTGCTGATGAACAAATTGGCTACTGTGAGATTAAAAATACATTCATGAAGTTTGGGAATGAGCACCCCTCCGTCTCATTAGCTTGAATGTCACCTTGGCGCAAATACGCCTCGTTATCTGTGTTGTGAAAGCATCGCGCTTTCCGTTCTTACGTGTACGTTACGGTTGCGGAAAATATATTTTGAAAAGTCGATAATTATCTAAAAAAAAAAAAAAAATTTGTTTAAAAAAAAAAATTTTTTTTCGTGCAAAATAAAAATGTTTTCCGAATTAAAAAAAAATATTTTTATAAATTTTTTTTTTTTTGTGCAAAATAAAAATATTTTGAGAATTGGAAATATAATATTTTTAAGGAAAAATATTTTTTTTTAATAAAGAAATATTTTTTGACTACGAAAACATTTTTTATTGTTGCAAAAAGTAATATTTAAGCGGATAAATTAAATATTATTTAGGACTTGGAATGGCCCAAACGGCGCTTCATAGTTGTTTGTATTATTATAATAAAATCATTCTAGAACATAAAAAGTTTGAAGGCCACCGCCAGAAACATAAACACTCGATTGATTGTTGTTTTTGATAACTTCTGCATGTTACCAAAATTTTGCAAGCTCGGCAAAAGCTGGGAGATAAATAGAACGAATATAATTGCGAGAATTATTATTTAGTAATCACTTCAATAGTTCAGTTGGTTCCCACGGAATAGGTGCGGTAAAAGTTAGTTTCCCAATATGGATGTTGTAATTGGCCAAGATGATGTTGGAGATATTTTATTGTACCATTTTATCCTCCAAAATTTACCGGAAAATTTAAAAGTAAGTCCATTTGCAGTAATCATTCTTTTATTGTTCAAGCATTCTGTTTATAAAACTCATTAATTATAATTTCATTATATGTAGTTAAAAAGCTCACGTATCTGTTCCATAATTGTAAACTATTTTATATCTTTAGAACCAACCCAAAATGATTATGTGCGGAATTGTATCGCACATGGCAACGGAAACCGAAAATGTTTTATTTTCTGGACTATTCATGGAGAAAGAAACCAAGATAATTTTGTTGGAATCGTGCAGTGAACTTGTGGTCATTTGGGTCAATATTGTAAATCGTAAGTAAAGTATTTAGATTTTTTAATATGCAGTGATAGTAGATAAAAAGTGTGGATTTTGGACTTCCCAATTTTAGTAGTGGAAAATTGCCGATTTTGTGATTCACAATTTTAGTAGTGGAAAATTAATTGTTTTTATAATGAATGAAGTTATTTCTTTGTTTGTCCGCCCGTTTGTTTGTTTGTTTGTTTGTTTGTCTGTCCGTTTGTTTGTTTGTTTGTTTGTTTGTTTGTTTGTTTGTTTGTTTGTTTGTTTGTTTGTTTGTTTGTTTGTTTGTTTATAATGAATGAAGTTATTTCTTTGTTTGTCCCTCCGTTTGTTTGTTCGTTTGTTTGTCCCTTTGTTTGTTTGTTTGTCCGGTTGTTTGTTTGTTTGTTTGTTTGTTTGTTTGTTTGTTTGTTTGTTTGTTTGTTTGTTTGTTTGTTTGTTTGTTTGTTTGTTTGTTTGTTTGTTTGTTTACTAGTATAATTTCGTAACTATGATTTTTCTCTTGTTGCAGCCAACGATGTATAAGCAGCGTCACGAGTTTGATTACACTATTTTATTATTTTAATGAATAAAATGTATTTTAATATAATATTATCAAATCATATTATGAACAGTATTATATTATTTTAATTGACAAAATGTATTTTAATATAATAAATTATATTATATAATTTACCGTATTCCATGGGAACCAACTGAACTATTGAATTGATTACTAAATAATACTCACCATTATGTTAGAATATTTGTTTGTGTGCTTTTCCAATAAATGTATGCTAGAAGCGTGATTTTTTTGGACATCAATAATTAGTATGATGGACAACTTCCCTCCGTGCCAGAAAAACAAAGATAAATTAATTTATGTAAGTATGTATTGCTTTAATCCATAAAAACATTACAAATAAAATTGTGCATTTAAGGAAGCGTAACGAATTTCACCTTGGACGTTTTAAATCCTTGTCCGGTTACTAATTCGCCTGCGAAAATTAAACCTCTGGGCTCTTTCAATACTTCACAAATATCAGATTCTGTTAAAATCCCGAATCTGGATGGTAGAAAGCATCGACAGTCTTGAAGTTCCACTAAGATGCGATCTCCATGACGTGTTTTCACTCTCCTCATTTTACGAATAGGATAGGGCACATCAATTGTCAGTGCTTTAATATCAACTGTTGGTATGCCGTCCTCACAGAGACTTAATTCGCTTAATGTTTCCATAATGCAATGCGAAAATAAGTAAATGCCACAATCACTACTTAATTTTTACACACTACTGCGACACTGATGCTGTCTTTTGACCATTTGAATTGTAGCCACGTACACCTCAGCTACTTATATAGGCAAAAAATAAGAAATATGTGAACAAATATGTTGTAATATTGCTATGGACCTATTCTGGGAAGTCATGTTTACTTAAGTTCTGCCGAATTAAGCATAATGTTATCAGTTCGAATAATGATTATCGAGCAAGATCAAAGACTTTCTCACCGCTTTGTTCTCGAACATTCCATTAAACAACGTTAAAAAAATAAACTCATGATTGTTTAAAGACCTTGTCAAAATAAAGATGATTATCAATTCGAAAAATTTATGTCATTTGTCGATAAAGATCAAAGACTTCCTCGCCGCTTTGACACTAAATTAATTCTTAGAAGCGATAAAATTCAAGGTTTCTTCTGGAACTTTCGATTAACAAGGAGATAAGGCGTGACAGGCACATAAATTATTTGCACACGGCACTCAATTAATTCTTAGAAGCGATAAAATTCAAGGTTTCTTCTGGAACAATCGATTAACAAGGAGATAAGACGTGACACATACATAAATTATTTGCACGCGGCACTAAAGTAATTCTTAGAATTGATAACACTCAAGGATTCTTCTGGAATGTTCTGCGAAGATAAGAGTCTGTATAAATAGAGTGAGATTGGGTGGCATCCGCCAGTTGTTTTATGACCGTTCTATAGTGATAAAGCAGTGTTGACATTACGTTTTGAGTTTCAACAAAGGACATAATATTTTGTGGTGCGAGTGATTAGGCAGTATTGACGATGGAATCGCAATCTGAAATACAGACACTATCATCAGATATGGTGAAAAAATTATTTGAAGTAAGTTTGTTTTCTTTGTTTCCACATATTTTTGCATGCGCTAATTCGAATAATAATTGACAGGTATGTGCTAATAAAAGGAGTTTGTCTGTGGAACAAATTCATTCTTTTTCGAAGATATGTAAGCGCATGCTCAGGACCCACTATAAATATTTGAAAACTGGTGATAAACTTACTCTCGGTCAGCGCAGACATGTAGAGTGTAACATATCAAATATTAAAGTGTGTTTAAATATAATACAAAACCAGAGGCACTTGGGTTCTGGAATTGCATCAAATTCAAATAAGAAGCG
Organism: Xestobium rufovillosum; assembly: GCA_963966045.1. Lineage (NCBI taxonomy): Eukaryota > Metazoa > Arthropoda > Insecta > Coleoptera > Ptinidae > Xestobium > Xestobium rufovillosum. The sequence continues at coordinate 17,067,994 of OZ014493.1, read as the reverse complement.
TTCTGGTCGAATTATTTGGAGAGACATCGCTTCGGCTTTTACCAGTAGAATAAGGACCGGTTTAATAATCAATAAGCGTCATACTGATCCAGATGCGTTCATTGAAGATTGTTACCATCTCATTAAGACGCGACTAAAGAATATATTAAAGAGAGAGGCTGCAGCAAAGGTCAACTTTAGCCTTTGTTGCACATTTAAACTGTGTGGACAAGGAGAGACTGCGGCTGAAGAGTGCAAATATTTTAATTCCAGCAATACAATAGTTACCGCTTCGTCTTTCTCTGATTCGTCCGAGATGGCAAATTGGTACAAGGAAGTAACGGATAAACTTAAAACCAAGGTACGTAATCAACTTATAATCTTAAGAGACCATATAGTTATTGATGTGTAAACATCTTAGTTCTCGGTAGTAGAACATCCTACAGCGCTAATTATTTGAAAACAGTAGTCTAATCAATGCCTACCCGTACGGAAAACTACGTGATGTGGGGTATCAAATTAAAGGACTCGACGAGGGGGATCGGAATATGGGGGTGGTTTGCTTTTAAGGCTTGACTACAATATAAAATGTTTCTTATTGTTTCATTATAAGCGTACATTTTTTCATGAAACCAATGCGCGACCTCATCTTCACAATTCAAAACGATACGAGCTCACTTGTTTACAAATCAATTCTTGTGTGGGCCGTGTCACTAACATTTTTTATTCATACTATTGCAGCTAGTGGAATTTTCTGCGAAAAACAGTGGCTGGTCCTTCACCCAAGTCATTTCGTTGGCCGTAAATATTAATAAATACAATCCACTGCGTGGTGGAACGTCCAGCTATTTACCACTGCCAGAAGTAATAGCTGCACGAAGGGCCATTGTCAATGTACGTAATACAGGTATGGCTTGTTTTTTCCACGCTGTAGTTTGTGCGATCTATCCCGCAAAGGAACATAGTTATCGAGTGTCAAGTTATCCAAAGTATACGGATGTTTTGGACACCACAGGTATTTCCATTCCGGTGAAATTGACAGACATTTCCAAGTTTGAAAGACAGAATAACATATCTATTAATGTGTTTGGATTAGACAATAAGTGTAACGTAATTGGTCCTTTGTATTATACTGAGGAAAAACGGGAAAGGCATGTGAATTTGTTATACATTACGAATGAGAATAATAGCATAGGGCATTACGCGTGGGTTAAAGATATGTCGCGTCTATGCTCACCTCAGTTTTCACAACACAACGGTCGGATTCACGTGTGCGATCGGTGTTTAGTCACCTTTTATTCCTTGGAAAAGTACGATAGACATATGCCAGATTGCTCGGCAAAAAAATGTCACGTCAAAATTACGCTACCAACGGAGGGGAATAATGACATTTTGCAATTTCAAAATTATTGGTTTAAAGAGCCGGTGCCATTCCTCATCGTCGGTGATTTTGAAGCATTCACCCGCCCAATTTCCGCATGTAAAAATGATCCCGACATTTCGAGTACGCTTGCATATCAGAAACACGAGCCGTATAGCGTTGCCTTTTACCTGATTTGTAACTATGACGATAGCCTGTCAAGGTTTGAGATTTATCGCGGAAAAGATTGCGTCAGCTGGTTTGTTTCGAAACTTCGAGAAATAGCTGCGGTTATAGAGCCAATAGTGACCGGAGACGTGGGTATGGAACCATTGAATGACATCCAGCTGCATGAATTTCAAACGTGCAACATTTGCCACATGTGCGAGAAACCTTTTGGTTTACTGGAAGAGCGAGTGAAAGATCACGATCACATAACGGGGAAGTACCGGGGACCTGCGCATGCGCAATGCAATTTGCTATATCGAACTTGCAGATTCGTACCCGTATTATTTCACAATTTGAGCGGTTACGACGGACATTTAATCATAAAGGAGTTGGCCTACGACACGGAACCAATTGATCTACTGCCCATAACGATGGAAAATTACATTTCGTTTTCGAAAAAGATGGGTGGGGTTAAAATGCGCTTTTTAGACTCGTATCGTTTCATACCATCGTCCTTAGAGAAATTGGCGCAGAATTTGAATCCAAACGAGTACAACGTAACCAGAAGATACTTTTCCAATCCGGAAAATTTACAGTTGATTTGTAGGAAGGGGGTGTTCCCATATGATTACGTGAACTCGTGGGAACGTCTGGAAGAAACCGAACTCCCACCGAAGAATGCTTTTTACAGTAAACTCAACGACAGCGACATTACGGAAGAGGACTATGCACATGCGCAGAAGGTTTGGCGGACATTTGGTTGTCAGACTCTAGCAGACTACTCCGACATCTACCTCAAACTGGACACATTAATTCTGACAGATGTAGTGAATAAATTTCGTTCCGTGTGTTTGGAAACGTATTCGTTGGATCCATTTCACTGTTTCACTTTAGCGGGATACACATTTCAAGCAATGCTCAAGATGACAAAGGTCAAACTCGAACTGCTGACAGACGTGGAAATGATAAATTTTTTCGAACGTTCACTGAGAGGAGGAGTGGTTGTGGCAAACAAGAAATTTTCTAGAGCAAATAACAAATATATGAAAAATTTTGATCCGTCGAAACCGTCTAAATTTCTCTTCTACATAGATGCAAACAATCTGTACGGACACAGTTTGTCACAACCGCTGCCGTACGGAGGGTTTGCGTGGTTGGAGGACAGTGAGATTGCCGTGATCGAGCAGCAGCTATTGGAGGAAAAATACACCTTATTCGAAGGGGATCAAGAGTATGGGTATGCGCTAGAGGTGGATCTGGAATATCCGGAAACAATACATGACCATCACGCGGACTTCCCCTTCTGCTCAGAACATCGCACATCAGACCTATCCAACCAATCGAAACTGATGCTAACCCTTCACGATAAATCTCGATACGTTATCCATTATAGAAATCTACAGCAATGTTTAAATCACGGTTTACTGTTAAAAAAGGTCCACAGAGTTTTGCGATTTAAGCAGTCTAAATGGCTCAAACCGTACATAGATCTGAACACGAAATTACGAACAGAGTCCAAGGATGAATTTGAAAAGGATCAGTACAAATTCATGAATAATGCAGTGTATGGGAAAACAATTGAAAATATTAGGAAACGGCGCGACATCAAATTGGTGACGCGTTGGGATGGTAAATGTGGCGCGACGTCTCTGATAGCAAAACCCAATTTTAAGAACTGCGTGATATTTTCGGAGAACTTGGTGGCCATTGAATTACAAAAGACAGAAATAGTCTTCAATAAGCCAATCTATGTGGGATTTTGCGTGTTGGAGTTGGCAAAAGAACTGATGTACAAATTTCACTACGACTATGTAAAAGAACACAAAAATTTAAATGCCTCGCTTTGTTACACGGATACGGACAGTTTTATTTACGAGTGCTGCACTGACGATTTATACGAAATAATTAGAGCCGATGCGAAGGATCATTTTGACACTTCCGGCTATCCCCCAGGGAATCCCTACAATATTCCGCCGGTAAACAAAAAAGTCATTGGCAAGTTCAAGCATGAATTGGATGGTAAAATTATTATAGAGTTGGTAGCACTAAAACCGAAAATGTACTCTATTCTGTGCGAGGACGACGCTATTGAAATTAAAAAATCCAAGGGAATCGGCCGTTCAGCAGTCAAGGAGTTGACGCATAACAACTATAAACGAGTATTATTTGGCAATTTGAAACTTCAGGCCACCTTTAATTCGATTCGATCGAAAAATCACGAGCTCTATTCGTACGAGATTAGCAAGAAAAGTTTGTGTGCCGAAGATGACAAACGCCACACGCTCGATGATGGTGTAAACACACTACCTCTCGGGCACTATAGTATTATGGACCAGAATAGTTTGTAAATAAACGAATGTATTTGATAAATTATCTATATTTTCAATAAAAATGTTCTATGTAAACAACTCCTGTTTTATTTATTACAAGTCACCCTTATCTATCCACGAATTGTGTGAGTCATCAAATCCGAGCCACTTCACAAACATGCGATCGCCCCTCCTTCGCAATACCTTCTCCACCAGGTATGTGTTGGGGTAATTGGTCTTCAGCAGCTCTTGTTCGTAGAAACATCCCCGAATCGGTTGCCCTTGGTAATCTTCAAGATGGTACGTGGTTGGGTTCGTATGCTTCACCTTGACGATGGTGAACACCTCGGTGGTGTAGTTTGGAGTGTACCCCTTGCTGAAGACGTGCTTATACTTTGAAATGCGCACCTTGTCCCACAGCTTAAACTTTGTCTGCACCCTGACCGCTGCCGCCGCTCCAAAATTGAGTTTCGTATCCTTTGTGACATCAGCGGGGCGCATTCCCGTCACAGAATGCACTGTTTTGTTGTACTCGCCGACCAGTTGAGGCAGAATGTGGAGCCATCTGTGGTTGCCCTGTAAACTGAACAGTCTCCACATCTTCTCCTTGATGGTTCTGTTCCAGCGTTCCACGCAACTCGCCTTCTTCTCCGTGAACGTGGAGTAATGATTGATGCCGTGCTCGGTCATCAGAGCCTTGAAGCGTGCGTTAAAGAACTCCTTGCCGTCGTCGGTCTGCAAATTCTTCGGTGATCGTTGTCGTTGCAGCAGAGGGGCGAACGCTTGCACCACATCCGATGCCGTCTTCGTCTTTAGGGGCACCGCCCACCCGTACTTGGAGTACGTGTCCAACACCATGAGAATGTACTTGTAGTTGCGATTCACCTTCGCGTACGGGATCATCTCCACCAGATCCGCTTGCCAGAGGTCGTCGAAACCGCGGATTATCACCTTGCGTCTCGGGAAGTTTCGTCGTGCGGGTTTGTGTAACTCGTCAATCAGCCCCTTCTTCTCATTCATTCCCCCACCAAATATTTGTCGTTTTGCAATTGCGCCAAACCTAATTCTAGCGCGTGCAGTCTATCACTGTGTTCGCGAAACAGCAACGCTACACTATCTCTGACCTTTTCCAGGTCTTGCTCGACTATTTCTAGTTTCCGGCCGAGAGGGGCCACCGCTCCTGTACGCACCGCGTGATCAATTGACAGTCCCAGTGCTGCAAATAAACTGTCCACGTAAGCTTTATTGGTAGCGTCGGGGTCTTCCATTGCGTTAGCAACATTGGTCAGACGCTTGTTGTCTATGTTATAGTCCCCGGACTGGGTCAGCAGGAAACCAACTCCAGGCGGTCCGCGCAGAACAAACGCCTGCGAAGATGCTTTCTTGGATCGTCCAACCAGCTGTCGTCCGAACTTGTCCACGGACATGATTGAGTCTCGCGCTGCTGCTGCTCCCCTTCTTATACTATAACCCCCTCCTCCATAAGCTCTTCCACAATAGACGCAATCTCGTTGTCGTGTGAGGTGTTGCCGGCCGCTCTGGAGGCATGCAGCAAGTACAAACGTTGAACCAGTTCATTTATGTCATTCCAATACACGTACTCGCTGTTTTTATCGGTGACGCGCATCAACAGTCCACCACCACCACCCTCCTTTGTAAATCGTTTGATGATGCTCTTGTACTTGGTGCTGTTGGTGCCCCGAGTACGAGCTTGATCCCTGTATCCCACCTTGTGAGCATTCGTGGTCAGTATTATGTTCTTGTACGCGTTCAAATCACGCTTGGTGTAATTGTGCGGGTCTTTGTAGAAGAGCAGCTCGTAGAGACCGCTGGTGCCCGGATACCGTTTGTCCTGCACGTAGACATCGTCGTCGACAAACTGAATGGCTGAGTTTCCAATCATGAACGAGTCGTCGACATCGCCGGCTTGTCTTCTGACTCCGTACACGGTGTCCAAATCTCTGCGATTCTCATTGCGCAGCAGTCTCTCGATGTGTGAACTGACCTTGGGACCGGGCGTAGTAGGTGTAGGCGGCGGAGTTTTGTCATCGAAAGATGGCGCTGCTGCCGCTTCACCGTCCAGATCGATGAGGTCGTTGGCGAAACTAGGGGGCTGCGTCAGGGCGGGCGCTAGCGTTGAGGGTTCCTTGAGAGAGTCCAGTTTGCGGGTCATTTCTTGCAGCGGTTCGGTGAGTGGTTGGAAGCGTCGTCTCAGGCGCTCCTCGGCACTCGTTTGGATCGACTTGAGCGAGCGGTACTTGCGTCGAATGGCGTCAGCTGATTTGATAATCTCTTTGCTAAGCATCCGATCCTTTTTTCTCTTCCTATTCTTGCTTGTGTCAGCAGCCATGATGTTTGCGAATACAGCTGTCTGTGTCAACAGCTTCCCTTTTATATGATCAGGTACTGATCGAAGCCCCTCCTGTACCGCCCTTGATTCATATCGCTGTCCTTGTCTATCACCAGGAATCCGTACTTGGATGTCCAACATGCGGCGCAAGCTGAACGAAACACCGACCAGTCCATGTCGGTGTTCACGTGATCGTTGTACACGTGACGTAGGTTCAAGTCGTCCTGCTTGAAGAGAACAAGAAAGTTGACGTTGTCGCGTATCAGGTGTTTGGGGATGTGCGTGTACGTCTGACAGAGGTAGAAGCAGTCTGTGGACTTGTGTCTTCCCATGGCGAAATAGTCGCGCATAACGTTCTGCTTGTCGCAGGCCACGTCGTCAAAGATGAACACGGAATTGGGCAGGGCGTTCTCGGGTGGCACGATGTCCGCGCAATCTCCGTAGGCAAAGTAGCTGACACCCGGCACCGCCCGCAGAATCTCCCCCAGCAGTTGGTACTTTGGTTGGTACAGGGACTTGGAGTAGACGTAGACGTTCTCGAAACGCAACCCGTTCGGTGCGCACAGCAGCGACAAAATCAAATTCGTTTTGCCACAGTTCGAGGGACCGCAGATGATGGATCTCACGGTGTCGGGGAAGAGGAGTCCGTGTTTGAGTCTCTTGTTGGCGGGTGGCTCGAAGCCTGCGCCGCAAACATTCATGACCGGTAAACTCTCCGATTGTTTCACGAACTTCATCGTCGTCGAACTAGTATATATAGACGCGTCGAAACCTTTTATACTCCAGTCAGTATGTCTCCGACAGTCAAACCACTTCGACGACGACGACAACCACGCAAGGGGAAAGGACTCTTAAACGATTTGATTGGAAAACTGCCGGTGGAATTGCACCTGCCCGGCTACAACTTCTGTGGTCCAGGTACAAAACTTAAGGAGCGATTGGCAAGAGGTGATCGGGGCATAAATCCCACGGACGAAGCGTGCAGATCCCACGACATTGCCTACTCGCAATCGAAGGAGCTCGCGAAACGACACGAAGCTGACCGAAGACTGGCGGACAGTGCGTGGCACAGGGTTTTGGCAAAGGACGCATCTCTGGGTGAACGTGCAGCTGCTTGGGCCATAACTAACGCAATGAAAGCTAAAGTCAAGTTGGGTATGGGTGTCGGCACCAAGAAGAAGAAGAAGACGGTCAAAGATCGTATTTCGCTCGGCAGAGTGACGAGAGAGGCGCGAGCTGCAGTGAAGAACACCAAGGATACGGTTATGGCGGTGAACAGAGCCCTGGCAGCGGCTAAGCAAGTAATTCGACGCAAAGAGAGGAAACCGTTGCCGCGCGTCATCCCGGTGCCGAAGACTGGTGGAATATTACCCCTGATACCAATTTTTGCGGGTCTATCGGCTCTCGGTGCGCTAGCTGGAGGGGCGGCAGGTGTAGCTAAGGCAGTGAACGATGCTTCACAGGCCCGAAAAGAGCTAGGCGAACATCAACGCCACAATCAGACCATGGAGGCCATTGCTATGGGTAAACCGGGAAGCGGACTCTACCTGAAACCATACCGCAAAGGCTTGGGTCTGTACTTGGCGCCGGCAACAAACCGCTACTGAGGCTACCGAGAAGACCACTCACCGACATCGATCTAAACAAGTACGCTTCAATCGATCTGAAAATTCCCCACTTCCGGGGAGTGTTCATGCGCAACGGCTTGCCCGCGGGGAAACCCAAACGCAACGAGTCAGCTATCGTCAATTTGGATGACGCAAGCGGTCCTGGCACCCACTGGGTAGCGTACATAAAGCGAGGGTCGCGCGTCCTCTACTTTGACAGTTTTGGCAACCTGCGACCGCCCGCAGAGCTCGTTAAATACCTCGGCAGCCGCACCACCACCATACAGTACAATCACGACTGGGAGCAGAGCTTCAACTCACCCATCTGTGGACACCTGTGCTTAAAGTTTTTGTACAACAACGGCGGATCATGACCACCACCAAGTCTCTGACGGTGTCGTTGACGGGAAACAGTTCGGTCTTGAGCAGCAATTTTTTCCCACCTATCGAATTGGAGGACGGCAACTACGTGCTGGGGCTTGTACTGTTCCAAACCTTCAACTCGGTGCCGAACGTGGACGAATCAAACAATAAGTTCTATTATGGTAGCGGTGACGCGGAACTCGCCATACCCACTGGTTCATATGAGATCGAAGACCTGAACGAGTACCTGCGCAACAATTTACCCTCGGGTGATACCAGCTTTATTCTGCGCGCCAACAACAGCACCCTGAAGTGCGAAATTAAATTCGGGAAACAGATAAACTTTGACAGAGACAACTGTTTGGCTTCTCTGCTTGGATTCAATAGACGCATACTTGCACCGAATAGATGGCACGAGTCGGACTTGCCGGTCAGCATACTGAAAGTGGACGTGATACGCGTAGAGTGCAACATCACCACCGGATCGTACGTAAATGGTAACTTAGTCCACACCGTACACGAATTTTTCCCCCTCGTGCCGCCCGGTTACAAGATTGTTGAGGTGCCCAGCAACGTAATATACCTGCCCATCACTCTCAACAGTATAGACAACGTGACGGTGCGCATTGTCGATCAAAACGGCACACTGGTGAATTTTCGCGGTGAAGAGATAATTGTCCGGTTGCACATAAAGAGACTATAAATAGCAAGGGAGGACACTCGCTTGGACGCATTATAGCGAGCATTATGGGCATAGCCTTTCGAAACAGGTATATAAGCGGGTACGTTGTTGGAACGGGCATCACTTGTGATTCAGAGCAGCAGCAGCAGACAAGCAACAGTCCAGCTGTACACCACGCGAACAAAGCTCATCGACAAATCCGCCAGCTTAGCACTGATAGCAAAGCAATATTGACGTCCCTGGGATATCGACTGAAACAAAGGAGGAAGAGGACTTGAGTACCAAGAAGAGTTTATTGTGGGCTTGGTTGAGGGGTATATTTACTTCTCACTGTCTTACGTCATCGGTCTGTCACGTGAACTTTATTGAAGATGACAAACATAAACGTGGATACTTTTCGTGTTCTGGACGGTGCTGTTTTGGACGAGTCCGCACGGCGCGTAGAGGTGCACGTGCATCAACCGTACGTGTCGACGACATTCAACGCCAACGATGAAATACGCATACCAGTGCAGCAACAGGACGCATACATACTGCCGCACCTCAGTTGCATCTACATGGAAGGTAGATTCGTGACGGGTGAGGGTGAGGGGGCCGCTGCCGCTCTCACAAACAACGCTTTCACTTTCCTGCTGGACGACGTCCGCTACGAAATCAACGGAGTGGAGGTGGATCGAACGAAGAACGTGGGCATCACGAGCACATTAAAGGGTATAGCTTCTCTGAATGAGGGTGAGGCGCGTGCGCTGGAGAATGCCGGCTGGACGACGACCGGTGATGCGCCGACCCATGTGCTTGACGCGAACGGGAACTTTAACGTGTGCATCCCGGGAAGAATCCTACTCGGATTCCTAGAAGACTACCACAAGGTGCTGTTGAATGTGCGTCACGAGCTCATTCTGAATCGCTCGAAGAGCGATAGGAACGCCTTCGTGGGTAACGCAGCAAACACCAGGATCGAGTTGAGCAAGGTGCATTGGAGGGTACCGTATGTCTACCCCTCCGATCTGGAACGTCTAAATCTCCTCAAGATCGTCGAAGAGGAGAGAACGCTTCAACTGTGCTTTCGCAGCTGGGAACTTTACGAGTATCCGCTGTTGCCGCAAGCGACGAAACAGACGTGGGCAATCAAGACCGCAACGCACTTGGAGAAACCGCGCTACGTCATTGTGGCCTTCCAGACGAATCGCAAGGGCAATGCGATCACGGACTCGAGCCAGTTTGACCACTGCAATCTGACAAACATCAAACTACATCTGAACTCTGAGTCGTTCCCCTACGAGAATCTCAATTTGGATTTCGCCACCGGGAAATACGCCTTACTGTATGAGATGTATGAGAACTTTCAGTGCTCGTACTATGGAAAAGTTGGCGAGCCGCTATACGGCAGGGGACAGTTCAAGAATCGAGCCCCACTCGCAGTCATTGACGCATCAAAGCAGTCGGAAAGCATCAAGTCCGGTCCTGTGGACATTCGTCTGGAATTTGAGTCGAGCGAAAATTTCCCCGCCAACACAACCGCCTACTGTCTCATCCTGCATGACCGCATCGTCGAGTATACCCCCTCCACCGGCTCTGTCAAACGCCTGGTATAAAAGTCGCACAAGCACACCGAGCGCTCCAGTCTCGCGTTGGGTTTGTTCGCATGTCAACCATGGAGTACGTCGCGGACGTTCAGGGTTTCATGACTGCAGTCGGTGAATTCATATTCAAAGAAGTTTCACTCATTGCGCTGAATCATCGAGGCGGCGGCGGCGGCAGCAACTACCACTGGGTATTCAAGCCACCATTCGACCTGAACCAGTTGAGGGAGTGTGACAGACGTCAAGCTCATTGGTTGACACGTTTCTACCACGGCTTGAGCTGGAATTGTGGCACGGAGAACTACGACGACATCCGATCGAAGTTAAAGTCATCGGTGGCCGATTGTGATAGGATCTACGTGAAGGGTAAAGATAAAGTGTCTTGGTTGAAAAACGTGCTTCCCGACAACGTCGAGTGTTTCGACTTGGATTCGCTCAACTGCTGCCCCTCGCTAAAGAAACTTCGAGAAGAAAATTCCCGTGTTATTGAACCTTGCATTCAGCATTACGCAAACAGCAGCGCCATCTGTTCCGAAGTTAACGCTCAACTGCTGCGGAACTGGATCCTGAAATACCTGGAACCGCCAGAATTACAAGAACATCAACCACAAGAGCAAACTTTAACACTACGAAAACGTGTGGGGAAAGCCATTGGCAAGTTCTTTAACAATGGTGAGCATTTACTGCTAATGGATCCCACACACATAGCCGAACTGCCCAAGGAATTCCTAGAATATTACGTACATCCGTCAGACTTACGCAGATGTGTCGAACTGGGTATGTTAACCGAAGAGCAGAAGAAAAATATAAGTTCTCATGCATACACTTACTGCTACCATCACTGGGGATTCGAGTCAACAACATATGATTGCGACACTATTGATGGTCCTCCACCACTACAGAAAGACTGCCAGTTTTGTAAAACAGGAAAAGATTAAACCTTTTAATATATTCTCATTATTTGTTTATAGGTTAAATATGTTTAGCGTTATAGTAAATGCATGCTTACTATTTATACAAATTGTAGTTATTGTTTTAATTATTATATTGGCGTAAAAATATAAATTCAACAGTTTTTTATTTTCCTTCAAAACTTAGAACGTATTCTGGTAAACACGTAGAAGGAGAAAAAACATTAATTCTGCAACATCTGCGTACTATTGCATCAGCATTTCCAGAACATTCTTCCATTGCGCAACAATGAGCAACACGCGCACTTTTTAAGCCCCGGCGCAGGCGCCTGAGCCACAACCAAAGGCCCCGAAGACACCAGAGGCCCTTCTTCAGCAGCCTCTGGTCATTGCCGAAGAACTGGGTGGACTGACCTGAGGAATAGCCCCGGCGCATGCGCCTGGCCGCTGCTGAAGACCACTTCTTCGGCAATGACCTTGAAAGACACCAGACGCTGCTGAAGACATGCCCACTTCTTCGGCAATGACCTTGAAAGACACCAGACGCTGCTGAAGACATGCACACTTCTTCAGCAATGACCTTGAAAGACACCAGAGGCTGCTGCAGATGCCGCTGCTGAAGACACTTCTTCGGATGACGCAACGACTCCTTCAGCAGCCTCTGGTCTCTTTCAAGGTCACTGCCGAAGAACTCGATGGCACCTGGAGAACTCGATGGCCTGGCCTGAGGCTCTCATTTTCTAACTACTTACGTGACCGCATATGCGTTCTTCCTCGTCTCTCAGAAAGCACTCGTATCTTCTCTTTCAAACGTCGAAGTTTTCGTTATTCGGAGAAACTTCGACGACGTTTTTGATTCGGCATGGGCGATGAAAATGTTCAAAAAAACTCTTAAAACTTTCACTCACAACAAAACAACTGTTGGGTCTAACACAAAAACGAGTAATAACGCTTGGCACAAGGAACTACAGAGGGTTCACGATGGACAGTGGCTTTAAAGTTTGTGAGGTCTGATGTAAATCCGGGGTACTACCATTATTTATGATCTTCGAATTCGAGGCGCGAATATAATTAAACCAACTAATCTAGTTGCGCACATTTTAACTGTGCGATGGGAGATAATTTCTTTGGGTTGGTTCGTCCGAAGTTGGATATCTTTGTTTAGTAAATTGCCTCTTTGCAACTTTTATCAGTCTTTGATCGCCTCCGGTGTTAAAACGGTTTAAACTAAAAACTTCTTCACCTAACTCATTTATTAATTATTATAGCCAGGAATATTCACTATTAAATATTTCAGGTGTCTCTCTCAACCAGTTACCATTTGCCGTGACTTACACTTCTTAGATTATCTCCGAGATCCTTGACAGATAAGGCACATTGAGCTTGCTTCCGACAAAGAAAATTAAAAATAGAATTTTAAATTGCCTCGCGCAATAATAACATCTTATAATATTACGTGTGAATTTTTGAAGTCAAGTGCTTTTTACGTTGCGATGTGGATACTCCTTGCAACGTAATTTATCATAAGGTTTCTTATAAAGTCACAATATCGCGTCAAGAGCCGTGCAATACGAAACTTAACGCTAGCTGCTACACACCTTCTAACGACACCATTGCAAAAGGATGATTTATGCTCTTGTAATCTATTTGCTAGCAGTTTCTTGTGAGCATTTGCAACAAATTATACCCAACGACTGGATCGCACAGGTAGTCTGATTTGAATATAATTAAAGGTATTGCGATAAACGTAGAAACAGTTAGATGCAAGAAATAAATGTTGCAGTTACTGCAAAAATTCGAAGATAATGATATAGAAGTACAAATGAAGCTATTAGGAAGAACTATACTTGACTTGAAAGAAAAATGCTACGGGTAATTAGATTAAATAGGAACAAGAAGACTTCTTGAGAGGCATTAGTAAATATAAAATTGTCTATTACAACCACCAAACAATCAAAGTACCTAACTACTAAGAAAACAATTTTATAAAATGTGGGACAAAATCAACTTGTAACTCTATGCATTGAAAGTTGTACAAGGTGCAATCGGTAGGTACTTTTAAGCATCAACCAGATGTCTAAGTTGCGCGGTTGTTTTTAATTTAGGTTTTCACTTTTCACTTTTGAATTCTGACGAGCAGCGGAGGGCTACAATTGCACGGAGGGCCAAAAATATATTTCGCCCGTGGTATGTACAATATTTTTGCACAATCTGATTTCTTCTTATTTCTTTATTATCTTTTAAACTTATGAAAATCCCAAATTATGTTACTTAAAAGATCAAGACCATTCGGAACACGTTGCTATGACTATGAATATTGAATGTAAACAAAATAAAATAATTTTATAATAAAAACTAGCGGCCCGGCAGACGTTGTCCTGCCTAAAATTACTTTTCGTATTGAACTTTTGATTCATTAACCAAATCGTTTATTCAATGTGAAACATTTTTCTGATTACGTTTATGTTCAACCAAATATGTCGTTCCTATCGTCAGTTATGATCGCGAGCGCATACAAAAAATTATGATTTTAACAGTTTGTCCGAATTTCCCGATTTACGCCTATCCATATCATACAAAAATCCAATAGAAAAAAGCACTTTCAGTTTTTCCGAATTTTCCAATTTTCCGGGCAACTTTTCCAATTTTTCGTTGCTTAAAAACCTTATTTTTGAAAAGAATTAGCCAAATCGGTTCAACCGTTAAGCACTTTCAGTTTTTCCCGAATTTTCACATTTTCCGGTGGATTCTCCAAAAATTTTCTTTCATACAAACCTTGTCCTGACAATTACGATCACAACAAAAAAAATCAGCCAAATCGGTTCAGCCGTTTAAGCACTTTTAGTTTTTCCCGAATTTTCAAATTTTCCGTTCGATTTTCCAAAATTATGATTTTTAGAGTTTGTTCGAATTTCCCGACTTACGCATATCCATATCATACAAAAATCCCATAGAAAAAAGCACTTTCAGTTTTTCCCGAATTTTCCAATTTTCCGGGCAACTTTTCCAATTTCTCGTTCCCTAATGCCACGTTCGGCCTCTGTTTTGTCGACGGTCCAAATTATTTTGTGCGTAAGCTCCAACTGAGCGCGTCGAACTCGACTGTATCCGTTGTTCCGGAGTTACATATAATGGATCGCGCTTGAGGCTTGAGAAATTCTTATTCGACTTGGCTCCAAACGCTGTCTACGCTCTTCGTCAGTCTCATTAACTCGACGATCATGTAGTTGGCTTGAATTGCGCGTACGCCGACCGATAGTTTGACTCCTCACTGGTGGCATTTTTTCCAAAGAAACACCAAATACATGATCACCACCGATAACACACTGACAATTCAATTTTTAGAACTGTCAAACTGAACGTCACATTCTTGTTTGTCAAACAGATTTTCATACAAACATACCATCCAAATTTTCGACTTTCCCGGTGGATTTTCCAAAATTTTCTTTCATACAAACCTTGTTCTGACAATTACAAACACAGCAAAAAAGAAATCAGCCAAATCGGTCGAGCCGTTCTCAAGTGATGAGCTTACATACATGTGGCAATTGATTTTTATTTATATAGACTACCGGGCCGGGCAGACGTTGTCCTGCCTAAAATTACTTTTTGTATTGAACTTTTTATTCATTAACCAAATCTTTTATTCAATGTGAAACATTTTTCTGATTACGTTTATGTTCAACCAAATTTGTTATGTCGTTCCTATCGTCAGTTAATATGATCGCGAGTGCATACAAAAAATTATGATTTTGACAGTTTGTCCGAATTTCCCGACTTACGCCTATCCATATCATACAAAAATCCAACAGAAAAAAACACTTTCAGTTTTTCCGAATTTTCCAATTTTCCGGGCAACTTTCCAATTTTTCGTTCCCTAAAAACCTTATTTTTGAAAAGAATTAGCCAAATCGGTCCAACTGTTAAGCACTTTCAGTTTTTCCAGAATTTTCACATTTTCCGGTGGATTCTCCAAAAATTTTCTTTCATACAAACCTTGTCCTGACAATTACGATCACAACAAAAAAAATCAGCCAAATCGGTCCAGCCCGGTCCAGCCGTTAAGCACTTCTAGTTTTTCCCGAATTTTCAAATTTTCCGGTGGATTTTCCAAAATTATGATTTTTACAGTTTGTCCTAATTTTCCGACTTACGCATATCCATATCATACAAAAATCCCATAGAAAAAAGCACTTTCAGTTTTTCCCGAATTTTCCAATTTTCCGGTCAACTTTTCCAATTTTTCGTTCCCTAATGCCACGTTCGGCCTCTGTTTTGTCGACGTTCCAAATTATTTTGTGCGTAAGCTCCAACTGAGCGCGTCGAACTCGACTGTATCAGTTGTTCTGGAGTCATAAAGTTGACCGCACACGATCAATATTATTGACAATAATATTAACAATATCGTTATTTGACCAATCAAAACACGGTATTATTGGTCAAATCACGATATTGTCAATATTATTGTCAATAATATTGATCGTGTGCGGTCAGCTTATTCGACTTGGCTCAAACGCTGTCTACGCTCTTCGTCAGTCTCAGACTCGACGATCATGTAATTTGCTTGCATTGCATGTACGCCGACAGACATTTCGACGCCTCACTGGTGGCATTTTTTCCAAAGAAACACCAAATACATGATCACCACCGATAACGCACTGACATACTGACAATTCAATTTTTAGAACTGTCAAACTGAACGTCACATTTTTGTTTGTCAATCAGATTTTCATACAAACATACCATTGCATACCATCCAAATTTTCGACTTTCCCGTTGGATTTTCCAAAATTTTCTTTCATACAAACCTTGTCCTGACAATTACGAACACAACAAAAAAGAAATCAGCCGAATCGGTCGAGTTGTTCTCAAGTGATGATCTTACATACATGCGGCAATTGATTTTTATTTATATAGATAAGCGAAATTAAGATTGCTGCTAATATTACTGCTCAAAGTTTATTTCGCAGAAGTCCAGAGTCTTGTACGAAAAGACTTACAAATAATTCTTAAAATGGTGAGAACTAAAGAAAGTTACAAATTAACAGAAAGCGTACTTTTGGCTTACGTCGTTGAAAGATCAAAGACTTATAAGCCTTCCAGTCTTCGGTCGCATTATTCGATGATAAGGACAAATCTGGCTATTAACAAGAATATTGAAGTCAACAAATTTCCAAACTTGGTTGCGTCCTTAAAAAGAAGTTCCGATGGTTTTAAACCCAAAAAGGTCTCAAATTTTTCAGAGAAGAAATAGTCAAGTTTATTAGAGAAGTACCCGATGAAACATAATACATTACCTATTATGTAATGATCAAAATAACAATTTATTTGAATGTAATTAAATTTGCGTTGTCCAATCACTTGCTTCCTTTCAATAGGTAGTTTCAATTCTGATAGACTAGCAGGAGCATGCCACAGAGAAGAATTGTGATTGCTGCTGGTTAATAACATAGAAGTTATAAGATCTGCTTTAATAATAAAAATAATAAAATCAAAAACAAAGATTGAACCAAAATTTTTACCCTAGTGAATGATGAAGCAAATTCTGTTAATTTTCTACAAATCTTTAGAAAATATGCCAGTTTGCGTCCCGCCCATGCCAGCAAACCACGCTTCTTCTTAACTTATAGAAATGGAATGTGTACAGCACAAGTACTTAGCAAAAATTCATTTGGAACATTTTCTGCAAAATTTACAAGTTTCCTGAAACTTCGAGAAGCTAAAACTGATACAGGTCACTGTTTTAGGCGAACGTCAGCAAAATTTCTTGCAGGTAAAGGTGGCGACATTCTTACTCTCAAGCGTCATGGAGGCTGGAAGTCTTCATCTGTTGTGGAAAGTTATATTGAATATTCAGTGGAAAATAAAATTGAAATTAACAAAAAATAATAATTGGTGAGTGTTCAAAGCAGATTCATAGTGCATGAAACGTGATTTCCAGTGATGGAATTAAAATTGAAAATTGCATAAATAGTAATATTAATTGAACTATTAATAAAATGTCATAATAAAATTCCACCTCGAGTGTGCCAAACGAAAATGGCCAATAGAGGAAGCAATTCTAAGCAAAAAAGTCCATATGAACATATGTCAGATTCTTTAACATAACTGAGATAAATGAGTTTAAAAGTTTTCTAAAGGTTGATGATTTAACAAATTTAATAATGTAGTTAACAAATAATGAACAGAACTGATTAGAACAAAACAAGGGCTGATGTTCCTTACAGAAATTTCAAAGACTAAAACATAAAAACAAATTAGAGTAAGTGTTCAAAATGTCCTCCGTGTACGCGAACACAAGAATTGCACCGACGCGACGGATAAAATATTTGTATACTCTTGGGAATATCTCTTCATGGTTTTCCCAAATTTCCTGGGCAGCATTCAATATTCTTTCCTGCAGTTGCTGTCTGATGTTTATTGGAACACTATAAAATTTTTGTTTCATGCGTCCCCAGAATTAATAATCCATATAGGGTTAATACCTGGTGATCGTGGTGGCCAAGGAACAGAACCTCCACGTCCAATCCATCTATTGGGAAACTGGTTTTTCAGCCAATCTCTTACATTTCTCCCAAAGTGGGAGGGCATCGTGTTGGAACCACATTCTTAAACTTTGCCCAAGTGGTAAATCCTCCAAAATTTCTTCAAAAACGTTTTGTAGAAAACTGAAGTAGTTATTGGCATTGACAAAAACAATTGGCAATACATTGTTGTTAAATATCCCCGCCCAAACATTAACGCTGAAACGTTGCTGGAAGTTTCTTATTCTGGTTTTCCGCGGATTATCGAGATACCATGCATGCAAGTTGTGGGTCGTATTTATACCATATCTTGTAAAAGTGGCTTCATCCGACCACAAAATAGGAGAAACATTGTCCGCAGCTGTTTGTCCGAGACTCCAGTTGCAAAATTGCACTCTTCGTTCATTGTCTCCGACGTGAAGTGCCTGCACATATTGGTAATGATACGGATGCATCTCTTCACGTCTAAGGGTTCACCAAATGGTAGATTTTCATCAATTTAGTTGAACTGCAATTCGTCAAACACTTATATTAGGATTGTCCAATACAGAATCTATTATGTTTTCTTGAATATTTACATCGGTAATTGGAACTCGTTCATTATCTTTTGGTTGAGAATTGCCTGTGTCTCTTAAACGCTGGAAAGTCCCACTGAAGACGCTTCTAGTTAGTTGAATTCCATTTGGAAATCGTCTTCGATACTTCCGACAAGCACCTCTAGTGTTTCCGTAGCATAAACCATACACGTACACAATATCTGCGTATTCTGACTTACTAAAACGCACCATTATTAAAAACTGTCAAATTAATCTGATCCCTAAGTTCACTTTTAATTTCATGGGAAGCTAATATTTCTGGGTAAAAATTTGTTAAATATGTAATTATCAACCTTTAGAAAACTTTTAAACTCATTTATCTCAGTTATGTTAAAGAATCGGACATATGTTCATATGAACTTTTTTGCTTAAAATTGCTTCCTCTATTCGCCATTTCCGTTTGGCACACTCGAGGTGGGACACTCTGAATATGCTACTTTTAGCAGACGCGAAAACTGAGAATGGCCATTAACAGTAGTTTATGGCCCATTGGCGATAATGAGTGTCATTATAAACGGCAAAATTCCTGTCAATAAATTGACATTTACGCCCAGTTGTGGAAAAAGTATTTCATGTTCTTGTCACTGTCCTTTATCACTGTTAACGCGTTTGGCGCCGAAATTGTTCGTCTTTCCGTCTAATGACCTGTACAATGACACTTGGCACACTTTTGCCGCGGTTTGAGACAATTTCCCCTTTCATTGCAGTTATAGTATAGCAGAGCACTGGGTTATATGGACTTTTTAAGTGGCCTATATTATTACGAAAATTAAATTTCTGCCCGCGATGTATTTTAAGGCCACTAGTAAACAAGTTTCCTTTAAATTTATTTTCTTTTTACTAGAATCAAACTCGGAAACTGCCATCGAGTGTCCAACAAATGATAGTTTCCGCTTTTTTAATTTTTCACCATATTCTCCAGCTTATCGATTCCGCCCATGGGTGAAACAGTAAAAGTAGAAGTTGAAGGTCCCCCAAAAACTGGCGTGTATATTCGTTTTATCACGTCATCCATTGCGCGAGACCTTTTTTCCGACTGGTGGCGTCGCTCAGTACGGCGATAACGTTCTTCGTCATCCGAAGAAGAAGAAAAACTTGGACGTCGACTTCGTTTATTTATTTTATATAAGACTACTGACAACTAGCACAGCACATCGCGCCGACACGCAACAATTTCGGGATACAAAAGTTTATAATAATTATTGAAACGTACACAGGCTTGGCATGTCTGCACTTTTTAACAGTTATAAACTGAGTGCCCGCCTATCCAAGAAAACATCGATTTATAGCTTACAAAAATGTAAACCCCACACATAAATAATTCAACAGAGTTATGAACCGTCAGCGACAACAGTCTAATCAATTTTTACGAGATGCAAGTGTGTGTTTTCTTAGGATAGGATAACAGATTTATTATATCTACATGAATATCAATACTTACAAAATATTCGGATACTTAGTTGTTTTGGTAGCTGGCAGGCCTCCAAGATCTCCAAGATCTCCAAGATCTCCGGGTCTCATACTCTAACTTTCACCGCTGAAGAAATATAAATAAAATATTTCAAGGACTCCTGCTAAAGATGAGTTTTCCTTCGGACAAAAAAGACTTCTTGGAACTGGAAATATAATTCTATGAGCTTGGGTAAATTCTGATTTAGGCATGAAGTGTGGGATATTGAAATTCGGCGGGCAATGCTTCGAACGCCTTACTTATTTTACTAATAATAATTTGGGTTTAACTTTTTCATTTAGGTAGGTGCTTTTCGTCTTGTTTATAGCGATCAAATTAAAGTTAAATGGAAAATGGGATTTTTGTTTGATTCCTTCAAAATTATCAGAGAGCTATAAGTTTTCACACCTGTATGCGAAAAATTTAAAAAAATGACTGATAGCTCGAAAATTGACGAGTTAGATATATCCTATAACAAAATAGCCAATTTTTTCAACTCTAAACAATTCTGCCCTTTCCCCCATTTAATCTTTCTTGTATCTTCATTATTCATATAATATGTATATGTTACGGTTAAAGTACCTACTTAGCTAGTGTATAGACTAGCCGGATGGTATGTAAAGTAACCAAGCGGCTGGTTATTTTAGTAGAAATTCATCTTTCCACTAGAATAACTGCGAATCTTGGATACTTCATATACTATCCAACCAGTTTATGAATTAACCAAAAATGATGGCTAAAGTATAAATAACAAAGAAAGAAAATAAAACAACCATTGTTCTTAGATAGTTTGTAAAGTATCCATAACTATGTATTTGGATAAAGCATGAACTTCATTTCTAGTAGTAGAAAATAACTAATTCGCTAGCTAGAACATAATCTAACCAATATTTTCCTTGGTTAATGTTGCAAAATTAATCAAACACTACTTGGGGAAAACACGATGCACGTGTCGCGATACTGGGGATCATTAATTTGTAAGAAACTGCCATTAGCAATAGTGGTAGTTGCGTACAGGTACACTCCCTTAGTGACCGTATACTCGGAGAGCATTCTAAGAATCACCCGGGTTGTTTACCTAGGTACCTGAACATAGAATTTTGGATTTAGTCCCATTTCGTGCGTTCTCGTTTCGTACGTTGATGAAAATTTCTCTCCTATTGTTGTTAAAAATGTTAAATGTCGTTAAACGCTCCGCTCGCTTTGCTCACTTCGCCCACAAACCGGAAATAGTGGGCCGTGGAACCACTTTTTTGGCCGTATTCAGTGACGGGCAACACCACTTTTTCTATGAAATTTAGAAAAGAAAATTCTGCTTAGTTTATAAACTAACCAACGAATGAGCTAATTCGTATTACTAGAACTGAAGTTCACACTTTATCCAAATAGTTATGGATGTTTACAAACTGTCTAAGAACAATAGTTGATTTATTTACTTTCTTTGTGGTTTGTACTTTAGCCATCATTCTGGGCTAGTTTATAAACTGGCTGGATAGTATTTGAACTAACCAAAATTCGCAGTTATTTTATTGGAAATGTGAATTTCTAGTAAAATAAACAGCCGCTTGGTTGCTTTATATACCATCCAGCTAGTTTATACACTAGCCACGTAAGTACTTTAACCGTAACATATACAAATAGAATATGGTATGGTCATCGTATAGATTGTTTTATTTCCTGTTACAAACACAACGCTATTCAGTGAATGGAGGCGCCATCTACTAGCAACGTCCTTACTTTCATACCAAGGCTTATTTCGTTATTAAATCAGAGCCATTCGACATGCTACATTATTATATTCAACTCGATTTCTTTCCAAAACTTGTCTAAGACGCCAGTAACTGCGGCATACAAGTCTACCTTGTCCGGTTGCACCTGCCAACTTGATCTGCAGGATACGGCTTCTCTTTCCAGAGTCCAATGACTTCTTAGCTCTTACCTACTTGATAATGCCAGGTAGTAATTGTGTATTCTGTATAGCGAAACAATTTTATCTCATAAAATCAATTATGATGTATTGTTGGTAAAAACAACGTTACGACTTCTCAGATGCTCGTTCATGTTTTTGATTGATGTGTCTGATCTATTGTTGTACGCAAATAATTTAAAAGCGTTTCATTATTCTTTAATTAGACGTAGGTCCTAAAAAACTCGTTTAGTACATCAAGTTGACAAATCAAAAATAAAACAAATTAATGATAATATAATATATGGAAACAAATTCAATTGTCAACACACTAAAAATATGCTTGGTAGTTTTTGTATGTTTTAACGTCTATTATTGTACATTTTAATGTATTAGGGACTTTTCAGGATTGATGGGTAGGTATGTATTTCTTGCAATAGTAGCATTAACGTTGAAAAGGAGTCCCCAAAAGATTTCGTGCCTGTTGTAATCTGGTTAGTTGTCACTGCTTTCTCGCCATTCTTTTTCAACTATAAAAGAAATATTTATATTTAGTTTTAGAAAGTTCTTATACTTTTTGTTTAGCGCGGAATATCAGTAGGAACATAGAGAAGTAGGGAAGGGAGTGAGACAGGGATGCGGGTTGACACCGTTGTAGTTTTCAATTTTTACATCAAAATGGAAACAGTTTGGCAGAGCGCTACTGAATGAAAATTCGCTTAAGTAAAACCAAAATCATGGTGTATATGTAGGAGACGCGATAAATAGTTGAAAAACGATAAAGAATGGCGAACATAAGATAGTAGGATGCTAGGATACTTTCCGAGACACGCAGAATTAGTTCCTGACATACCAGATACAGAGCTAAGAATAAAAGGGACAGTTCTTGAATGTTAGTTTTTCTTACTGGGAAATGGGTATCTATAAGCTTGCACTAGAAAGGAGGACTTATTGTCCTACTTCTCACAGTAACATCCATGTTTATATTGCGTAACAATCCGCTTGAACATATCATTGTCAAAATTTTCTCCAGAAAGCGTATTCAAAAAGGAAGCATGTGGAAGAGGAACCTGGGAACCATAAAAAAATACGCGAATAAAATGAGTTTCGCGAAGTCTTTAAGAAAAAAATCAATACTCGCCAATTTATCACTCCAAAATTGACCAAAATTAAATAGGTAATTCCTACTTATTTTTCAAGTTTAGAAATTTAAAAAATGCTTAATTTTCCTCTCAAATTCTCTATTGGTATGTACAGGATAGGGCAACTTGGAGTTAAATGATGGATATATATATATTTACGTATGTATATGAAGGAGCGTTAGATATACGTCAAAACTGCACACGCAGTCCCGTGTCCGTTTTTCGAGACAAATTCAAAGACGACCATGAATTTTGAATTTATCACATATCATATACGTATGTCAAAATTGATTTTTGCCTGATTTAAAAAAAAAATTTGTAACTTCGTTATTACTAAAAAACTGGGTGCGTGGTCGCCACACGCGATAGAAACTTCAACGCTATTATAGGAATGACAAATTTCTAGGGTAAACAGATGAGTGGGGCGGCCTCACGTGAAATGAAACCCTGTGGCCTCGCTTTACTGACGCTTGCCTGAGAGAAAGAGCACAAAGCATGAGAGAGAGCGTGGCTAAAGAGTGGGGCGTTGGATATTCAATTTCGCCTCTGCATGTCTTCTCAGACTGCTCCATTCCATTCGTTTCACTTTTCGTGATGCTCGCATTTGCCAACAAAGGAACCGACCCGGGAACCGACTCTACCGAGACAAAAGAAGTTTCACTTCAAAATATGAAAACTTTTACTAAACTTCTTAAAAGGTTTTGTCATTAAGAGGAGTAGTCAGAATTTTTCAACGCTCAAACAATTTCAAGTGTAAAAACGAGGTTTTTTGTTGTATATCGGCATTCTTAAAGGCATCCCGTTTCCAAAGTTCGTCACGCATAATACAAATGTGTGCGCCTGACCTGTCTACCGGGTTCATTTCAAGGGTCCAAATATAAACAAATTCCATAACATATCCCAACATGGGAAACGAGAACATATTCCGTTTTATTTCAAGAGGTTTAAATGACAAGTGGCTGTACCTAAACTTTTGTGCGTTTTGCACCATATCTGTCTTTCATTGAAACAATGGGTTAGTCTATCACTGAACATTTACCTTCACCTATTTTTATGTACTTTATACCACTATATTGAATAGTTAAATTATCATTTTGGATTTACCTGAAAAAGTTATCTATAGGTTTGTAAATAATATTTTGACATTTTATTGATTCAAATGGAAGTGATGTCTGGCTGCCATACTGTAGCGAGCCAACCCTTGCCAGTATTGGCGATATTCACAGAAAAAAATAACTTGTAATCATATGCACAATTGTTGCACTTATTCACGTAAATTGTAGCGCAAATAGGGACAGCTGCAATTTGTAGTAAAATTTACCACAAATTTGTAATAACTATTTTGTAGTAATTTATAACAAATGTGTATACAATGGTTCACGACGTATATACGGTTCAGATTAATATTTTTTTATGTAAAATAGCTCTACAAATTGTATTCCTTTTCGCTATTTTAATTTGCATTAATTACAACAAAGACGTGCAATTTTACTACAATATTGCTGCGATGTACTACACTTTATAATGAATTCTTGAACTTTTGTAGCTGTGAGATTACTATTTAAATAGCTCAGTTTAACTAAATGCTGTAGTAATCGCTACTATAATATATAGTGTACCCAGATTATGACAGAACTCAATAGCAAGTTTATTATAGGTTTTACAAAAACTTACGTCCAAGAAAATTATGTAATATGTTAAAAAACACGATCTGAAATTACGTACCCACACCTATGTACTTATGTACCTATGTATACATATACATATGTCAAACTTATAAATTTTAAATGGAAAATTCTATACCTATAAGCTTGACATATCGTTTGTACTTATGCATAACTTACGGTGTGGATACGTAGGTACTTAATTACGCATCTTAACTTATTACACAATTCTCTTACCCATACTTTTTTGAAAAAACTATAATTAAATAATAAAGTCACTAATGGGCTTTATCATATTCACACTGTATATTCTAGTAACACTTTCTTAACCTCCTTTTAATCGATTACACTACATAGATCCTCACAGCATTCGAAGGTAAGGGTAAAAGGATTGTAATGAAACGATGAGTTTCTAAGTACGAAAAACTAAAATAATTTCTTTCCATGAAACTGTCCATTTTAGCATAATAGGCGACGGAATCTTACAAGAACCAACAGGCGCGGAACTAGACGTATAAAAATGGGTGGGCCAACATTAGGCCAGTACAATTTTTGGTGGGCAAAAAAAAAAAACGTAAGGTACAAAATACAAATTAAACCTAAACCCTACAAGTATCAATACTCACATAAAGTATCCGACGATTGTTGTGAAGAGCGTCGAATTCTGAAACTACTTTAGAAATGTCTAATTCCTTAGCAGCAATCTGTTCAATGTTTATAACCGCCAAATAATTGAGTTTGTCATCACCGATGGAATTACGCAAGTAGGTTTTCAAACGTCTTAAGCCGGCATCCCACGGCGCGTAGCTTGTCAAGCCTGACGTCAGACTCGCCAAGGCACACATCGTGGGATAGGGTCGGCTCGCCACTTCTTGGCTTGGCTTGTCGTTCCCATTGGTTGTCGATAAGTGCGCACAAGTCAAAGGGAATGGCTTGCCAAGTCACGTATATGTCACTTGGCAAGCCGTCAGCTTGTGACTTGCCAAGCCTAGACGAGCATCTGAGGCTTGGCACGCTACGCGCCGTGGGATGCCGGCTTTAGACAAGAAAAAGTACGCTCACACGCGGCACTGCTAACAGGTATGGTAACTCCAATAACAGCAAGTTTGTAAGTCTCTTGAAAGACAAGCTTATATTTTTCCAAAAGGTCAACAAACTGCATTACATTGGTAATGCTAATTTGATTGTCATTTTCGTGTTGCTTTATTGTTTTCGGCAAAATTTTTAGTTCAACTTCCAAGGCTTCAACGTCAGAACAGTAGTGATATGATGCTGCAGGCAAGAGTTTTCAAATTTAAAAATTCACAGTTTTGCTGATGTATAGTATACCACTCATGGCCTTAATAACGTTAGAGTGCTCTCCGAATCGATTTTGTAGTCTGCAGTTCATTTAAAATAAGGTAAATAGCTCCAAAAAAGTATTCTGTTTTCATTCGATACAATTCGCATGTTAACATTTTTATCTAGCATCAGAACAGGGTGGGCACAGGGGTGGGCCGGGTAAATATTGGGGGGGGGGCCTGGCCCACCCAGGCCCCACCGTAGTTCCGCGCCTGAGAACCAAGAAGCAACTGATTTGACCCGACTCCGATGTTAGCGAAAGTCTAGTACCTATTGTACTTTGTATACTGTTCGCACAATCTGTACCGTAAATTGCTACAATTTGAATGAAAGGAGATAAAAATTTGGTAAAGACAATAAGTAAATACAATAAGAGTCGTTCACAATCCATTTGTAGAAAAATGTGCATAAAGTGTAGCGAAAAGTAAATCACTAACTGCAAGATTTCAACAGATTTTGTAGTAAACAAATATAAATAATTTTTAGAAACCGATTAAAAAAATTATCAGTAATGGAACAATAATATTTTGGAAAAACACTACAATTGCTGTACTACAAAAGTTAAGGGTTTTTCTAAACACCCCAATAGCAATTTTATGTACAATTGTGTTTTAAAGTACCACAAAAATCACTACTACAATAATGTAGTGAGCCGTAACAATCAATTTTTCTAGGTGTAACACTATGTGAGGACACACACTTTGCGTGTCATTGAACGTTCGCCGCTATAGCTGATGTTAGTATTTAGAACAGGTACATAGCGCGCCAACCCTTTGTACCATCGCACTTTCTGAGACGGGGTTTGGCAGCTCTGAATTTACTGTGTAGAACTATCTGGAATTGGTTTAAAAATATACAAATTATGTTTGAATTGCTGTATTACTGAAAGTGTTTTGCAAATTACCTACCTACTATCTTCCTGAAACGCTCTCAAAACATATATACCACTGAAGGGTAGGTTCGCTACAGTACTTCTGGGAATGGGTAAGTAATAAGTTGTCAGTCACTAGCGTGCAATGGTACTGAGGGATGGCGCGCTAAGTACCGTCCCACTACCGACACTAAACATAGTACGCAGTTCTGTGGTACACGTTTTTGTGGAGTTGGCAGCCCTTGTATTTAGTTGTAACGAGCTAGTCAGCGAACAAATTAGAGTATCTGGAACTGACACTTAGCGCGCCATCCTTTAGTGTCCATTGCACGTTCCGTACTATGTTTAGTGTCAGTGGTGGGGCGGTACTTAGCGTGCCATCCATCAGTACCATTGCACACTCGTGACTGACAACTTATTACTTTCCCATTCCAAAAAGTACTGTAGCGAACCTACCCTTCAGTGGTATATACAGAATGTCCCAGAACAACGGGGCAATATTTCTGGAGCATATAGTTTGGGTCAAAATAACACTTAAATCATATTAAAAAAAATTCTAGGACGCCTCCCTTCGAAGCTATTCGCCCTTAAAGGTCAAGTCCTGAAGAAAGTTTTTTGCTGGTAACTTTCAAACTACTGTATCGAATGTTATAAAATTTGGAGTGTAGGCATAGTAAGCAAGTACCTGTTATCGAGTGACATGACATCTTCCTTATCTTGTCTAGGAAGCCGGGGGTGGAACACCCCTAATGCTTTTCATCCCTTAACTTTTACGCTGGTGCTTTTAACGAATTTGCATGACATTTTTAAATTCCTCAAACAATTTTCTCAAAAAAAGGTACTCTTTTTTGAAACCGTTAAAACGGCCCGTTTCCGAGAAAAAAATTTATACAAAGGCATAGTTTATCATTTTTACCGATTTTTACTATACAAGCCAGTCTATGAAATATGAACTGCTTCATGAAACATGTGAGAAAATGAAAATGAAAAAATATATCAACAATCGGTTTTGCAAACATAATAGCAGCTACAATAAATTTTTGAAGTGAGCACCTTGTAGACGCATGCGTTTTTGTGTAGTAAAAATGATAAATCATGTCTTTGTATAATTTTTTTCTCGGGAACGGGCCGTTTTCTCGGTTTCAAGAAAGAGTACCTTTTTTGGAGAATTGTTTGAGGAATTTAA
The DNA here is from genome assembly GCA_963966045.1 of Xestobium rufovillosum. Taxonomy (NCBI): domain Eukaryota; kingdom Metazoa; phylum Arthropoda; class Insecta; order Coleoptera; family Ptinidae; genus Xestobium; species Xestobium rufovillosum. The sequence continues at coordinate 17,040,002 of OZ014493.1, read as the reverse complement.
AAATGTCATTACAAATTCGTTAAAAGCATCAACGTAAAAGTTAAGGGGTGAAAAGCATTAGGGGTGTTCCACCCCCGGCTTCCTAGGCAAGATATGGAAGATGTCATGTCACTCGACCACAGGTACTTGCTTACTATGTCTACAGTCCAAATTTTATAACATTCGATACAGCAGTTTGAAAGTTACCAGCAAAAAACCTTCTTCAGGACTTGACCTTTAAGGGCGAATAGCTTCGAAGTGAGGCGTCCTAGATTTTTTTTTTTTTATATGATTTAAGTGTTATTTTGACTCAAACTATATGCTCCAGAAATATTGCCCCGTTGTTCTGGGACATCCTGTATGTTTTGAGAGCGTTTCAGGAAGATAGTAGGTAGGTAATATCTTTTGAGCAAACCTGAAGTTAAGACTGCAGCGCGCTATCCTTCAGTGTCACAGACAGAATTGCATATTTTATGACAGTTTAGCGGTATTATTTAAGTACAAATTTGAATGACCCCGCATATGTCCATATTAACATATTAATTTACTATTAATTAGTAATTAGTATTATATTATGTTACATTTTACATTTTTATTGCAATATACCTACCTATTCGTTTTTGGAATATCAGGAGTGGTGTTAATTTGCTATTTCGTTCAGAGCCCTTCCTAACAATTCTTCTTTACTGGATGCTAATACTGCTATATCATCCTCGATTCTGAGCATATTAATAATTGGCCCTGTATATTAATTCCAGCAGCTATTCTGTCTTTAACAATATTAATCGCATCTTCGATATATAAATTGAAAACTAGAGGCGATAACGCACGTGGGCCTCACTCCCTTTCGGATATCTACTTCTCTATGTTCCTGCTCAAATTCTATAACTGCCGTTTGCTCTTGGTATAGATTATGAATTATTCTTCTATACCTATACTTTATCCCTACATTTTTGAGCACTTCGAACATCTTTTCCATTTTACATTGTCGAAGGCTTTTTCCAGTTCGTTATCATTATTTACCCAAATTATGAAAAATTGCACATTTTTCCTATCCTATAAGTTAACATAAATCTAATGTGCCATGAATGACTACATATTCCAACTTTTTGTGTCACTTATCTAGGACTGTTACTTGGTAAATAGTTCAAAGCATGTGGTTAGAAAATATTAGAAAGGTGTCTAGGTACTGTTATAAATATTAACTTAATTTGTATTACTATATACCTGCGGGATCTATTGTTTTAAAAAGAATTTCAAACAAATTTGAATTTTTTATTGAAGCTGTAGAAAATGGATTTTGGCCCGTTTTCAAAAAATTGTTGTAACTTCGTTATTACTAAAAATATGAAAAACTTTGACTAAACTTCTTAAAAAGTTTTGTCATCAGGGAACTCAGTGGTGTAGTCAGAATTTTTCTACCTTGAAAAATATGTGAAAATATTTGAAAATAGGTACCTATAATAAGTTTAGTAAAAGTTTTTCATATTTTTAGTAATAACGAAGTTACAACAATTTTTTGAAAACGGGCCAAAATCAATTTTGACTTGTAAGTCGGAAACGAAGTGATAAATTCAAATTTCATGGTCGCCATTGAATTTGTCTCGAAAAACGAACACAGGGCTGCGTGTACAGTTTTTACGCATCTACGCTCCTTCATACACATATCCATCATTTACCTCTAAATTGCCCCACTCTGTACTCTATGCAAAGCATATCTAATCAGTATTTTTCCCTAGGTCTTAACAGGAATAATTTTTACCCTTCTTTAATAATCCAAAAATCAATTACCCGAGTTCTAAAGGAAAAATTTAAAACTTTAGAGCTTTGCAATACCAGCTCTAATTGTCTGATTGCATCGTGAGAGTCTGCACTTGAAATGTACTGCACGCCTCGTACGGCAAGATATCTCACTCATCACGTAAGGTCAAGTGCTGTAATTCACTCGGCTGTAAACAAGAATCCTGCAGTTATTATAGCTCAGCACCGATCGGCAATTCGCGTGCCCGAGTAGGAACGAAAACTTACGACAAAGAATTAAAGGACAGAATCAACCACAAGCAGGATTTCTCAAGGTCACTTTGTATACGTCTTGGTACCGTATAATTTTCTATAACTCGTAGGTAGATTAGATGGCAAAGAAGTTGAAGTTGAATATGGGAAACAATTCCTTATAGGTCCTTAACGGAAACTAAAATGCCAACCTATTTTTATCTGGACTGAAACCATAAATATGTTACGGTAAAACAGTACATTTGGAGTGTGCACACAATTACCAGTATATTTGGAAAAACAATTTTAGAATATTTCAAGCATTAAAACAGGCCCAGATTTATCTGAAATTTTAATGGGTTTGCAACGAATTCATAGAAAGGGAGAATACTTTAAAACGGTTTACAACTATTTACTTCACACCGCCTGATCGATTGTGATGAAGAAAACGCATAAAACGGCTAATAATAAATCCCAAGTTGGGAGCTGTGACAGCGAAATGCAAAAAGTTCGCATAAACAAAGTCAAAAATTTGGTACGAACCACTGGGCTTCCGCTGCAACAACTGTTCGAAATTCTGTCCGCCGACCTGCAAGCACGTTTGGCTACGTCGTATCCATCTTTACCATAGTAATACAATGTTCCTGCAGCTTGCAATTTCTGCAGACGTAACCTATCTGCAATATCCATTATGTCTTCACACAAATCACCAGTAGTTTCCACTGTGTAGTATTCTTAATTTTTTAAGTTTCCATAAACGAAGTCACAAGCGTTTATATTAGGGAGTCGTGGAGGTAATGCTACCGGTCCACCCCGTCCGATTCATCTTACTATTTAGATTTGATTGAGATACTATCAAATCACTAATGAGAATGACAGCCCCACCGTTTTGTAAGAACCACATTCGCTCATTCGCTATCTGAGTACTAAGTGCACCACCAAGAAGCTCAGGCAGATCATCACGGAGAAATCCTAGATACTGAAAACCATCCATTCGGTTTGACAATATAAGGCCACGTTTAGGTTTATTTTCTTTCTCAAAGACTTTATGATCAAATGATTCGCAACTTGGTGAAATTCATTACTGGGAGTATTAGTAAGTAAATTAAGTTGTACCTATTACTTCTTCAAAGTTACTATTACTCCTTCAAAGTTACTGGCAATCATGAAAAACAAAATCATTTTTAGTAGTCACTGGGAGTTCAGAATAAGGTCAATGTGGAAAAATTGCAAAATACGTAGGTAGTAAAAATTGATTAAGAAACATGAAAAATTTATTAACACATCCGTTAAAATTTTAAGCTTTCTTTTCACGCAAATTGTAACAAAAAATAAATTCTTTCAGTAAAATGCTACAACAAACTTCTATGGTGAAGAATCTGGAGATGCAAACTTCATCGTGTCTTCCTTGCAGAGGTCGACGCATTCTTCGTGTACGTACATAGAGTAGGAAATTGCACTTGGGCATATCAAAACTTCATCTCGTTCACAAAGAAAACACTACCAAGATTCTCGTTTACTCATCTGTTTTTCATTTTTAGCTCGTTTAAGAGACTGCTTCTTATTTGTCTTTGGCATCGTTTTACGTTTCTTTGGTGTTGATGTTTGAACTGAATTTGAGTATTGAAAATTCTTCTGGGCTCGTGTATATGGGACTCATCTTACGAAAAATGTAACGACACGCGACAGATTATGTCGGCGACGCGCGCAGTCGAGGCCGCTAATAATAATAATATCAGAGCGCTAGCCAGATGTAAACTAAGGTACGGCCAGCGCGAGTACCGAGGGATATCGCGTTGGAATAAAAGTCCAAATAGCAAAATGAATGCGTTAATATTTTGTTACGTATTGCGTCAGTTTGACTTTGTGCCTTGTGCTTGTCACAAATCATTTCTTTTATTTTATTGTATCAATAATATACCAAATTTAAACGGCACAGGTCGCTTTTGTTGGACATCTTAGGAATCGAGCAGTTGTGTCGGTATTTTCAATACGCCTATGATACTTGCGTAAGATGCGAGGTCTGTGAATTTTTCTTCAGTTTCGCTGTTTGAGATAAGTGTTTGGTCACTACTTGGGCCGATGAGTTCAATGCTTTACGCCTTGGCTTGACCGAAGTTTTTATTTTAGGTGTTGGAAGTAATTCAGTGGAACTGGAAAACGCGTCCAACATTTCATGATCTCCTGGTGAGCTGTGTTGGTTTCTTGACCAAGGTTCAGGTAACTCATGGCGGTCGTTTATTCCAAAAGGTCATTCTGGAGTATTATGGAGGTTACGCGAACAGTTCAGGTGAACTTTGTTGGGAATTTGACGTAGAAGGCAACTGAGGTGAATTTTGGAGGTCGCGTGAACAAGAAGGTTCAGGTGAGTTATGTTGGGCGTTCGACACAAAAGGCAATCTATGAGAATTTTGAGATGGCCTCTCCCGATACTCGAGCGGTACTATTTCGGAGTTTGACCAGTCAGAATCTGATTGGTCATATACAATACCTTCTTCGGTAGGATCTTCATTATCACTGCTACCATCCTGTTGATTTTGTTGTTCAGTAACTGCTTCTTGTAAAGGCCTCTCCGTCAAAGTGCTAGGTGCGAAAACGGTTCCTGGTATCACATCTGGATTGAAGGGATATATTCCCGTTGCTCGGAACCCTGACATCAAATTAGCTGGCGACATTGTTTTGGGCCAGATTGCGCTAAGAATGCTCCCAAATCTTCCTTTCGTAATCTTACCTTCAGGTTCTTGCATCCAATACTTTAGCACTTCCTCGTCCCAAAAATGTTCAAATGATCGGAACACACTCTTATCGAGCGGCTGCAGCTCGTGTGTTGCATTACTAGGGAGGAATAGAAGAGTCACATCGTGCAATTCTGCACAATCTACAATATTAGCGTCTAAATGTGAGGCCGCTCCATCAAATATCAACAAACAACGTCCAACCGCCTTGTATCTACAAAAATGATCCGACCACTTGACAAAGGTCATTGTAGTCATGCCGCCTTTTGCAGTCATTTCTATCGACGTTTCCGGCGGCATTGAACCAATCCATTCCGGCTTCTGACGTTTACTTTTAAATAAGATCACAGGAGGGATAGCATGTTCCAAAGCGTTTCCACATGCGGCCACAGTAACATTCTCAGAGTGCTCTGGCGCGATAAGATGGACCTTTTTCGTTCCTCTTCTTGCAAGAACTTGTTGCTGATGGTGGAGAGTGAGACGGCACCCTTTCTGATCCATATAGTAAATAAATTGTGGCCGATTTGCAAGATTTAAATCTATCAAAACTTGCTTTAACATCTGAAAATAGTCAATTACGAAGACTTTATTTACCTTTTGGGCCCTTGTCGGATTCATCGACTGATCTTTTCTTCGAGCCACTTCGGGGTGCCTGCTATAGAACAAGCTCATCCATTTCCGTCCTGCCAATCTAGTAGGTACCTTGAGAAAAAGTATGCTTCAAACCATTTTCTTCAGCAAAAGTGAAAACGCTTCATCGGAGGACTTTGCCCGTTGGTGGCATCCCGACTTCGACTAACCGGAAAATTCGTTGACATACCTAATTCCGTTTCTTGCTGTTTGGTTAAAAGACTCCTACGGCCTAATTTTCTTTTGTTTGAATGCTGCAAGAACGGGCATCTCATCACGAATTGATCTCAATGCATGCTGCAATGTCTCTTCGGATTACAAGGCTGATTTTAGACATTTTCTGGCAATTTAATGAAAACGAACAAAACAAATCGGTGCTAACGAGAATTGTTCAAAATAAGGCCACTGCACCTATTAAAGCCACTTGACATTTGTTATGTGGCTTTATTAAGAGCAATACCATTTCGTACAAAAAAGATAAAATCACTAAAACTACAAATTTTTAATTATTGTTCACTTACCTTATCGCTTTCTAGACAGCTATTACATCTTTTGACAACCAAACTAATGGCTGCACTCCTTCCAGAAAAACGCAGACACAACAATAATTCTAACATGCAACCTTATAACGTATAATCGCTAAAAATTCAGGTCGGTACCTAGGGTCATCATAGAAACTCAAAAATATTTTTCCACAAAGTATTACAGATACCTTTCCCATCATCATAAGGTTCTCAGTCCGAAGACTGGTTGGACGCGTACCTCCATTCTTTTCTATCCTGAGCTAACCTACGCATTTCCCTAAAAGTAGAACATCCTACATCCCTAACTATTTGAGAGCAGTAGTCTAATCTAGGCCTACCCCTACCTCTTTTTATTCCTATCTCTGACTCTAGTATGTCACGAACTATTCCTTCGTGTCTTAGAAGGTGTCCTACCATCCTATCTCTCCTACTCTTTATTGTTTTCCATACCTTTCGCTCTTCCCCAACTCTTTCTAATACTTCCCTATTGCTAACCTTATCTATCCACGGTGTCTTCATCATGCGTCTGTAGCACCACATTTCAAACGCTTCTACTCTTTTTCTATCCGCTTCTCCTATTGTCCAAGTTTCGCACCCGTATAATGCCGTACTCCATACATACGACGTTAAGAGTCTCTTCCTAGTCTCTATATTAACCGTTCTCGAGCATAACAGTTGTTTCTTTTTGTTAAACGCAACTCGGCCCTGCGCCATTCTTTGTTTTATATCTTTAGTGCTCCTACCGTCTTGAGTTATTTTACTTCCTAAGTAGCAGAAATCCGCGACCTCCTCTATCTTCTCATTTCCAATTTGTATTTCCATTTTAGTTCTATTTTCACATCCCCTACATACCAAAATTTTAGTTTTCTTTTTATTGATTTTCATGCCGAAGCCCTGTGTCAAAACTGCTTCCATTTCATTCAAAGCCGCTCCTAATTCTTCTTTGCTAGATGCTAACACTGCTATATCATCCGCAAATCTGAGCATGTTAATAGTTTGGCCCTGTACATTGATCCCTGAGGCTGTTCTTTCCTTAACAATATTAATCGCATCTTCGATATATAAGTTGAAAACTAGAGGTGACAATGCACATCCCTGTCTCACTCCCTTCCGGATATCTACTTCCCTTTGTTCCTGCTCACATTCTATAACTGCCTTTTGCTCTTTGTAGAGATTATGTATTATTCTTCTGTCCCTGTATTTCATCCCTACCTTTCTCAGCACTTCGAACATCTTCCCCCATTTTACGTTGTCGAAGGCTTTTTCTAAATCTACAAATCCTATATAGACGCTCTTTCTCTTTTCTATCGTTTTTTCTATAATTACTCGTAAAGCTAGAATGGCCTCGCGCGTTCCTCTATTTCGTCTAAATCCGAACTGATCTTCTCCTAATATTTCTTCCGCCTTTTTCTCCATCCTTCTTTGCACAATTCTAGTTAAAATTTTTGACGCATGGGAAGTTAAACTGATAGTTCTAAAATTTTCGCATCTATCCGCGCCTTTTCTTTTTGGCAAAGCTACTATGATGTTCCGTTTGTAATCTACTGGAATCTCGCCTGTCAGGTATATGCGACTAACTAGTTTCCCATGTAAGATTATTGAGCATTATGTGTGAAACTTGACTTAAAACGGGTATTGGCTTTATTAGGTACGTGATCTTATATGGTGCAGGGACCTTAGTCCAATTAAGGGTTCATCGTCAAACCCAACCCAAATGTTCACGGAGAAACAGGTTTTATAACTCGCAAAAATTTAATGTATCACACATGTTGTTTATCCCATTCCATATAAAAAATTGTTACATCCATGACTTCTTCAGCCATTAAAATACGTTGTGGACACTATCTGCGATTCGGTTGTAAATTTTCAATAAAATGACCCTGTTGGGCCACTGCTGTGCAAAATGCCTGTGGAAGACTCGTCTGTGGGATTCGGAAGCGTGAACACATTGCTCACAAGATCGACGCCTTCTTCCTGTATATACTTTCTGCTACAGAATCATACAGTGTCAGTCACCATCTTATCTATGTAATAAAATTCGCTATAGGACGGACACGGACATACATAATGTTAATGTTAGAAGAAAATCTTTAATAACGCCTCCAGCTCACAAAACCGCACAACTCTAAAGGTCATTTACTTAAGGATCACCAATTTCTTCATCCCTTCCAACTTTCAATTGACTACAAAAGTGGCTCGTCACAACTGTCACTTTTCATTCCAAACAAACCTCTTCTCTGCAGCGCTAGCCAATCAGACGGAATAACGGAATGGAGGGAAACTAGCCACGGATTGGTTGGTGGATGATAGAGGTTTGTTTGAAGTGAAAAGTACGTCACTACTTTTGTAATCAATTAGGTGTCCAGAAGAAAAGAATCTGTCCTTGTATGGTCAAAAGTAGTTTTTTATGATGTGGATGTCGATGTTAACCTCCTATGAAATTGGCGTAGTGTGGACCTTCTCATCCGTCTTCTATTATAGTCAATTATTTCAAACGCTTGAATTCTGTTGCATTCACTATCTAGGTTTTGGATTCATATAAGTAGCTTCGGGAAAGATTCCCGATTTTACTTAACTGCCCCTTCGCTTCCCACGTGGTTGAAAATTTGAACGCAAAGACATGCAATTTTGTCTAATCACAATGTCGTTGATGAAAGTTAAGGGTGGTTTGCTTCTTGCTCTACCACTGCATATCTCCATTTTGAGATTTTACTGACTTACCTACATTCCCGTGCTCTATACGTTTACGAATAATCCTCCGACCATTATTCAAGACAAACAAGATACAACCCTGCCTTATACCTTTCTTCATCTTATTAAGCTTTTCTGATAGTTCATTTTTAATTCTTACGTACAGCGGAACTACTGTGTTTGATGAGGCAGATATCAGATGGTATGATATAACCACTTCTCTGAGAATGTTCCGTAGTAATCCAAACGTGCAATAAGTACCAAAATCTTTCGTGTAGTCGAGCAAACAGAGGGATGCCGACAGATATGTTGTACCTACCTACTCTTAAATTTTTCAAATTAAGGGGCCTGCAAGTACTGGACAACTACTCACCCGGAGAGTATACCGTTTGGCATTGAATTGTAGAACTAAATCAAAAGGTTCAGTAGACATTCGAAAAGCGCAACCTGCTAATAAGCACTACATAGAGACACGTTATGAATGTTCCAATGTCACCTTAGATGATGTAGCATGCTGCGACTTCTCGTAATACTAAAAAATCTAGATTTAGTTGTATAATTCAATGCCTGGAGGGTACTTGCCCGAGGAGTAATTGTTCGAACTGTCCAGTACTACTCAAAACGCACAGACAATTTATTATTGAAGTAATTGTATCTTGCTGATCCCAGACTCAAACGTGTCAGTTTATAGTTATATTGTATTATTCGAGTGTGTAAAGGATGCACCGTACTGTGATGAGTACGTACTCATTCGAGAAATACAACATTTAATTCGATCATCTGCCCTACCTTTAGTAGTTGGCCTCTACCTAATACCGCGGCCTGGTACAAAACCTTTATTATCAAAAGCAAGTAATTCCCAGAAACGATTAGGCACTGCCATTAAAAAAGCAATAATAATTAAATATGTGCCCCCGTGTTTCTTCCATGAAACATTAAATTGATAATTAACATCAAGTACATATAATTTTTCTTTCTCAAAATTAATTAATTAGTAAATGCTTAAGCAGAAAAATTTATTTCGAAATGATTTACATTAATCTCTGCATAAATATGCGAAAATGGAATTTAGTCTTTTGCGTATCTCACTTAAATTATTTCAGAATTTTCTAATTAACTTCTGATTTTGTGTGGTCTTCACTAGAAGGTTAAACAGTGTCATATGTAGATTAAGTATGTATGTTATATGTAAATTTTCTAGCCACAAGAACCATAAAGACCTCTTGGTAATCAAACAAACCTTTACAAAAAATAATTTTATGCTGGTTCTCTGCAATATATTACTATAAAAGTCAAGTCACACATAACAAACAGTGACAACAAACATTTTATTGCACTGATTTCCGTAACAAAAATATTGTATACAGACCCACGCTACACTGTTGTTTTATTGCTTTTCTAAAACATAAACGTCGGAATTAGTTTTGGAGCAAAATTTTAATTATGTACTTTTTGTCTTACCACTACAGAAAGATTAGAAAGAATATGCCCAGGATGTGGGTGTGTTTGAATATTAGGACTTAATGCTTGTACTAAATTATTTTTGAAAGTATAACAAATTAGTTTTAATTTTTTTTTGTATTCCACGAACATATACGTAGCTACAAATTTACTTTTCAGATGCTACTGATTCTACACAATTTCTTAAAACACATCAACCAGAACAGCCGGTAAAAATATTTTTATTAACCCTAATAAAATCTTTAGCGAATACCAGTGCGCTGAATATATTTGCTTTCTTTGGAAAGAATTTTTAATATAAATAAGTACTGTATTTTCAGCATTATTTTGTGATTTACGTCCTATAAATCTAATAAAAATTATTTACTACCCTGTGAAGTATTTCCGAGAATAGGTAATAAATTAATTAATTGGATTTTTTAAATGTTTAAGTCTGCGTAAATCAGTCTGTTAACGTGCCGTAATAATTTTTCTTTCCAGTAGGTAAGTTTTTAGTGTGGTGCTATATTTTATTTTAGTAGATATATTTTAATGAATTCCTTCGTGAGATCATTAACCGGGCAATATGAAGAGCACATCTTTCATAGGGAACCGAGTTCAACTCTGTTTCTGAATCTCATCGCAATAAATTCTAATTCAACACACCACATTTAATAAACAGTTACCCCAATTATTTTCACCCTGATATTAGATCCACAAGGCTGGGTTTCTTCAAAGGAAATGAGAACTAAGTTAGCAATATTACCATCTCTACAAATCAACTATAGGTACCTGACATGTACTCAAAAAACGGGTTGTGGGTTTTAAATTTTTTCGTTTTTTGCGTTTTTACAATATTTAATGCTACAACTCTTTTGAATTTATTAAAAGAAATAACAAAATTTTTATTAATTGCAATTACAACGTATTGTCAATCATTTGATCCAGTTTCATAGTACCCTATTTTTTCAAAATATCCGCTCCCTACTTCAATGCACACTTATGAACAGCGCGCAGCAATATTTGATTAGGCAGAAGCCTTAAAAACGCGTCCAATCAAAGCGGCGTGTGTCAACTATTACTTTGTCACTTTTGACACATCAAATGCTTAAGTCTGTTTGTATTTTGAGTAGTGTTTTCATTTTCTACAATGTCATTTATATTTTTTTCTACACCTATTTAATTATAAGACAATTATTAGCATTTTCTTTGTGAAATATTGTACCTATAATTCACTGCAGTGAATTATGGTTTTATAATTCACGGTATTCGGCCAATCACAAATCTAGATTCAATAATCACTGTTTGGCTGATCCAATGATATTTTATATCGACCGCGATCAACTCTTGCTGTAGCTGACAATCGACTCGAGAACTCGAGTGACAGCCAAGTGTATCGCCCAGAGATAAGTAACATAGAGATTGGTAACTCAATGCTAAAATTCCCAGACTTGGCAGCCATGATTAAGGCAGAGTTTCTGTACTCAGTTATGTGATGGCGCTACTGAAAAGGAGATTTGGCGCCAAAATTCAAAATATTACCTGTAATTTATTGTATATTCTTGCATTTCTATGTATTAAAATAGGCAACTAAAATGTTAATGAAACAAAATCTATTGTAAATATTAATTTTATTCAAACGTGCAATGCATAATTTATTATACTAATAATTAAATGAGACATCGCAAATACTATAACAGAAAAAAGAATAAAAATTTACAAATATTTAAGTTATTTGCAAAATAGATACATACAAGTACATAATTGAACTGTCAAGTACTACAGCTAAAATAATTATATTTTATATTTTGGCAAAAATTGAACATTAACAAACTGAAACACTCAGTAAATCAGAAACGAATGCAGGGTGAGTAGGTTTTGTATTACTTACCTACTTCTTACTAATACTAATAACTTGTCACATCCCCAGAAAGCGACCCGCCGTTTGTTCCGCGAAGGTTCCCTAAAGATATAAACTGCTATTTTACCAGATATAAGCAGCTTTAACTTCTAAAGTGACATCGGATTTTTTTATTCTGACATAACTGTTTTTTACAAAACTTCACAACCTACTGCCATAATATACAATAAATTAAAAAACACAGCTTAATCTACAGAAAGTGTCTCTAACAAACTGATCTATTTTACCTGGTAAAAAAAGGGTTGGTACAGATTCATATTTCAGCCTTATCCATCCTGGCACATTACACAAATTTTCAAATTTACACCGTATTTATAACTTATACATTTCACGGAACTGTAAATTCGTAAAGCGTGGATGATTAATTCGTTCAATCCAAATTTTAAAAATGCGTTCATTCTTAATGGGAAACCTATGGCGCACACTTATTGTATCTTCACATTGTGGCACACAACATTTCTTTATTCTGCCATACATTGCAAGATTACAACACTCACAGAATAACAAAGAAATAACAGCAAACTTAAATCAACTTAAATTAAGGTAACGAACACCAGAAATAAGTAACGAACACTCGCTTGCGATATTTCAATTTCAAATCAAATATGACTTTTGATTTGACTTAGAAAAGGCGGCCTAGAATTACCGACTCAGCCGCCGACAGCGCCATCCCAGAAGTGAGTGTGCAACTAAACGTTCTGTTCAGTAGCGCTTCAGTAGCGCTAATGAAGTTACCGTCGCCTGGTATCGCCATATTACTGCTTACGTTTTCCAACGTATATGCACTTCGTTCGCTTAGGTACCGTGCAAACTAACAATTCAACCACTAAAACTGCCAGAATTTAACAATGGAAGGGACAACTCCAAATTTATATATTACTAACTGCACAAATTTCAATATACAAGGTGTTTCTAAATTGAGTACCATAAATTTAGGAGTTTGTAGATAAAGTTAAAATAACACTAAAACCTTAATATAGTTTTGTACGAAAACGCTTCCTTTCCAAAATACAAGGTGTTATAATGTCGGCTGGCGTATCAGTTATTTATAGCTGTATCTGTAACTAAAGCAGCCTGAGAAATCTAAATTTTTGTGGGCAACTGCTACTCAAAACCACAGATAATCCAGCAATATTTTAAGTGTAATACGACAATTCAGAGGCGTAGGAAAAGGGGTCGTGTAATACGTTTTTGTTAATAAAAAGTTTGAGGTTAGGTTTTTTGGAAATATCGTTTTATTTTTAGATTCTCTAGTCCAAGTACTACAAAAAAGATTCCCTTTTTAAATATCTCTAAAGTCGTTTGTTTTTGAAATATTTGTGGTTTTATGCAGCAGTGTTCATGAGAACTGGGGTATTACCTACTTATGGTAATTTATACCAGCAAGCACTTCTAGATGATTTTGTTATCAAGTTTTACGTAACTAATGATAATAAAGCAAAACAAAGACAATATTTTAATAGCACTGCCACATAAAATCGTGCATATCTCGAAAACGAAAGACTCTGGAGATATTTAAAAAGAGTATCTTTTTTGCAGTATTTTGATTAGAGAATCTAAAAATAAAACGATATTTTCAAAAAGCCTAACCTCAAACTTTTTATTAACAAAAAAGTATTAGACAACCCCTTTTCCTACGCCCCTGAATTATCGTATTACACTTAAAATATTGCTGGATTATCTGTAGTTTTGAGTAGCACTTGCCCACAAAAATTTAGATTCCTCAGGCTGCTCTAGTTACATATATATCTAAATAACTGATACGCCAGTCGGCATTATAACACCCTGTATTTTGGAAGGGAAGCGTTTTTGTACATCATCATAAGGTTCTCAGTCCGAAGACTGGTTGGACGCGTACCTCCATTCTTTTCTATCCTGAGCTAACCTACGCATTTCCCTAAAAGTAGAACATCCTACATCCCTAACTATTTGAGAGCAGTAGTCTAATCTAGGCCTACCCCTACCTCTTTTTATTCCTATCTCTGACTCTAGTTTGTCACGAACTATTCCTTCGTGTCTTAGAAGGTGTTCTACCATCCTATCTCTCCTACTCTTTATTGTTTTCCATATCTTTCGCTTTTCCCCAACTCTTTCTAATACTTCCCTATTGCTAACCTTATCTATCCACGGTATCTTCATAATGCGTCTGTAGCACCACATTTCAAACGCTTCTACTCTTTTTCTATCCGCTTCTCCTATTGTCCAAGTTTCGCACCCGTATAATGCCGTACTCCATACATACGACGTTAAGAGTCTCTTCCTAGTCTCTATATTAACCGTTCTCGAGCATAACAGTTGTTTCTTTTTGTTAAACGCAACTCGGCCCTGCGCCATTCTTTGTTTTATATCTTTAGTGCTCCTACCGTCTTGAGTTATTTTACTTCCTAAGTAGCAGAAATCCGCGACCTCCTCTATCTTCTCATTTCCAATTTGTATTTCCATTTTAGTTCTATTTTCACATCCCCTACATACCAAAATTTTAGTTTTCTTTTTATTGATTTTCATGCCGAAGCCCTGTGTCAAAACTGCTTCCATTTCATTCAAAGCCGCTCCTAATTCTTCTTTGCTAGATGCTAACACTGCTATATCATCCGCAAATCTGAGCATGTTAATAGTTTGGCCCTGTACATTGATCCCTGAGGCTGTTCTTTCCTTAACAATATTAATCGCATCTTCGATATATAAGTTGAAAACTAGAGGTGACAATGCACATCCCTGTCTCACTCCCTTCCGGATATCTACTTCCCTTTGTTCCTGCTCACATTCTATAACTGCCTTTTGCTCTTTGTAGAGATTATGTATTATTCTTCTGTCCCTGTATTTCATCCCTACCTTTCTCAGCACTTCGAACATCTTCCCCCATTTTACGTTGTCGAAGGCTTTTTCTAAATCTACAAATCCTATATAGACGCTCTTTCTCTTTTCTATCGTTTTTTCTATAATTACTCGTAAAGCTAGAATAGCCTCGCGCGTTCCTCTATTTCGTCTAAATCCGAACTGATGTACAAAACTATATAAATGTTTTAGTGTTATTTTAACTTTCTCTACAAACTCCTAAATTTATGGTACTCAATTTAGAAACACCTTGTACATTCCTAGTAAGTAGTTCATTTATTGAGAAATTAAAAATTAATGTATTATGATAGTGTTCCATTAAAGTTATCAAATTTGCGACTAATTTATTTGTTTAATAGGTGTAGAAAAGTATAGCCTTCGGCACGTGGGCTCAAACATCATCTTCGTGAATAATGACTGTCATAATCGCTCATATAATAATATACTATTATTATAGTTACCTGAAAACACCTCGATTTCATCTGTGTTTACAATAAAGTAAAGGTGACATTTTCAGAACAGCTCACGGAAAAAAATCCACGCGCTGTTTCCGTGCACTAAATAAATAACAATGGGGGTTACGTTCAGAAAATGAGAAATTATTAATGTTTCTATAGGAACGATATATTCATTATTGACATAATATTTTATTTTCTGTCAGTGAAATTTACTTATGTCATTTTTAAAAATTTGACTCAAATTTGGAAGAAAATCCCGATATTTTTTGTTTGTCTTGTTTTCAGGTAAGTATAATTAATAAATCAAACGAACTTCCTAAGCGAAGTTCGATTTTGATTATGCTACCTTCTTACACGAAGAGATTACTTACATACGTAGTCCTCCTTACTCTAGTAGGTGACGCACAAATTTTAAAGGAAAGCTTTTTATCGGCACTGCAGTTCTCTGCATCGTGCACGGTACCGACACGCTCATTACTTTAAAGTTGTCGCAACAGTTTGGGTTATCAGGGTGTAGTCCTGACAAATGAGGGTAGGGAGGGAGTAATCTCTTCGTGTAAGAAGGTAGCATAATCAAAATCGAACTTCGCTTAGGAAGTTCGTTTGATTTATTAATTATGCAACCCTTCTTACACTCGAGATTACTTACATACGTAGATGTTTAAAGAAGTTGCGACAAAGTAACGGCACGTTTATTGAAAGTGTTCTTACAGTCTAGGAATTCAAATAAAAGTATAATCATTCGTACAAAAGAAATGCACGAGGAACCTTAATGCCTTTTTCACACATATCGAAAATTGTCTATGAATGTAAAATAGCTGCTGCGAAGGCTGTATCTGAAGTAACTAAAGGTCGGTTGTAGAATCTAGCAAACGTCAGTGAACGATTAGTCCATCCCGCCGTATTGCGAATAACGTCCAGACTAATTCCATTTCGCAAGGCGGCTGACGTAGAAGCATGACGAGTACTATGAGCTGTGAAAATATTGGTGTCGATTCCGCTAGAGTGTAAACCATGCTTTATCCATCGGCTAATGGATTGAGCACTGGCTTTCCGGTGGGGTTTCTTGAAAGTTATGAAAAGATCTTGTACCGTAGATGGGCGTAAAGCTTGTGTTCGCTCTAAATAACATTGCAACGTCCTGGCTACACAAATTTTGGGGTTCTCTGCAAAAAACGGCAGAGTTAATAGAGGCTGATAATTATTGTGTACAGATGAAGTTTTGATTCTGTCGGGAATCTTTATGCGCATGGCATCGTCTCCGACTTCAATATTTGAAATTTTTATAACCGAAAATGTTTGAATTCTATGGCCGGTTGTTAGAGCTAGTAGGCAAGCAAGTTTTACTGTTATATCTCTCAATGAAATGCTTTCATTTGGATGAACACCTGACAAATAGTTGAGAACACAAGAGGGATCCCAAGTGACCCGGTATTTTGGTTTTGCTGGACGCAAACGACGAATGCCTTTAAAAAATCTGTGTAAGATGGAATCGCCACCAATATTGAGAGGTAGGATCAAAGATAAAGCAGCACGCAAATTGTTCAGGCTTCCGTAACTTGCACCTGTTTCATACTCAAGTGTTAGAAAAATTAAAACATCTGAGATCTGGCAACCCAGAGCATTAATATTGCGTGATTTACAGTACATGCACCATTTCTTCCAGCCAACATTATATTGCTGGAAAGTACTGGGAGCTATGGATGCTAAAACTACGGAAAGTGATTCTTCGGGAACTCCTTTCAAGAGGAACGCTTGCCTGACAAGATTCCTGCCATCAATGCTAGTTGCCTCCGAAGAGGGTGCTTCTGCCTGCCGAAAGAAAGTAATAATTTAGAATTAGGACCTAAAATTATAGGTTCAGCTTTTAACATCGATCGAAAAAGGGGAAACCAAAGGTACCACAACAATTCCTTCAGCACGGTCCAGATTAATTTTTTGTAAGACACGTGGGATGAGAAGGAATGGGGGAAAGGCGTAAAATTTTAACCCGGTCCATGATAAGGTGAAGGCGTCTATTGTAAATGCGCCTGGGTCATTGAACCAGGATACATAACGGACACATTTAGTGTTTAGTTTGGTGGCGAACAAATCAATATCTGGAACTCCAAAGTTTTGAACTATATCTGAAAAGGCGCAATTTGCAAGTTCCCACTCAGTTTCCTGAGGCAAACGGCGAGACTCTGCGTCTGCCTCAAAGTTCTCTGAGGACTTTATGTAAGAGGCAAAGATCCAGAGCTTCCGCTGTTCACACCATTTCCAAATTGATCTGGAAAGTTCGTTTAACCTAGGGTATTGGATACCACCCATTCTATTGACATACGAAATGGCCGTAGTGTTATCCACTCGTAACAATATTTCGCATTCCCGTAAAGTATTTGCAAATCGTTTTAACCCAAAAAATACCGCCAATAGTTCTAAGTGATTTATATGAAAGACCCGGTCCTGTTCGCTCCAATACCCATGAACTTTTTCATCACCGCAAACAGCGCCCCAGCCTGTTAGCGAGGCATCCGAAAAAATTGTAAGTTTGAAATTGTATGCTTTGATTGAACTGGAAGCATTCATTACATGAGATTCCCACCAAGCAAAGTCGTCGCGCAAAATTGGAGAAATTGGCATTAGTGCTTCATAGTTATTTGCCGACTGGCGCAAAGCTAAGAATTTTTGTCTTTCTATTTTCTTGGTATGCAACCAACCATATTCAGTAGCCGGGCAGACGGAAACAAGAACACCTATCATTTTTGCAAAATCTCTGATTTTGCAACAATGACGGGTACGGAATTTTCTAATGATATTCCTAATTTTCTCTTGTTTATCATGCGGGAGTTCTAACCTCATGTCTTTAGAATTAAACTGGAAACCCAGGAAACGGCATATTTGTTGAGGGCTGAGTTGACTCTTTTTGTAATTAATGAGAAAACCTAATCGTGTTAATAACTCTATTGTTGCCTTCAAATTACTTACACAACTCTCACGAGAGTCAGCAAGTAAAAGAAAGTCGTCCAAATAAACCACCGAAAGAAAACCCTTTTGGCGCAAAATGGAGACCACTGGTTTTATCAATTTTGTAAATAAGAGAGGTGCTGAACAAAGTCCAAATGGGACACAAAGAAATTCGTACAATTTTCCCAGAAATACAAACCGCAGAAATTTTCTGTGGCGTGGTAGTACTGAAATTAAAAAATATGCATCTTGCAAATCAAGTGTTGCCATGAAGCAACCGGGAGTGATCAAATTAATTACAGTATTTCTATCTTCTAGTTTAAAATGTTCTGTATGAATAAACTGATTTAAATTCTTTAAATTTAGAATGAACCTGTCAGATCCATCTGGTTTTGGTACTAGGAATATTTTTGAGATATATTGACCTGTACAAGGCTCACAAGAGCGAATGGCCCCTTCAGCGAGCAGTTTTGTAACACATGACAAAATCCGCCGCTTCTCTGATTTTGACCAGAGTTGTGTAGGAGGTTCCGCTAACTGCACAGGTGTTGCAGAAAATGGAATTGGATAACCAGAAATCCAGGATAAAATAGATTTGTCGGACGTAATTAATTGCCACTCTGAATAGAATAATTGTAACCTGCCAGCTATTTTACTTACATTAATTATTTGCGATATGTGCGATTCGGCTGAGTCTTCTGAGCATATTTGGTTGTCTGATATGGGCGCTGAAAAAATCGCTGTCCGGTCCCGCGTTGTGCCCGAGGTTGCTGGATCGGACGTTTGAAGTTTACCGACCTCTGTGGTACGGCAGTTTGAGGTCTCGATATTGGTTTGGCCCTACTTGGGCCCGGATTTTGTAACTCTAAACCTGTCCTTTCCATAGCTTTTGCTTCCTTGAGACGCTCTCCTAAATTTTGCCCAAATAGGAATTCGTCTCTCGGAGACTTGATGAAAACGTCTTTGGTTTTTTGATTTTTCACGCTGGAAATAATCATCGCGCGCCTCGTAACTGATTGGGTATAATGAACATCCGCCAGGGCTCTACTGGCGTCATTAGCCCACTGGATAAGTTGCTCATATTCTGCTCCCCCCCTCTTCTCTTTTTCCAACGAAAGCAATTTGTTTGTGAGCAATCCTAGTGCGGCAAGACTAACCCCAAGTTGATTTTGGCTTGAAATCATTCGACTGTCGCGCTGCAAAACCGTCTCTACCAACGCAACAGCCAATTCCGGATTTAGTGTGGGCGCTGCCATCATTGGACAATTTTTCACAGGAGGATACTTCTGTGAAAGTTCCGAACGTACAGTCTGAGATAGACCGTTGGTCAGAATGTTGCTCCATCGGACAGCAACTTCGGGATGAATGGCTTCGCTCCACTGGGGCTTTATTTCAACCATATCCCCTAGAATTTCTAAAATGTTAGAATCCAAAGATGGGGAGCTTTCCGCAACAGGCGGAGTCTGAAGAGGGACATCACTGACCACTTCAATTTCGGGAAAAGTAGCATCTGAAAAGCGATAACACAGAGGTCAATGACACATAGTGAGAAAACCAAAGTCATGGTTAAAGCGTTGATCAACGGTTAAAGGGTGTAGATTGTATACATTTCGATGTATACATCTACTGACGCGTTTGTTTAGAAATATCTAGACTAAACAAACTGCTAAGTATTACAGCCACCTTGAATGCTATCGCATGAAAGGCGCTGTTGCCATCATATATGAACGGCGAGGTAAGCTGAAAGTTCTTTATCTAGGGCTTCATATTGGCAACCCTGTCGTCTGAATGATAAGAAATTAATGCTCTAACTCTGATAATCATCAGAGGCGAAATTTTCCTTCGGAAAATTCACAAGAACTGCAAACTTTCACGGCAAAAGC
The DNA here is from genome assembly GCA_963966045.1 of Xestobium rufovillosum. Taxonomy (NCBI): domain Eukaryota; kingdom Metazoa; phylum Arthropoda; class Insecta; order Coleoptera; family Ptinidae; genus Xestobium; species Xestobium rufovillosum. Next base: position 17,019,968 of record OZ014493.1, on the reverse strand, counting down.
GGTGAAAGTTTCCAAGATTCCTTGGGTTCTTTACGAGCGGCGAGTTTAAGCGCGGGACAGGACAACAGTCCAATTGGCTGAATGGTCCGTGTATTAAACAAAGAATTATGAAAACCCCTGATGGGGCTTACCGTCAATAAGGTCCAAAGTGTCCTGCTGGTCAGACTGGAGAACTGGCTCTAAAATCGAGATATCTTCAGTCTCAAGAGGAGAATCTAACTGAGATTCCAATGTTTGAATTTTGCGCTGTTTCAGCGCTTTCTTCAAACTCTTAATTCGCGCTTTTAGCGCAAGGCTCTCATCGTCTTCGTCGGAGGTATCAGACGACAATCGACGACGTTTTTTATGTTTTCCCATAATTTCACACACACTAACACACGACACTTTCAATATTTAAATATTAAGAATAATTTTCCGTTGTACGTCACTTGCACAAGAAAGAAGAATGAGCGTGTCGGTACCGTGCACGATGCAGAGAACTGCAGTGCCGATAAAAAGCTTTCCTTTAAAATTTGTGCGTCACCTACTAGAGTAAGGAGGACTACGTATGTAAGTAATCTCGAGTGTAAGAAGGGTTGCATAATAAAAAATATCGTTCATTACACGTCCGGAAATGGATTTTTCCGTGCTGAAATATACTATTTTGACACCAAAATCATTTTCGAAAACGTTCAATGTTCTTCGGGCAAATGTAAAAATAAAAAACAGGAGACATTGAAAATTCCCCATAACTCTCTTATTTTTGAGAATGGGATCCATGTTCATAGAAACTTTTTACTTAAAATAATCTACTTGAGTGGCGGGAAAGCTTCGTGAAAGACCTTATATACAAAGTCAGGAACAATGCCATGGTAATAGAGTAACCCAAATTGACAATGTGCAAGGGGCAAGGCATAGGGGAGCATGCGCATAGTGTAAACACATCGCGAATACAGAATACTACGAAATTGTATTCTAGAAAATTTCAGCTCCTCTAACATTAATATAGTGAAAAGGCCGCTTATGCCCTCTAGTTCGTGAAATAAAACATCACTTGCATACTATTCGGGCATTATTATTTTATAGCTGTGTCTGCCAAAATGAATTTATATAAGGGATTGAAATAAAATGATATAGATACCTACTTAAAATAACATTGTGGGCTTATCGTTAATATTAAGCTTGCCACCCACTTGCCCGTCACAGCACTGCACGGTCCGTCCCGTCAAAATTACGGATAGAATGAAAACAATGCAAATGAATGGACAGCCGCCCACTAGTACAGCACGGCACGACCCAGCGTTATATATGTTTTCATTCCATCCGTATTTTGACGGGACGGACCGTGCCGTGCTGTGACGGGCAAGTGGGTGGCAAGCTTTACGGAGGAAGATGTGCTTATTGCTGCCAGGAATCTTAAAAACACTGCTACGGCTGGATTTCACCGAGTTTCTTAATTAGAGACTGTAAATTAATATGTATTTGCTGAACCATTGTGTAAGCTTTTTAATCTTATTTTAAAATTTTCTAATTTTCCTTCTATATGGAAAACTGCACGAGTGTGTCCGGTTTTTAAGAATGGGTCAAAGTCCGATATAAGTAATTACCGACTAGTATGTATCATTTCCAACTTTTCCAAATTGTTTGAGTCTATTCTGTACAAGAATATTTTTAGAAGTTTGCAGTGTTCTTCATCTCCGTACCAGCATGGTTTATGCGAGAGGAAGAGCACAGTTACCAACTTAGCGGTTTTTACTCAGTATGTTGCTGAAGCCATTGATGATAAAGATCAGATTGATGTGGTCTACACTGACTTTCAGAAGGCTTTTGACCAAATAGATCATTTTGTATTGATTGGCAAACTCGAGTCAATGGGTTTCAGTTCCGGGCTTATTAAACTATTTACAGCATATCTTCTTCCTTGTTCTGGGGTCCCTCAGGGCTCCAACCTTGGCCCATTGCTCTTCTTGATTTTCATTAATGATCTGCCTAACTGTATACTCACTGTATACATTGCGGAAAGTTGCTTTTTGCGGATGATCTGAAGATATTTACGGTGATTAAGAGTGTGAAGAATTGCCTTTTTGCAGGAAGAGCTTGACAATATCAGTAAATGGTGTGACCAGAACCGCTTAAACCTAAATTACAACAAATGCAAATTTATGACATATACTAATAAGAGTAACCCATTGCTGTTCAATTACAACATAAATAACGGTGATTAAAGGATCTTGGCGTAACCTTTGATAGAAATTCATCTTTTTCAAACCATATCAACAATATATGTTTTTCATCTTTTAAAATGTTGGGTTTCATCATAAGAAATTCATCAGGTATTGACAGCTGTGAATGTTTAACGGTCTTTTATTATTCATTTGTTCGTTCTAAGCTAGAGTATTGCTTTCTAATCTGGTGTCCTATCTACTTAGTGTACATTGATCAACTGGAATCTATTAACAGAAAATTTTTGAAATATCTGAGTTTGAAGGTGGACGGTTTCTACCCTCCCGGGGGTATGATCATTTAACACTGTTAAACAGATTTAATTTTTCCTCTCTTCAAACAAGGAGATTTAATACATCTTTAACTTTCTTGTATAAGCTGCTACACAGTGGGATAGAGTGTGAATATCTTTTGGGCTCGAGATCTTCCTCTGCCTTTAGTTGTTACTTATTAATATTATGTGTGCAAATTTTAATAATTATTTAAATGGCACTTTGGATATTATCTTTGGAACGGTGAAGGATGTTTTGATGAGGTTAGGTAGATAATATTTATCATATTTTTTTGTGTTTTATTGATATTATAGGTGCATCATTGTATTTTTTATTTACTTTATTGATATTGTGGGTGCATCATTGTATTTTTATATTTACTTATTTGTTTGTTTGTTTGTATGTATATTCTATTTGCGAAATTTTTTATTTCTCATATTATTTGGTCCTGTAATTGGTGTAAACTGTTAGACAATATCATTAAGTAGGTACTTAAAAAGCATAATAGGCTGTGTACTTATCGTTTGCTGAAAAAAAACGTACACCTGAAGTTGGTTCTCGACCCGGATCCAATACGAGGGTACAATACCAAACGTTGGTCACTTAGTAACCGACAACAAAATATAGATATATGCAGATAATACTAGATATAAGTTGTTAGTATAATAATTTAACCATAAACCAATTTGTAATTTAACAGTGTCGAACGTTTTGTATGCCATTAGTTCATTTGTTCAATAGTATGGTAGACGGGGACAAACAAATTCAGAGCGCATGCTCCACTACACCGCAACGGTCAACAATATTTCTCCGTAATTGGGTCAGTAGAGCATTACACTACAAATACAGTTGACGTGGGTTCAATACCTAGCAACCCCAGTCACTGTATTTAACTGTTTTCCCGCATAGGATGTAACAAGAGATAATAATTTAGGATGCTCGAGGTGTAGTGCTTGCCCTCCTTGTTTTCTGAAATATACGTAAGCTTATTTCACATCTAACGTGCTAACCCGTACACTAGTGAGATCGAATCAAAGCGGGACTATTATTAGAAATTATGTTAATACATCCATATAGGTAAGCATATGGATGTACTGACATAATTAATAAGCATCAAATAGGCATGTATTTTACAGCTGTAAGTACGATTACAGTTTAATATTGATATAATTTAATGCCAAACAGAATACATAAATAACAGTATTTTTGTTACAAATTTGATTACTCTCGCTGTAGAGCACAGGCGGTCGTATGAAATTTAGGTGTTTGTCTACTCTTTCGTACACACCGGGAAAATTCGGATTAAGACAATCTTTTCCGTAAGAAACTATTCCATATTGAACTTTTCGACACAGGAATGGCCCTCCTGGTTCCCCGCGACAAGGGTCTACTCCAGGAGTACTACTGCAAAACTTGGTATCGTCGATATAACTTGTGAGTGTTTGACACTCAATATTATTTATTATTTTTGTTGTTGTACACTGAAGCTTAGGACTGTACTTTTCCTTTTCGTCAAACACCGTCTGCTGATGCCCAAATGAAATAATCATACCTTCTGGACATATCGATATAAGATCGTCGCCAACGTGTTCCATTTGTGGGAGAGCAACAAATCCAACGTTTGGTGTCTCTTTCATAGTTTGCGATAAGTAAACCAGACCGATGTCACTTGTAAATGTTACATTGTTATACTCAGGATGCATATGTAACTCACTTACTCTGCTTGTTTGTATGTCATCTATTATTTCTCCTTTCTCTCTCTTTATGGGAGATCCAGCAATAGCAACTATATCATTAGCAATTTTTCCTTCCAGACAATGAGCGGCAGTTAAAACCAGTACGTCGTTTACTAGAGATCCCCCACAAAATTGAATCTTACTAATATAGTACTCAAATGATATCATGAAAGGATAGTCACTTATTTCACACTGCCCCTCAGCAAGTTTCTTTTCATCACACCAGCGCAAATCAAACTGAAACAGTAAAATCAGCACTATGCAATACGACATTTTGATGTGGGGAAACTTCAGTAATATTGAACAAAGCTTACTTAACCTAGGTAATCTGATTGCTTTTCCTAAAATATTAATTCTATTTCTTTCATCTTTTAACACATTCCACAAAACTGTACGATTCATAATATTCAAAAGAAGGACCAGTTGATCTAAATACATGGTTCCGGCTATCGCTATCGTAGACCACCAACACGCACAGATAAAAAGCATAAGCGCCTACTATTTCTTAATATTGCAACTTATAAAATTCTAAAGCGACTTAGGCTTAGGAATTGACATTACTGACTTTGACTTTAACTTCACAGTTCACGTAATACGGTCGGAATCGTCTTCACGTATTCTACAGTACCTATATTGAAACGGCTTGATCTACCCAATGTTCATTTATTATTATACTTTCCGAAAAAATGTGATACATCTCTATTAAGAACATGCTAGAAAATGACTGGCTTTATTTATTATAGTTTTTCTTTATTTTGCAGTCATAAGAGTCTGTAGAATCGATTAAGAGCTCGACACACAGGGATTTTGGAAGACGTTTGCCTGTGTAGGACAGGAAAATTAAAATAGCTAATTATTGATATTAAGTATTAAAACACTGCCTGTTTAAGTTAACCACTCGGTTAGATGAGTGGCAATCCTCCATACTTAAGTAAATGCACTATCTGTCTGACGGGGGTCGGAGGGGTGAGTTCTTGGGTATGCGTCTCAAAACTAGGGAATAGAGCAGTCAACAGTTCTGTGGTGGTAGTGGCTGAGGCGTGTACCTTTGTAAAAGGTGTTTCAATAAGCCAGTGAGTCAGAAGTGGATCAGTGGGGGTCCGATATGTGTACTCTGTGAAGGGGCAGCCAGTGTGTGTCGTATACGAGGGTGCTGAAACAAGCGAGTGGGTGTCCAAGGGCTTGTTGTGGAAAGTTACCCGAACCAGGGCAGATTATGTGTGCTTGGTATGTACAGTTTTACTCCAGAGGGGGCAGATCAGATATAGAGTTTTACCCCAGAGGGGGCAGATCCAGAGTTTTACCCCGACGGGGGCAGATATAGAGTTTTACCCCGACGGGGGCAGATAGAGAGCTCGAGCGAGGTAAATGATGTTCCCAAAGAAGAACAATGAATATGGTACCTGTCCCCAAAGTTATCCTGTAAGTAGAGTAGGTATAGATGTAGAGTTATTCAGTAGTGTAGATGTAGAATTATCAGAATAGAGTAGATTTAGATTTACATGTGCAGCTGCTCACATGAGCTCGTTAAGAGCAATGTAATAACCTCCCCATAGGGCTATAGGTAACGTCCCTTTTCCGCGGGTGTCGCATCTGGTAGACGCCTGGAGGAGGCTTCGTGTTAGGGGTGTTCCGAAGACGTACGACGTACGCCAGCCCAGCCGCCGAGCCGAGGGGGATGCTAGCGGGTGGAGGACCCGCCATAAGTAGTGTAACCCTTTGCCACTTATTTGCTCTAATAGGTATTATCTCTTTATTTCCATGTTGCTGTTCTTGTTGATGCTACTATGAGCCTGACAGATGCGCTAAATATACTAGGTATTCTATATATTTTCCATATCGGAGATAGCAGATTAATCGAATAATGACTTGAATATGTCATAATAATATAACAATAAAGGGTGAGAATGACATCTTGCTATTTTAATTATTAAAATAAGAACCGTGCTCACTACACCTGTTTGTAAATATTTCAAGAACTATAAAAAATATTAGATTGTTTTTGTTTGCAAACAGTTCTAGTTCTTAAAATACAAATCTGCTATTGCTGTTTTGAAATTTGTTAAAAAATATGAAAACAATAAACGAAGTCGCATGTTACAAGTAAAGAAGTAAATGGACAAAAGATGACGGTCCTGTGGTGTGAACATTTCTGAACTTTGCAATCAGCAGTTCGTTATGTCCCTGAGTTACACGGAAGAATGTGTTTTAGTATTGGAACATAGAAAAAATTCGTTTAAGCCACGCAGTCAATGTTGCTAACCACTCGTATGTTTTCATATATTATAGGAATCCAGCTTATGAATGGCACTAAAAGCACTAACGTAATTTTTGTGAACAAACTAAGGAATAAGGTATTAAAAGAACAAACAGAATTCTATATAAAATTTTGAAGAGGCCTTGCATTCCCATTAAACGATTCAGCCACAGTGTAACTCTGAAACGTCTGGAACGTCGAAGTTCTTTGAACAATTGAGTCTATTATAGAATGATCTCGCCTAGTACAAGAGCCACAACCAGTCGCAAGGAAAGTTAATTTTTCAATATTGATATCGAAGCTACTGAAAGTAAAAGTACCAGGGTTGTATGACACCGAGTTAACCAAGTGCATTTTGAGTTTTGAAAGCTGCTGGATTGTTTGTTATTTGTTCGTTATTGTTAAATTGTTTCCGTTTATATTGATCCAAGCCACTAAAAATGATTGTGAATATTTTCAAATAATTTGTATACTAAGTCACTGTAAATAAAGTGGGTTTAAAATCAAAATACTTTACAATATTAATTAAATTATAGAAATAATTTTAGTTATTTCACTTGGATGAACTGTTTTGATTAGTCAATTCGTCGATGAAAAACATAATCACAAAAATTCCGAATTAATTTGACACACGTACCCCAAGATTATCTACTCTGAACTGTCTAAAAACCAATGACGCCCGCTGTGAACGTGGACCGAACAGTGAACCGACGGATTGGAAATACACTGGCAGAAACGCAAAGGAAGTGGGTTACCAGCTCGCTGGTTGCCGGCGTCAACTTGATTTGATCTCATTTATTACCATAAGGATATTGTCGGCAGGTAAGCAGGTAACCCGCTTTCTTTATGTTTTGATTCCAAAATGCTACCAACTGCTATCTCGGCACGTCGGCACTTGAGGAGACGGTCTTTGGTCAATTTCTTCAGATGGGCGTTGTAGTTTAATTTAGTGTCTAAGAATAGTCCTAAATACTTAACTTCTCTGCTCAGTTCATCTCCTGACCCCACAACCGAAGCCTCTTCAGATCTTGAAGATTCCTTCTTCTCGTGAAAGCTATCACTGTGGTCTTAGCAGGGTTCACAGTTAGTCCCTCTGCTGTGCACCATTCCACTATTTCTAGGGCTCGTTGCATGAGGTTTGAAATCACCCCTCCGAACTTCCCTATGATTAGAATAGTAACATCATCCGCATAACCCTGTGCGTGTATTCCTTCCCTGTCTAGTTCCCAGAGGAGACCGTCCACCACCAGGCTCCACAGTAAGGTCGATAAAACCCCGCCCTACGGGCACCCTCTGGCAGCAGCCACCCCCCTGGTCACATTGCCCAGTGAACTAGTAATTATCCTGCCTCTTATCGTAGAGTCAATCCGCTCTGCAATAGAACGATCGACTCCGCGACTTTCAACAGCTCTCTTGATGGAGTCGAAAGAGGTATTGTCAAATGCACCCTCTAAGGCACAACTTAGGGCCAGACGGGCCCTGAAAAGTGTGCACAGGGGCGAAGCTAATGCTTCAATACCCTGTTGTAGCATTATTGGCAATATCCCATCTGGGCCCGAGGTTTTGTATGGTGCGAAGGACTTCACCGCCCATATAATCTTGGTTTTGTCAAGTAGCCTGTTAGCTAGTTTCCAGCCTTCCTTTGTTCCTCGCCTATGCGGTACGTCTTGGCTTTCATTGTCATCTACAGGTATAGGTCTACTCCCTGGAAAGTGTGTCTCTAGCAGCAAGTCCAGAGTCTCCTCCCCAGATTATTTTTTTCATCGTCAAATTGACCAATTAGGAACATTGCATTTGGGTCTAGAAGCGTGTATTATTTCGGTAATTTTTTTCGATAATTTTGCTTGTTGATAAGTTGCCATAGTTTCGAATTTGTAGGTGCATTTATAATGTATAATCTAGATACTTTAGTACCTGCCAAACGTCAAATATTCCCAGCACATTTCTTTGTATGTGAATTAATTGAAATAAAATTTGGTTTTGAACTACCTTGCTTCGATTCAAAAAATAATCTTGTCAAATACAATTCGTGGTCTGGAATTTTTAGGTAATTTTACTCAAGCTGTTGCTTTTACTAGCCACTCGCGTAAATTTGACAGAAGACCACTCGCGCAAGCGCTCGTGGTCTTTTAACTGTCAAATTTACACTCGTGGCTACCAAGCAACGCAACAGCTTTCGTAAAATTTCCGACAATTCCAGACCACTTATTGTATTACTACAGATAATGTATACCCTCCCTGTATTTTTTCCAGTGATCATATTTTCACTGGACTGCCTTTCTGCAAGGCATCTGGAGTCTCGCACATTCCGGAGATTTTTCAACCTCTTCGCAGTGTCTCCTTCAGGATTCTTCTTTCGCCCTTCTTATGGCGCTTACGTAATTTCGGCGGGACGTTTTATAGTTTTCCCATCCTCCAGTCCTTTTGGCCTGGTTAAAAAGCCTACGAGTTTCCGCCCTCAGGGAGGAAAGTTCTGGATTCCACCACAGGGTCTCTCGTTTAACCTTCCTCAGGGGCAGCATTGCTTTCCTCGTAAGCACCAATTATTGTTGACTTGATGATGTCATTCATCAGTTCCACGTCCACTGGGGTTCGCAGTCTTGACATACTATCAGCACCAAAATTCCTGTTCCACTTTACGGTTCAATTCCGCTTAAAATGCCATAACCAATAATTACATTCTGAGGTAAAAAAACCTTAGCAACTGTCCGCAAATTAAAGTTTTGAAGGCGGATCTAGACGATTTTATTTGAATGACAACAAACGTGTGAGCCTTGCACTAGTAAACAAAGGGCAGCAAAATAGATAAATAATCCTGTTCTTTTAACGAAAAATCACATAGTCTATGGGGGGGGGGGGGTGCTGACGAAAACATAGCAACGTCCGGCATACGATTCGCATCGTAAACTGGAATACCACTTTTGGAATTTATAGTACATTCAACCCCTGGTCTAGTCTCTCTCTAAAGTGATCCCAGTTGCAGGTTCTTGGATTCCTGTATGTTTTGACTTCCCCCTGTGGCAATGTTAGTTTAAATCTTACGTACCTGTGGCCCGAGAGTGATTGTTCTTGCGACACATGCCACCCTTGCGTACCGATCGTGATGTCAATCACTTCTCTCCTTTTCTCAGTGACAAAGGTAGGCTCGTTTCCCAGATTGACTACTTCTAAATTATTACTGATAATGAATTCTAGAAGCAATTCACCTCTTCTGTTGGTTCCTGTGCTCCCCCAAACCGTGTGGTGTGCATTGGAATCACAACAGAGCACAAGTTGTGTGTTGCTTTCTTCGCAAAGATGTACCAGTCTCCTTATTTCCGGTGTTGGTGGTTATCCCGGCTGGTCATACGGAAGGTACGCCGAACCCAACATAAGGTCTCTTTTGTACCCTTCCATGGTTGTGTCTAACTTTACCACCATTAGGTCTCTCGAACTGAGTTCCCAAATCGGTAGTAAATGACGTTCTTTCTTTGCCAAAATGCAAGTTCTTGGATGGTTTACTCCTCGGCTGATTAACTCCCAGTCACCCATCATCTTTAATCCTCTGATAGTCCCTCTGAAAATCCAGGGTTCTTGTATCAGTACAATATCAATACTGTTGAGCCTTACGTAGTTCTGCAAGGCTGCCGAAGCTGCTTTGCAGTGATGCAGATTCAACTGTAGGACACTGAAAATGACATATCTTATTACTGGGGATCTTTCCCTGGTGACGCTAGTGGTTCGCTATTCGCCCCTCCTTTGTCAACTTCCATCTCCTCCGGCTTCCCACCCTTGCCCCCGCCTAGCATCTTAAATAGAACCCTAGTGAGGTTCAGGTAAGGCCTGCATTGGAGGCTTTGAATCTTCTTCCATGAACTTTCATTCATGAGTAGGATAAGTTGCTGTCCTTTCTGATCCAGCTTCTTATCCACAACCGTCCAGGTTTCCGATCAAAGCCCTGTGTTTTGTGTCTCCAGTTGCCTCAGTAATTTTCCTGGTTCCTCTGTAGGCTCCGGGATCCAAACCATGACCCTGGTTGGCTTTGGCACGTCCTTGGCATCAACGATGCTAAGTTTCGCATCTGGCCAAGGTTCGTTTTCTCCGACTACCCGCACCAGCCAGTCCTTTGTGACCTGGTCGGCACAGGATGCCAAGAGAAAACCCCCTTTGAGGTTTACTCCAGAGAATCTTGGAGCAGTTCCAGCCTCTGTTATCTTGTCCAGAGCTTGGAGTAAGGTGGTCTTAATTAAGCCCGCCTGTTCCTCACTAATGACGTCACCTGGATATCCTTGAGGCATCATGGCCACTCGAATATCCGTCAAAGCAGCCGCATTTATTCACATAGGGATATTGTCGACAGGTAAGCAGGTACCCGCTTTCTTTGTGTTTTTATTCGAAAGTGCTACCAAATGCTATCTCGGCACTTGAGGATACGGTCTCTGTTTATAGCTATCGTAATAAACCACGGTGGCGAGGTATGCTTCCAAAATAAAAAGTATGTGTACCTAATTACTTTCCACGTTTCATCTATTTTCGACGTTTCCATAAAAATTGCATATTTTATTAGGAATAGTGCTTTTTGTGGTTCATCTGAGTTGTAGAACTCGCAAATATCTATTCGTCATTCAAATCCGATAGACTCGCTATAAAAAGTTTACTCTTATTAAAACTATATGTACTATAATTGTTAATACTGCAGATAGTGGCATATGCGGACTATCTAACAATAATTTCGCGATCCAGCAAAAAATGGAGGGAAGCACTAATAGTAGTAAAAAGGGAAACAAAAAGTCTAGAAATAAATGAAAGTAAGACGAAATATATGAGAAGCGGAGACGGAAATCAAAAAGCTAAACAACAATTTAAAGGCGGCGAATATTCCTTTGAACAAGTTGAAACCTTTAACTATTTGGGGGTAAAAATGTAAGTAAAAATGAGAGAATACACGAAATCAAACAAAGACTGCAAAACACGCATAAAGCATACGTTGCTTATAAGAAGTTATTTAAAGATAAGAGCATTGGCAGAAAGTCAAAAATAAGAATATGCAAGGGAATAATAAAGCCAGTTGTAGTAATGTAAGCGGAAACAATGAGTACTCCAGATTGGAGGGAAAAAAAAGTAAGTACGTTCGAAAGGGATGTGCTGAGAACAATACTAGGAGCGTTAAAGGATAGTGATGGCGAATATTGTGCTCGAATGTATCATGAATTGCAAAATGAGATGAACGAGTAAGATATCATTAAATCTAAATGAGGTGGTGGAGGACGTTGAGGATGATGGGCTTGAAGCAATGGAGCTCAAGGGCTCTGGACAAGAAGAGCTGGAGGAGCATTGTCAACACAGCCAGGGCATATAGCAAACTCTAACCACAAAAGGCGAGGTTTAACGGTGATTAATCCACCCCAAAAAATGGATTAGGAGAACTCCACTGAAGTGGCTCTATCCCCCAGGGGATGATGCCGTATTATTATTATTGCTATTGTTAATAAACTGTAAAATTGTAACTAGATCTGTCAAACATTTTTACATTTTTCGACGTTTTCGAATTCAGCCGAATACTCGCATAATTCACGTTAAAATTAAATCATATCTCAAATCAAGGAGAAATAAACATTTTTTTTTTAACTGAAGAAAAAAGCAAAAACAGTAGATACCATTTAGTGTTGTCTATGTTTAATATTAAAAGATACAAGAAATGTAGGAATGCATCTATTAAGTACCTATGTACCTAATTTATTCAAATTAGTAAGTAATTGTAACAAAAAATATCGGAGGCGTTGCGAGTTTTCGCTTTTCCCGTGACAAACTTTATAGTCTAAGAGCCCGCGATATTTTTTGGTACGTCATAAGACAATGAATTAATATACACGGTGTCCCAACGAAAACTTGTACCCCTGTAAAACTCGGCAAAATAAACGTTTTGACAAAAATCCAAAAACACGTAGATTTTTATATCAAAGGGGACCAATTTTTATGCAATAATCATTCTTGCAACTCTAGCCCTGTGCGGGTGGTAGCGACCGTCCAAAATTTTTAAATGTGACGGGGGGTCAAATGATCTCTACTTTGGAAGGGTTTTTCATTACTTACACAACCGTATTTGTTTTATTCAATTCGATCAATTTGTTACCGAGAAATTGCTTCTTGAAGTTTCCAAGTTAAAAAATTAATAAAGCACAAAAAGGTTTAAACTATCGAATGTACTAGAATGGAAAAGTAACAAAATCAAGTAAACTAATAAGAATAAAAAGTAAGAACAAAAGAAAATCAGAATAAATGTCAAAATAAACTTATTCGCCACAGTATAAAATCGTGTTTATTTACTAAATCAAAATGGTTTATTCCTGAGGTCTTGAGAAATGTAAGATCTGGATTTGAATCCAGAATCTATTATTGTATGACAATTGGTGTTGGTCATTTCGAGCAATAATTATTAGGCTCTCATCTCATTGTCATATGTGTAAATTGCGAAAAAAATATATACAAAAAATAAAAATAATTAAGAAATTAATTCGATATCTTCTAAAATAGGGTGTTGCGGTAAAAACGCACGGGCACGTCGATTTTGGTTGTTAGGGGGACATCTGGATTCGGTGTTTTCATTCATGTAACGTCAACCTCAAAGCGGGAGGGAAAAGCACCCTTAAATTTTTAAATGGAAGGTGGTGTCAAGATTCACACCTTTTGAAAGGCCTTTCATTTCTCTTTACAGCAGTTTTTAATTTTTTTATATCGGACCTCTAACCACCGAGAAAGTGTGCCTTCAAGATAACATTAATTAAGGCACCTTAACACCATTAAGTGCGATTTTATACCATTTAACATCATTTTTACGCAAAAAGCGCAGACACGTCGATGTTGCTTTTAAGGGAGAAATATGAATTCCTTGTTTTCATTCATGTAACTTCAACCCCTAAGCTGGAGGGAAGAGCATCCTTAAATTTTTAAATGAAAGTTGGTATCAAGATACGCACCGTTTGAAAGGCCTTACAATTCTCTTTATAACAGTTTTTAATTTTTTGAAATCGGACCACTGACCTCTGAGAAAATGCAATTTAAATGGTATAAAATCGCACTTACTGGTGCCTCAATTTATTAATGTTATCTTTAAAGTGCATTTTCTCTGAGGTTAGTGGTCCAATTTTAAAAAATAAAAACTGTTTTAAAGATGATTGAGAGTCCTTTCATGTGGTGTGCATCTTGACACCACCTTCCATTTAAAAATTTAAGGGTGCTTTTCCCTCCCGCATCGGGGTTGAAGTTACATGAATGAAAACATCGAAATCAGATGTCCCCCTTACAACCAAAATCGACGTGTCCGAGCGTTTTTACCGCAACACAGTGTTTTAGAAGATATCGAATTAGATCCTTAATTATTTTCCACGGTGTATAAAAAAATCTTCTGCGCCAATCGAGGCAGGGTTGAAATGGCAACCTGTCGCGTTTCGTGTATAGGTATTTTATATACGTATCATAAAAAACATAAATTAATTCATTGTCTTATGACGTACCAAAAAAATGTCGCGGGCTCTCCTACTATTAAGTAGGTAGGTATTAAAATTCTGTGGAAATGTGATGACTTAAACATACCAGATTTCTTTAATTTTGTTCTAGGAGCTTACCTGATTTCAAATCATGCATTGACGTTATTTGAATGGTTTTCATTAACAACTGTCAATTATGAACCGATTCAATTTTAGGCAAATTCTGAAAAGCAGGAATCGGAGAAAATATTTCTTACACTGTAACAACTGGGACCTCTAATTTGAAAAGAAGGCAAGGATAAGAAAGACTTAGGTACCTTATAAAACGAGTTATTTTAAAGTGTATCCAGAAATCCTTTGGAAGTATCTTATGGGAAATGCAAAGTTAAAAATTTCCGTAAGATGTCTAATCCTTACTTGTTATTTTACTTCATTGTGCGGTAAAAATCTGACATTATGACGATTTACATGTATCGAAATGTAATTTCAAAAGTTCATAGAAACTTTATTGAAAAGGGCCGAACGTCCACGTGTTTTTTGAAAGCCACCTTGAAATATTTGTTGCTCATGGTTTTCAAAAATTTGTTTCTACCCTTAAATATTATTTGGAAAACCGGGTGTTTCAAATGGGCAATACCCACAACCTTGATCTATCATGGTTAGACCTAACGCATTCCTTTGCATATTGCAGTCTACTTCATTGGCTCCACCCAAAAACGACAACTCGCGCTTATAGGCTTTGGCGGCGTAGTGTTAGAAAATGAATATAACTGGGCCAAGAAATCTTGCACCTTCAACAAACCATAGCTCTTCTCCGTTGCACGATCGATTAGAGACTTATCTCCATATTTTCAATCACTGTCGCCAGTGTATTCATTTGTAAACGCTAAGAACAATGCCATGTGCCGTATTCTTGATTTTATTTCAGTTAAAATGAAAGTTATGTGACAATAAGCTTGCATAATACTGGCAAAGGCAAGGTAAGTAACAGGTAATAAATAATATCTGGTCGATTAAAGTTAGCTTCGCTAGTCCTGGTTTTAAGTTTTGATGCTATAAAATCTAAATGTTTATCCACCCGTTGGTACACACCAGGCTTATCAGGTAAGGCGCAACCTATACCATATGAAACGATGCCATACTGAATATCGTCGCACATAAGCGGTCCCCCTGAATCACCGTGACATGCGTCTATACCAGAACGACCAATGCCACAAAATTTTGTTTCATCTATATAAACCATTCGCAGTTTGCATTCGTTATTAGGAACAATAGATATGTTGGCGCACTGAAGATGTGGGTTGTAAGTGGCTTGCGCATCCATCCGAGCCTGAACTTGCTGGGTTCCCCAACCCATAATCATTGCCACTTTGCATACTTTTGGAATTTCTACCACACCAGTTGGCAAATTTACAAGTCCAATATTCTGTCCCACTGGGAGAGAAGATGCCAAGTAAAGTAAGGCTATATCATTCTTAAACGTCTTTTCGTTATAAGAAGAATGTAAAAATATTTCTTTTCCTCTCGCCGATTTTACGTTCTTCTTTGCCGTACTTAGGACAGCACCAGCAACTACTATGATGTTTTTAGGATATTTTGCATAACTTTTCAAACAGTGCGCAGCTGTTAGAATCCATTTTTCTCTTAACAAGGAACCGCCACAAAAATGTTTGAAATCAACTTTTTTCCTCATGGATACCAAAAATGGACGGGAGGCCAAGTCACAATTTACTCCGCCAACTATTCTGTCTGACTGGCCGCAACGCACTTTAAGTAAATTTAAAAATAGAATATAAGTTGTTAAAATTACCATGAAATATGACATTTTATTCCCAAAATTATTCCCTGTCACTTCCTACGTCTGTAGAAATAAAGCCACCCTTGATGAGATAATACTGAGTGTAATATTCAAATTGCAAATTGTAATATGAGTACAAACTTACACAACTATTACATTTCTATACAAAAAAGAAAAGAACCGCTAGTAAAAATTGCAATTACTTATACATTACAGGAAACTAAAGTACATACACATGTCATTAAACAATAAACGACATGGGGATGTTTTAAACACAAAGACCCACCGTCATGCATATCAAAGTTAGTGAATGAAATTTTGGACCCTGCCAGTTATTCGGAAATATTGGAAAGCTAAAGAACAGTGGATTGATAACAAATGCAAAGAAGTGGAAGATACGTTCTAAGTATGGGCCGTGGGATCTTGCTGGCATGCGCGAGTGAGTAGTCGTTAATGCTCAGCAACAGTGCCCGCGGTTTGGCTATGTATGGGTGACTCATTTCTGCGCTGTGGCTAGGGCGCGCCTTGGTTCGCCTATCCGGCTTTACCTAATGAGGTTTTCCAGGTTTTCCTCATTCTCGCACTAAATGGTAGGTAGAGTACTAACAACTGTAGGTCGTTCCTGTGACGCACCTGCGGCCAATAGTAATATGCCGCCTCCACCGTCCCGCACAAGCTATATAGTTAGCTTCTGGGGCTAACCTTAGGGTTAGTAGGAGTGAATAGAGATATTATTATTATTATTATAAGTAGGAAAAACTACTGACGAAACGTATAAAATAATTAGAAGGAATTTTAGAGAAATTGGATCTAGCAGCAAGAACATTAGGAACGAGGCAGGTGACATCCTAATCGGAAGAGAGGAAAAGGCAGATAGGTGGAAGGAATATTTGGGAATCTTATATGCAGGACAAGAACTAGGCAATATGTAAGAAAAGAAAATCAGTGTAGATGGGGATAACCTTTGTTGCCCTATAATAAGGAAAGAGTTAGCATTAGAAAGTTTAAGAACCAATCAAGTACCCAGGTGTAGATGGATTGCAGGCAAAAATTTTAACTCTATATATGAGACAGGTGAAATTTCAGAAGATTACAAAAGTTGGATCATAGTCGGTTTGCCAAAAAGGAAACGTGCGGATAAGTGCGAAAATTTAGAACTATCAGTTTAACTTCCCAGGCGTTAAAAATTTTAACAAGAATTGTGCAAGGAAGGATGAAGAAAAGGGCAGAAGAAATATTAGCAGAAGATCAGCTCGGATTTAGACGAAATAGAGGAATGCGCACACCATTCTATCTTCACGAGTAATTATAGAAAAAACAATAGAAAAGGGAATGAGCCTCTATATAGGATTTGCTCAGAAAGGTAGGGATGAAATATTTGAACAGAAGAATAATACACGATCTCTACAAAGAACAAACGGCAGTTATAGAATTTGAACGGGAACGAGGAGAAGTAGATATCCGAAAGGGCGTGAGACAGGGATGTGCAATGTCGCCTCTAGTTTTCAACTTATAAATGGAAGGTGCGATTAAATATTGTTCAGAATAGAACAGCCTCACCAAAATAATTTTTTAGCTTTCTTGTATTAGAAAGATCAGTTCAGTGATGACTCAATTGATTCTAGCATGAACTTCTCAATTATAGGCTCGGTCTCATCAGGCCATTTTAGTGGGGTCTAAAAGTGCAAGTCACTAAAGTTGCTTTCAAAATAATAATCACATTGGTGACTTATTGCGGCTTCAAGTTCACTCACTTGCTTGCTGTAATATGTGTTAAAGAGGTTTCCGTCATTTTAACCAAGTCAGTTTTGGGATGTACATTTCTTCTACCAGATGCTCCACTTTTTTGATTTAACGATTTTCCTTAATTAATTCATGTAAGTACACAGTTCTCATTGTTCTAATTTTTTCTTCAATTGTTCCACCATAAGTGACAAAGAACTAAAAATATGAATTATTGCTGCTTTGTGTAAGTCAAATGACTTTCAACTGTCCACTAAGGTTTGCTCCTAGAAGAAAGTAAATTTTCTACTTGTCTAGTTGAAAGAAAACGGCCACTTTCTAATCACACCAAAAGACTTTTCAGGGCAACTTTGGCAGCTTCCACTTATTAACTCCACTAAAATGCCCTAATGAGACCCCAGCTTTTAAAGCAACTTTATTGTCTTCTAGTTATTGACTCCACTAAAATGTCCTAATGAGCCCTAACATATGAGTTACATTCAGACTTCATGAGGGCATCAAAAAATAATCTAGAATAACCGGACTAAACCATTCCGAAAGCAAACATAAATCAGCAACAGTATCATGCATGCGTGGTCAGGCAGACCCAAGGTGACTTCACTGAAGTAAAGAATTTCCTCAATAGCAGGCGTTGATAATCTGCGAGAATTACTTCTAGTAAAAGCTACCTATACCTCGCGACGCGGGGACCAGGCTAACGCCATTTTTTTCTTCAATATTTTAAGTAATGGAAATAGATTTGGCAGAGCTAATATACTGTTCAAGTGCAATTTTCTGGCGCAGTGTCTAAAAATTTCACTTCTGGTTTAAGCAGATATGGGCCTTGGACATGAAAGAAGACTATTTTGACTAACACAGATTTACTACTAAATATAAAACTGCTCTTGTCAAACTACAGGGTCTGACAACAGGATTGAACGGTTTTGATAGCTTGATTTCGGAAAATTTATTATGAATCTATTGGTGAGTAAATACAACATTCGTAAGGTGTCCACTATTAGTTTTTGTACATTGTTGCAATGTTCTTCTGAAATTCAGGATAACGCATTGAAGTATAAAAATCCCTTACAACAAGGTTTACCTCTTCACTAATCATGTTATTGAGTTCTGAGATTGTTTGAAGACTATCAGGTGCACTCCCGACTTCAAAAAGCCCCAAATAGAAAAAACAAGGAACTACTAAATCCTCTCTTGCCAGCCTTACAATGTCTATACAACATATAGGGGCGAAACATTATACGACTTTATACTGTTAAAACTCGATGATTGAAGGTCCAGTTAGCATCGGAGTTTTGGTATCGACTTACGAATGCCCAACTTTTTGGTACACGTCCTTCAGTAACTTTTCTACATCACTAAGTTATCAAAACCCCCTCAATTCTGTTATTGCTAGACCTGTAGAGAGGAAACACATTTTGCGTCTCTCGATCTCATTTAAATTGATCATAGGTCTGTTATTTTAAATGGAAAACTTATGTCAAAAATAGAGTCATTCGTTAAATTCCTTAACTCTTGCTCATTTCATAAAGGACAAATTGAATTTAACTTGAGAATTACCTTTACATTTTTTAAGCACTGCATATACTTTTCGAACGCAACATAAGAAAACCATAAGAAAGTATGCTTCGCAAAACTAAATATCTACTACTTTGTCAAATTTAAAAAAAAATCGATTTCTTTTGTGTCCAAGAACTACTTTTGGAAAACATTAGCCCAAACTTTGTGAAATTTTATGGTGAGCATATTTTTGAAAAAAAAAATTTATTTACTAAGTAAGTAGTAAACAGGGTGTGCATTAAAATAAGAAAGTTGGACATACATTTGCTTAGACAAGAATATATTTTTTTTATTACTTTATGCCAAAAAGTTTCAATTTAACAGCATATTGGCGCCTCCGAATTTCATTCCTTCATTTAAAATACCAAAGAAAAAATAGGGATTAGTCAGCTCACCCAGTATATACTTCTCTTTACTAAAGCAGCAAAAAATACGCGAAAACGCGAGAATTCAGATTGGTGAATATTGTTAACGTAAGGGAGATTGGCCCCTTTCTTATTATAATTGTAAATATATTAACGGTTCTGGAGTAAAACTTGTAATATTTATTGATAGGCGTTTCTTCAAAGCATTTTATGCATTATGATTTTTTCAATTTTTCATGAAAATATAGGATAGCGAAAATGTAATTTTCAAGAAATTCTGCAATTCTACATTACTCAAAATCATTAACTACAAAGAAAAATTAACAAAACATAAAAGAATATGGAGAGGTTCAAATGAGTGGGCACTAAAACCTAAAAGAGCACGTCCACTCTCTGGTCTTACACGTGTCCTAAATCGTACCTTTCGATTCCTAATTTGTACTCGACATTTTTAAAGCACGTTATAAGTAGGGGTTATTTTTTAAAAAAATTGTATTTGTTCCTCGTCCTATTTTTTCAGTGAAATAATTAACTTTTATTTCTTGGGTGTTCAATTTTTGGTGCATCATTGTTTTGTGGTTTTCTCTTTCCGCTCGGTTAATTTGGCTTTGCTTCTGCGTTTGCCATTCTTTGTACTATATCTTATTATTATTACCGTCCGATTGTCTGTTTTAGTAATGGAAGTTTATAACGTAATGATTTCGCGATTTAATAACTACAATGGCATATGGCATCACATTGTCGCTTTGTCCAACTCGCTCCCCTTGCGTCACTGCAGCTGGGACATTATCCATGGTTTTTAGAAAATACATAAAGAGGGGACTCAGCTATTTACATTTACAACTGAAGCATATGTTTGTGGAAGAGGGCCAAATATCGCGGAACATTCGTTTTTAAACATTTTATATTATGCAAGGACATGTGTTTTAGTAAGAGCAAGACGGTGATTGGTAAAACAGTGTGAAGCCTGTAGTAAGTTGAATTCGTGATCGTTCACCATCACGTTTCATAGGTATGTGGAATTTGAGGTCGAGTTCATAAGCGTGCATGAATTTATTTTTCCATTATTTGTTTTGAAAAATAATGTACTTAAACCTTGTAGCCATTTAAAGGAATAACACTTTTGTTTCTTTATTATAACAATGACTATCCTTATTTTTCTTTGTTCCTTTTACCAATTAATCCCTATAACATCACTCTAATGTGTCTGAGGAAAATAATAACAAGCAGGGCTACCCGCGACCCCCTGGTCGTCGATTGTGTAAGCTTCAGAACAAAATCAGCTGTTGCATAACAACGCTGGGTCCATCTCCTTGGAGTAACACTAAATTTCTTTGTATTTTATTTTTTGGTGTGGAGTAGCTAGTCATTGACTTCCATTTTATTTATTTTTGTGTACTGTAAACGTTATTTGCATTCATTTAAATTAACATGATGCTCACAATCCTTCAAATCAAGTACTGTAAGCACCTAGCCACTCCATTATTCCTTTGTTAGAAGTTAGTAGGAGATTTAACTGCAGTTATTTTGCTCATCTACCACGATTTTAAAATAGAACCGGTCATTTGAAAAGCGGTCCCCAATTTGTTTATTAACAACCATTGTTGGGTGTTCATCAAAACTTGTAGCCGTCGTAAATTTGTCTCTGTCACAATGACACAAAAATGTTATTCCCGTAACAATCGTTCTATTTATTTCTTTTGTGTACGGTGACAATGCGAAAAATATATAGAGATGAATATGTAATAAAGAAAAATGATTCCGGTTCACCGACGACTGCTGGTCACGCAAAAAGAAAATTTCAGAATGCTTTTTACCACCAGTGTAGTGCAAATAAAATAAAGCATCAGTAGCACAGGAACTTTAATAGCATTTCAGAATCTGAATTCGGTATTGTAATGTACATGTTTCATTTTCATAAACTTTATTTCACTGACCACAATATTATTTACAGTGATTCGGACATAAGTATTAATATGATAAACTATACGCAATCTCACAGTACCTGCTCAAACACAAGAAACTATTAGACAACAATCATATTGCATTATTTTTATCGGTTTTGCAAGGTATCGCTTTATTTACACTTAAATATTCAATGACTGATCATTCCTCAATACTTCTATAAAAACTTGCTCCATCGCTGTCCCACTTCTTGTTACGTGCATAGACCCAAAGATACAAACAAATCCCAAATCAAAACTACTAGTCCTTAAAGTTAAAAGTTTGTCAATATTGCATGTTTCGTATTTGTATATGAAACCCTAGACCACTGGTTTCGTCCTTTTGGGACTCATCAGTACGGTGCTTTGCCCTACACACTCGAACCATGCAATAAATATTACTTGCTGTATACGTACCGGATGTACAAATAAGAAAGGTCGGCGGCCGTATATCCGTAACCGTTTGCCCTAGAACCTTCTAAAAAAATTTAAGATAAAATTGGCCAGGAGAAATTGCTGGAAATTATTTTTAAGTTCGTAGATTCGCCGCTAGGGGGCGTAAGGGCTACACCAAAGGAGAAAAATAATTTTTTCCCTGAAAAATCACCAATAAAGGGTTATCAAAAATAATTTTGTTGAATTCTACTGAAAATTTTGAATAACTTTCGTTTAGGATTTTTTGCTCTAGCTCGTCAAATAGAGATGGCATGGGCGGACAAACATTGAGATGAAAGAATGCTTCTAACTCCGGTTTGGCTCAACGGAATTGGACAAACTTGAGCTTCTTGAGAAGAGCTTTCCTTGTTCTATCAAACAAAAGTTAAATGAAGTCATTTCGAATTTCGTGGCCACCGGTAGAGGGCACGATTTTACATTCAAAGCTATATTCGCGTTTATCTTGAAAAATTCAAATGGAATAATATAGATTTTTAATACTGCTAAAAAGAGGTGAAAATTATAAGAAAAATGGCGCAAGCCGCATGGTGATATCTTTTTTAGAACCGAAGATATAAATGAAGGAATATTGAGAATGGCTGCTCCATTAACTTGAACAGAAATTTTGAGTGCAAAAATCAAGTAGGCTTCGGTATGCCCTATTTTCATTTCGAACAATACAAAACTATGAGAAAAATATTATTACTTTGTTATTAAAAATAATAAAGAAAAATATTAAAATGTTTCTTTATTATAATACACAAGTTGAAAAAAATAATTAGTAGGCTTGCGCTATTTTTCTTATAATTTTCACCTCTTTTTAGCAGTATTAAAAAATAGTATATTATTATATGAGCGATTATGACAGTCATTATTCACGAAGATGATGTTTGAGCCCACGAGCCGAAGGCGAGTGGCTCAAATACATTAATATCACCTGCATTCGACAGTGGCGTAACATTGGATTGGGAAAATAAATAAACGGCCTACCCCGTAGCAACGCTACTGATTGGGCTAGCAGAGCAAATTTTTTTTGGAAAATTAGAACTTGGCAAATGAAAACGACACCTTAAATTTCAACTCAATAACTTTCCTAGTTACTAAGATAATAAAAAAATATTAAAACTTCTACACCCTGTATCTTTGTTAGGTAGTAGCATAAACCAAACATACCTAGACGTTTCACGCTTATGTGATGACCTTGAATAAAAATTTAGTTCACTTCCCAAATGCAGAGGGCCAACAATAAAGTTTTGCGCACGCGCCGCAATTGTCAGTGCTTGTCAATTGATTCAATCGTTCATTTTGAATTCGAACGCTTAGTGCGGTGTGTTTTCTGTTTTGTTTTTGTGTCCAAAGTTATTAATATTGAAGTGTCTTCAGCATCCAGTTTTATCAGTTGTTTATAGTTAGTGAAGATTTTAAAGTACTGTTGTTTAAAATAAAGTTGATAGTGAGTTTCAGCAAAAACTTAATAAATTGTGAAAAGCGAAAAAATGCTGACATCGTAAGTAATAATATGCTTTTCTATTAAGTTCAGCCAATTTTGCTTTAATGTGTATTGTCTGCGCTCTGCGTACCTACCAAGTACCTCTTATCTAGTAAAACTTTTATTTTTGTTATGTGCTAGGTTTCTTTCCTATCCTAAAAGATTATAATTAACCATTAAATTAGGTAAATTTATCAGCAAAGCGGGTGTCTGCTAAAACAGGAATATTTTATTATGAGAAATGCATACTTCAACACTAGGGCATCCAGTCCCGGGATGCCGGGACCGGGATTTCCCGGGACTACATGTGATTTTAGAGGTCCCGGGACCACAGCTTTAGTCCCGGGACCTACCGTGGTCCCGAAAATGGTGGGAGATTGCGCTCGCGTCACAGAATACAGAGCACGTTTTCAATCAAATATGACGTAAGGACGTTTCATTTTGTTTCATTTATATGTAAAACTTTCGTGTATGTTTTTTATATTTATTTCCTCTTATTTATGTACCCTATGTAAATTTTTCTTTTGTGTTTCTATGTTACATATTTCTTTTGTTATGCACTAATAAAAGTTGCAACGTTTCTTTTCATGTTAGACAGTTGTTTTATTCAACATTCGTGGTAGTCACATCTTAAATAAGATAAAAATTTGCCTATTTAATATATTCGGGACTGCGGGACTAGGCCCGGGACTTTTTGGTCAGGTCCCGAAGTCCCGATTGGCCCCTTGGTCCCGGGACTTGGATGCCCTATTCAACACAACCCCAATAAAGTTTTATGATGTAGTTTGGTAGGTAGGTTGACAAAACAAATTCTGCACCCTTCTTAAATTTCAGAGGCTCTTATCTACCTGCCTATTCCAGTGCCTATTACTATATCATAAGTATTTATAATACATAGTTATTTTTTACTCATTTATTGTTTACTTTTGTAGTTTATTCTTGCCCCTTTTTCAATTTCTTGTTTCCAGCATAATTATTGAAGGAAATATATTTTTCTTTACCTACAGGTTCGGATTGTTAGGAGGTGGATGTGGTACTGGACCGATCAAGGACTGCTGCGTACCGGGATGTTGGAAACCTGTATCTCCTCTGCACAAGTTTCCAAACCCGAGAACAACAGCTGAACGATTTCAGCGTTGGCTTGAATGTGTAGCATCTACGACGCTTATGAACATGGAGCCACAAGAAAGGATTTGTCACCGTCACTTTGAAGATAAATTTACCTATTTGTCTGGTAGATTATCAGTTGACGCAGTTCCAACTTTGCATATGCCTGATAAATTAGAGTTTCTTGTTTAATAGAGAAATACATTCTTGATAAAAGTGATAGGTACTAAATTCAACTATTTTACAGCTGATGGGCAAATGCAAATTCTCCAAGAACAACCCATTCCAATGGAAACTGATGAACTTCAGGAATTACCAGGTGCAAAAACGTTTCTCTTAAATTTTGCATTTCCTTATTGCTTTTTAAGAAGTTCAGTTGTTTATTAAATTATGCAGATATAAAATTTTAACCTGCATAATAATCTAGTATTTTACAACACATATCCTTTTCTGAGAGCATCAAACTGGCCACGTCAGAGATAGTCGGGTTTGCCGAATATAAATTTAAAAATCAATTTTCCATTTTATTTATAAATCTTTCCAAGAAAATGTTAATACAACATAATTAAAATGAAATTATTTTGCGCATTGTCACAAGAAGCATTCATTTATTTCATTTTAGTTGCAACTTTAATCATTTCATCTTAACTAACTTTTATATGATAATTACTGCAAAGTAAATTTTGGTTTTAAAATTTTATTTTATGTATACAAGACCCACAAACAATTCCTATTTTCAAAGAGCCATCAAGTCCTTAAAGTTACTCATCATCATAAAGTTCTCTCTCCGAAGACTCCGAAGACTCCTTGGACCTCCACCCTTTTCTATTCTGAACTAACCTGCTGGATGCTAACATTGCTCTATCATGAGCGAATCTGAGCATATTAATAGTTTGGCACTGCTTATTAATCCCTGAGGCAGTTCTGTCTTTAACAATATCAATGGCATCTTCGATATTGTATATATAAATTGAAAAGTAGCACTCTCTTTCGAATATCTACTTCTCTTCGTTCCTACTCAAATTCCATAACTGCCGTTTGCTATTTTATTATATATTATTCTTCTGACCCTATACTTCATCCCTACCTTTCTGTACACCTCGTACATCTTTCCCCATTTTACGTTGTCGAACGCTTTTTCTAAATCTACAAATCCTGTATAGGCGATCTTTCTCTTTTCTACTGCTTTCGATAGAATTACTCGTAAAATTAGAACGACCTCGCGCGTTCGTCTACTTCGTCTAAATCCTAACTGATCTTCTCCTAATATTTCTTCCGCCCATTTCTCCATCCTTCTTTGCACAATTTTAGTTAAAATTTTTGACGTTCTAAAATTTTCATACCTATCCACTCGTTGGCAAAGCTACTATGATGTTCTGTTTAAAATCTTCTGGAACCTCACCTGTCTGGTATATACAGTTAACTAGTTCAAATAAAGGCTCTCTTACCTCTTGACCTGCACGCTCTAAAATTTCTGCCTGCAATCCATCAACATCTAGTACTTTATTGTTTTTCAAACTTTCTAATTAAAACGTAATGTTAGGTAATATTTATGGCAAAAATCTAATAATCTAAATCCCCTATCGTTCTTATTACCTAATCCAAAGGGGCCAATTATTCCATCTTCTCTCCCTGTAACTGCAACTGCACTAAAATCTCCTAGAATTGTTAAATGATTAGAGTTACTATCTAGTCCAAAATTTACGTTTGATTTGGCTAATTTACAAAATTTCGCAGACGTCCTAGCCTCTCAGACACTATCCAGAGTGCCCACAAACCTAAAGTACAGAATGCTGACGCAGACACCAACTTCTTCACCCTTCGTAACTGTGACACCTAGTTGAATCTTCTTACTGGTCGGTCTAATCCTTCAGTCTTACACATCTCTTCTCCCTATAGTGTCGCTGACTCCTGTGTCCATAATAATTTCAGTCTTCTTGTCGCCAACAACTCCCTCTGTCATAAAATTATTAAAGTCTGGTTTACAGAATATTATATGTAAGAAGCAGCTTTATGGAATGCGGAAAAACAATAAGGCAATTAAAATTCAACTCTGTTGTCATTAGAACATTAGAAGAGAATGCAATGCAGCTTATGCTATTACGTGAGAGTCCTTTCACCCAACCTCAACTATTGCTTCTTCAGAAGAGTAGTAAAACATTTTATTATTCTGTTAACATACCTAGACTATACAACTAACGGAGGGAAACAAAACAAAATGTACTGGTTACGCTTATCGATCAATATCTGTAAAATGCAGGTTGATTAAATTCATCTTTTCCATACTTTCAAGCGCTATTTTTTCAAAAAATAGAACTTGGATCGAAAATGACGCAAAATGGAAAGCTGCTAAAGATTTTAACCAAAGGCATCTGTTTTTGAAGCCAAAATGAGCATGTGTGAAGAGGTTACATTACAAGTGGGTAAAAAGAACCAAACGACTATTCTTTTTCCGATAATTATAGCGCGCAGCTGGTCGACTGGTTTGTTCATTTCATTCCGCAAACATGCACTTGGGCCGTAATACGATTTCAGCGTAAGTTATAAAGTAACATAATAAGTTATGGGCATAAGTTAAAAGTGAATTTACATTATTTCTTGTTCAAGACATTAACAATCTATCATGCGGACGTTCGCAATTGAATTTTTAATAAAAGCATAAATAAATCACATAACTAGTACACCCCTTGACAGAATTAACTATAGTACCTCTTTTACTAGTATATCTATTTATTATTATTACAAATATTTATGCCGTTTTTAAAAGCTCAAAATTTTTCGTCAAACAAAATACTTATTTTGAAAAACGATATCTAATCGTAATAGTTATAATAAAAATGCAGCAAATTTTTTGTATAGCGCAATAAAACGAAACCACTTAATGTAACACGTAAATCCTTAATTTTCAATTAAAATGCATAACCATTTTATTATAACGATTAGTTTTATTCGCTTTGGAGTAAAAGTCGGTGGTCTAACCGTACATATATTAAATTATACATATTCCATTTCCATGAATGCCAAATGCTCTGTCTCTTATGTCTGAATTTTTAACTGGCTTGTATAATTGAAAATATGAAAATTTTAGCTCATCACACTCCCGCAGAGCTGCCACAATGAAAATATGACGGTGACTAACTTCAGGGTGCAAATTTTGCATACATTTTTAATGACTGATTGCTATTAAAAATCCATTAATGCATAAGCGAGTTGCGAATTTCATGTTATTTTGAAATAAGGGAGAGTTTAATGCCAGATCGGTGTGGAGATCTATACATGACTTCCATATTCCTTTGTTTATAACAGAAAAAACGTTTAATTCAATTATCACCAAAATCAATGGACCTCCAGTCGTCTAATGTGCTGATAGTTCCAGTCTAGGTATACTTGGACATTCATGTCTGTTAACACCATTCGCAAAAAATAAAAAATCCAATATTTTGATGTAATTTTCTTCAGCCAAAGGAAGATGTTCAAAACACAAAACTACTTGCAGCAAATATAATAATCACAATTTTTTTACATAACTAGGGGGGTTTGTCTTAAAAGAATAAAATTACAATATGGCTTGTAGACATAAAGTTTATTTTTAAATACCTATTAATGTATTTCAGCGGTTCAGTTAATATCGGGGAACGCAATATCTTCCGGGAGGAATGGGATGTGTAATATCTTGCGAATGACTGAAGATTTTAGAATTCTGAAGATAAAGTTTTAAATGTGACAAACGGGTGTTACATTTACGCTCCCAAAAATTTTAATTTTGACCTGTCGCCCACAGAAGCGGAACAACCCAAGGTGGCGATGTCCGTCATAAAATTTTTAAATGGCAATACTACCCTTTTATTATGTCAAAAGAAAGCCTATTTTATCCTCTTTTCAGCCGTTTAAGTATAAATTGTTAAAAATACGGTTTGGATGATTTTCCGTCGACTCTACATACAGTTCATGAGTTCACACCGTTTATTTTCTTTCATTTGGCGGACTAGCTTCAATGGGTGTTAGCGTCTAACACAAACTGATAACAACAGATCAAATGAGATTTTTAAAAAACATTAAAATTTCATAGCCAATTGAATAAGGCCTAATAAAAATAAAAATAAATTCAAACAACAGTCATACATGATCGGAAACGAGCTGAATAGGTCTTCCTATTAACATACCGAAAGTGAGATATTGCCATTTGAACTTTTTAAGACGAATCGCGCCACCTGTAGATCTGACACACCAAAATTAAAATCTCTATGAAACAGGAAAAAAATAGATTTTTCAGATCACAGTTGTGGTCACAGTTGCTATTTAAAAAATTTACAAGTTTGTGTTATTTCTCAAAAATCGAGCAAGCCGTGAAATCTTTATTGACATTTTTGAATTCTGCGAAAAAAAAATAACACAACACGTCACTTCAATCTCCCTTTTACCTTAAGTCACAGTGAAAATTTCGACAATTTTCATTTTTTCGCAGTAAAAGTTTTCACTTAACTCAAATTTGAAATTATCATCAATTTGTGTTACAATTCTGCCCAATTTTACCCATTCAACCTTTCTTCTACCCAGTGGCGGCTCGTGCCATTTGCCGAAGAGGAGGCTACAATTCTTTGGAGGGGGTATTTCTTTGTTTAGCAGCTTTCCACATAACCCAAGAGGTACTGCTATCTATGCGTTGACCTATTAAGGGGGTCTCACTATAACAGCAATACAAATTCTGTATAATTATCGCGATTACCCAACTCAGTTGTCTCATTGTGCCCTCGAAAAGCTAAATCCTGGGATGCTAAAAATATTGTAATATCAATCAACCTTTTTCAATCAGCGCCAGCGCGATCTTCTCTAACCCGATTGTTATATGAAATTATCGAATTTTTTCTCCCACTATCCATAGCCGTGGCAATCTTATGCCCGGAAAAAGTTTAATTTTGCAAGACGCTGAAATGTATTCGACTGAGCGAAACCCGTTTTAGACCAAGAAGTATATTGTATATTCCGTTTGGGTGGAAAACAATAAGCACAGCCAACAAAATAATTGTTCCCTTTTCGTAGACCCCGTCAACCGTTTACATTATTTGTCATACCAAGCATTATTAAAACCGCGATTTTGTCGATCGTCTGAAGATTTTAAGGTTTGTTTCTATATTTAATAGATTAAAAGAATTACTCACCAACCAGTCAACATCCTCACAATTTCGTATTTCTTTTAGCCTGTCCATTTTATGAAATTGCACAATTGCACTTAATCAAATAAAAAAAATACGGAACTAGAAACCACAAAGGTTTATTTAAATCACCCCTTTCCAGCAAATCATACTCGTATGTTGCTAAACAAATGCGATAATACGATCTATACTAGTGATGGACGATATTTCAAGAACTGTGATTTAATCACTGATATCAAGAAATCACTGGTAGCGACTGTTACTTAAGGTCCTACAAAACTGTGACTTGATCAAGACATTCCGTTGTTCCTTATCCTCACTCGATAGCGCAGAGGTGCTCGATAGCGAGATTAGCGAGGCAGTGAAATGTTGTGATCACGTATACGCTCGTAGGTATAATACTACTAAAGTCGTGATCACGTCACGTTTTAAAATCACTGATACATTAACAATTCACAATGTGACTGAAAAATCACGATATCGCCCATCACTAATCTATACCGAGGGTTCTCGAAGACCAATGGAGGCTGAGTTCCGTTGGTAGCTTAGATCCCAGTATTAAATAGCGCTTAAATAGGTGCATGCAACATGGAGCCGCCTCTACGACATATGTACCATGTGTTTTAGGGTGTGTTTTGGTATCGCAGAGGCGCGTAGCCTCCTCGGTATATGTGGAGGCCTGCAAATAGGCGCAACTTAAATAAAAGTTGTGTCCATACGAGAAGCGCAACTAGGGTTGCATGTACGGATGCTTTCTAGTTTGAATCTAAATTACACATACATTATTGATGATTAATACATGAAAATTTGAAAATAAAATGCGAAAGAAAAATAATAACCTATTTATCAATAAATGTGTAGAAAATTTCTTACAGCAAAGTGACAGGGTAGTTATGGTTAGGTTAGATTCGAAACCTGTAAAAACAGTAATAATACAGGTATATATGCCCACTTCTAACTACAGTGATGAGGCCGTAGAGGCAGTTTATAGTGATATTGAATATGTGCTACATTTTGTGAGAGGGCACGAAAATTTAATAATTACAGGAGATTTCAATGCAGTCGTAGGCACAGGGCGAGAGGGCGGAATAGTTGGCCCCTTTGGATTAGGCAATAGGAACGATAGGGGAGTTAGACTGATAGAGTTCTGCGATAAACATAACTTAACGGTCGCGAACACTCTATTTCACCATCATGTTAGGAGATGCTATACGTGGAAGATGCCAGGAGACTTAGGGAGATATCAAATAGATTACATTCTCGTTAGGCAAAGATTTAGAAATCAAGTTAGGGATTGTAGAAGTTATCCAGGAGCAGATATAGATAGTGATCACAACATAGTCGTTATGAAAGCCAATCTTAAATTTAAGATTTTGAAAAAAAGAAGCGGAAGAAGGTATCTTGACCCAGAGAAACTAAAAGATGATGATATGCGCAATAAGTTCGAGAAAAAGACAAACGAAGCACTAAAGGGCACGGGTGGAAATATTGTTAGGGACATAGAGGCAGAATGGAATTGCATTAAAAATAGTTTAGTTTCCTCAGCTAGGGATATTTTGGGTCATAAACAGAATGAAAGTAGGAAACCCTGGATAACAAAACATATTGTGAGTCTAATAGAGGAAAGGCGAAAATATAAAAATAGGTTAGATGAAATAGGGAAACAAAGATATAAGGCGATCAAGTGGGAAATTATTCGGAAATGTAGGAAAGCGAAAGAGCAATGGATCGATAATAAATGCAAAGAAGTGGAAGATAAGTTCGAAGTAGGAAAGACTGATGAAGCATATAAAATAATCAGGAGAAATTTTAGAGAAATTGGATCTAGTACCAAAAACATTAGAAATGAGGCAGGAGATATCCTAATCGGAAGTGGGGAGAAGGCAGATAGATGGAAAGAATATTTAGGAAACTTATATGCGGGACAGGAAGTGCAAGATATATTAGAAAGCGAAAGCAGTGTAGAGGGGGATAACCTAGGGAGTCCTATAATGAGAGAAGAGTTTGAGATAGCACTAAAAAGTTTAAGGAATAATAAAGCACCAGGTGTAGATGGCTTGCAGGCAGAAATCTTAAAGTGCGCAGGTCAAGAGGTAATAGATCGTTTATTTAAATTAGTTAGTCGCATATACCTGACAGGCGAGATTCCAGAAGATTACAAACGGAACATCATAGTAGCTTTGCCAAAAAGAAAAGGCGCGGATAGATGCGAATATTTTAGAACTATCAGTTTAACTTCCCATGCGTCAAAAATTTTAACTAGAATTGTGCAAAGAAGGATGGAGAAAAAGGCGGAAGAAATATTAGGAGAAGACCAGTTCGGATTTAGACGAAATAGAGGAACGCGCGAGGCCATTCAAGCTTTAGGAGTAATTATAGAAAAAACGATAGAAAAGAGAAAGAGCGTCTATATAGGATTTGTAGATTTAGAAAAAGCCTTCGACAACGTAAAATGGGGGAAGATGTTCGAAGTGCTGAGAAAGGTAGGGATGAAATACAGGGACAGAAGAATAATACATAATCTCTACAAAGAGCAAAAGGCAGTTATAGAATGTGAGCAGGAACAAAGGGAAGTAGATATCCGGAAGGGAGTGAGGCAGGGATGTGCATTGTCACCTCTAGTTTTCAACTTATATATCGAAGATGCGATTAGTATTGTTAAGGAAAGAACAGCCTCAGGGATCAATGTACAGGGCCAAACTATTAACATGCTCAGATTTGCGGATGATATAGCAGTGTTAGCATCTAGCAAAGAAGAATTAGGAGCGGCTTTGAATGAAATGGAAGCAGTTTTGACACAGGGCTTCGGCATGAAAATCAATAAAAAGAAAACTAAAATTTTGGTATGTAGGGGATGTGAAAATAGAACTAAAATGGAAATACAAATTGGAAATGAGAAGATAGAGGAGGTCGCGGATTTCTGCTACTTAGGAAGTAAAATAACTCAAGACGGTAGGAGCACTAAAGATATAAAACAAAGAATGGCGCAGGGCCGAGTTGCGTTTAACAAAAAGAAACAACTGTTATGCTCGAGAACGGTTAATATAGAGACTAGGAAGAGACTCTTAACGTCGTATGTATGGAGTACGGCATTATACGGGTGCGAAACTTGGACAATAGGAGAAGCGGATAGAAAAAAGTAGAAGCGTTTGAAATGTGGTGCTACAGACGCATGATGAAGATACCGTGGATAGATAAGGTTAGCAATAGGGAAGTATTAGAAAGAGTTGGGGAAAAGCGAAAGGTATGGAAAACAATAAAGAGTAGGAGAGATAGGATGGTAGGACACCTTCTAAGACACGAAGGAATAGTTCGTGACATACTAGAGTCAGAGATAGGAATAAAAAGAGGTAGGGGTAGGCCTAGATTAGACTACTGCTCTCAAATAGTTAGGGATGTAGGATGTTCTACTTTTAGGGAAATGCGTAGGTTAGCTCAGGATAGAAAAGAATGGAGGTACGCGTCCAACCAGTCTTCGGACTGAGAACCTTATGATGATATCAATAAATGAAAATATGAAGGTGAAAGATATAAAAAAGTGTAATTTCTAAAAAATTTATGGGGAGGCTTAGCCTCCCTTGCCTCCCCTGAGGAGCCGCCACTGCTTCTACCTAGAATACTAAGAAGAAAGTGTTGTGATTGTAACCGTATTTATATTGGTCAAACTGATCGTAGACGAACTTTTGAGATCATTTCGATTAGGTACGGAATAACGATTCAGTTGTTTTCTCCAACCTAGAATAGTAAGACGAAACACAGTACTGATTATTTCCACAAAGACGAAACCAGTAGTATATAGTTTTTGCATGCACATTCGAAACATGCAATATTGATAACTCTCAGCACACATTAGTACTCCTGCTAGTATATGAGCACGCAGTACGTTGAGATGAAGCTCATAGCAAGGGGGTGCAATGCATCTATGCCGAAGCGTCCGAACGGTCGCCGGCGGGAGCCCGCGTACTGGTGGACGGACGAAATTGCTGAGCTCAGAAGGGCCTGCTGTAGGCTTAAGCGTAGGGCACTCAGAGCACGAAGGAGGACTAGAGGAACTGAACCTGATGACCAGGCATACAAGGCCGCGAAGAAAGACCTGTCAATGGCGGTCAAAAGAAGCAAATCCGAAAACTGGAAGACATTGTGCCAGGAGATTAACAACCATACTTGGGGACGTGGGTATCAAATAGTGACTCGCAAAATTGGAAGACAATCCCCGGAAGCCGCGGTGGAGGAGATAGTGGGCGGACTCTTCCAGGAACATCCGAAAAGAGAGCGACCGGAAAACTCTGGAACGTGGGACGTCCCGCCCTTCACGGTAGAGGAGCTTCAGGGGGTGGCAGGGTCGCTGGGGAACAGGAAGGCGCCGGGACCAGATGGCATTATCAACGAGGTCATCAAGGCCATAGCGAAGAGGTACCCTTTTCTGCGTGTATAATGCCTGTCTACGGGCGGGTACTTTCAGTCGAAAGTGGAAGGTGCAGCGACTGGTGCTGCTGGCCGCATCACCCCATCATCTTACCGGCCGTTGTGCTTGTTGGACACATCGGGCAAGTTACTGGAGAGGCTTATACGAGCACGGCTCCGAGCAGCGATTGACGTGGCGGGGGAGCTGGCTGCGGCCCAGCACGGCTTCCGTAAAAAACGCTCAATGACTCGAGCCATAAAGGAGGTCATAGAGGAGGCAGACAGGGCGTGGTCCGGAAACCACAGGTCGAGAAGCGTCTGCGTTCTGGTCACGCTCGACGTCAAAAATGCGTTCAATTCAGCCAGCTGGACGGACATTTTGGTGGCACTGAGGGAGAACTTCAAGGTCCCGGAATACCTCATGAGCGTAATCGATGATTACCTCAGCGACATGAAGTTGCTGCATGACACCACGGAGGGAGCACGACGTAGGAAGGTGACAGCCGGTGTGGCACAGGGATCTGCCCTCGGCCCTGACCTGTGGAAAGTCGCATATGACGGTGTTCTCACTATGAATCTCCCGGAGGGCACCAAGCTGGTGGGATTCGCCGATGATATCGCGGCGATTGTCACCGCCAGGGAGGGATAACAGGCGAGGAGACGGGTCGCCCAAGTCACGCGGAGGGTTGACGATTGGTTGCAGGAGCACGGCCTTCAGCTCGCAGCCAACAAGGCTGAGATGGTCGTCCTCACCAGGCAGAGGAAGTTCGCAGAGCCTTTCCAAGCAAACATCAATGGCTTGGAGATCCAGTCCGTGAAGTGGCTGAGATACTTGGGTATGTTTCTGGACGCGAAACTCAAGTTCTGGGTCCAGATTCAAAGGGCGGCAGACAAAACAGCGACTACGGTGGCCATGCTCTCAAGGCTTATGCCCAATATGGCTGGACCGAGGAGCAGCAAGCGGAGAGTCTTGATGAGTGTCGTTCACTCCATTTTGCTCTACGGGGCCGAAGTGTGGGCGGACGCGCTCACCATTGAAAAATACCGGAGGCGGATGGGCGCAGTCCAGATAAGAAATGCCTTGAGGGTGGCGTGTGCGTATCGTACTGTTTCCGAAGCTGCGGGCTTGGGGGTTGCGGGCGCTGTACCCAAATACCTGCTAGCGCAGGAGCGTAAGAGGCTTTATAACAGAAGGATGGAGGTGGATACAGGGGCCAAGAAGAGACAGGAACGACAGCGCACAATGGACGAGTGGCAGCGTCGCTGGGATTTGGCGGTGGTTGGCAGATGGACTGCCAAACTCTTGACGGATCTCACTTCTTGGGTGAAGAGAGGTCGTGGCGCTTATGCTCCGGTCACAGGCCAACTGGGACGCGGTAGCAGGCTTTGTGGAGAGAGTTCTCCGAGCGAAGAAGGAAGAGGAGTGGGATTAGCGTAAGAGGAAAGCCGTCATGGCAAAACACGTCCGTTGCCCTGAAGTAATGCGAAAGCGGTCCCGGAGTCACGGGTCTGGAGTGAGGGGGGTCGTTTTAGTCGGTAGGGCCGGAAACGGAGGAGTCCCACACTACCGAGCTAGCGGTGTGCGTGAATGCATTTCCACCTCCCCAATTTAAAAAAAAAGTACGTTGATATACAAGGATCCTCCAAGCCCAACGATATGTTTGGGGTAGCATCCCATACATTAAGTTCTCGTTATAGAAAATCTTGATTTAGTTCTATAATTCAACGCCTGCCGAGGAGTAGTTGTTGGAACGGTCCAATACCGCTCTTACCATAGCTATTTTAGAATCTGTAGAAGTTTATAAACATATAACCATAACTCACTTGACGAACAAATTGATTTGATTCGATCTAATCTGTTTAAATTATTGTAAATTACTTAGATTATTTTTTTCATCGTCAAATTGACCAATAGGAACACTTCATTTGGGTCTAGAAGCGTGTATTATATCGGTTATTTTTTGACGTTTCTATTTTCCAATAGATGAACAGTATTTTTGATCACGCGTTTAACTCTGACCAATTAAATCATTATTATAGTGAGAATTTTTTACCTAACTTGTCCCAGCGGGAATTTTTTTTTAGTATTTTGTTTTTGTTGATAAAACGACTTGTTTTCTGGTTTTGACATATGTCATATGTTTTAATCGCAAATTGTGACACTGAAAGAATAATATTGAAGAGATGTTTCACATTTGAACGTCAAAAAATAACCTTTCGAATACCACACGACAGTAAGAATAACTTGGAAAATAATTCTCCACATTTTACTCAAACTTGTCGCCATTCGGCAATAGCCACTCGAGCCCTACGGGCTCTCGTGTCTATTGCCTGGCGACAAGTTTTCGAAAATCTGTCGAATTATTTTCAAGTTATTCTCACTCTCTTGTGATATTACGTACGGTAATTTTTTCGATAATACCACTGTTGATAAGTTGCCATAGCTGCGAATTTCTAGGTGCATTTATAATGTACTAGCTGGTACCCGGCGCGTTGCTGCCTCTGAAGAAATAATAATAATATAAATATATAATATCTATATATATATATATATATATATATATATATATAATCTATATATATATAAAAGAAAGTCGTGTTAGTTACACTATTTATAACTCAAGAACGGCTGAACCGATTTGGCTGAAAATTGGTGGGGAGGTAGCTTAGAACCAGGAGACAGACATAGGATACTTTTTATCCCGTTTCCGTGGGACGTTTTCAGTAATGTTCTTAACAAACTTTGTGTCACACCAGTGTATAAACCGTCTATAACAAATTTCATACACTTTTTTAAATTTATCGGGCAATAAATCTGTTGTAGCTTCATTTGCTGTTTCAATTATATCTGCAGGAGTACAAATAGTTTCTTCCTCACCATCCGAAATCGACATTTTCGACAGTTTCACAACAAAATATTACAATTTTAAACTGACAACTTGAAATTAATTACTAACTTCATAATTTTTAGGTAACGCTCGATTTTATAAATTTTATTTGTCAAATCTGACAGTTGATAAGTGTCATATCAAGCCCCCGCCTCGCACAAAACAAAAAAATTATGTTGATCCGATCGCTACCAAACTTCACAGGAACACTCGCTGGGCTAATCTGAAGATTAACTTACAGTAGGTGCCGCGCATGTCGTACCGGGACCGGGCAGCAAATAATTTATAAAGTGAAAATGCAAACGTCAAACGGCATATGCCATTCGCAGTTTATCAAGTTTCAAACGATTTTACCACAATTATTTCTTCAGAGGCAGCAACGCGCCGGGTACCAGCTAGTACATTATAAATGCACCTAGAAATTCGCAGCTATGGCAACTTATCAACAGTGGTATTATCGAAAAAATTACCGTACGTAATATCACAAGAGAGAGAGAATAACTTGAAAATAATTCGACAGATTTTCGAAAACTTGTCGCCAGGCAATAGACACGAGAGCCCGTAGGGCTCGAGTGGCTATTGCTACAACAGATTTATTGCCCGATAAATTTAAAAAAGTGTATGAAATTTGTTATAGACGGTTTATAGACTGGTGTGACACAAAGTTTGTTAAGAACATTACTGAAAACGTCCCACGGAAACGGGATAAAAAGTATCCTATGTCCGTCTCCTGGTTCTAAGCTACCTCCCCACCAATTTTCAGCCAAATCGGTTCAGCCGTTCTTGAGTTATAAATAGTGTAACTAACACGACTTTCTTTTATATACAGGGTGTCCCGTTTTTATTGTTACAAATTGAAACAGGTGATAGAATATGTAATTTTAAGACGAAAGTTTCCCATAAACATGTATCCAAAAATACTTCGTAAGGGAGCTGCACCCCCTCAAAGATGTGCCTCTGTTAATGGTTTTCTCCCGTTATTTCAGATACCGTTGCAGATAAAATTACAAAATTCGATACAGCTTATAATCTTTGTATGCCTAATCGAATTCTAAAATCAAAATTTAAAATTCTTAATCGGGGAAGATTTAAACTGAAGGGGTGTGGGGTTAAGAGTGCCCTAACTGTTTTGGCTGTAGTCTCTTGCCACTTTTAGCAAACAACATCTAAAATTTCATAGTTTCTTACAAAAGACAGGTCTCTTGCATTTTTTCGGTACAACTTACTGTTTTCAAGGAAACCCAATTTGAAATTTATGTTACAGACCATAAATAGTTGAATTATGCATTCCCGGCTAATTGTAATAGGTCGCCATGAAAAAACAAAAGTTGAACGTTTTAGATTTCTTCCAGTATGGCGTAATAAGTGCGTGGCTGTACCGAATTTTGTAATTTTATCTGCAACGGTATCTGAAATAACTGGAGAAACCCATTACCAGAGGCACAGCTTTGAGGGGGTGCAGCTCCCTTACGAAGTATTTTTGGATACATGTTTATGGGAAACTTTTGTCTTAAAATTACATATTCTATTACCTGTTTCAATTTGTAACAATAAAAACGGGACACCCTGTATATAGATAATCTAGTCACTTTAGTACCTGCCGAACGTCAAATATTCCCAACAGATTTCTTTGTATATGAATTAATTGGAATAAAATTTCGTTTTGACCTACCTTGCTTCGATTCAAAAAATAATCTAGTTAAATACAATTCGTGGTCTGGAATTTTAAGGTAATTTTACTCAAGCTGTTTGCTTAC
This sequence comes from Xestobium rufovillosum, assembly GCA_963966045.1. Classification (NCBI taxonomy): domain Eukaryota; kingdom Metazoa; phylum Arthropoda; class Insecta; order Coleoptera; family Ptinidae; genus Xestobium; species Xestobium rufovillosum. The sequence goes on along the minus strand of OZ014493.1, from coordinate 16,981,396 downwards.
TAACCACTCGTGAAAATTTGACAGAAAATCACTCGCGCAAGCGCTCGTGATTTTCTGTCAAATTGACACTCGTGGTTACTAAGCAAACAGTTTTCGTAAAATTTCCGACAATTCCAGACCACTTATTGTATTACTACAGATAATAATTTTGTTTTTTTAGGTTTCCTGCGATGACAATGCCAATAGTAATGTCGAAGCAAAGAATAACGATGTCTGCTCTTTGATCAGTCACTTACAATTTCTTTGTTACAGCCTATTTGGAATCCTAAGTGTGTCATGGTTCTTGGAGATTGTTTGGTTCTTTTGAAATTTTGTTTATTTTCAAGATCAGAATCAAATTCTTCTGACTGTTTTGTTATTGGAACAAATCATAGTAGTGTAAAAACTCAAATATTAATTTTCTTTATTTCAAATAAAGAATGAGGACAACTCACAAATTAACTGAAAGGGGTTTGAAAATTTACCCTTTACTCATTATAATTCCCTAGGTCAGGATTAAGAGTCCATCTGCCCATCGCCGAGCAGGTCTACTCAGAATGTTTTATTTTTAAAAATTCCGACTGAAGTAGATGCATTATTTGAATATATTGGAGTTTCTAAATTATGTTCTTTTATGTAGCTACAAACCCTTTAATGTAATAATAATTTACATCACAAGTGTGTGGCTGTTACTTACAAAACACCTTATATTGTATGTTGGAGCAATAGTCGTGCGATTTATGAGATAAGTACTCGTATTTATTAATCCTTATATTATGCCAAGCCGAAAAGCGGCCGGTAATTAAAACGTATTTAACCTTTAGACCAAGAGTGTTACATTTCTTACCGAACGTGAAAACTATGTGATTAAATTTTTGATCAGCTTAATCTTCATAATTACGTTCCACCATTTGATTAATGACACTAAATAGTTAAAGACACACTTTTATCTTTCCTTCACAGCATTTCTCTCGTTATTATACATATTCATGCTGTAGTATAACTCCTTATCGTCTCTGCCGGTTAAGTCTCTTGAGCTTATCTCGTAATGAATATTTTATTGCATAATAATGCTATTTTATGTATAGTTTCTATCTTTTCAGGTAACTTACACATTATTTACTTTATTAAATGGGTTATAGTAGAATTTATATATTCGCAATAATATAGCCCTGTTACCTCGATTATTCAAATGCCGATCAAGTATTTAACCTGGTGCAAATTGTTTTACCCGAAGTTAGTTACTAGGTTGCCGACTTCATGATTTAATTCGTCTTTAACTAACCGAGTGTTAGGATATAATAACAATACATCATCACAATCTTGCACAAACAATTTGGTGCACTCTTGGTAGACACAGAGTATTACACATCAAGTGACCATACTGTTCCCTTTTGACCTTTTGACTGCATTCTGTGATGTGGATGTAAACTACTTTTAAAAGAACGTTCTCGAATACTTGGCGCGACATCATTTTATGTCATTAACCAATATCATCCCAAAAAGCAGAGCAAGAGTTTACACTGCTTTTAAAGAAAATGCTGCCCCCTCACCCCCCAGAGAATATTCTGCACTAAATGGTTTCTAATGTTACAACGACGCGACGTTAATCACGAGACCTTAATAGTAGCTACCGGTTGCATACAATACGCATGCGCACGCATTTTGGAAGTGTATAAATAATAAATCTGAGAGAACGCTTTTTTAAAACAGACCCTTCAATTGCCCTTTCGCACCAGACACACGCATATTTTGGCAAAAAGGTGATGTAGAAACAAACAAAAGATGCGGAACCCGTGCGGGATTAGAACTCGTCTAGCCGTAGGAGACCAACACGGCAGTTCTGTACGATACCCGAACATCCACCGAGATCGTTGCCGATGTGTTCCAAGAACGAATTACTTAAACGTTATATACTGATATAGTGAATTGGTCACGCCGCATGCGTATTGTATGCAACCGGTAGCTACTATTAGTGTCTAATCGTTAATCTGCCTTTATTCTCGGGCGCCAATTACAGAATGACGTTCTGGATTAGGTCCCTAAATATGCAGCTGTATCCCTGGGTATCACTTATTGGGACACGCTGTATATTTATGGGGTTCGGGTCGTTCTCTTATGAACAAATCCTTCGTTGTATTTACGATCTGGTCGATGGAAGACTTATTGTTCGATAAACCCTTAGCTTTCAGCCGAAGAAGGGTGGGTTCATTTTCTATTGCTAAACGGCGATAAGATAATAAGACATAAACAAAATATAACTGAATTCTATTACTTTAGCTATTTACAATGAATTTGGAAAGATAAAACGGAATATATACAAGATATTTACATTGAAATAAAAAGCGGTTCTCTCGCCGTATCCTAATGGTACGTTAGTGGCCCGTCGTGTGATCAAAACTGAATTATTACTGGTGTTTCGGAGAACACGTGGTAGCATCGAGGTGCGCTTACTCCTAGACGGGAATTCGGTCGGGAATTCTCGTAGCCGCACCAGAGTGCAATCCCGGTGGAGAACGCCACTAGCTTATGCGTCACAAATAAGTAATCAGTTCTTCCGAAAGATTTCACCAGGGGCCGCCGGTTACAAAAGGTGCGATCGGTTTCTGCCGTTGAAAACGTCCCGTTCCAGACCAAAGTCACACGGGAATGCTAAATCGATCTAACCTTCATCAGCAGACGCCCCTAATTCCCGGGCATGAACACATTACTACTTATTAGGTACGGACAAGATAGACCAGCCAGGTTGTGACTGGGTAATATTATAATTGTTGATATTTCAGCAATAACAGTAATTAAACATCGGGCACTTACTCAAATTTACACGACGGTGAATATAAGTCGATCACACGACGAACTCCAAACGTTCAATCAGTTACTTCTAGTTCGGATGTGGGGGGGCAGCATCATCTCGGATGCTGGGAATACTGGTCCCAACTAATGGTCGGACGACGAGATACTGAATTTCTCCGTCTGGATCATCCACTTTTATAAGCTGTGAGTGGGCCTAGCGTCGGCGATTGATTTCGAGATTTCTAGCAGGGAGCAATATAGTGCCGGATGCAAAATACGTGACGTCACATTTGTACCGGGCTCAACTACCATTCGCGATACTTTCCATCTCGCTTGACTGCTGTCTCGCATGGCGCGCGCTTGCCTCTCCCACCTGTGTCTATGAACACAAATGACGTACCTATCTTCTGGATCACGGCTTGACGTCAGAACGTCCAAAGTAAACACTAATCAATTCTTGATTACTTCAACGTTACCATGTCTCTTCCAGTTCCAAAATGAAAATTTGTGAGTGACTAAAAATAAAGAAAGTCAATTGATGAAAACTTTTATACCCAATATGGAAGGGATCAGGCGAGAAATAAAAAGTTATGAATCAGCAAAGAACCCTATTTTATCGAGAACTCTGAAGATAATAAATTTGTTGAGTATATGTCATTTTGTACATAAAGTACTACCTTTCGTAGTTCTTTTCAACAAGGACAATACGCATTTTTGTTCATTTTTTGTATTTTCCAAAATACCTATATAGGTATATAACACTCACAAAATTAACGTACTAGTTCGAAGCCTTGTTAGTTAAAAATAATGATTATAAAACCAAACCTCTGAATATTTCCTGTGCATACAGTCAACTTTGAAAATAGGAAGAAACTAATTTATATTTATTATGCTTAAACACTGAACAAGGTAGTCAGTGGCCTATTTATAGGGAAAGTTTAAAAACACCCGAGGCTGCGTAATTTTTTTATGTAACCAGCATGCTTATTCTGCTGGATTCGGGTGACCACAAGTGTTATAGATCAAGAAATAAATTGTTTTCTTGGAGCGTGATTCACCAGCGAACGCAAAAAAACGGCAGGAAACTCGATTTGATCCGGGGAAGTGGAAGATAAGTTCGAAGTAGGAAAAACTGACGAAGCGTATAAAATAATTAAGAGAAATTTCATAGAAATTGGATCTAGCAGCAAGAACATTAGGAACGAGCAGGTGACATCCTAATCGGAAGAGAGGAAAAGGCAGATAGGTGGAAGGGATGTTTGGGAAACATATGCAGGACAAGAACTAGGAGATATTTATTAGAAAAGGAAGTCTGTGTAGAGGGGGATAACCTAGGCTGTCCTATAATGAGGGAAAAGTCTGAGCAAGCATTGAGAAGTTTAAAAAACAATTGCGGGCAGAAATTTTAAAATGTGCAGATCAAGATGTAAGAGAGCGTCTATTTAAACTAGTTTAAACTAGCCGCATATACGAAACAGATGAGATTCCAGAAGATTACATAGTCGCTTTGCCAAAAAGGAAAGGTGTGGATAAGTGTGAAAATGTTTAAACTACCAGTTTAACTTCTCACGCGTCAAAAATTCTGACTGTAATTGTGCAAAGAAGGATGGAGAATATCAGTTCGAATTTAGACGAAATAGAGGAACGCGCGAAGCCATTCTAGCTTTACGAGTAATCATAGAAAAACAATTTGTAGATTTAGAAAAAGAATTCGACAACGTAATATGGGGGAAGATGTTCGAAGTGCACAGAAAGGCGGGGATGAAATATAGGGACAGAAGAATAATACATAATCTGTACAAAAAGCAAACGGCAATATTATAAAAATCGAGCAGGAACAAAGAGAAGCAGATATCCAGAAGGGAGTGAGACAGGGGTTTGCATTGTCACCTCTAGTTTTCAAGATAAAGAGAGAACAGCCTCAGGGATTAATGTACAGGGCCAAACTGTAGACAAGCTTAGATTCTCGGATGATATAGTAATCTTAGCATCCAGCAAAGACGAATTAGAAATAGCTCTGAACGAATTGGAAGCAGTTTTGATAGAGGGATACGGCATGAAGATCAATTAAAAAAAAACAAAATTTTGATATGCAGAGGGCGTGAAAATAGAACTAAAACTAAAATGCAAATAGGAAATGAGAAGATAGAGAAAGTCGCGGATTTCTGCTATTTAGGAAGTCAAATAACTCGCGATGGTAGGAGCACTAGAGATATAAAACAAAGAATAGCGCAGGGCCGACTTGCGTTTACTAAAAAGAAACTGTTATGCTCGGGAGGGAGGTATTAGAAAGAGTTGCGGAAAGACAGTAAAGAATAGGGGGGAGAGGATGGATAGGATGGTAGGACACCTTCTTATACATGAATGAATAGTTCGTGACATACTAGAGTCTGAGATAAGGATAAGAAGAGGTAGGGGTAGGCCCAAATTAGACTATGGTTCTCAAATAGTTGGCGATGTAGGATGTTCTACTTTTAAGGAAATGCGTAGGTTGGCTCAGGATAGTAAAGAATGGAGGTACGCGTTCAACCAGTCTTCGGACTGTAAGAACTTCATGATGATGAACCTAATCTATCCACGGTATGTATTCATCACGTGTCTCGATCCAACAACAGTGTGAATATAAATTATGGTCATTCTTAAAACTGAAAATGTTAGACACTGTAAAATATTGAAATTACCGTAACAAAATTATTCCAAGGACCATATTGAAATTGCAATTTTTCATACTACTTTGACTATTAAATATACCTAATACATGCATTTGTTGGATATTAAAACTCGAATTTTACCTTAGGCAGTCCATTCATATACAATATTAAATTCACACGTCTGTTCGACATTTATTTGCTAAAAGAATGCTGAAATATTAATCAATGTTCAGCATTTAATAAAAAAAATATTACCAAACCTCTGCAATGTTGTTTGGATACCTACCTAGTAATTTTAGTGGATCTAAATTTGTTGCATATGAAAAAGGCGGTTAGTAACTTTTGAAATGGATTATTGAGTAGTCGCAAGGAGAAATAATTTAGATGAGGAGGTGGGTTAGTAAATAATTGGTGCCCAACTTCTCTCAGAGTAATTATCCAGCATTATTAAAAGAGCTATGACGCAACACTTAAATATCACCCAAGCCCGATTATGAATGATCTATTTTACAGAACAACCGTTTATATCATTGTACGTCGGCTAAACTGTGATTTATATTTTCGGTAAGGTAATTTATTATTTTAATTGGAATATTTATTAGCCAATAAATTTTGTAATCCAGGCGTTCGCTACAACAGTTACGTGATTGTAGTTTTTGCGAGAGAAATGTAAATCCTCAATCTTAACTGGCAAAAGAAGTCCTATAGAGTACTGACATGTAAGTACCTATGGATCGTTCTAAAGCAAACACGAATTACATGATGTCCATGAACCATACAAATATTTATAGGTAGCTATCTGCGTGTTATTTTGTAATATATTTTGAGTTTAATATTAAAGAAACGACAAACGAAACAAAATCTCATACTTATAAGAAGGAGGTGTAGAGAATATGGGCAGCTTCGAATGCCCGTATGAAAGTATTTTCCACGCTTCGTATTTGCCTGTCATGTGATCATTAGTTCCTCCTTCTCCTCAGTTTTGCGGGACTCTTAGATCAATGACTATTTTTTAATTCACTTTTTAAGAGTTTTTGGACTGCCGTAGTCAGCTGTAGGTAGCTGTAACACCATTTTTCTGTTGGAGCCCTTCCAACGTCTTCTCATGTTTGAATTATAACTGGCTTTCCATATAGAGAACCATCGACGAAGACGTCGTCTAGCTGCCTATCCTTAGGTCTTCCCATGTTAGGAGTAAGTAATTCTCATTATTAGAGAAAAGAGCCTTACTTGCCTTTCCACAGAATTTTCCTGAAGCGTGTGCTCAATGCCATAGTCCTTATTAAGTGATTTTTCCAGACTGTTCAACTTCCTTTTTAGTCCTAGCGGTTAACGACAATTTTGGCCGAAACCCTGCAAATTGTGTTAAAAGCATGAAACTTGGTCGGCAGCTTAAATAGGTCAAATTAAGAGATTTTGCCCGCAGTACCCAAAAAAATACCCCGTCGGAGCAGCTCAGGGGTGGAACATATTCCAAGGGGCTTGAATTTCAAAAATAATTAAATAATAACCAATGTGGGCAAGTAATATGTCATTTTATATTGATTTGATATCGCTGAAGTCAATTCAAACCATATTTTATTTATAACTATAAAATTTTCAAAATGACGGCCAAATTTCCAATTTTAATTCAAAATTTTGTTAAATTCGCTAATAGTAAAAAAATTTTAAAATATATAACATTTTTATTTAAATTGCAGGCTCTTAACCTGTTCTAATGATATTTTTTGGTATCCCCAAAAATTTCAAAATGGTTACCATTTTTGAAAGTAAAATTTATTTGCAGTACCCATACCCTGTTGGATATGGATGGAGGAACTGAGGGGATTATAGAAATTTAATTTTTTGTTTCTCTTTTTATTTAACATGTCGAAAATTTGTTTTTGAAAATAACTATACCTTCATAGGTACAGGGGGTGACACGACGAGTTCCTATTAGACGTTTGTGGAGAAGCGCATAATTCAGCTAATAATTAGCTCTTGCTAATACTTGCACCAAGCGTGTAAGTATACAGCAAACAGTATTGCATAGTTCGAGTGTGTAGGGCAACACCGTACTGATGAGTCTCGAAATGACGAAACCAGTGCTCTACGGTTTTCCATGCACATTCGAAACATGCAATATTGAAAAACTTCTGACATACATAAGACTACTGCTGGTAGAGCAGGAAAGTACATACGTAGAGATCTAAGGATGTTTCAAGCCCGACGATATGTTTGGGGAAGCATCCCATATAAGATCTCGTAGTACCCAAAATCTGGATTTAGTTCTACTTATAATTCAAAGCCTGGCGGGTTACTTGCCCGAGGAGTAGTTGTTCGAACGGTCCAGTACCACACAGAATTCTGAAAATTTGTAATATCACGTTTTCAAATATTCTCTATTTAGTGAAAATAATGGCAACTTAATCCAACTTCCGCTTATACCGGAAGTGGCACTTAACTTCCTTATTTTAAATAGAACTAATACCTCATTTTTTACACTTTCCGGTTCTCCATAAAATTTTAGATGGACTTTATGTAACATAAATAACCTCTAAATGTCAAAATTTCCGGGATATAAGTACGCGAGTTTTCAAATTTTTTCACAGTTGCAGGGTACTCTTTGGCGTCTGCGGCAAAAGAAACAAATTGAAATCGAAACAATTGCGAGCGGTAGCATTAATGACAAAGGTCTAAATTAAAGTTCAGTGTACTCAAAGTTTGAAAATAATGCGATCAGTGATTAGGATGCGACATTAAACTGAGAAATCAAAATATTGCCAGAACTCAACAAAATTAAAAGGAACGCCCCCTTTTTATGCACTTTTTGGATTTATATCGACCCCAACTAAAATTTTCCGTAGAATCCAAAAAGTGCATAAAAAAGGGGACGTTCCATTTAATTTTGTTAAGTTCTGGCAATATTTCGATTTCTCAGTTTAATGTCGCATCCTAATCACCGTGCGTAGTATTTCAAACTTTGAGTTCACTGAACTTTAATTTAGACCTTTGTCATTGAGGCTACCGCCGGCAACTCTTTACCAGTATTCATTTGAAAAATTAGCATTAGTTCATAAATTAAAATTACCCCTTTCTTCCGAGGATCAAGTAAATTTGATAATGGGGGGAATTCCCGACGAACAAATAAAATTTTCAGTAGAAACAGCAGATATAACAGACCCTAGTATTCTTGCTGCTCCTTTTAAAACCTTAGATGAGAGACGAATAAGGGTTGCACCCGCTGTGAAGGAGAAGGGGCAGGAACGGTAAATGTTTCTAGTGGCGGCAAGCCTGTAGAAAAGTTAGGCATTCGTTGTTATCATTGAAGAGAAACTGGTCACTACAAGCGTACACACAGTAGATGGATCAAGAACTTTGACGTAAATTCACTATGAATTCTTAATAAGTTAACCCCACACGCCAAAAGACAGTGACACAGTAATTAAACTCGACACGTGTTTCGCTGACGTTGTCAAATTATGAACTCTTGCAGTAAGATTTTAATCCAATCATAGTTGATTTCCCTCATCGTTAACGAACCTCAAACATCTGTCAAACGTAACTGCCCTCCTTTCTGTCATCTGCCACAAATGTACCTTCCATTGAGCAGGAGCCCAATCGAATTGTGCGATGGTTATTCATGTTCTCGAGAGTCTTCTCTAAGTGCCATCTATGTATTCATCTATTTATACGCAAGGAAGCTACTCATATACATCGTTTTTTCTATGAAAAGAATTACCTACCATGAACGGTCCAGAAAGTAGGTGTAATGCACATTCTTGTAAGTTTCGACGGTGTCAATGGTTACACTTAATCATCGTGTTCAAATTCAGATCGCCTGAGTATAAAATCTATTTTCCCTTTCCTTGTATGCGTCTATTAACGGTGTGTCCTATACCTGACCTCTTTAGTATGGGGAACTAGTAAAACGCAATAGTCACAAGTTCACTCAAATGAGAAGAAACATTGCTTACCGTAGATGCAATTTGACAGTAAGAAGAGAATATTCGGCAACTATTTTGGTTTTTCGGGAAATCGGAAAAAAACTAAAAGGTAGCTGAAATTTTCTTTTTACTCTAGAGTTCGTATTTGTTGATATTTTAAAACAAAATATTAAACCAAGTTACGACTCTATTCGCGATTTAAATTAACTTTCCCGCCGTAAAGATGGTGGCCTAATGGGGATAGTGACATAACCTCACAATTTGAGTTACAACGCGCCCTGTGTTAATTTGGTATTTTATGGAATTAAAGTTTACAAAATGAGTCTATCTTTAGCAGCTATATTTAGTTATTTAAAGTCTACACCTACATCGCGGAATATTATCGAGGGAGAAGCAGCCCACATCATCTTATGTGTTATGTGCACATGAGATTAGGGGAAAGTTACTCATATACATGAGGCATACTGGGGAATAGAAAACATGACTTGCTCTTGCAAAGCAGGGTTAGGAGGCACTTGTAAACACATTACAGCGACATTATTACTTTGCAACAGGTTGTGTAAAAAATATTGTATATGCGGCCAATTATGCCCTGTGCAATTGAACATTTTTATGTTTTCCCATTTTATTAGTTTGTGTGGTGTTCTGCCGTTTTCTGTTCTGTTACAGAAAGCAGGGTTGTGAATTTGTCCACTTTTTTTGATTTAGTTCAGGACGTAGATATTGTTGGACAAAATCAGACAATATTGGACAAAATCAAGTTTAATTTTTATTTATTAAATACTGTAAGTTAGTAGTTAGTCTGCCAACCTATCTAGTCAAGCACCAAAATGGGTTTTAATTTTCATTTGTTTTATGTATATAAAAAATATTTTTTTTGAATTTTTGCCGCGTTTTATTGATTTGTCCAATTTGTCAATCAGTATTGATTTTGTCCAGACGGACATAATTGGACAAAATCGTCCAATTATGTCCACTTGGAAAAATTCAATCAACCCTGACAGAAAGGGATTGGCCAATTTAGAAAAAAATTCATCAACTGATCACAAATGTATGTGGAGTAAACAGAAATCAGGCCATCTTGGCCAGTATGTGCCACAACCTGTGATGAAATCAAATTATATTAAGACGAAATTCAAAAATCCTAACAGCAGCAATGCTCATAGAAAAGACAAAACACCTTTGGCGCTTAAGTTTTCACATCAAAACTTCTTTCTGTTGATTTTTACAGCAGCAACCTTAAGCAACTATCCTCACTGAAGTAGTTATAAAATCTGCCGTCAGAGGCGCTCTACTGTTAGCTAAAATCGCGAATAGGAATTTAAGTCTTATACAGATTGTTTCTTTTAAGTGTGCTAGAAGCCATGTTTGTTTTTTCTTATTGACGCCATATTGGTTCTAGTCATGTTCAAGTGCATGCTTTCAAGAGCTTTTCGACAATCACGTCCAAAATTTCAGTTCATATTAGTAGGCGAAAGTGGACAGTTCTGAATAGCTCCCCTCTACTCAACCTTATTCTTGACCTTGGAAAGGTCAAACTGGTACCTACCAATGACTGTTTCAAAGTCAGTGTGGAGTTTCAGTATTTGAAGTGGGGGGCTATTCAGAACTATCCACTTATAGAATAAAACCAGAACCGATATGGTGTCTATATAAAAGAAGAAATGTAACACCCTGTTTACGAGTTGGTATCAAATTTATATCGAAATTTTGTAGCCGCAACATAAGTACTAACTATTTCCAATTTTCTCAGTACGAAAATGCAAAATTACATCCACTGTAAATGCAGTAGTTATATCAACATATATCCATGGTTGTCGGAATTCTTCTCGAGTTTCCAGATTTCCCTGAAGTGTTCTCACCTACTTTTAACTATTCTTTTTTGAACTGAATTAGCCCAACGCACGTCTCACTCCATCGACAAGCGTCTCCTTTTTTAATCATAATTTTATTGATACTTGTAACATGAGTACATTAATCAAAAAATCTGCTATTCTCATAAACCAACCAACACACGTAGTCTCCAAGTGACTACTGGCTACTGACCACACAAAATGACCACATGCACGCGCCATAGTACGTCATTTAGTGAACAACGGAAGTATTTACCGAATCTGTAGATGCCATCGTCTCCTTAAAGACTCTACCTGCAAGAAGCACCTGAAACATTTCAGTTGAATTCCAAAATCTCTATATGATTTAGAAATGTTTAAAGAGACAACATGGTAAAAACGAATTTCAGGGTTTTAATATTTTACTGCCCACAAAAACCTTCCTACAGGCTTAGTGTAAGTAACTGTCAACAGTTTGTTTTAGACTTGCAAAATATACATAGCTACTTTGTGACTTTGAAATAACCACAACGTAATAGTTCTCTCTGATGTCATATCAACAAGCATTCGTGTTCTGTAAACAACGCTATGGCAGTATTAAAACAACAAAGGAATTAAATACCTACTTGAAAGAGAATACTAATAGTATGTACTTGTTTCTGTATCAATGTTGTGTTTTCCCACAAAGATAGGTGGCTTCTAATGGTTCAAATAATTTGTCAGAATAATGTTACGACTTCTAAAGGAAGCGTCAGAACGCCATGTAAACAAAGTGCGACAAAATTGCAGCTGTCATAGAGGTTTGAATGAGGAAAATGCAACTTTTAACTCCGAATAGAATATGCTATTTTTTTCTTCAAACTTTAAACGTGAGAAATAATTTGGATTTTTATTTTGTGTATTTATTACATCCTTTATTTATTAAAAGAATAACACCATTTATTTTATCTTGTGTTTCATTGAAATTAAACTTGCCGGCGATCGGCGGCTGTAGTAGTTATTTACGTATTAAGATGCATATCTGGTAATAATTCATACTGTGATATGAGCTGGGAAGATTTTCAAATAAGATCGAAAGCCGAGCTTGGTATCCCATAGAATATCGTAATATGTAGTCAGGGTACTTACACAAAGAAAGTGTGTTACATGCTTACCCTATCTTTATAAATGATACTACACATAAACAATGCAGGAAATTATTGTCGGCTCCGGCAACCAGCCAGCAAGCAACCCGCGTACTTTTGTGTTTGTACCCTTAGGTACGATACGGCTACGGTTATACCGTTTTATCTACTATCAGCATGTGCTCGTAATGTCAATTATTATCTCAAGGAATAATAATTAGTAAATCATCATCATAAAGTTTTCAGTCCGAAAACTGGTTGGACGCGTACTTCAATCTTTTCCTCTCCTGAGCTACCCTACGGATTTCCCCAAAAGCAAAACATCCTTCATCCCTAACTATTTGAGGCCAGCAGTCTAATCTGAGCTTACTCCTACCTCCTTTTATTCCTGTCCCCAATTCTACTATATCACGAATAAATCTTTCATGTCGGAAGGAGTCCTACCATCTTGCCATTCTATATCCCTCCTATTTTCTATTGTCTTCCTTATCTCTCGCTTTTCCAAAACTCTTTCTAATATCTCCCTTTTGGTAACCTTATCTAATCACGGTAAATTCATCATATATGTCTGTAGCACCACATTTCAAACGCTCTAAAATTAGCAAATGGGAAATAATAATATTATAGCGCACACTATTGTAAGTACCCTGAGCAATGTTGAAATGCCTTCTTGATAAATCATTACAAAATAAGCCTGACCTAACCTCTCCATGCTCTGTCACCGCTGTGAAAATGAGTGGTACAAAAGCAGAAAGTTTTTTCCTCGGCCGTCGAGCAACAAATGTGGTTATTAATATCGTCCTGCTTCAAGATCTGCCGTAGTTAACATATCAAATTGCACAAATTTTGCAATTAATTCTTAAGTACAATAAATAAGTTTAATTTGATTCTATGTATTTCAGTCGAAAATAATTGAAAAAACCCTAGATGGAAATAAGGAAGGGCAACAATAACGGTGAGAGTACATTGAGAACTGCCATCAGCGGAGTCACTCAAACAACAGCAGTTTTGATTTAGACAACGACAACTGTGGTCTTTGACTATTTAATTGCTGAACGAAATCAATTGCTGTGATTCGATTTAAAAATCCTTGTTCATTCTGATATAGCCAGAGCACGCCTCCCGACTGCGGCTAAATTGAATGTTAGCGGTTGATTTATCTACCACCGTGAGACATAGCAAGAAATTCCATAACAGCATTTCTAGGAGTAAATCGTAAACTCGTTCAATGATCAAATTATATATTTTCAACCAAAATAGAGTTATATGGGTTTTAAACTATTGCCGAATTCCTCAAAAGATTCCCTGCTATGTAATTCTACATCCCCCCATTTTTTCTATGAACAAGTCTTAAAGCCAAATGTTGGTACAGGTATGTCGTTTATACTTTCGTAATTTGGCCACATGGTCGTGTCACATTAGATCAATTCCTAGGCCATCTCAATAGGCATCACCCCAATATTCGGTTCACCATGGAGGTTGAAGTTGAAGGAAATTTGCCCTTATTAGATGTCTTGGTAAGTCGTAATCTTGGCGGCAGTTTCGGTCATTCGATCTACAGGAAACCCACTCACATTGACCGTTATCTCAATGTGCTATCTCATCACCATCCCTCTCAAAAAATGTCAGTCATCAAATCTCTTGTGCACCTTGCGGTCGCCATGTCCCAAGCCTCCTCTTTATCTTCTGAGATTCAACATATCACAGATACCTTCGTGACATTCGAAGGACTATCTCCAAGAACCTAATTCCGCCCAGGCCAAGTACTGTGACACGACCACCCCTACAACCATCTCATATCTCCCGTACATTGACAATGTTACTGATAGTATAGGCAAACTTCTTCGTAAACATGATATCAAGAGTGGTTTCACACCTCATAACAGAATCTCAGATCTTCTATCTTAGGCTAAGGATCTCTTATCTTTGCACACGGAATGTGTGTATCGCATTCCTTGTTCTTGTGGTGCTCATGTTGCTCAACATGAACGATGTACGAGGTTGCTCATTTCGGCTGGTTCAGTATTGGCGGAACACAGGTTAGACAGTGGTCATCAAATCAATTTCTCGAGGACAAAACTTCTAGCCCGAACCTCAAATTTCTGCAATAGGAAGATTAGGGAATCAATAGAAATCATCAAACATCCCCTTAATGTCAATCTTGATAACGGCTTCTACCTACAAAATACATGGAAGCACATCATCAGTCACCCGAAACCGTCACACTCCACGGTACGATTCATCCAAGTCATTCCCGGTTGACAGACCACTCTTCGGATATAAATAAGCCCTCAGATCTTAGTCCTACCAGTTCAGTGCCAGCCCAGCAGTCCTCAAAATGTGATACTGGACGAAACGTCGGCATCCAGCCAATCCATGACGCGGTCTTCGCCCGGAAGCTAAGGTAACCATAAGTTCACTGATTTATCGATTTGACGTGGCTATGTTTTCAAGTTGGAGATGTCAACGGAGACGTTCACTCTTGCATACGAAACATCTACAAAATATTTCATTACAAAATTTGTTGCCCCTACAATACGAGTGACCCTGTACTCTATAGGAGTTCTTTTATGGTTTTTATTGATTTTTCTACAAATCAACTCTTTGGTGCCCGATACCGTGATCACTTTATTTAGTTACTTTTCAATAGATCATTATAATTTATAAGTACGTAAGCAACAAAAAAATTATCTAAATTATATTGGAATTAGAAAATTCTTATTAAGTAATACAAAATTCACATAACATGATTATCCCAGTACCTACAATCATGCATATAAAAGAATTTCAACACATCTTACACCGACTACGCAAATAGGATTTCGTCCAGCTTTCAACCGCACGTTGCAATATGCAGTACAGCTTTGTTGGGTTTAGTGCCATCAGGAGAGTATACATGTTTGATTTGCACCTACGCTACGGTGTTTACGCTTGAGCGACAGAATTAAAGTTAACTTGTGATATTGGTGGGGAAATGCATACAGTAACCTGTAACTTTCTTTTCGCTATACAGGGTGAATCAGGAATCCTTCTATGTATTGGTGTTTTTGTTATTTGAAGAGCTACAAAGTCGATTAAATGAGAGAAAAGTTGCACTATTTTGGGGCCATCTTAAACTTACTTTGAAACTTTCAACAATTTTCACAGCTTTCTAGATATAATTAAAAAATTAAAATTTCCGATTTTTTTCTTTTGTTGATAGCTCAACTGTGGTTTGTGCAAATGACTTGAAATTTGGAATGCTTACATAAAAGAACGTTGTGCATCGTTTGGTGACATTGGCAATGCAGTGCGATCTGTGATTTTTGCAGAGCGACAGTCAACTTTTTTTTTCTTTACGGCAGCCATATTCATATCTGCCGCTGACATTAAGACAGCATTATTATGATTACAACGGTTTTTTAATTTTTTAAATCGAACCTCAAATAAAGAAGTTACAGAGAGAAACATGTTAGCATATGTAATCAAGGCAGCCATGCAACAAAAGAGCTGCGGTAAGTATCAATAAACAATTTACTTTGAGTGGAAGCCCTCGTATTCCCACCTTTTCTATTTGAAGAGATAGAGATTCGGTTAAATCAGCGAATACTTGCGCAATTACTAGCAATAAACGGTGGTCCCCGAAGAGTTTAAAAAATCGGCTGTGGTAAAAATATTTATGGAAATTTTGAAACTGGTCAATTAGTACTTGGATTAAAATAAAATCCTACATTGTTGTTTTATGGCATTTTGTTAAATTGTTTATTCGTTTTAGTTCATTTGTTTTATTGTTCTTTAAAGTTCCATAGTTAATAAAAAAATAAAATAAATGTAGGATTTTATTTTAATCCAAGTACTAATTGACCCTTCTCAAAATTACCATAAATATTTTGACCACAGACGATTTTTTAAACTCTTCGTGAACCACCGTTTATTGCTAGTAATTGCGCAAGTATTCGCTGATTTAACCGAATCTCTATCTCTTCAAATAGAAAAGGTGGGAATACGTGGGCTTCCACTCAAAGTAAATTGTTTATTGATAAAGATTTTTACTTACCGCAGGTCTTTTGTTGCATGGCTACCTTGATTACATTTTCTAACATGTTTCTCTCTGTAACTTCTTTATTTGAGGTTGGATTTAAAAAATTAAAAAACCGTTGTAATCGTAATAATGCTGTCTTAGTGTCAGCGGCAGAAATGAATATGGCTGCCATAAAGAAAAAAAAAGTTGACTGTCACTCTGCAAAAATGACAGAGCGCACTGCACTGCCAATGTCACCAAACGATGCACGACGTTCTTTTATGTAAGCATTCCAAGTTTCAAGTCATTTGCACAAACCACAGTTATCAACAAAAGAAAAAAATCGGAAATTTTAATTTTTTAATTATATCTAGAAAGCCGTGAAAATTTTTGAAAGTTTGATAGTAGGTTTAGTGGGCCCAAAATAGTGCGACTTTTCTCTCATTTAACCGACTTTGTAGCTCTTCAAATAACAAAAATATCAATACATAGAAGGATTCCTGATTCACCCAGTAGATATCTTGTAGAACCGTTCTAAATATTTTCTGTAGTAATACAATAAGTGGTCTGGAATTGTCGGAAATTTTACGAAAGCTGTTTGCTTAGTAATCACGAGTGTCAATTTGACAGAAAATCACAATACAAAAAATGCAGAATTACTGTCTTCGTTTGATTTTTGGAATTAGGAAATATGAGTACATTTCACATAAACTTCTGAAGGTGGAATGGTTAAGAGGGATACGTACGTTGGAAACAGCGCCGATATCAAGCTCTATGTTACGAAACATAGCGCTCTTAGTAATAAATATTTTGTAGAAATTTCTTCTTTGTCAGAAAGAAGAAGGTTTGTTTTACAATTCCGTCAAACCAAATTAAGAAAAAATATGTAAATAGTCATAGAAACGAGAGGTGAAATTTGCCTTTTGGTGTATTTTTAGCAGCTAGAAACTTGGTTCAAAAAGCAATTATTGGAAAACTAATTTGAGCACACTATAATATGAACATTAAATTGCTTGCGTTTCAAATTTGAATGCCTTTAGACTGAAAATATATAAGATACATTAAATTTACATTGACAATAAATCCATTTCTAAAACGGGAGTCACCTCCTTCCACTAGCAGATTCTAAACCTCCCCTCGGCAGTCGGTGACAGCCGAGTACGTTCGGGCCGTATCTGGCCGGCAGATATGTTTCTCCTCGTTTTTCTCCTACACTGGCTGGTGTAGTGGGGGAGAGTATCACGCGACCGAGTGCTTATTTTTCTTGAGCAACGTACGTATCCCTCTTAAATATGAGGAACAGGCGGGAGCTACATGCTGCTGTGGTATACCACAAGATCATATCGCTCGAATGTCCTGAATATTTATTTGCTAAATTGCAATTTAGATACCAAATTCACAACGTTAATGTTAGAAGCAAATGTAATTTTGATATGCCTAAACACAGCACGCAAATGTTTCACCGGTCTTTCTCATACAGTATTGTCAACAACTATAACAAACTCTCAAACGAGGTGAAGTCATTGTCTATATCTAAGTTTATTGCCTATGCTCGCAATGTTTTGGTCGCGAGTCAGGATGGGTAGAAGCAACTTTATTTTTCGTTTTTTTTTGAACTAATTGTATATGTACGCACCATTTATTTTTTTAAATCGAATTTATTTTTCACCTCTGCTTCATGTTTTTTTTTTTAAATTTAATTCTGTTTATTTTGTAGGGCTAAGTGGAAGAACAGTATGTGTTTGACCTCTTGGTGGAACATATCGGCTGAACTTCGCCCTTTTGTTCCTCAGTAGTTTTTTTTAAATCCTGTTATATTCTTATAACTATTGTATTATATCTGAGAAACAATAAAGGTCATTTATTATTATTATTATTACTTCAACGAACAAGGTTATTTTTATAGATTATATTAACTGTTGCATTCAATATTATTACAGAATGATATTCAATATAACATATTAACAACCCAGTTAACAACGCGAGAACCAAACAAATATAATTGTTTTATAACAGAAAATTAAATAGTTTAAAGTGTTGCAACAAACTGACCATACTAGGTATACCACACTGCTGATGATAATATGATCACATAGAAGTAAAACAGAAATAACAAATTCTGGTTGGATTGCTACGTATAATCACATCACTCATCATTATCACTACTAAAGTGGTTTCTACACAATTCGCTTTCAAGAACATTAAATTTGAATTATCGAACGTTTAATGAAACCAGGATTCGACATTCAATACACTGAATCCATCATCATAAGGTTCTCAGTCCGAAGACTGGATGGACGCGTACCTCCATTCTTTCCTATCCTGAGCTAACCTACGCATTTCCCTAAAAGTAGAACATCCTACGTCCCTAACTATTTAAGAGCAGTAGTCTAATCTAGGCCTACCCCCTACCTCTTTTTATTCCTACCTCTGGCCCTAGTATGTCGCGAACTATTCCTTCGTGTCTTAGAAGGTGTCCTACCATCCTATCTCTCCTATTCTTCATTGCCTTCTATGCCTTTCGCTTTTCCCCCAACTCTTTCTAATACTTCCCTATTGCTAACCCTATCTATCCACGGTATCTTCATCATGCGTCTATAGCACCACATTTCAAACGCTTCTACTCTTTTTCGATCCGCTTCTCCTATTGTCCAAGTTTCGCACCCGTATAATGTCGTACTCCATACGACTTTAAGAGTCTCTTCCGAGTTTCTACATTAACCGTTCCCGAACATAACAGTTGTTTCTTTCTGTGAAACGCAACTCGACCCTGCGCTATTCTTTGTTTAATATCTTTAGTGCTCCTACCATCTCGAGTTATTTTACTTCCTAAATAGCAGAAATCCGCGACCTCCTCTATCTTCTCACTTCCTATTTGTATTTCAGTTTTAGTTATATTTTCACTCCCTCTACATACCAAAATTTTAGTTTTCTTTTTATTGATTTTCATGCCGTAGTCCTGTGTCAAAACTGCTTCCATTTCATTCAAAGCCGCTCTTTGCTAGATGAACTCTGCTATATCATCCGCAAATCTGAGCATGTTAATAGTTTGACCCTGTACATTAATCCCTGGGGCTGTTCTATCCTTAACAATATTAATCGCATCTTCGATATATAAGTTGAAAACTAGAGGTGACAATGCACATCCCTGTCTCACTCCCTTCCGGATATATATTTCTCTTCGTTCCTGCTCAAATTCTATAACTGCCCTTTGCTCTTTGTAGAGATTATGTATTATTCTTCTGTCCGTATATTTCATCCCTACCTTTCTGAGCACTTCGAATATCTTCCTTCATTTTACGTTGTCGAAGGCTTTTTCTAAATCTACAAATCTTATATAGACGCTCTTTCCCTTTTCTATTGTTTTTTCTATAATTACTCGTAAAGCTAAAATGGCCTCCCGCGTTCCTCTATTTCGTCTAAATCCGAACTGATCTTCTGCTAATATTTCTTCCGCAATTTTCTCCATCCTTCTTTGCACAATTCTAGTTAAAATTTTTGACGCGTAAGAAGTTAAACTGATAGTTCTAAAATTTTCGCACCTATCCGCGCCTTTCCTTTTTGGCAAAGCTACTATGATGTTCCGTTTGTAATCTTCTGGAATCTCGCCTGTCAGGTATATGCGACTAACTAATTTAAATAAACGATCTGTTGCATCTTGACCTGCGCACTTTAAGATTTCTGCCTGCAAGCCATCTATACCTGGTGCTTCTTCTGTTTCTTAAACTTTTTAGTGCTAGCTCAAACTCTTCTCTCATTATAGGACACTCTAGGTTGTCCCCCTCTACACTGCTTTCGCTTTCTAATATATCTCCTACTTCCTGACCCGCATATAAATTTCCAAAATATTCTTTCCACCTATCTGCCTTCTCCCCGCTTCCGATTAGGATATCTCATGCCTCATTTCTAATGTTTTTGGTATTAGATCCAATTTCTCTCAAATTTCTCCTAATTATTTTATATTCTTCATCAGACTTTCCTACTTCGAACTTATCTTCCACTTTGCATTTATTATCGATCCATTGCTCTTTCGCTTTCCTAAATTTCCGAATAATTTCCCACTTGATCGCCTTATATCTTTCTTTCCCTCTTTTATCTAACCTATTTTTATATTTTCGTCTTTCCTCTAAGTGAATTTTACGGCAAACTAAATCAAATGAAACTTACTTGTAAACGTTAATTACAAAATTTGCACAATTTGATATACCTATTAACTCAACACCGGAAGATGTTGAAGGAAGATTTTCCATAGCAACATTGCTGTTATCTCGATGTCCGAGGAAAAACTTCTCATTCGCAGAGCTGTCAAAAGAGTACTGTCAGAAGTTAAAATATATATATATATGCGTACCGGCCTGCTACTTTTTTGTGCATAATTATTATTTCTTGTTTACTAATTATTTCTTAAGCAAATATGTTAGTCATATGGTCACCCTGATAGTAGATAAAACGTTGTAAGATACTCTTCTCGTAACAGTGCATATTATGATACACGGTGGGTTATCAAACTTGGCCTTCGGCCTCGTTTGATAATTTTCCCATCTTGTATCATAATATGAACTGTTACGATACTTGTATCTTAAATAGTTAAAACTATGTATTTTTTATATCACTGTAAACAAACTAAAAACTCCATGACAATGCACACGCATTGCGCACTCTGATAATAATACTACTGACAGGTAATGTGAGCACAGAATAACTAGATTCCTAGCAAATACTTACCTAAGGATCTTCTCGATATCACGAACACAGTTTTCAGATTGACCTTCATAATTACATCACAACTTGGAATTGATTTGTTAATATTACAATTTTTAAACACACGTTGCCTCGTTGGATATGCATATCTGTTTGCATCAGGAAATCTGCCAAACAATGAAATAGAAAACACTGTGCTACGGGAAAGGACTGGATATAAGTTACGCCGTATGTTTTGTATTCGAATATCAAAGTTTCTGTTCGTAACTGGATTTATTTGAATCGTATAATGCGAGAATTTAATGAAATCATTAAAACACCTTGTAATTTGATACAGGAGTATTCGAAAGAAATATCTGATTTCTCATTGGAATTATTCAACACCTTTGTTTACACATTCAACGTTATATTACTCGTATTTGGATTAATTATCTCCGTCAGAAACAATGTTATGTTTTGTCAGTTGCCTGATCTGAAAGGGGTTTGTTGATAAAAAATTCTGTAGATTGTCAATAAAAAGTATAAATTCATACACGGAGTTCTGTTCCTGTTTTAATTATCCCGGCACCACAATCTCCATCAGAAACCAGGGTAACAATAGCTATTTATATGCAACCAGTTTGTGTAACGAGCTACATTATAGGCACATCTATAACGTTAATAAGTATTTTATAGTTACCAACTAATACCCAATTAGCATTCTTTTGACGGAACAACGCCCAATTTAGAGAGAATTTTATAAGTAGCTATTTCTTGGCGTCAACCCATCAAACAAAACAATTTTATCTAATTAGGTAGTTAATTAAGTCATAGTAATTTGCTTTATCATCGCTTTAACTATCCTGTGACTCTATGAGAAAACCGACGAAATTTTTATAAAAATCGTCTTAATTAAGTTGTAAAATCTTATTAGCAGGATACTGATTTATTTACTCATTTTATTTTTTGTGTTTTCGGATTCCTCCCCGTTACGTTAGGATAGCAAATTTAATTATAGGAAATTAATAAAGTAAAGTAGGCGCACAAAGATTTGATATACCCAACCGTGGTTAGAGTAAACATGGTGTGCCTATGCGTATGTTGCGGTCTACATTTGAAATTTTATAACGTCCGGGCTAAATTTTTTCTAACTTTATAATTATGTCCTAATATTATTACGACATAATAATATACACATGATTAAAGCTTTCTATACAAGTGAAGCCTAGGAAATAAGACTACAAATAATGTTAAGTAAAATTTTTTATTAGAAGACCACTGCATACGCTCTGTGCAACAAAATTGAACGAATTTATTAGAATGCAGTACAATGTACCTAATAATTAATATAAAAAGCAAGCAAACGTTACCATTTTAATTTTATTCGTCAATAGATCAATAAATACGTTAAACACAATATAGTATAGTAGCGCGACTCAACAATTACTATTGTCAGTGCGTGTACGAAACTGTCAAGTCATAATAGAGGTGGCCTACTATATTGATATTAATATCGAAAAAACGATGTTCTGTATCGATATTTTAACAAATAGGTAGATATCTAGACGCATATCATGGCGTGGTGGAATTTCACCCACTACGTACGTATATCGTATCTTTACTGTATCTTATGATTGTTTAACCAATTGTTTAAAATTAGTATTTTTGTTATATTTCATGCCGATTATATCAATGCTTCTTACTGACCAGTATGCAAATATCTATATTTTCCCACCTCTATAACTGGCAACCAACAGTGACATAAAAAATGAAATAAGTGGTAACTACTTATTTGTTCTTTTGTTGTCAGGACGTCGAAGAATTATCAAACAAATATTTCTGATTAAAATATATATTAAATAATAGAAAGTCATTGTTACACTTCGGGATGCTGCTTACTCACTTATTTAAAACTATCTTAAAAACTACCAAGCATCTTCCCCTTTTCCAGACGTACCACCAATCAACTCTAAACATCTCAGTATCACACATACACAATTATCCGATCAGATCCATTTATTTATCTGCAAACACTCTCACTCTTCTTTCAATCCCGTCATTTGATACCCAAGCTTATCGTCTCATAGGTTTTGCATTCACTCTGTACCTGTCATCTTCAACCTGTCACACTTAGAACTTTAAGGCCGTCTGAGTGACGCCACGAGCACACATATCTTATTATCTTATCTTTACCCAACCTCCTTGCAAATTTAATGTCGGAAACTGAATTATCTTCTTCGCAAATTACAGATATTAGTTCACTAATAGTATTAGTCTTTTACATCCTTGTTTTTTTACACTTATCTAATATCGAAGTCAGCATAGAAAGCGCTAGCAAAGGAGCGTTCCTATTGGTTGCTAAAGTTGTCAAATTGTTGCCAGTACGCGTTCTACCGCTGTTTGATTGTGTATTGATTCTTGATTTGGAATAGACGAGGTACAAGATATTCACAATTCTCCAATGGTCATGGACTATAAATTTAAGGAACATTTAAAATAATAGTATATTATTATATGAGCGATTATGACAGCTATTGTTCACGAAGATGATGTTTGAGCCCATGAGCCGAAGGCGAGTGGCTCAAATCATCTGAGTGAATAATGGTCATAATCGCTCATATAATACTATACTTTTTTTACACCTATTAAACAAATAAATTAGACTCAAATCTGATAACTTTAATGGAGCACTATCATAATACATTAATTTTTATTTTTCAATAAATGAACTACTTACTAGGAATATAATATTGAAATTTGTACAGTTAGTAATATATAAATTTGCAGTTGTCCCTTCCATTGTTAAATTCTGGCAGTTTTAGTGGTGCAATTGTTAGTTTGCACGGATTAATTGGTACCTACTCGAACGAAGTGCATACGTTGGAAAACGCAAACAATAATATGGCGATATACTTGGCTGTCACCCGCGTCGATTATCAGCTGCAGCAAGAGTTGATCACGGCCGATATAAAATATAATTGGATCACCGAAACAGTGATTATTGAATCTATATTTGTGATTGGCCGAATACACTACATTGAATTATAGGTACGATATTTTAGAAAGAAAATGCTAATAATTGTCATATAATTAAATAGGTGTAGAAAAACACATTTTTCTTACCATATTTAACTCCAATTTAATTTTGTTTATTTCACGAATCCGCCATCATAAGGTTTTCAGTTCGAAGACTTGCTGGACGCACACCTCCATCCTAATACGCATTACCCTGAAAGCGAAACAAAACCCAAACCTATTCGTACCTAGGCGAACAGTAGCCTCTACCTTTGTTTATTCTTACCTTCCTACCAACTAAACTTTTGTATCTAAGGTCTTCTTCCATTCTATCTCTCGTATTCTTCTTTGTTTTCCACATATTTCTCAGACACTTTTTAATACCTCCTTATCGCATTTCAACACTTCTATTTTCTTCTGCCCGCTACTCCCATCGTCCAGATTTCAGAACCATATAATGCCGTTCTCCATTCAACGTTCCTGCGCTTTATTCTTATTTTTAAAAGCGTCTGGGTATTTTTTTTGTTTTGTGTCCCTACCGCTTCCACCTCTCGAGATAATGGACTTTCCAAATATTACAAAGCAGCTGCTTCTTCGAGTTTCTCACTTTAGCTTTATATTTTAGTATTCATCATATTTTCGCACACTAGTTACTAAATTTTGGTTTTATTTACAAGAAATTTCATGCCGCAATCATCTGTAAAAACTGATTCTCTATAGTCCAAAGCTGTTTCTAATAAATTCTTCTCTATACTAAACTCTAATACTGCTATATCATCCGTGAATCTGAACATTTAATCATTTTATTCTGTATCCATATTCTATCCTTATAAAAATTAATCATATTATAAGGGTGTTACAGCATCTTATGTCACAAACACGTGAGCATATACTAGGAACAAGAACAAGAAGTTTTTTAAACTTTTGTCCAAGATTTATTTGTTTTCAAGTTACAGGGGGCTATAATTAATTTTTTTTTCGGAAACTCATTAAAAGTTTACTTTTACATAATAATAATATTAATAATAACATTAAACGTCTTTATTTAGGAAAGCAAGAATGGCGAAGTTTAGCCAAAGGCTACTCTACCACTTAACCATTCAAACCTCCATCACCATAAGAAAGAAGAAACACAAAAAAAGAAAAATAATACAATCAATATGTAAAGGACAATAAGCACTAAGAAAATACACAGCAAAAGAAATTGAAAATGTACTGAAATATAGTAATCAAAATTTCTAAATTATATGTTCATTGCAAAATAACTGTGCTCTCAGTTTCTTCCTGAACGTGGCGAGGCTGACCCCGAAATAACTAACACTACAACTGTTAAACAGCCTAACCGCGTTGTATGTAAATCCACGTTGAAACAGTGCGGTTGAATGGTGAGGCATGGTGAGCAGACTGGTCCGGCGCAAATTACAGTCATGGATGTTGCTGCGAAATATCAACTTTTCTCTTAGGTACTCCGGTTCCGATGAGTGCAAGAGTTTAAACAGGAAGACCAAGTAGTGTAGCTTCCATATATTCGGGAACCGCAACCAACCCAGACGAAGATAACCACCGGAAACATGGTCGTACTTGCGCAAGTCACAAACAAAGCGGCAGCAAGTATTCTGAATCATCTGCAATCTATTTTTAGACACTTGGTCAAGACATGGGTAGTAAATTAGCTCACAGTAATAGCAGACCGGAAACACCAAAGTTTCGCATAGCTTCCTGCGTAATCGGCAATTAATGAGAAGTCTGTTAGCAAACAACAATTTTAATCGCGCGTAACTTTTCTGCACTAGACTATTAATATGAACTTTAAATCTTAATTCAGTGTCCAAGATTAACCCGAGATTTTTTGAACTTTTTGAAAAACCGAGTTTAACACTGCCAATTACTAAATGCATATTAGACTCCAAATCACTTCGCCGGCTCTCAGTGCAAAACAGCATCACCACAGTCTTGTTGGGGTTTATTAGCAAATTGTGGGAACAATAATATTCACGAATACACTCCAAGTCTTTGTTCAAAGTCATCGATGAAAAATGAAGTTCTTGGGGATCAAAGTAAAATAGTAGCTGTGTATCGTCAGCGTACCAGTGGGAACTTTCTATTACCCGGGATATATCTGAAGTGTATATAACGTACAAAACCGGTCCAAGTATAGACCCCTGGGGTACACCGGACACAATCGATCTCTCTATGGAAAGTTGATTATTAATTCTCACTCTCTGAGTCCTACCGCTAAGGTAATTTTCAAAAAAGCGTAGTGAAACATCATCTATGCCGTAGTATTTCAATTTTGCACATAAAAGTTCATGGTCCAGCATATCAAAAGCTTTCTTGTATTCTAAAGATACCGATATGACTGCCATTTTCTTATCTAAAGCCCGTATTATGTTACGAGGGGAGGTCCAATAATTCGCGGAATCGAGGGGAAAAGGAAGTGGTGGGATTACATGTGCTTAAAGGTTGATTCTGTAGTTCATTCTGAGTATATGTTCCAAGTTTCAGCCTAATAAGGTCATTAGCATCTGTCATATCGCCGATCAAACAAGCCAAGTTCCAAGTATGGAGAAAATTGAATTTCGTACCGTCATAAAATTTTTATCAAAACAAGGAAAATGTCCTCAAATTATGGCTGAAGAGATGAGGGCCGTTTACGGTGACTACTGCCCTGGAAAAGTAATGATTTACAAGTGGCATAATCTGTTCAGGCAAGGCAGAGAGGCAATTGAAGACGACTCCCGCTCGGGACCACCCATTGAAGTCACTTCCTTACAAATGTTTGAAAAAGTTGAGAAACTTGTAGTGCAAGATGCCCGTTTGAAGAAGAAACAACTTGCTGAAATGGTTGGAGTATCACCCACAACCCACAATCATTTTAAGGATTCTCCATGATCATCTAGGGATGTCCAAAGTAAGCCCAAGATGGGTGCCGAGAATGCTCATACCGCATCAAAAACTTCAGTGCGTCGAGTGTGCACGCGAATTTTTGAACATCTGTAGAGACAATGAAGATCAAGTTTTGAACCGAATTGTCACTGGTGATGAAAGTTGGGTTCATTATTATGAGCCTGAGTTAAAGCAGGAATCTATGCAGTGGCACAAAAAGGGTACAACACCCCCAAAAAGTTCAAGATGTCGCAATCAGCTGGGAAGATCATGACAACTGTGTTTTGGGATTCACAGGGTATTCTGCTGATCGATTATAAAGATAAGGGTTCCACAATAACTGGAAGATATTACGCTGACCTGCTGGGACGACTGAAAGACGCTGTGAAGGAAAAAAGAAGAGGAAAATGGACCAAACGGGTGTTGCTTTTGCACGACAACGTCCAAGTGCACAAGAGCAATGTTGCGTTGACTACTCTTCACATCTTTGGCTTCCAAACATTGAACCACCTTCCCTATAGCCCAGTCAGATCATTATTTATTCCAACATTTGAAAAAAGAACTTCGAGGGAAGAAATTTCTGGACGATGAAGAAGTCAAAACTGCAATTTCGGAGTATTTTGAAGTCAAAAAAAACTCCTTTCTCGAGGGCATAAGAAAACTTCTTGAAAGATCTGATAAATGTATTAGGCTTAAGGGGGAATATATTGAAAAGGAAAAATAAAAGCATTAGTTTCTTTGCTCTTCATCCCCTCCATTCCGCGAATTATTGGACCTCCCCTCGTATCTGTTAAATTTAGAAGTGCAGTCGCCGTACTATGTGCCTTACGAAAACCCGATTGGTGAGCCGGATAAATTCCAGACTGATTAAAATATGCATCCAGCTGACTGTGCACTATCTTCTCGAACACATTCGAAAGAACCGGAAGAAGACTGATTGGGCGTAGATCTGATGGACTTTCAGGTTTACCTTTTTTAGGAATCGGACAAATCAACGACTGTTTCCATATCTTCGGATAATAACCAACTTCCAAACAACAATTTATGATATGCGTGAGCGGAGTTGCAATATGTGATAGGCACATCTTGGCCATGTGCAATGTCATTCCGTCATGTCCACTAGCATTTGACTTAAGACCGTTAACAGCAGCCACAACAACTTCCACGGACGGCAAAGTAAAATGAAAAGAATCACTGCCATACTTATGCGTTCTGTAAAAATCAATTTTTGCGACACAATTACTAGTTTTATTGAAAGCTTTTACGAAACAGTCGTTTACTTCTGTAGGATCCATATTATTAATGTCACAGTCACGTTTTTGGGTTCGAATATTCAAATGTGACAATCCTTTCCACAACTCCTTCATTTTTTCTGCTCTCTAAGAAAACTAGGTACGCTGCTTTCTCTCTTCTAATTGACGCCAAAGCGAAATTACGCAATGCCTTGTAATAATCCCAATTTCTTTCTGTCCTATTGCGTTTAAAGTTGACCAGTGCTACATCCCTTTCAACAAGAATACGTCTGAGATTGTCGGTTAACCATGGAGCGGGAAGCTTATTTACTCTAATAGTCCTAATTCGTGCATACACGTCAAAAAATCTCATAATATTATTGGACAACATAGCAACTTTATCGTCAATGTTTTGCATGTAATATATATCGTGCCAGCAAATCGCATGGAGGTCTTCCAGAAAAACATCCATGTCAAAATCTCTAAAGCTTCTGAGGGTAATATATCTTTGCTTCCTCTTATGGAAAGGCACCTAAATTTTGCAAAAAGTCATGTAAAAGGATGTAAAAGACGTCCACCTGCAACAATCAGTTACATTACTAAAGCTTGTTTGGTTACGTTGCTACCGTTACTGACGCGCCAAAGAATATTAATTTGATATTAAAATTATGTGCAATAAATTGTAAATGTCAAAATTTTCTCTTCACATTTTTAGTAATTAATAGTAATTTTTGAACTGTGGGATACAGTTTTCGAAAAAATGTTGTTTGATACTCGATTGCGAAATTCTTTTTCATTCTTGCATGCAAAAGTAGCATTTCGCAATCTAGCATCAAAAATAACTATTTATAGCTTTTGGATAAATAAAAATATCATTGTAAATTCTGGGGTAGGTTCTATATGAACTATCTTGGCTTTGTTTTCACCGTCTACTGGATTCAAATGTATTGTCCGCTTATTCCCAAAATGTTTATGCATGTGTTGTGTGCCAATAAACAGACTTCTATGAATATCTAATTTGCGCCTAAACTAGGAGAGATGAGGAAAAATGAAGATACCACATGAATGAAATGTAGAATTCGACAGTGGGTGTGTTTTTAAAATTCTATCAGTGGCGACACATTGCTTTTGCTTCAGGTCGCAAACATACCTTGTCACTGGTTATACTTGAAATGCCATATTTGGGTAATAAATGTCGTACCCTTAGTTCATACAGTACCCCAAATTTTACAGTGATATCTTCTTTATTCATTCAAATGTTATAAAATATTTTTTAAAATTTTAACCTGTAAGATTTTCATTGAAATCTACATACGTTGAACAAATTATAATTTTTAATTGAGTTATTCATTTCATATATCACGTACCTACCTATACTAATTTCTCTTATTCCGCAATTTGCATATGCTTTTGTTTCTCAACGCAATTCGTGTCAAATTAGGAACGAACAACTGCAGTAAAATATATGTGTGCTCTAGAATCCAGATAACCTCCACGATTGCGACAATAACATTAATCAGGTCTTTTATGTTCGATTAAACAAATATTTTACACCTGCTTCTTGGGGCTGAGGCTTTCTTGTCGTGTACAGTAAACAAATGTAAGACATAAATTCATCTGATTGGTATTTACGTATTAAATTAATGTATTTGACGTGTAAAGAAATGTTTATCTGAAATTCGCATTTAAATTGCAAACTGAGTCTACGCATATCAGAGTCATAAGCATGGTCATAAGTACCTAATAACTGCACATTTAAGAACATCATCAACATCATAATCATAAGGTATTCAGTACGAAGACTGTTTCGACGTGCACTTCCATCCCTTCCTAACCTGCACTAACCTAAGTACCTATTGTCTGCCTTGTACTGTTAAAGCGTTAGTAAGTAGGTACCTTCTGAAATTGGCCAAATTCGAAACTCATTTTTGAATGATACAATTCAGTACCTACGTTGCCATAGTATGTACTTAATAGCGGGTTGCATCCATAGCTACAGTTTCTCAACATAATCAGTATTATAGGTAAGGTAGTTCGATAACAGATAGGTACATCGTTGTTATAACAATTTACTGAATTAGGTATACTCTTCTAATTGTATAATTATTTGTGCCATTTTTTTTAATAATTTTATTAATATTTGTGAATTTATGGCAAATGAAACACTATGTAAAAAATATTATCGACGTTTCGCCTCTGGTTGGAGGCTTTATCAAGATTATATATTTAAAAGTTTACAAAATGTATAAAAGTGACAAAATTTTTTCTTAATAAAAATGTAAATAACAGTAACTAAGAACTTATATTAAAAATAGAAATTATACGTAGCACACATGATTTTGTAAAAAATATGAAGGAGGAAAGAAATGTACATAAATTAGAATCAAGTGGTAGAGAACAGATTTACGTTATTATGTCACTGTAAATTTGACTTAAATTTTGAATGTCAGATCTGTCATTCAAGGAATTTTTATCTTTTTGGATGTGTATCATTTCTAAAACCAGTCTAGCTTTTAAGTTTTTTTCTTGTTCTAAAATAGTTAGTGTTGTGAAAATCGAAATTGTGTTTAGTATCTTTTATGTGTTTACTGATAGCTGAATTACTATTTTGGTAAGTATGTTGTTTTAACCTAGTTTCAAGGTGATTTTTGGTTTGCCCAATGTATGTTTTATTACAGTTATTACAATTAATTTTGTATACAATATGAGTTTTCATTAATTTTGGAATTGGAGTTTTTAAACGAGAATATAAAAATTGTAAGTTGTTATGCTTTTTATGAGCAATTACAAAATTATGTTTTAATAATAATTTATTGATGTTATGTGATATGTGTTTTATATATGGTAAAGAAATGTAATTTTTAGGTTCTTTTTGGTTTTGATTGTCGTTATTGTTATTATAATAATGATGTAGTCTATTTTTTATAATTTTGTCAATAAAATTTCTTGGGTAGTTATTTTTTATTAAACAATTTATGGTTTTGTTTAATGCATATTGTCTGAATTGTGGACTGGAGAGTTTGATTGCTCTGTCAGTCAAGCAAATAACAATACTTTTTTTGTGACAAGTGGGTTGTTTGGAATTAAAATGAATATAACGGCCAGACCAAGTGGGTTTTGTGTACCATTCTGTTTCTATTGAATTATTAATTTTGTATAGTGTTAAGTCTAAGAAGTTAATTTGGTTAATTTTTGAAATGTAAAATTCATTTTGACCTGTGATGTTAGATAAAATATTAGATAAATATTTTGATAATTTATAAAAAGGACTTTGTATACATGATACTATTGGTCTAAGTGGGATATTAATTTTGTGTAATTTTGGGAGGCCATATATTATACGTGGGGGTAGGGAATTTTGTATTTTAAGTTTAGTGCTAAGTGTATAAGAGATATTATTTTCATTTAATAATTTAGATATAAAATTATTATTTTTAGTTTGTAAACTAATAGTGGGATCTTTAGGAAGAGGCATATAAATTAATTTGTCGTTTAATAGATTAAACATTTTATTTTCGTAATCAGTGGAATTCATTATTACTGTTTTGTTACTTTTATCGGGTTTTAGGATGATAATTTGTGGGTTGTTTTTAAGGAAAGTTTTTGTAATTTTAATGTTAGTCAATAGTTCTTTTTCATTTTTGTTAATTTTTGTATAAGAATTGTTAAATTTTTTAATAATTTGGCAAATTTTATTTCTAATATAATTTTTTTCTTCAGATGGAAGTAAAGTTATACCACTTTCAATAGTGGCAATGATATTATTAATTGGAATTTCAGTATTACGGGTATTTATAGTAAAATTTGGGCCTAATTGTAAAATTTTTTGTACAATAACTGTAATAACTGTAATAAAACATACATTGGGCAAACCAAAAATCACCTTGAAACTAGGTTAAAACAACATACTTACCAAAATAGTAATTCAGCTATCAGTAAACACATAAAAGATACTAAACACAATTTCGATTTTCACAACACTACTATTTTAGAACAAGAAAAAAACTTAAAAGCTAGACTGGTTTTAGAAATGATACACATCCAAAAAGATAAAAATTCCTTGAATGACAGATCTGACATTCAAAATTTAAGTCAAATTTACAGTGACATAATAACGTAAATCTGTTCTCTACCACTTGATTCTAATTTATGTACATTTCTTTCCTCCTTCATATTTTTTACAAAATCATGTGTGCTACGTATAATTTCTATTTTTAATATAAGTTCTTAGTTACTGTTATTTACATTTTTATTAAGAAAAAATTTTGTCACTTTTATACATTTTGTAAACTTTTAAATATATAATCTTGATAAAGCCTCCAACCAGAGGCGAAACGTCGATAATATTTTTTACATAGTGTTTCATTTGCCATAAATTCACAAATATTACTAAAATTATACTCTTCTAAGTTTTTCGAATAGTTTTTATTTTTCATTTCCCATGGTGTATTATTTTGTTATTCTTGTAATTATTATAGAAAATATTTTTGTTTTGTCACACCACCTGCAAGTTGGCGGGAATCAAAAAGTGGCTGGGAGACATTTTGGCCTTTTACATTAAAAAGGCAATGAGTCCGTTACACAGTTTGCATTTTTAATAATTGGTAGAAGCTATCGTATTACCCAATTTTGATTCAAAAGTTTTCTGAAATTAAATATGACGTCAAAAAAAACATGATAACCTTATAAAGATCGACGTATGCATCCTACTCATAACTCGGTGTCGAATTCGGTTCACAAAAGCCAGACATTAAGGGTGTTGTAATGGAAAAATTTTACTGAGTCACTGCAAGTTATTGAATTTGACCGAAGCGTATACAATTACACCAGAAGCTAGTTTTTCATGGGACGCAGTGTTATTATTTGCCGCCAGACTGCAATAAAAGCATAAATCTGTTTACATTAAATTATAGCACCTTATATTTACCTATATGAAGTTCCTCGGCTCTTATTACCTACTGTTATTGCCTTATTGCAAATAAATATAATTGAGACTTTCGTCGTAGGTAGGTAACTAAAAAAAATTCAAAATATGTTTTCAAATGCGCATTTCTAAAACTGAAAACATTTAGAAATGTTAATATTCATTTGAAAACAACGTCGAATAAAACTTATAATAATAAATTAGTTAAATTGTGGAGAAACTGAAAATATGCTTCCAAAAACTAAGGAAGAGTCAACAATAGTGTGAAACAGTCTGTAACGTAAATACTTGGCTGGTCCTAAGGGAAACCAGAGCACGTGTCTACCCTTCAATAAACAAGATAAACTCTACCTAATGCGCTCTTTTATGCCGCTTCTTTTTTAATTAATAAATAATTTAGTATAATGGAAATGAATCCAAAAATATAAATATAATATATAAATATTCGAATAAAAAGTATTCGATTAAAAAATATTCAAATATAAAAGATTGTCGGCAATCAAGAAAACTTTTCCAGTAAGTATAGAAGATGGGTAAATTTTGTTGCAGTCATGGTATAGGGCCATCTTTTCAGTCCTATACATTCTTTCCTCGGCGGGACAGGTAGGCACATACCTATAGTACGGCGGATAGCGACAATTTTTATAACTGATTCCAGCGCCCTTCGTATTCATATAAAATTGTAAATTGTCTGTTGGAAATCAGGAATATCCATGTGCGAGACCCCAGCGTAGAACATTGTACAATTATTGGCAGGTCTTCAAAAATGCGAAAGAAAAAAGTTAACCTAAATCTTTTCAGTACCCCTGTATTTGGTTAAATTCATTAATTTAATCATAAAGAACAAGAAAATACCCGAAGCAGAGATCCTGAACAACCTCAGATCAGTAGCTCCTACTTAGTCATTTCAGCTCGTTTGAATCTAAGTAGGCCTACTTTCCAAACACCTTCAGGACCTCTGCCTCTGCTCAGGGACTGCTCAGAACCTCTACCTCGTGTATTTTCTCGTATTTTATGATTCAATAAGTTGAATCATAATAATCAATAAGTTGAATCATAAGGCAGAGGCGCTGAAAAGATTTAGGTTAACTTATTTTTTCTTTTAAATTTTTGAAGACATCTCAATTGTAAAATGTCCGACGCGGGGTGAGCAGAGGTAAATTTTCCTGTTTGCATCACACAAACTTCCAAATTTACAACCTCTGCCACACGCTAAAATCATTTTTTCTACACCTATTTAATTATATGACAATTATTAGCATTTTCTTGCAGGGTGAATACGCACAGTCTAAGCGTTTGTGTGTGGAAAAGGCAAAACAAAACAGCCTACCAGTTGTGTAGCAAGCAGGTGCCGCCGCGGAAACAGAATATCGCGGAACATTTGTCTGGTCTGTTGCTTGAATTTAATAACAAACAACGCTACCCGCGACCCGCTGGCCTACGAACGTGTAGACTTCAAAACAAAATCAGCTGTTACATAAGGACGCCAGGTCCATTCTAGAAGTCTTTGTTCTCAATAAACAGCATCGCAGAACGATCATTTACATATTTACTCAGGTTACGCTACGCCCCACGATTTTATTTTAGTCTGATCAATGCTTTAGATTGATGACGAGAGTGGTGTGATGACTGGTACCTGGTACCTACCTAATTATTTTTTAGCTTTTAGTACATTATCTGCATCATTATTATGTTTCTTTACAATAAAACCGTTCAACTTAAAATTTTTTTTTACTTATTTTAGTTTCAAGTTTTTTTTGTTTGTTTTTGTTTTGTTATTATTTTTTTAAAGTGTACTGTGTTCTACTTGTCAAGCCCTTTCATTTGATACCCATATTGAGGGGATTGGAAAAAAGTAATCCGCCATTTTGTGGTGGCGGCCATCTTGGATTTTGAATTTTTCATGGTGTACTGTATTCCACTAGTTAAGCCCTTTCATTTGATATCCATATTGAGGGGGTGGAAAAAAAATATCGAATCCGCCATTTTGTGGCGGCGGCCATCTTGGATTTACAATGATACTGAATATGCATATCTAATTATATTTTCATAACAACTAAAGGTGTGTACCAAATTTCAGATCAATCGATCAACAGGAAGAGGGCTAGATTTGACCCACACGAACAAACAAACAAACAAACAAGGCACGCTACTTAAAACCGTTTAAAAGGGGGGTGCTCCAGTTACACATTATAGAGCGTATACAAGTTAGTGTTGAAGTAATAGAAATCTATTTCCTTATTCTGGTATCTCTCAATTCCAACCTATCGCCTGAAGGACTGTTGAGGTACCTGAACCTTCAACAGTTATGAGTTGTATTATTATACATTTTGCTTGCTATAAAATAAGAAACTTATAGCTATGTAAGTCCATAAAATTTCTACAGCATATTTCAAACGCTTTCAACAACTTTTTCCTAATAATAGTGTGCCACAATCATTTTTCTGTGGAGGCATCCATTAAAATGAAAAAAAAGCGGAATACTATTAAGGTTTAAGGTGTCCAGGGAAATCCTAAATTGGCTGCACAAGGTACCTACTAGACACCATAACTAAATTGACTTTATTGAGATATCTGTTCTTCTCGTATCCAATATGAAGGAATTAAAATTTTACAACGTAATAAAATCTGAACAGCCGTCAAGTTATAAAATTT
This sequence comes from Xestobium rufovillosum, assembly GCA_963966045.1. Classification (NCBI taxonomy): domain Eukaryota; kingdom Metazoa; phylum Arthropoda; class Insecta; order Coleoptera; family Ptinidae; genus Xestobium; species Xestobium rufovillosum. Next base: position 16,945,699 of record OZ014493.1, on the reverse strand, counting down.
GTACGTTCGTGAATTCCAATAAAACTGCTACGTTACTCTGGAATCTGACAATAAATCAGTATTTTTGCAACAGTATCAGCGAATTTCATGAAAATCAATTCCTGCACGATTTGAATAATATTAATATTGCCAAGTTGCAGTAAATTTATTTACTGTGATCCTTGAAAGTAGTTAGAAAATGAGAGCCTCAGATACGAACCCGTTCGGAGCACATAGCGCCATCGAGTTCTCGAGGTGCCATCGACTTCTTCGGCAGTGACCTTGAAAGAGACCAGAGGCTGCTGAAGGAGTCGTTGAGGCATCCGAAGAAGTGTCTTCAGCAGCGGCATCTGCAGCAGCAGCCTCTGGTGTCTTTGAAGGTCATTGCCGAAGAAGTGGGCATGTCTTCAGCAGCGTCTGGTGTCTTTCAAGGTCATTGCTGAAGAAGTGGTGTTCAGCAGCGTCCAGGCGCATGCGCCGGGGCTATTCCTCAGATCAGTCCATCGAGTTCTCCATCCACTTCAAGTGGGCGTGTCTGCAGCAGCCTCTGGTCATTGCTGAAGAAGAGCCTCTGGTGTCTTGCCGTTGCGCACCCAAGCCGCCATTTTGGGGCCTTTGGTTGTGGCTCAGGCGCCTGCGCCGGGGCTCCGCCTTCAGCAGCTTCTGGTCATTGCTGAAGAAGTGGTCTTCAGCGGCCCCCATGGTGTCTCTCATTCTGTTGGGCCTTTGGATGTGGCTGAGGCGCCTGCGCCGGGGCTGTCGCGTACAAAGCACGTGTTGTTCAGGCCAGTCCATCCTGGCCCCATCCACTTCTTCGGCAATGACCAGAGGCTGCTGAAGGAGTCATGTCTTCAGCAACGGTGTCTTTGGGGCCTTTGGCCGTGGCTCAGGCGCATGCGCCGGGGTTTTCGCAAACGTTCTGGAAATGACGCCGACCGGGATTCGAACCCGGGTCCCCACGCACCGGAGCCCTCGCTCCAACCAACTGAGCTAATCGGCGGCCCACAAGCCCGTCTTTCAAATCATCCGTATATACTTATGATTGTAAACAGAAGTTACAGAATTAATATTTATTTTCTCGGAAATTTACAATTGTTTATACTAAATAAATATTGATATTAAAGTTTAAGAAAAAAGCACGTTCGCCGCCGATAAGAGATGTTATAATTGTTTTTATTATGGGAAATAACCTTTCATCTTGCCGATAGGATATGTTTATTTAGGTTTGATCCCGCGCTCTGCATGTGCATTTAATACGTTGTAGACACTACAAGGTGACCCGTTTGTTTGTTTGTATTATTACAATAAAATAACATTCTAGAATATTCTTCTGATTGTTTATTTGAAATTACTTGTTATCTTAATGCGTTTCGGACACGTGTGGGAAAAAAACATTCTAGAACATTCTCCAGTTTGTTTATTTGAAATTACTTGTTATCTTAATGCGTTTCGGACACGTGTGGGAACCATCTGATTGATATATGCAAACATCTTAGTTCTCGGTAGTAGAACATTCTACATCGCTAATTATTTGAGAACAGTAGTCTAAATTTAGGCTAACCCCTACGTAAAAACTATGTCATGTGGGGTGTCAAATTAAAGGACTCGACTAGAGGTATCGGAATATTGGGGTGGATTTTAGGGGTGGTTTTTGGGGGTGGTTTTTAGGGGTGATTTTTAGGGGTGGTTTTTAGGGGGTGGTTTTAGGGGTAGTTTTTAGGGGTGGTTTTTAGGGGCGGTTCTTGGGGTGGTTTTCGAGGGTGATTTTTGGGGGTGGATTTTAGGGGTGGTTTTTAGGGGTGGCCACTCACTGACCGCGCCCCCGGCCACGCTCCTTGCCCCGCCCACCTAGATCATGTAGGGTATCAAATTAATCAGCTCGATGAGACAAAAAGGAATCTATAGTTATTCTCCTACTTCCGAATTCTTATCAGTAATTGTCTGTCTGTATGTCTGTCGGTCCGTCCGTCTGTCTGTCTGTCTGTCTGTCTGTCTGTCTGTCTCTCTGTCTGTCTGTCTGTCTGTCTGTTTGCGAATACAGCTGTCTGTTGACACAGACAGCTGTATTCGCAAACACCATGGCTGATGACACGCTGTTGACACAGGCAGCTGTATTCGCAAACACCATGGCTGATGACACGAGCAAGAATAAGACTGCGCATGCGCACGGTTGTATGAAGAGTATTTAAGCAAGAAAATTAACGGTGCTGTCAGTTAGTACTTGTGCTTCAACAAGGGAACCGCATTTGAATAATGACACACATAAACGTAGACACGTTTCGTGTTCTGGACGGTGCTGTTTTGGATGAGTCAGCACGCCGTGTCGAGGTGCACGTACATCAACCGTTCGTGACAACAACAACATTCAACGCCAATGACGAAATTCGCATACCAATCCACCAACAAGACGTTTACGTACTGCCGCATCTAAGCAGCATCTACATAGAGGGCAGGTTCATCAAGGGTGCAGGAGGCGGAAATGCGGCTTTAACAAATAACGCCCTCAGTTTCCTCTTTGACGACGTCCGCTATGAAATAAACGGGGTGGAGGTGGATCGAACAAAAAACGTGGGCATCACGAGCACACTGAAGGGTGTAGTTTCTCTGAATAAGGGTGAAGTAGGTGCCCTGGAGAATGCCGGCTGGACGAATACGGGAGACTCACCGAGCCACCTTGTCGACGCGAACGGGAACTTTAACGTGTGCATCCCGGGAAGAATCCTGCTGGGATTCCTGGAAGATTACCCCAAAATTCTGTTAAATGTGTGTCACGAGCTCATTTTGACTCGATCGAAAAACGATAGGAACGCTTTCGTGGGTAACGAGGACACCAGAATTGAGTTGAGCAAGGTTCATTGGAGGGTGCCGTACGTCTATCCATCGGATGCTGAATACCTAAAACTTCTCAATATTGTCGAGGAAGAGAGAACGTTGCAGATATGTTTTCGCAGCTGGGAGCTGTACGAGTATCCGGTGTTGCCGCAAGCTACGAAACAAACGTGGGCCGTCAAGACTGCAACACGGTTGGAGAAACCCCGCTACGTTATTGTCGCCTTCCAGACGAATCGCAAAGCGAATTTGGACACGGATTCAAGCAAATTTGACCACTGCAATCTGACAAACGTCAAACTGTACCTGAATTCTGAGTGCTTCCCCTACGAGAATTTAAACTTGGATTTCTCCACGGGGAAATACGCCCTGCTATACGAAATGTACCAGAACTTCCAGAGTTCATACTATGGAAAAGTTGGCGAGCCGTTATACGGCAAGGAACAGTTCAAGGATCTAGCGCCCATCGTGGTGATTGACGCATCAAAGCAGTCGGAAAGCATCAAGCCTGGACCCATAGATATGCGTCTAGAATTTGAGTCGAGCGAGAATTTTCCGCCCAACACAACCGCATACTGTCTCATCCTGCATGACCGCATCGTTGAGTATACACCGGGTAATGAATCGGTCAGAAGAGTGGTATGAGAAGCTGCAGGGCTTCGATTTGCCCAGAAAATACACGCATGCCTACTCTGTATACAGATTATAGTTTTAATTATATTGATGTAAAAATATATTCAACGTTTTTATTTTTGCGAAAACCCCGGCGCAGGCGCCTGGGCCACATCCAAAGGCTCAACAGCACCTAACAACAATTCTGATTGGATGCTGCCCACAACCACTCTCATTGGCTGTTGCCCCGCCCACTCTCATAGCCAGAGCCCGGCGCATGCGCCTGAGCCACGGCCAAAGGCCCCAAAGACACCGTTGCTGAAGACATGACTCCTTCAGCATCCTCTGGTCATTGCCGAAGAAGTGGATGGGGCCAGGATGGACTGGCCTGAACAACACGTGCTTTGTACGCGACAGCCCCGGCGCAGGCGCCTCAGCCACATCCAAAGGCCCAACACAATGAGAGACACCAGGGGGGCCGCTGAAGACCACTTCTTCAGCAATGACCAGAAGCTGCTGAAGGCGGAGCCCCGGCGCAGGCGCCTGAGCCACAACCAAAGGCCCCAAAATGGCGGCTTGGGTGCGCAACGGCAAGACACCAGAGGCTCTTCTTCAGCAATGACCAGAGGCTGCTGCAGACACGCCCACTTGAAGTGGATGGAGAACTCGATGGACTGATCTGAGGAATAGCCCCGGCGCATGCGCCTGGACGCTGCTGAACACCACTTCTTCAGCAATGACCTTGAAAGACACCAGACGCTGCTGAAGACATGCCCACTTCTTCGGCAATGACCTTCAAAGACACCAGAGGCTGCTGCTGCAGATGCCGCTGCTGAAGACACTTCTTCGGATGCCTCAACGACTCCTTCAGCAGCCTCTGGTCTCTTTCAAGGTCACTGCCGGAGAAGTCGATGGCACCTCGAGAACTCGATGGCGCTATGTGCTCCGAACGGGTTCGTATCTGAGGCTCTCATTTTCTAACTACTCTTGAAATCTGTTTTTCTCACTTAATACCTGCGAGTACTTAAGCACAAAATAAAACGGGGACAATTTAAATGCCCCATCATTTAGAATGAAATGAGCATTAGATTTGATATTTCCGCATTAAAATTTGGTACTTATATACTTCTGTCATGTAGAGGTCAGGTCAGGTCATAAGGCTTCTTTTCTAATGATTTATTAAGGCTGCGATATAATATTATCAGCTGTTAGTCTATAAAGTGCTACCACCTATCGCCCAAAAGTGTGATTAGGATTATGCAAAATATACAATCTATTATGATTGGTTTCTATCACAGCTGCAAACTCTTCCGACGGAACCTCTACAGCTTGGAATTTTCAAGGTTTTTTGCTTTAGCGGCAACCGAATAAATCTGGGAGGATTAGTCGGAGGTCCTATCTTTAAATTATTATTTTCCATTTAGAAATAACAGGGTAAACTGAAGCGCCACCGCCATCTGCATTGCAATGCACCACACTACTACTACAAAATGGTGAGATTGCAAAATAATTTTCATTCTAACACGCCGGTTGAACCAAGTAACGTATCAAGACGTCCTTGGTCGAAAATGAATAACGAATAATTAACTTAGACAACCCTACTTTCTAATTACGATAAATATGTGTACAAATAGTGAAAAAGGTGTCGAGTTTATGACGGTTTTATGACGGATTTTTCAATAATTTGAGGGAGATTTATTAAAGGCGAACGAAAAATACTACTATAAAAGTAGTGAGAGTCTCTAGGTTGATCCTTTATTGATAAATCTTTTTTTATTTGACGCCCTATCTATTTTAATTGCAGAATGGTGTTGGAATAAAAATGTGTCTATATGTCCCGTTTTTAGTACTCAAATTCCGCACCCTTAAGAAGGCATTTCAACACACGGTCCACTACAGAAAATATTTTGTTTCAGTACGTGTGAATATTACTGCAACTGTATTTATATACAGATATAAAGAAGTAAAGATAAGCCTTAACCAATCCACTGCTGGATGATCGGCCTCCCCTTATGGGAGGAAAACTCTCAATGGCAAAATCGATGGTATGTGAACAATCCCATGAAAGATGAAAATATTTTGCTTTTCGCAGAATCACCTAGGTCGAGGTAACTGGCGGTGGCCGTGCAGTTCTCCAAACTTTCAAACGGAAGGGAAGGTCGTGCTATATGGCAAAATAAGCAACTTTTGCCTAATTATTTTCCAATTGTTTCAAAATGGCAGCCATATGGAAATATCTAAACATCTAATTCGTTTAAATAACAATGGAAAAGGAAAATTCGTGCACCACTCGTTGCAAGTAAAAGGGTGTCTTTTGACTTATGTATCAAAACTGAACCTTCTTTAATACGCCATTCCTGCAACCCCAAAAATTTGGGATGTTAGAAGGAATTTTTCTAAAATAATTTAAATGGCAGGAGAGGTTGAGTTTTCAGCTCATTTGAAACGTCTCTTCAATACCTGCAAATTTTGCAGGAAAAAAGTTCGTGCTAAAATCATTCGTTACTGAGTTATACTCGTAATCACCTGAAGTTTCAGTTTGCTGATAAATTACTTTTATTCAGTTCAAATGGATAACACTAAAAAAGTACATTAATGAAATTAGGTAATAGATAATTAGTGGAATCATAATAAATGTTTAAAATGACGTTCACGGTATGCAATGCATTCCTGACCTCTTCGGATCATGGACTGCTTTTCACGCTCAAATATTCCTGGTGTGTTCAGAATTCGCTGGCAGCCTTTTTCTACTTCCTGTCGACGATCATCGTCAATATCGTGAACTGAAGTACAATACACCAAAGATTTTAGATGGCCCCATACATAGAAATCCGTAGTCTAGTCTCTTTTGCAGTAGCACATCTAATTTCTTCTAACGAAAATTTTTTACCTATACAATAATCCAATAGAATTTGTGTATCTACAGTCACGTGTTCAAAGACAGCCAATCAGGAGAACATTTAACTGAAAAGTGCTTATGGGCTATTTTCACTTATGTCATCTGGATTACTGTAGCAACGGAAAAATGTTTAATTTGCACTGCTGTCGAATTTTTTGCACAAAATGTCATTTCCAAGATTCGGAAATCAATCCATGGAAGAAATCGACAAATTGTTCTTTTTGGGCAAAAAATTTTCTTACCGAATAGCCCTCGAGTCTTGATAATTCGAAATAACTTGATACATTTTCGAAAGCGGGTTGCTCGGCAACATCCCGACGCCGAAGGCGGAGGTATGTTGCCACAGAGAAACCCGCTTGGGCTATTATAAATGAGAAGATACGTACAACATATTGATACGAACTTTTGCCCCTGGTTGTGACTCACGCTGCAAGCACAGTTGTTTTATTACGACGCTGACCTTAATGTAATGTTTATGAGTCTCGAAACTTCGAAGACTAGAAGATTCTCTTTCTGGAACAATGTTCGATTGATAATTTTCCAGAATCTTCTAAGACAAGTATAAAATTGGGAAACAAGAAGCCGAGTGGACAGTCTGACAGTATTGAAGTTTGAAGTTTTGGTTCGAGATAATAATGCGTAATAATGCGATAGTTGCGTCGTTGCGTCGTTGCGCGAGCGTTTGACAGTTCGGTACGAGGGAAGTGTTTACATGCGATTGTAGTGTCTGGTGTCGGTACGAACGTGAATTTAGTTATCGCGTTTTTAAGTGTACCGGGGCGTTTTCGTACGCGATTAACCGTTGTGTGTACGAGTGTTTTTAGAGAAGTTTGAACTCTTGATTTATGTACTGAGGATTGTGTAGTTTAGATAATTAACTGTTTAAGTGTTTGCTGATAGTTGTTTAATTGTAATTGCTTGCTTGTTGTTGTTTGTTTGCTGCTGTTATTGTTCATTTTGTTAATTCCATATTCTCAAATCTCCATATTCTCAAATATTCTCAAATCTCAAATCACTTTTGTTAATCATTGTAAATATTTGTACATATTAAAGTCACTGTAAATAAATTGTGTAAAAACGAAATACGTTACAATATGATTATATGAATACTCTCCGCAAAAAAGTCGCGTAGATTATGCAATAGCATAGCATACCATCGAAGAAATGGTAATCTGAAAATTTTATTATAATTTAATGCCGATAACTGTCATAATGTTTTATTTTTTTGTAGTTGCTGCATGAGCGACTTTCAAGAATTCCACTCTCTTTGTCGACGCATTTTACATTTATCTGTTAGGTACCCAAATGCTCACTAGACATAGAATCTTAATTTACAAACTTATGCTTTTCCTAAACACTAGTTAGACAAGTTGAATCCAGGAATATACCTGTAGTTGTTACGCTAAGTATTAATTTCCAGACAGAACGGGAGCGTATGAGAACGGGAAATAGAACCGGAAATATTCCGGGCATCTAGAGTAAGATATTTCGTACACAGAATGTTCAGAGTTACCCGGTTCCAAAAACAGTCTCAAACATTTTAATGATTTAATTCATGTAAAAGCTATTTAAAAGTTTTTCTTTTCCTATTCTCCTATACGCCTTTAACCTTTGTTTAAATACAGTGACTCTAACAATGAGTGACCTATTAGACGTATTTGGAAACCCAAATAGAGATTCCTAAAAATTTGGTTGTGGTCCTAATGGGGGCATTCTAACCACTAAAAAAATTAGCAACATAGCATTTTCTAATTTTACTTATTACAGACTTTGTTGTTTCAAATGGAACGTATATGATTTATAATATTTATGGTTTCATAGTTTCTGATGCTACCTCGAAACCGATGCTTTTTGTCCAATTGCTTTCGAGATATTCATCTTCATAAATTTCTCAGTCCGAAGACTGGTTGGACGCGTACCTCCATATTTTCGTATCCTGAGCTAACCTACGCACTTCCCTAAAAGTGAAACATCCTACATCCCCAACTATTTGAAAGCAGTGTAGTCTAATCTGGGCCTACCCCTACCTCTTTCCGTTCTTATCTCCCACTTCAGTATGTCGCGAACTATTCTTTCGTGTTTCAGAAGGTGTCCTACCATTCTCTCTCTCTTTCTCTCTCTCTCTCTCTCTCTCTCTCTCTCTCTCTCTCTCCTCTCCTCTCCTCTCCCCTCCCCACCTCTCCTCTCCCCACCTCTCCTCTCCCCACCTCTCCTATCCTCTCCTCTCTCTATCTCTCACCGTAAATCTCTCTCAGAAGTTTCACTTCATCACGTATACGGTGCTATACGCGCAATTTTTTTGTCTATTATGTATTATGTATTATGTTGCAGAATAAACATAAATTAACGCGGGAAATCAAAATAGTTATAAATTTTTTGCTTTTTGTGAAATATTCTAAATTATTGTTTTATAAAAAGTTCTGTATAAAGCTTTGAGCAGCTGCTATATCAGGTTTCCTGGAGGTTACGTAGTAGCACATAGCATCAAGATGTCCTCTTGTCGGGGTTAAGTATGAGAGCTTCGTAACCGCACCAGAGCAGAGAGCAATCCCTTAGGAGGAGGCCACTAGCCAACCGTTACAGATATGAACTTAGCATGCACCAAACAACGCCGTTTGCTCAGGTAAGAGCTGGTCACCACCAAAAGACACAGATTAGACACCAGCAAATCGTATAGCGGGGCGGAAATATTCAATCAAGGCGGTTAGAAAAATCAGTTTGCCAAGATTACAGGAATATATTTACACCGGTATTACGGGCTTTGGACGGTCACGTCAGATCAGCTTAGGTACGGACGGCCAGAATCATCTCAGGCACTGGGAGTACTAATTCCAGACGATGATCAGGCGACCAAATACTGAGTATCTCTTGCTGAACCTCCCTTTATAAGCTGAGCTGAGACAATTGTACCGCTTTTCTTTGGTTTTCAAATCTACGGCATTTTTATTATCTTCTCGCAACTTTATTGACTTCAACATAATTTCGTTTAACTTTTTCAGCAGTTCTACTTTAATGACGGTACCACATTCGCCTTGCAAATTTAACGTTTCCTTGTGCCTACTAAAGCGACTTAGATGTCTGCTGTCTGTCCCGTCCGTCCGTCTGTTCCTTCGTATATCTATGACAGATCGATATCTCCAAAACTATTTTACTTTAAGGACACCAAATTTGGATTGTTACCTTTACCACCATTGTAACGATACATGGGAAGCAGGAATCCTCAAAAACGTAATTACCCATGTTATCTCCCCATGTACACAACTAGCATCTACAGATAGGTGTGCAACTATGATTCCCAATCCCGCGTCGGCGCGCATTGTGGCGGGAAGTGAAAGTTTGTGTTAAAACTGCAGGTGCTTTCTTCAACAAATTTTAGCGTTCACTTCCACTGTATAAGTCTTTTCGAAGAAGTCTGTGTCGTTTACGTTAATTTCAATATAGGTATATAAAGTTGTGGTTGTAAAATTAAAAATGGATATTCTAAAGTGCAAAGAGTGTGAGAAACAGTTTTCTAAGCTGTATAATTTACGGAAACATGTAAAAAAAATTCCACCCTGGTAAGTGTACTTAGGCATACCCACTTGAATATTGTTGATAATAATGGTGTGCATTTAAGGTAAATTGGATTGCATCGCACCCATTAAAAGCGAAGCAAAGATATTTCAGTATAAATGTGAATATTGTGAAAAAAAATTCAGTCATTTAAGAAACTTACGATGTCACAAAAAAACACATTCAGAATTAAATTGTATAACTTCGGAAGCTCCTAAACAAGGCAGCAAAAAATGCCCGTTGTGTAATTATCATGAATCCCATGCACGAAATTTATTGAGTCACTTTCAAGAGATTCATGATATAATTATTAAGTCAGAAAATATAGAATTTATCACTGTCAATGACTTCCATATATGGAAATGCAAAACAGAAGAAGAAACAAAATCAAGATATTTCAAAGACACGGGAACATTTTCAAGCAGCAAACAGAAAAATACAAATACTTTCAATTATGCGTGTCATAGGTCGGGTACTTACTGTTGCAAAAGCAAGGGCATAAGACATCTAAAAACACAAGGCAGCAACAAAATAAACGGATTTTGTCCAAGTGGAATGAAAGTACTTGTAGATAAGGATGGAAAGTGCCAGGTTAATTTTATTTCAACTCATGTTGGTCATGAACCTGATTTGGGTCATTTGCTTCTTACTTTGTCAGAGCGGGAATCGTTAGCAGCGAAAATTGCTGCCAAAATACCATTTGAGGCAATTCTCGATGAGGTGCGCGATTCAATAGAAGACTGCCAACTAGAAAGAATTCACCTTCTTACTAAAAAAGACCTGTACAACATAGAAAGTAAATTCAACTTACAATCTACTTCTGTTAGACATCAAAATGATGCAATTAGTGTAGAAGGATGGATTAATCAAATGAAAACTCAGGGCTGTGTCTTGTTCTATAAACCGCAAGAAATAATAATGGAAGAACATCCTGAATTAAGACGCGATGATTTTGTTTTAATGATAATGAACGATGGTCAAGCTGAAATGTTGCGAAAGTATGGGTCCGATTGTATTTGTGTAGATGGTACCCATGGATTAAATGGGTACGGCTTCGAATTAAACACCTTACTTGTGTTAGATGACATAAGAGAAGGATTTCCTTGTGCATTTCTAATTTCAAATAGAAGTGACCAGCAAATTTTAGTTCTATTTTTTTCTTATATCAAACAACGGATAGGACAGATTATTAAACCCAAAGTGCTCATGTCCGATATGGCCGAAACTTTTTATAACGCATGGTTGCAAATAATGGGCAGGCCACAATTCAGGTTGGTATAAATAATATGTATACCAGTAGTGAGCAAAAAAATCAGGTTCACCCCTATAACACTTTTGCCATTTAAAATATTAATTTCAAGTTTTAGAGACTTAAATAATATGTAAATTTGCTTTATTGGAACTGATTTTAAGTTTTCTGGTACTACCGGTAGTGACCAATAAAATGTTATTTTGAATTGACAACTGACACAGAACTTTTCCATTGACACACACTCTACTTTGCAATTTCAGTTTCATATTGTATTTTCTGTGATAAAAATATCAGACTAATGCCGTTAAGTTTTGATTTTATTTCGGCGTGAAATTCCTTTGTGCTTGAAGTATCTACGAAAATTTTTTCGAGGCCTTGAATGCCGTGAAAAATATTTGGGAGTCGAAGACGAGGGATACTTTTCGGCCTGACAGCCAAGACGAAAAAATGTTTTGTTGATGTTATTTTTGGGCGAAAGAAAGCGTGTTTGGGGTATCAAAATCCAAAAATAGCTTTTTCGAAATACCGCAGTGATTCGCATTCCATTTGAGAAATGCGCTTATTGCAGAAAAACTATTTCCAAGATTTTTAGGTGGTTATAACACAAAAGTTGGTTGATCAAATTTGTTTATTTTGTTTTTACGATAGTTTAGGACCTCATTTCAGTCCACATACAGAATTTAATTTGCACCGAAAAATTTTCAGGTCATACTTTTTACCTAGAAGTGGTACTATCGTATGTAAAAAGATGCATTGGGTCCAAAAGTATAAAAATATAAATACTTGTCCCATTTAAAAATCTAAATTTTCCGTGACACCGAAAGTATTAGAAACTTCTAAATTGGTCGAAATGATGCAGATTTGCATATTATTTAAGTTTCCCAAATTTAAAATTAATATTTTAAATAGCAAAAATGTTATAGGTAGAGGTGAAACAATGCAATTTTTATGGTGTTGTTATGCAAAAAATTAATATTTTAGGTTGTTTTGTACTTGGCACGTTGACCGTGCATGGAGAAAAAATTTATCAAAAATAGATTCCAAAGAAAAACAGGTATTAATTAATAATTCATAGTATAATTCTCGTTAAAAAATAAGCATTATTTTTTTGCCGTCAGGTTATTGTATACAAATATTTAAGGACTATGTTACAAGAAAGAGATTCCTTAGCCTTTTCTGCCATGTTACAAGGATTCTTAAAAGAGATGCTAGAGGATCCAGAGGCAAAGGATTTTGCTAATTATTTTAAAGATATTTATGTATCAAAAGTGGAATCATGGGCCTACTGCCATCGATTAAACAGTGGCATAAATACTAATATGCATATCGAGAGAATGCATAAGACCATCAAGTACATTTATTTGCATGGAAAACATGTTAAAAGATTAGATAAGGCAATTGATGCAATTAATAAGTTTGTCCGGGACAAATTTTTTGATCGTTTGATTGTATTTCATAAAGGAAAACTGTGCAGTAAATTAAGAGAACTGAGAAGTCGCCATAAATTTAGCTTAAAATTAGACTTTAATTTAATAGTACAAACAGAAAAAGGCTGGGAAGTGCCCTCATCTTCAAACAGTTATGAGTTGTACCTCATTGAAGAGAATGAAAATAAAGAACTCTGCAATTGTAAACTTGTATGTACAGAATGTGACACTTGTATTCATCGATTTTCATGTACATGTATGGACTCATGCATCAAATGGAACATGTGCAAACATATACATCTAGTATGCCGATACAGAAAACAGTTTGAAAAAACAATTGAAGAAAAATCACAAAAAGGTATCTAATTATTTAGCAAAAATCATATTATCAATCGCAAGTGTCAAGAAAACGATAAAATATTCTCATTTTTTTTTGTTTTTCTAGAATAACACCTAGGTACGTGAAACAAAAATACCTCAATATTCTAAGGTACCTACCCCACCTAAATTTTTTGTTGTGTGGTTTTATTTTTTTTCAACGTGTTTATAGCGTGGTGGCAGAGGTGAAGTTATGACAAAGGTGGTGGATACGATATATGTATTTACTAGTTTGAGAAAGTACTTATATGGCTTATTGCGTAGTTTTTGTGTTTATTAAATTTAGCGTGATGGGGAGGGGGTGCAAGGTGGTGGTGAGCCGGTGGCTACATGTAAACATGTATCCTACTATCCTACTATCTTTAAGAATTATCATCTTTATTAACATGTTTAATTTTGATTTCATTTCCTAGGTGATGATGAAAATAATTTGTTCGTACATTGCGACGAGACGGCATCAAGTTTGGAGCGTCATGAAATTTTACAGGAACTAAGTAAAAGATCAGTAGGAAATGCACCAGCAGCAGATGATAATCATCCGTTGGCTATCAAGAAAGAAATAGATTTGTTAAATGCATCTTTCCAACAAATTACCTCCAATATTATTTCAATGGAGGGGGTGAACGCCATAAAAAAATTAATGGCCCCAATGGCACCTACCTTAGAAGCAGTACAATCCCAAACAAAAACGGAAATGTTAAATAAACAAGGGCCAACGCCCCATAATAAAAATATAATTCCACAAAGACGCTTATTTTCAACCAAGAAAATAAAAAAGAACAAGCCAAAAATGCAGTTATCAAAGCCAAGCGACGAAGAAATGAACTTTACCGCTCTACGCGCAATTTTGAACACAGGCAATACATAGATAATAACCAGAATTATATAATATTACAAACAATAAACAGAATTATTAAAATACGAACCGTATTATATTTTTATGATAACCAATTGTGGTCAATAAAATAAAAATAAATAGGTATATTATATTCAGGAAGATTTAAATACATTTATAATTTGTATGCAGATATGCACATATCTATACCTACACCTACACTTACCTACATTTTTTATTAATTCTTCACTAAATTTCAAAAGTTTCACGCAAATTTCCTGCTCTTAACGTAAAAATAATGACTTAAATGAACAACTAAGCATTACCTTTATACAAATAAGTGCTATTCAAATCACAGGCCCGCTTGCGTTTCAAATTACAAGTGTTTGCGTTCTCTTTGAGTTACAACCGTGCGCCGACGCGGGATTGGGAATCACAGTTGCACACCTATCTGTAGATGCTAGTTGTACACATGGAAGTTTGTCATACTGTATAGAAAAGCATTGATGAGTAGACCCCAAATTCGATGTTGAAAAGCCTGATTCGTTAGGCACTTACAAAATGTTCATTCAAAGTTATACCTACTTTTCACACACATTTTCCCCCACTTTGAAAAGTCTCGTCTTGTCTCGCAAGAAAAAATCGAAAGTCTCGTCTCGAGTCTCGTCTCGCAACTAAAAGTCTCGTCTCGTCTCGTGTCTCGTGAGAGAGTCTCGCGGATGTCTCGCAAAATTTTCCGGATGTATAAGATAGCTTTAAAGTTCCCTATGTAAGTGAAATACTTATATAATATTAATACCAATTTTTATTATTGCGAAAAAAACATTATATCATTATCCTACATACCCACATTAGCATTAAAATAATAGTAACATAAGCGCCAGTTAACAAAAACATTAACGAATAATGAGATAAACATGTTATTTCAATTTATTGTAGAAATAACGTTTCTATTTCCATCCACATTTATATATTTTCATTGAGATAGGTAAACCAAAACTGTAACATTCTCAGTTACAAAAAAAACAAAATCTAACTAAAAGAACGTCTACCTAATTTTTGATTTTTGAATTAAACTTCTTTAGCAATTATCTCTTATTTCTAACCCAGTCATTAAGACACAAAAGACATCTTGCTGACGCATTATTGATCTGATTTCGATGTTTCCTTATAGTTAATGACGCACGTTAAAAGTCTTTCCCTTGCCATCGCACTTATAACTGGAAATTTAGAAGCATGGTCCTTCCACCATGTTTTATTAGAATTTTGTCTTGTTTGATATTTATGAATTTCACGCGATACTGCGAGACTTTTGCGAGACTCTCAAGTGAGATTCGATACGAGACTTTTCGAAAGTCTCGTCTCGTCTCGTAAGGAAAATTTGAAGTCTCGTCTCGAGTCTTGTCTCGAAATCGAGACGAGACAAGACGAGATTCTCGCAAACGAGAATATCGTGGGCATCACTACTTAACAGCTCATGTAGTTTCCCGCATTTCAAAATTAAAGTGTCTTTCTTTTTGAATACCTACCTGAAACAATAATAATTAAGTTTCGAGCGGTGATTATTAAAATTACGGAACCCCCGATGAATAAAGTACCAGCTCACACTGATTATCATTATTATTACCATCTTGAGCAATGAAAATGATCTTAAAGGTACATTAAATCAGAATAGAAATGATATGTAGCGACCCCCATAATAAAAAATACAGTTTCTAAAATTAAAATCCGTTAATAATAATAATAATAAATAATAATAATAATAATAATAATAATAATAATAATAATAATAATAATAATAATAATAATAATAATAATAATAAAGCACAAAATGTTGTTTTGTAAACCCTTGCTAAATGCCGTCACAGCGCTACATTCACGAGTAGCATATAATATTATGTACACCAAGTCGACAAATCGCTCGCGGTACGATCCACAATACATACTACGTACGACCACGGTAAACTATATTTCCAGCTGAAGATATCGAAGGAGTTCCTGAAATCATATCACAAAATCAATATTAAAATTATTATTTTGTGCCTATGGTCTAGACTCTAGAACAGCCACAATGCCGATAGCTATATTAAAATTATAAGATAAGAATATGCAGCTGTATAATGCCTTCCAGCAATAATACTCATAAGAAGTACCGCCGCAGGATGTATAACAACGAGCATGAAATTATTAATCAGACATGTTACAACTTTGTTCCCCATTAGTTCCAATGTGTAACTTTCTTAATATTTCTTAAAAGCGCAAAATGCCGTCAGGTCTAAGCAAAGAGAACCGACGAGGAACTTTTCTTTTCCGAAGTTGAGCCGCTGTTCGAGTGCCTCCAGCATTATTTTACATCTTTACAGATGATTATTTGAACACGGGCATATTTGGAGTTTTATCCAACTCAATTTCCATTTTAAAATTTTCTCCCGGCGAGACCATGCACGCATCTGTCAGATACGTTGACGGTTTTGATTTATTTATTAAATTTGTGAGCAGGTAATGAATGATAGATTACACATTGGTCAAAATTGATTTTACGGTTAATTTAGTAAAGTGCTTTGTTACAGGAAGTCAGGCAAACTGAAGTACGTAATACATTTTTAATCTGAACGCAAATTTTAATTACTATTATCGGTTTTAATGGTTACTATTATTTGGCGTCCGTTACCTTAGAACAAACCTATCGTTGCGAACCCTAGATAATAGATATGAAGTATTTCGCGCCCAAGGATACCTGTATAAATTGTTTTAATTCTGTATCTACTGCTGAAGGTAAACTTGTTGTGAAAATTCTGTCAAATTTTTCGATTAAATGTGATTGGTTTCAATCAATTTTACTTATACTTGGGCTGCCGAACAGACGGAGTGATCACCCTGCAAGAACGTGCTCTAGGCGGGACCACTATCAATTTAGGACAACCGAACCGCAGTGATGCGCTTTCTTTAGACCCAACGAAGTCGCATCACTCCAATTCGGTTGTCATAAATAACTATTGGCCCCGCTAGAGCACGTTCTTGCAGGGTGATCACTCCGTCTGTTCGGCGGCCCAAATATAGGTAGGTAAGTATTACTTTTATATTTCATTGCGTATGCATGTATGAGTTAGGTGATCGACTTACCAATTTCAACACACTTTCCAATTCATTTTTTTGTGTTTCGAATAATAATTACCTACTTATTGTACATCGTAATATAACCAGTGAATTTAAAAATCTTTCATAAGTTAGGTATAATTACAATTTTTACGTAATGCCCAAATAGGTATCGGCGGTCAAATTTCCAGATTTCTTTCAGCTCAATTCCCAATTTGTGAAACCAGGCCACAAGTGTCCAGTTTCTCAATTTTTACTCCGAATCCAACATAACTCGTATGTTATTTTAATTTTTTCCATAATTTAACATTTTCAAAACGAAAGGCAGCAAAACAGATACGCAATCGGAAAATCCTGCAGAAGTTTGACAGAAAATAATTAATCGTCCACTGGCCGTGGAAATTTCAGAAAATTTAGTTTGCTGCAAAACACTACAGAGTTGCACTTTCTAACGTCACAAAAGCTGCGCAATGACCAACCATGTTTTATAGTAAACCCAGATATAAACCATGTTACCAATTTCAGTTTACATAAGTGTCACCAGAGAAGCTTGCGTCTGTTTTGGTTTTGACAGTTGGCGACCGACAGTTTTTTGAATAAGCGACAAGTTGAAAGTAAAAGGGTAAAATCGTACACAACGCATACCAGTCATACAAAGAAAGCTAAAGAATCTGTAGTTAAACCCTGCTGTATAGTTTTCTTTGTGAAATTATCATAAATTTTCGCTGGAATGAAATGGTTTAGGTTAGTTGCAGAAATTTATGAATAAACAGGTAATGGGTGTGTTGAATTTAAAATACAATTGATTTGCAATGATTTGCGAGAATCACGTATATCAAACTCCCTTGTAATTTCTTCTGAGTTCAGAAGCAAATTCTGATTTTGCATATCTCATCCAGATCTAAAATAAGTATAAATTCGGCTAAATGCAAGTATTCGGTATTAAAAGAGTATGCCACCTAGGTATATATCACAATACAATATTGGGTAGATTCTGGCAAATGAGAAGCATATAAATCGTAAACAGCAACAAACCCAAAATTGAGCCGTGGGTATACCCAGCGCAATCCGAACAGATATTCATTATTCGCATGCTCTGGCTCCTGGGAGAACGATTGTGCTTAAAAAACACATCAAGCAATGAATGCTAATATTTCATGATTCGAAATGATGCCGCAAATTTGCTTGCGACGGCGTGTAAACGACAACAGAAACTGTGCGTCAATTACTAACTAACTAAGTAACTAACTAACTAACTAACTAACTAACTAACTAACTAACTAACTAACTAACTAACTAACTAACTAACTAACTAACTAACTAACTAACTAACTAACTAACTAACTAACTAACTAACTAACTAACTAACTTTTTTTTTTTAAGGAGGAGAGGAATCTTCAAAAGACACGCAGCAACCACTGTGTAGTGTTGGATTCATTCCCAATCTTGGGATAGCCTACCAACTAAACCTCTCCCCCTGTTGTCGCAAGAAACATGACGGGACCGCCCTAGGCATTACTTCATCATGTCCTTCAGACCTCATCCTGGCAGGGGTTCTTGATTTTCTCTTTGTCGTTCTCGCTCATCATATTCTTTTTGCCTCATAATCTCAACTATCATGCTACTTACTATGTCCCAGTTATAAGTACTTGTTAGCATGCAATTCACAATATTTTCTGGTCTGATATTTTGTCCCACGGTCAGCTCCACTCTATTTCTACAAACTGCCCACCTGACGCACTCAAAAAACGTATGCTCTGCCGTATCACTCTTACCGCAGTACCAGCAGTTGTCCTGTGAGGCTATCGTAAATCGTTTCAAGTATGCCATGAAACACCCGTGTCCAGTTAGCATTTGTGTAATGTGGAAATTTATTTCTCCGTGGCATCTGTTTACCCACTTCGTTATGTCTGGGATTAACCTTCTCGTCCACTCAGCCTTGCTGGTCTGATTCCAGCGATCCTGCCATCTGGCAATCGTCTCCCTTCTTTGTTCCACTTGCGATATATCTCCCGCATTGCCATACATTCTACACCTTTCATCCGCCATTAAATCTATTGGAGGGTTGCCTCCCACCACTTGCAGTGCTGCTGTGGACGCCGTTCTATAAGCACTACAAATTCTTATCAGCAGTCTCCTCTGTACTCGCTCCATTATATTTCTATACGTTTTCAATTTCAACGCTTTTCTCCACACTGGTGCACCATAAAGCAGTATAGAATATACTACTGACGCGAGTAGCCTTCTTCTGCTCTCCCGCGCCCTGCCAACGTTCGGCATTAATCGGCCCAGTCTAGTAGCCACAATTTCAGCCTTCTTCACAATCTGTTTAATGTGACACTTCATAGTCATATTTCTGTCAAAAAATACTCCTAAATATTTAAGATATTTGGATGTCACTATCTGAGTATCTTCCACCGTGATATTCAGTTCTTTTATATTTCTTCCACCTACCAGCACTACCGCCTCAGTCTTTGTTGCCTCCAGATTTAGCTTCAATCTCTTCATCATATGGCTTATATTCAGCATGGCATGGTTCACTTTCGTCTGTAGCTCTTCCGCAATTGTAGTTGTCACTATCACAGCCAGATCGTCTGCGTACCCTATCAGTGTCACACCCAACGGCATCTCACACTTCAGAATTTGATCGTAATAAACATTCCACAACAGAGGTCCCAAAACGGATCCTTGTGGAACTCCACGTGTCATAGCCAGAAGGTTGTCTCCTATTTTCAGTTCGCTGTCTTCACACCATTTTTATAAGATATGGTGCAGCCCTTCTTCTCAACAGTTCTTCTACCACTCCTAACCATGGAGCAGAGTTGAACGCATTTTTGACGTCCAATGTCACCATTACACATAATTTCCTCCCTCCCGTACTAGCTTTCTCCGCAATTCCTTGTACCATTTTCATTGCGTCTATGGTAGATCGCCCTTTTCTAAAGCCAAATTGATTTTCAGATAGATCATTCTTCGTTTGAATATCCTCCCTTATTCTGTTTGCTATTAATTGCTCCAACAGTTTCCCCATTGTATTTAGGAAGCACAACGGTCTATAGGCAATATCTGTCTGCTGCAGCCTCTTTGGCTTCTCCAATAATATCAAATTTGCTACTTTCCATATCTTGGGGAAATCTCCTACTTGGAGCAGATTGTTGAAGAGTTCAAGGCAGTATTGTGAATGGTCCTTAGCCAGTATTTTAACAACCTCCGCGGGTATGCCGTCCGGTCCAGGTGTTTTCCCTGTTTTCATCTTTCCAGCAGCAGCGGCCAATTCCCCTTCCGTGAACAATGATGTGTTTTCTTCTTGCATTCTGTCAACATATACGCTCTTCCAGTCTATCACCCTATCTTCAGGAAAGAGTTTTTTTGCGATTTCTAACTTGCGTTGATCTTTCAGCTCCAATCTAGGTCGTAAATTGAGCTTTCCAAGCACTATTTTGTATCCCAGGCCAAAAACATCTCCGTCTACCTCACAACACAACTGCTTCCAACATTTGTTTTTGGAGCATTTAACGGCTCTCTGCAATGCTCTTTTCTGTTCATTATAGTCATATTTCATCGCGGTCTTTTCTGCATCAGATCTATCCCTCCTATCGTTTGCCCTTGTTACAGCTCTCCTCCTCTGCAAGCATGCTTTTCTGAGCTGGGCAATCTCACTTGTCCACCAATACACTCCCGCACGCCTGTCAATTTTTTTCTTTTTTTGAAAAGTTTGACCACATGTCCTACTCAGTAACAACGTACATTTTACAGGTGTAACACTCTTTCCGCTTCCATTCAATTTCATGTTCTTTTCCAAGTTCTTCTCAAACTCTCCCACTTTCTCGCATTTAAATTTCCATCGGTTTTCATTCACTACTTTCCTCTGTATTCTATCGAAGACAAAATCATACATTATGTACCGATGATCGCTAAGATTCTCTTCCTCCAACACTCTCCAATCTTTAACATTTACCAAGCAATCTCCTGAGCAGAATGTTACATCTATAAACGACGAGCAATTTCCCCTTTGAAACGTCGGTTCCCTCCCATCATTTAGAATGCACAAATCTTCCTCCATCAGCCACTCCACCAAAACTGTTCCTCGCCTATCCTCAAAAGGGGATCCCCATGCCGGAGACTTAGAATTAAAATCGCCTCCCACAATCATTGGTCTGTTTTGGTGAGTCTTCATACTACGTCTCAACTCGCGCAGATTTTCTTCATACTCTCTTAATTCGATGTTTGGAGAGTAATAGCACTCGTATATTATCGCATGGCCAACATCAACCCAAACATATCCTCTTCCCTTACCCCAGTTATATACTTTTTCTTTATTTCCAATTGTTTGTATCGCTACATCACATTTTTCATTCACAAACCATGGTCCCTTTTTAACTATTTTGATGTTTGGCTCTGACACCTCACTATCTGTACATTGTGTTCCAACGCAGTTTTTTTAAGCAGTTCCTGCGCTGTCCCACTTCTATTCATATTACATTGCAAAATTCTTAACATTTTGTAGCTGAAACACCCGTTTCTGTCCCCTCCATATGTGGGTCTTGCCTTACTATATGTTGTATCTTCCTATTTCTTTCTTGGATTTCCAGGTTTACCTTTGGAGTTGTCACCCATTTTGTTCTTTTCTCATCTAGTAGCTTCCTTACAAGCATTCTATATACTGAGCATGCCATGGTTCCTGCCTGGTGTCCTGCTTCATTGCATTCGTAGCATGTTGCCTGTTCATTGCAATCTCTGATCTCGTGCCCTCTTTTGTTACATTTCAGGCATACCCCGGTCATTTCCTCCTTGTCTCGTTTGCAGTCTTTGAACGAATGTCCATGTCTGTGACATCTGAAGCATTTTATTGGTCTTATAATTTCATAGACTCTGCACCTGATCCACCCAATTGTAATTCTTCCTTGTTCTAAAACTACCGCAGCTGCCATTTTTGGTAAGCTGAGTGTGCTTACGAGCGTATTTACAGTTTTGGCAGGCATAAGCGTATATATTTTTAGGTCTCCTTCCTCTAGCTTTGTTTTAACTATGGCTTTTATTGCATCTTCCACCTCTTCCCTGGTTACACTCTCGTCAATATCTTTTACGATGATTGATGTTCTGGGTTGACCTACGTCCATCGTCGTCACGGTCTCTAAGCTTTCTATTTTGTCTCTGAAGGCGTTTGTTGCCCCGCCTTTCCTTTCTCTGAATGTTACTCTTACATTTCCTTTCTTTGTTTTTCTTATGTTGTCTATATTTACTCCTATATTTTGGATGTCTATCTCTTTCCTCATCTTGGACACTATTGCCGCGTATGTATTGCCTCCTTCCGTTTTTGCTTTAATTTCGATGGTTTGTTTTCTTTGTTGTGTACGATCTTTGTTTTTTCCACCTCCTTTGTTTTCTATTCGCTCTGCTTTCTTGATATCCATATACTTTTTCCTTGGGATAAGAATAACGAGTTCCGTCTTGCTGCTTCGGTAAACACATTCCAACATTTTCCTTAGATAGTTCGCATCAATTCCTGCAGTTGCTGCAATTACGAGTTTCGTTCTACTTGCACCATCTGTTATCTCTCTCATTTTTTCTATTGTGTGATACATCTGCTCTACTTCTATTTCTCCACATTCTTCTCTCGTTTCACCCCGGGATTCATCTATTCCTACCAAAAAAGTGTAGTGTTCTCGCTCTTCTATCGATTCATCCTCTATATTCATTATTTCACTCTTGCTCTTCATATATATCAGCTGTCCGTGAGTTAATTTACCATTTTTTAATATGTCCCTGATCTGTTTCTTTTGCTCTGTTAGCCTCTTTGTTAAGGGTTGATTTACTCCTTGAAGCATAAATACTTGGTCATATCGGTCATCGTAGGTTAGAGGATCACCTTTATCAATTGTCGTTCTTGTGTAGGCCTCCGCGGGCCAGTCTCTGTTTGATAATTCGCTAAATTCTCTGTAGCTGGGTTTCTGTGGTATATCTATTGTCGTGTCGTCTTTCGTGTCTGTTTGTGTCCAGCCATCTACTCGGTTCATGTTATTTTGTTCCTTGTCCTGTATTTGTGATTGAGTTCTCTCATTTTGTCCACCCTCTATTTGTTGTTCTAACCATTTCTGTACACTCTCGTCGCACATTTGTGCCACCAGATAGCTTAGGTTAGTAGCTGTATTCTTGATTTCGTCCTTTATCCTATAAGATACATCAACTGCTTTTTGTAATTTTCTAACATTTTCTTTTATCCCAAGAATGGCTTTTTTCAGTCGCATCCCTTCTTCCCCTGTCGTTTTGTGTGCTTCCTGCTTAGTATTCGCGCTTTCTACAAATAGCCCCTGAAGATTAAAATTTTCAGTATTGGTGCGCTTCCTGGGAGATGGCGTCTCACCGGTTGTCTCTCTCTCTCTTCGTACCCTCCATTCGCCTCGGGGCTGAGTGGGACCTCCCTGGAGACCCAATAAGCAATTGGCTCCGTCTAAATGGGTCTGCTTCTTTCCTTTCTTCCTTCCTTCCAGTCACATTTATCTGTCCCACCGTTCCATTGTCTTCCAGTTTCTCTGCCATGTGATGCTTTGGCAATGTACTCCCTTGAGTGAAATCCCCCAATTCAGGAACCGAGAAGGCTCTGGCCCTTGGCGGGGTCCTTTTTAGGGGTTCCCTTCTAGCCTCCCATCCCGCAATAAAAGCACTCTCCTCACTCGCCATGCCAGTAACATTCCCTAATGCCCCGGCCTGGTCTTCCACCGGGAGCACTACGGGTGAAGCTTTAGCTGTACTGTAGTATAATAACGATCGGGGGGGGGCTGTACTCTCACCACCCATCCCTACCGGTTCTGGGATATCCCTTCCCTGTCCCGGAAACTCTGGTCCCTTCTTTCGACTTTCCATCATTTTTCACAATCGTGTCCATGCATATACCTCCTGCCAGGTCTGTTTCCGTCAACTGCTTGTCCCTCTTAGATCCAATTCGTAATCATTCTCATGTCCCAAAAACGTCGCCAAGTTTTTTTTTCCTGGAAAGGAACTGACCCCTAGCCCTCGAAACCTAATAGCATCGGGGTCAGGAAAAAAGAGTTTGGCCAAGAGAAGCCAGATAGGAAAGGTGAAGTGAATCTCTACAAAGTACACAGGAAGAGGAAGGGTTTGCAGTACAGATAAAATGAGAAATAACATGCAAACCAGCTGGGGCCCCGAGAATGCTACACTCGTATCACAAGAAGTGAACCCCTGGGGGTAACTAACTAACTAACTAACTAACTAACTAACTAACTAACCAACCAACCAACCAACCAACCAACCAACCAACCAACCAACCAACCAACCAACCAACCAACCAACCAACCAACCAACCAACCAACCAACCAACCAACCAACCAACCAACCAACCAACCAACCAACCAACCAACCAACCAACCAACCAACCAACCAACCAACCAACCAACCAACCAACCAACCAACCAACTAACTAACTAACTAACTGACCCGGTTACTAACTTTACAGGCTATACTAATTTGAAAGTTTTCATATTTGTGTACATCTGGAAAGAATACGATTTTCGCGATAGCAGGCTACAAAGTGGTTCACACTTCGAGCAACAATTTGCAAAATCTACTTGGAATTGCGAAATATAAAACGGAACCCATTCATAAAGCGGGAGTTTACGAAATACCATGCGGAAATTGCAACAAAAATACATCGGACAGTCAACTTAGTCTATTTTAACTCGCTTCAAGAAGCATCAAGCCCATTACAAATACGGCCGTACAGATAAGTTTAGCATGGCGTCGCACGCGTTGGAAACGGGCCATAAATTCAATATAAATAATCTCAAACTCCTAAAACCAGGTAATAATAAATTTGATTTAAACGCCTGTACATAAAAATAAATGTAGTTGTCTTAACAGTAATTATGGTCCGATTCCAAACTCAACCCTGTAAAGATTTATCAGGCAGATGCAACTATGACTAGCCATAAATAATTACCCTCCAGTTCTAAGAAACCAACTTTATTCTTCTTATGTTCCAAAATTTCGAAGAAACCCTATAGGTTTATCGATTAATTTTACTTCAGTAGTGGGGATTGGGTATTTATAGCAAGTTTAAATTAAGATTAATCCTCAACTCCTGAGGATGCTGACGTTATCAGTAAAACACGTGTCGAGTTTAATTACTGTCTCACTGCCTTTTGGCGTGTGGGGTTAGCTTATTAACAATAGGCTCATTTCATGATTATTTTTTATTGCAAATTCTGAAAAAGCGTGTTTGATTAAGTAACGATATAAGATTTTAAAATTTTCTGATGACGATTTCGTATTTAAAAAAATTATCAAAGTTGCCGCTCTGCGAAACAACTACCGCGTGCAGCTGGAGAGACGTGACGTCATCAGATCTGTGCAGCGCATCGCTTAGCTAGCGGAACAGGGGAGCACGCGACGTCTTCTCTTTACTTAGATACTTTGTTCGGCTGGTTGTGTGTTGTGTTACTACCGCTGTAAACTGTAATGGATAATCAGAAAAAGAAAAATTATAAATACTGTATACTTCCCGAATGCCATAACACAACTGTGACCACGCCGGAAAAGGTATTTATTACTTTGCCCAAAAATGTACAGACGAGGAAGTTGTGGCAGCGTGCTGTGCGTAGAACTGAGCTTATAAGCAACGAATCAACAAAATACTGTTCTCTAAATAAAAAAAAATAAAAAAAGGTGTAATTGAAATCCGATTATCCTCGACAATCTTTATTTTGTTCAAGAGGCAGGTCCGGCCACTTTGTTCCGAAAATATAAAGAGCTGCATACTTCAAGAACCATTACATCCACCAATGTGCATTTCAACAGGGAGTGCAGAAGACAGAAATTGATCCCAAGGTACATAAATATTCGTATTAACCGCCGTTGTCCATTTAGAAGTGATAGGATTGCAAATTTTCTTGCTAGTAGTTTGATAAGGACGAGATTAGGAAATCATGCATATACGTATAGGAAGATTGATAATATAGATCAGATCATAGATTAGTTACTTTAGTTCCTCAATTTGCATTGGATAATTTTATAGAGTACGTACCAGAGTTGTCAGTACTTTGTAATTGAAATTACTTTGAAGTATTTTAATTACTTTAAGTATTTTAAATACTAGTATTTAAATACTTTTTTTCTCATGAACAAAGTAATTGGTATTTCAATTACTCTACTAAAGTGATTGGTATTTTGTAATTGAAAAAAGTATTTTAATTACTTGAAAGTATTTTAATTACTTAAAAGTATTTGTAAATACTTTCAAAAGTAATTCAATTATTTTTTTATTGATGGATGCAAGTTACAACCCGCAGTTTGCAGTTGCAGAGTTGAATCGCGTTTCCATATTATTTATTCTATAAAGTGCTGGGAGGTGCTCAGTAGCCGCCACAAGTGCAATACCTAGTTTTCAAAGGTAGGTTTAATATATAATTACGCCGAATGTACGGCTAACACCTTTTTACATTTGTGGAGAATTTTTGTTGTTGAGTTTAAAAACTAAACGTTTGATTACATAAAATTTAAATTTATATGTTCAGTTTCTTTGTTTCCAAATCTGAATTAGTAGACTGTCGATTATGTAAAGTCGGGGATTATGGACGGTTACTTCCAGTAGGAATCAGATCAGGTAGGTAAGTGGAGTTTGTTACTGGTGTTGATAAAGGAAAATTGATACTAATTGCCTAACTGCGCACAAGCATTTTACTTTTTTATTTTTTATTATTTCGGTTAGAATATTTTTAAATAATAACTTTTTAATGTAATTAGTATTTGAGTAATTAAAATACTTAAGTAATTGGTAATTGAATTACTTTCTAGTCAAAGTATTTAAATACTTTAGTAATTGAAATTACTTTGTAGGAAAAGGAATTGAAAAAGTATTTAATTACTTTTTGAAAGTAATTTTGACAACTCTGGTACGTACATAGAACGAACACTTATATTAAAAAAAATAGTGTCGAGGATAATCGGATTTCAATTACACCTTTTTTTATTTAAATAACCTCGATTATGGAACATACTGTTCTCTAAGCTGTCTACGTAATAAGAAAAACTTGCTGTTGAAGTTTTACACCCCTCATTTCGGCACTTATAAACTCTCCATTTAAAATAATCCATTACCATTATAATATCCACTTATGGCAAATTCGAAGAATCGGCGAATAATATATAATATATAAAATACAAGTAAATATATAATGATAATAATTCGTATCAGAATTTACAAATAAAGCGGAAAACGCTTTAAAAATTTTACTAACAGTCGCTGGATTATATTACTTAGAGCTATGTACGAAGACGAGCGCAAACGGCAGCTGCTTACTCGCGAGATCCGATTACGTCAGAGGGTAGAATTCCGCCGGGCAAAATATTTCAATGTTCTAAGGCGAATATCTTCCGTAGTTTTTGTCAGATTGGGTTGAAACTTTTTAGTGGTGATATATACATGCAATACTTAACAAGCAATGTAAAAAAGCGAAATTTTGGGATTTTTACGTCAATGTTCTTGATCCAACCACTGTGTTTACTTAAATGAAGAATTTCTTTCTTGCATGGAAAGTATTTTGATCGTACAGGGTGTACCACAGAGTTCAATTTTGGGTTCGCTGACGTTTGCAGTTTATGCTTCTCATTTCCTAAGATCTATCCATAGCGATGCACATGGTACTCTCTTAAAAATCCGCATTTTGCAACCCAGTGGATATGACCAGAACTTAATTTCGGTAGGCGTACATGGTACATCTAAGGCACATCCTAGAAAGTAGAGAAAACAACTTTTTATTTCTGCTTCCCCCATACATATATGTTTCTGTTACGCACACCCCTTCTGGATCATCCTATAAATCCAGCACTAGAAAAATGTTACCGTATTGACTCACCGTTTGTAAACCTGCACTAATTAGTGTATTTTTTAACAAAATGAAATATTTACATTAATTTACATTAAATACCAAACATAGAGAAATTACTAAATTAAACTGATATTAAGTTGAACGTCCAATTTCCATAAATTTCTGTTATCATTCAATATTAGAGGACAAGTAAACAATAATCGCCCCGCGTAGGTATAATGTTATCCTGAGCAGAAAATGATTTGCTTCTGGGACAAACATATTAAGCGCTACAAAATCGGAGGGTAATAGGGCGAACTGCTTTTATTTAAAGCAGATTAATTCGTCGTATAGCAATTAACTGATGAAATCTCCAATACATTATGCCTTCCACTTTTGAATGCCCAAAAGAGTACTTTTCCCGTGCGCGAAATTAAATGATTGCGAAGGCCGTTTTAAATAACAGGCAATGTGCTATCTCGTCCGCCAATTTATTTCAAGGCAAGCACAGAAAGGTAGTTTCGGAAATTATGTTTGTAAATTTAATTTTCTGTAATTACAAAGAGCGCTGTCCCTTCATAATTTCAGAGGGCGTTTGAGAGTTACGGAGGTGACGCTTGATTTTGGATAATCGTGTCATGGGTCCATAGACGCACACAAAAAATGAAAAAAGAGATTCGTGTATATTAAACATTCCAACGCAGCTTTTATAATTTTTTTAAAATGCCTCTGACGTGGCATTAAAGTAGAATAGGAATTCGAAATATTTGAGAATTTAAATTTAAATCTTAATTTAGGTAAGTACTTCATTTATTTAATCGCATTTTAAAGTTCATAAAACTCACATTACTCATTACTTTGTTACGTTAAATTTTTAAAAATCGTACTCATTAATGGCAGAAATTACATCTGGAATATGATGGCATGATGAGTAAGCGTTTTACTTATCGGAATTTTTACCAACGCTACCGTTTCTTTCAAACAAATTGCATAATATCCTCCTTTTTTCTGTTCTAAATTAGTGATGCTGCCAGTTCTAGTTCCATTTGTATTCTCAAAGTGTCTAACTTCATTATACTATCTTACGAATCCGATGCTCTATACGCTCCTGATTTTTACAAATAAGGAAATGTTCAGTTTATCACAATTGAAATTGTTCTTAGTTTTCTGGAGTCTGCCCCTTACAGACGATGTAAGGAATGAGCCAATTGT
This sequence comes from Xestobium rufovillosum, assembly GCA_963966045.1. Classification (NCBI taxonomy): domain Eukaryota; kingdom Metazoa; phylum Arthropoda; class Insecta; order Coleoptera; family Ptinidae; genus Xestobium; species Xestobium rufovillosum. The sequence continues at coordinate 16,916,802 of OZ014493.1, read as the reverse complement.
ACACTTCGAACGGTAAACGGAAACGGGATACTGAAAATAGTCAGCTATAGTTTAAAGTCTGATACTACACCCAAAATCGAGAGAAAGAGGAAAGTCATAGCCATCAAGAAACCTCACTGCCCGTTAGTTTTATCGTCCTCACTGTGGAGCCTGGTGGTGAACGCAGTCCTCTAGGAACTAGAGAGGGGAGGAAAACACGCCGAGGGATAAGTGGAAAACACAACTACACTAATCATAGAGAAGTTCGGAGGAGCGGTCTCGCTCTTCATTTTACTGTCCCTGGGAATATTAAAAAGATGGTTTGCAGCACAGGTACGAACCGTGAGTACTGCAAAGAACACATTAATGGTCTTCACGAGAAGAAAGAATCTTCAGAATCTGAAGAGTTTTCGATTGTGTGGCCAGAAAATCCAACTTAGTAAAGTAGATAAGTATTTATGACTCATATCAGCCACTACACTAAAATTATCGCTCACCGGAAGAAAATAACCAGAAACGCTGCAAGGACTATGGTAGAAAAATATACTCAAGAGTAATAATAACCAGAGTAGCATAAGGATCTCTAATATGGTGGCACAAGTCCAGGAAAATTTAATCTTCCGCCAAGCTAAGAAAGTTGCAATGACTTGCATGCCTACGGATCGCATGACAGATGCATACAGCGGCCACTGCTACCATGGAGTCATTCCTGTATATCTAACAGTGCTTCACATCACGAATAATCTTGGCCGGCGTAGCACACTCGCGGTTATACTCTATGGTGTACCAATATGGAAGGCTTTGCTGGGGTCCAAAAAATACCAAAATATGATTAAAAGATGTCAGCGTAGTATGGCCCTGGGTATTATTGCAGCATACAGGACAGTGTCAACGGATGTCTTGTTGGTGGCTTATGAAAGGGCGGAAGTGTACGAGACGGGTAGGGAAAACAGATAGGATCTACGACAAACCCTCTATTAGAGATTGCAGCGAATTTGGGAAGATGCAACAGTGGAAGCATGGACCAGGAGGTTGATTTCTAGGGTCAAGGAATTGGTTGAACGGAAGGCGCAGGTCGACCATTTCACGGCGCATTTTCTGACTGGACACGGATTCTTTAATCCGCCGAACATATTTTGTATGTTCAAGATGGAAGGAAGAGCTGTCAAAAATTACTCTGCCTCTGGAAGAGGAACTCAGGACCGAAAACTTCGCCGAGAATATTGGAAGAGGAAAATATCGCAAAATTCAGAAACACTTGCTAGAGATAGTAAAGAGAAAGGTGGAGAGAGACAGAAGGAAATAGAGGACGCCGCCCCACCATGAGGAAATGCGATAGCGATGCCGTGGGGGGTGCACGGCAAAGTAGCAAGGGGGGGGTTAGTGGGTGTACCAATGGTAGACTACTGGGGAGTCCCACACTTCCGGCCTATAAAATGTTTCCCCTCCTTTCGAAAAAAAAACTGATACCTACTACTTTTAGCAAATAGTTGTAGATGTAGGATATTTTACTTTTGGTCAAATGCATAAATATTCTAAAACATGAGCTTTTACATTATTTGTAAAACAACTACTCCTCGGTGGAATCTACATAATTGAATGCAAAATAAGAGGCTGCTCCAGCAACGATGGCATTGACACCTTCATACGCGTGGCGCTAGTAGTTGACTCTCGCTTATTTATACCTACCTGCCTGATGATTCCGATAGTCCTTTATAAGTCGAAAGTTTGACGTGGTCTATTTGTACACAACACCGCCATACTGATGACTCCCAATAGGACCAAATCAGTGACCTGCGATTGCTGTGTATATTAATTTAGAACATTAATTTGATATGTTTGTTACAAGGGATGTGTAATAATGCTATGTGTGGTTGCGAATAATACCATACATTAACGCAATTAACTTTATTCCACAAAATCCGAAATGTATAAAAATACATAATAATTGATACCTAACGGATTTTCCCAGGTTCTAATGTATTTTACGGTTTAAAAACAGGTAATTTTGGTATAAGTATTCAATATTACACCATGTGTTTTAAATTTCAATATTCATTATTCGAGGTAGAAGTACTCAGTGGTACATCCTAAATGGGTGTAATCAAATCCAAATGCAAATTAAAAATTACGGTAGTACTTGACTTAAAATTTTCGACTTCCTTTCCACGTTCCCGACTGAAAATTTGAAGGAGTCAATTTTATACAGTTATGGTGGTCGTTATCTATTTTGGTCAAATTATAGTAGGTGCCTACCACATTTTAATGACTAAAATATGTAGAAACAATAGATGTATCCCATACAACAAATATAATAAATAGGTAGGAGAAAATGAAGTTGGGAATGCCATTCATCTCCAAAGATCGCATACACAAAAATAGAAAAAGGCGTATGTGATATGAAAGTAAATAAATTAAACTGAGCTGGGCAGTTATAATACAATGCGACAGGGGTATTCCCAAACTAAAATATATCACACGGCAAATAAAATTTTAAAACGTACTGCTATATATTTAAATTATCATCCAGTGTAACATGAATATTCAAACTGTAATTGGGATCAAAATTGTATTGCTTTTGCTTTGTAACTAACTGGTTCGCACACATGTACGTACTACACATATGAGTTATTAGAGATCTCGTATAAAGTTATAATCAAATTCCCATCAAACCGCAAGTCTGCATCCGGTATGAGTGAGTAATATAATATTTTTCACTTCAATGTTCTATGTAGAACGACGGATATTTTGCAGACTAGGTAATTTGTGAGAAATAAATTTCTCAAAATTAATTATATAAATTATTTATTTATCATTAATCAATCAATTAATTAATCACAAAGCTTTCAATCCGAAGACTGGTTGGAATGATTCTCCATCCTTTCTTTTCCTAAACTAAGTTACTCACTTCCCCAATAGTAGAACATCCTACATGTCAACTATTTAGGAAAAATACATACCTACTCTAATCTGGGTTTTCCGCTACTTCTTTTTATTCTTACCTCTGCTTCTAGGTGAAGGTACTTCTCGTTTCCTGAATTCTGTCTAATACCTCCTTATTGCTGTCCTCATATATCTATCCACGGTATCTTCATGATGTTTCGCAACCCTATAATGTCGTGGTCCTCATATATCTATCCACGGCATTTTCATCATGTTTCGCAACCCTATAAGGTCGTGGTCTTATGAGTTCCTGCGCTATTCTTTGCTTTATAATCCAATCGCTCCTACCATCTCGAGTTATTTGACTTCCCAAAAAACAGAAATCGGCTATTTATTCTACTTTCTCTCTTCTGCTTTCTATATTAGGCTTAGTCCTATTTTTACACCCTCATATACCCAAGCTTTTAATTTCTTTAATTTTCATACCGTAGCACTATCCAAATTGTTTTCGTTTCGTATGTAGTTAAGAGTCCGGCAAAGCAGATCAAAAGTTACACCTGCGGGGCATCGGGTCGGTGAGGTATCCGTTAGAAATCGGAGCAAACTATCAGCTGTGTTGCAACACCGTCACGCTAAACACATTTATGGACACAAGAACAACGCACATTCAAAGCCCGCGCGTTCGGTACCTAGTAAATGAGACAACGCCGCTCTGAGTTTACGCTCAGTCGACACCGGGCGGCAGCACATACCAAGCCATATTTTGCGTTTGCAGCGCTCTCGCTCTACCATGATTACACCTTCATCCTAGTAAATTTAGCAACACGAAAACCTGATTATGCTAGAAGAAGGTATACTTTATATCGCCATTGAAACAATTTTTCGAAAACTGTAAATCTCTTGGCGCTATGCACGCGCGAAGTTGGTCAACTTCATGAGTGAACTGACACTTTCTAAGATAAGATTTTTAAAGTTTCTTTCAATGGAAACATAAAATAAAGTTTCGTTTATAAACTGTCAGAAATTCAACACTTCAATTTTCACCGTTTAGAAATGAGCATAGCACTACGAAGTCAGTTTTCGGGTTCATTTTAAAGGGGTTTGCCGGACTCTTAATATTTTCACTTTTCACTATTTAGTAGAAATCCATGATTAAATAAAAAAAAATACTTCGCATACTACCAATATGTATAACAAATTATTTGTTATACATATTGGTAGTACGCGAAGTAATTTTTTTATTTAATTAAGTTTTCTTTTCGTTTACAGCAATAATTCTAATAATTCTTCATTTCTATATGCGAATATATTTACTTGTGTATTTAAAATCCTTGAACTATTTTACCATCTACGGCGAGTGAATCAACTCTATTAGCGTTGATTGAGGGTATTAGTATTATTATTAATCACTTCTTCGTTATATAAATTGAAAACTAGCTATTAAATGTGCACCACTAACCCACTTTGTTCCGAATATTTACTTCTCTTCACATGTTCACATTCTACAAACTCGCCCAACTTAAGTGTGCATCATTGCCAACTTCATTATTATTGAACTTACGTGTTCGGTTACATGGGCAACGCATTAGTATTGCTTATGGCGAATAACATGTTCAAAACAGAAAAACAATTGAACATTGCATTTGCTAGATAGTCACACAAAAAATATTTCTTTAAATGGAGTAAAATGTAATTTTAAATCAATAAGCCTTGTAGGTCAAATAATACCTAACGAAGTTAACAAATGTGCATGCTTAATTTTATACACCCTGTATAACCACAGTTTGCTTTTTGTTCTAATTATGCATTCCTCTTCTATCGTTATATTTCATCCTCACATTTTTGAGCACTTCGAACGTCTTTTTCCGTTTCTTCTTGTTTGAGGCCCCACATCAAATCAACGAAGCCTATGCAGAATGTGCACAGAATCGTGCCCTAACATGGACAAGCAAGTTTGTTATTCTTGATTAAATGAACAAGGTAGTGCAGAATTTTACGCTCATTAAGTGAAAATAATTGAGTTCCAATCAATAAGAGAAAGGAAAAATGTCAATTTTGAAAAGGCGTTCTACCTTTTAACTTTTTTATTTTCCGTGATATGGAAAAAGGGCTTTACAATCTTGGGGTAACTTTTTAAGAGCTTTCCAGTAGTGTAGTGGAGTAATTTTTAAACATACCAATCACGCGAAAAAAATGAACTTATTTTTTTTCTTATGGATTATTGGATTTTGCGTATCCGAATTTTTCGGATTTTTCTGGTTCTGAGCACGTGTCATACTTTGAACGTCTTAAATCGGTTGAATTACAAATTTGCCTTCACAGTCAGGCACCCGATGCTGATCTTCTCAGCGTGCCCTGGAAGAAAACAAAATGAGATACTTTCAACAAATTTATACTTTATTCTTGTCCGTCTTTCAAAACTAATTGCATAAACAATTCAAAAATATTACCAGTACGATCCAAACACATTTGATATCGCCTAGATACACTTCTAACAACTCTTACTAATGAGCGTCTGTCTATTATATTAAATGCTTCCCGTACATCCTCCTGTAATACCTCACCAGTATTGCAATGGTTCGGGCCGTATACTGTGTCTTTCATGTATTCCCAAACATAAAAGTCTAGTGGCGCCAAGGAAGTCGACCTATGGGGCCACGGTACCAGGCTATGATTGCCAGATCTGTATTCTAAATATAGACGAACAGAACAACACCATCTTGTTGGTACCAGCTAAAGAAAGATCATCTATCATGTCTTCTATATCTGTCCTCAACATGTGAAAGTACCGTGCCGATGTTAAAGTTCCTTCATAGAACACTGAACCATACAATGAAGCCTATCCACACCTGACTCCTTTTTGTACATGCAAATGCTGATTTTCTCGCGTCCAGAAATGTGTGTTACGGCAATTAAAAATACCGCAATTGGTGAAATTAGATTCATCGGTCCATAAAACCTTGTTCCCTAAATATTTTCTTGGACATTCTGATCCAAGTACCATCTACAAAAATTCATGCTGCGAACTAAATCTCCGGCAAAAGATTTTTGAGTAACCTCATACTTGTAAATTGTATTATTATTTGTGCCATTTTTTTTAATAATTTTAGTAATATTTGTGAAATTTATGGCAAATGAAACACTATGTAACAATATTATCGACGTTTCGCCTCTGGTTAGAGGCTTTATCAAGATTATATTTTTAAAAGTTTACAAATTGTGACAAAATTTTTTCTTAATAAAAATGTAAATAACAGTAACTAAGAACTTATATTAAAAATAGAAATTATACGTAGCACACATGATTTTGTAAAAAAAAATATGAAGGAGGAAAGAAATGTACATAAATTAGAATCAAGTGGTAGAGAACAGATTTACGTTATTATGTCACTGTAAATTTGACTTAAATTTTGAATGTCAGATCTGTCATTCAAGGAATTTTTATCTTTTTGGATGTGTATCATTTCTAAAACCAGTCTAGCTTTTAAGTTTTTTTCTTGTTCTAAAATAGTAGTATTGTGAAAATCGAAATTGTGTTTAGTATCTTTTATGTGTTTACTGATAGCTGAATTACTATTTTGGTAAGTATGTTACCACAAACATATAACAACTTTTTTAAACAATCACAAAACCAAAAATTTTACTATAAATTTCTTAACATAAAAAATAAACAACAACAGAAATTAATAAAATTTACTAATAAACATACTAATAATAATGATTGCAATCTCTCTATTAATAAAGAATGGATACATAACATTTCTACCACCGACATTCCAACTAATGTACAAAAAATTTTACAATTAGGCCCAAATTTTACTATAAATACCCGTAATACTGAAATTCCAATTAATAATATCATTGCCACTATTGAAAGTGGTATAACTTTACTTCCATCTGAAGAAAAAAATTATATTAGAAATAAAATTTGCCAAATTATTAAAAAATTTAACAATTCTTATACAAAAATTAACAAAAATGAAAAAGAACTATTGACTAACATTAAAATTACAAAAACATTCCTTAAAAACAACCCACAAATTATCATCCTAAAACCCGATAAAAGTAACAAAACAGTAATAATGAATTCCACTGATTACGAAAATAAAATGTTTAATCTATTAAACGACAAATTAATTTATATGCCTCTTCCTAAAGATCCCACTATTAGTTTACAAACTAAAAATAATAATTTTATATCTAAATTATTAAATGAAAATAATATCTCTTATACACTTAGCACTAAACTTAAAATACAAAATTCCCTACCCCCACGTATATATGGCCTCCCAAAATTACACAAAATTAATATCCCACTTAGACCAATAGTATCATGTATACAAAGTCCTTTTTATAAATTATCAAAATATTTATCTAATATTTTATCTAACATCACAGGTCAAAATGAATTTTACATCAAAGATTCTTGGTCATTTAAAGAAAAAAGCAAAAATTTTTATTTCCCTGAAAATTATATATTTATTTCACTTGATGCTGTATCTCTCTATACCAACATTCCAATAAATCTAGCAATTACAATAATCAAAAAAAACTGGAATAAAATTGAACCTTTCACGTCACTTACTTTAAACAATTTTATTACAGCAATTGAACTTACCTTAACCACTACATATTTCAAATTTAAAGATAAAATTTATAAACAAACTGATGGCTGTGCTATGGGTTCTCCAATTTCAAGCACTATTGCCCAATTAGTTTTAGAAGATTTAGAAACCACTGTTATTCCTAAATTATCATTTAATCTACCTTTTTTTGTACGTTATGTAGATGATTGTCTTACTGCTATTCCTCCCGACAAAGAAAATGAAATTCTTCATCAATTCAATAATTATCATCCCAAATTACAATTTACTATAGAAGTTTCAAAAAATAACCAAATTAACTTCTTAGACTTAACACTATACAAAATTAATAATTCAATAGAAACAGAATGGTACACAAAACCCACTTGGTCTGGCCGTTATATTCATTTTAATTCCAAACAACCCACTTGTCACAAAAAAAGTATCGTTATTTGCTTGACTGACAGAGCAATCAAACTCTCCAGTCCACAATTTAGACAATATGCATTAAACAAAACCATAAATTGTTTAATAAAAAATAACTACCCAAGAAATTTTATTGACAAAATTATAAAAAATAGACTAATACATTTTTATAATAACAATAACGACAATCAAAACCAAAAAGAACCTAAAAATTACATTTCTTTACCATATATAAAACACATATCACATAACATCAATAAATTATTAATAAAACATAATTTTGTAATTGCTCATAAAAAGCATAACAACTTACAATTTTTATATTCTCGTTTAAAAACTCCAATTCCAAAATTAATGAAAACTCATATTGTATACAAAATTAATTGTAATAACTGTAATAAAACATACATTGGGCAAACCAAAAATCACCTTGAAACTAGGTTAAAACAACATACTTACCAAAATAGTAATTCAGCTATCAGTAAACACATAAAAGATACTAAACACAATTTCGATTTTCACAATACTACTATTTTAGAACAAGAAAAAAACTTAAAAGCTAGACTGGTTTTAGAAATGATACACATCCAAAAAGATAAAAATTCCTTGAATGACAGATCTGACATTCAAAATTTAAGTCAAATTTACAGTGACATAATAACGTAAATCTGTTCTCTACCACTTGATTCTAATTTATGTACATTTCTTTCCTCCTTCATATTTTTTTTTTTACAAAATCATGTGTGCTACGTATAATTTCTATTTTTAATATAAGTTCTTAGTTACTGTTATTTACATTTTTATTAAGAAAAAATTTTGTCACAATTTGTAAACTTTTAAAAATATAATCTTGATAAAGCCTCTAACCAGAGGCGAAACGTCGATAATATTGTTACATAGTGTTTCATTTGCCATAAATTTCACAAATATTACTAAAACTCATACTTGTAAGCGTGGTGCTTGTTTTTTCGATAAATTTCTGAAACCGGCAATTTTCAATTCCGTCTTCAGCTTGAATGTTTCTTCCAGATATTTTCGGATTTATTATACTCGTACGTTCTAAAACTACCATTTCGCCATGTAGGTATTCCCTGAGGCTCGTTCTCATCTTTCTTCAACATCCTTTTCGAAAACGCACCAAACTCTCGTAAACTGGCTCTAAACGTTTAAATGTTTTATACATAGGTTGACGCCTTTGTAACTTTGCAAAAGTAAACACTTGAAATAATCCAGAAGATAGGTACGTCTAGGTGTACGTATGCACAGGTGAGAGAAGTAAGCGTGCGCCGTACGAAACGGCAAACAAGCGAAATGGAAGGGATCGCAAATGGTAATTGCGTCCGATAATCAAGTGACGTCACGTATTTTACACCCGGCACTACAACTGAACAAGCTGAACAAGCCATCACTCAGCTTATAAAAGTAGATGATCCAGACCGGAGGGAGAAATGGGATGATACCGGCCGCTCACATACGCGTACTTCATTGAACGCTCCTGACTTCTTCGTATGATCGATTGACATTCACCATTATACAAATTCACTTAAGTTATTGTTGAGCTATTAGTAATTAAACAGTGCCCAGTCACCAGTTGGCTCGGGCTACCTGGCGCGTATCGAATAAGTAGTAAACTTCCACGTCCAAGTCGGGGAATTAGAGGCGCCTGCTGGTACAGGTTAGATCGAAGAATCTCAATTGTCGCGTGTGGCTCCGACCTAGAATCGGACGAGTCGGCGGTGGTAGATCTAACCCGGGTAATCAGCGGTGTCTGCTGCATGGACCAGTGTTGTTCCTAGGGTTATTTCAAGTGTAACAACTTAAACTCGTGAAAATGTAACATTTGTAACATCGCAGAATCTTTAAATAAAATCGGGGAGGGGGGTATTAATAACATGAAAACATATTTTATGGCTCACATAATATAAGCATTTTACACAAAACTTTAAAATTTACAACAAAAAATTACATTTTACAATAAAATTAAATAAAAACCCATTCTCGAAAGAAAAATAAAAATATCGATTCTCAAAACAAAAATAAAAACATGAATTCTCAAAACAATAAAAATTACTTAGAAACTAACAGTTTCTAATTCTGTTTCATCAGGCTCTTCCTGAACGTATTTCTGAAGTAGTTTCGTTGACGGTTGGAATGAGGAACATGTATTTCCCCGCAAAAGTTCTTTAGTATGGAAATTTGGGAAAACAGGATGTAGGAATACCAAAATTGTAATATATTTGGGTATATTTTAAATTGTAGTAACACCGTAACATTGACATATAAAATGTAACATATTTGTTACAATTGTAACATAAGGAACAACACTGGCATGGACTGACTATTTATTCGCGACGCATGAGCTAGTGGCGTTCCCTAAAGGTGGGACCAGACTTGAGCAAATTTGCGCGCACGAACAGTTTGCGCGTACGAATGCTCGAATGTGGACGCTGATAAATTGGTTCGCACGCACAAATTATTCGTGCGCGCATAACACGCACGCGATCCGTTGCTTGTCGGTCTCGGTGCCATGCTCAAAGGAAATTGTGTGCGCAGTTTGGACGGAAAAACATCGGTCATGTCAGTTCTTGTTTAGTTGTCGATGTAGAAGTATAATATATGCAGGTTTATAAGGAATGGAGTAGACGACAGAAAATGTAATCCAATTAATTGATGAATACGGAAAATTTCCCATTTTATGGGATCCAAAAAATGAGCAGGAGCTATGTCAACCATATTTTCGTGAAATCACACGAACAACTGGATCACGTTCGTGCGCGCAGGCATGCCAAGATGAACGTAAACAAATTAAATCACACGCACGAATGTTCGTGCGCGTTCACTGTTCGTGTGCGTAAATTTGCTCAAGTCTGTACTTGCCTTAAAAGGTTGGTACAGACTTGAGCAAATTTTGCGCGCACGAACAGTTAGCACGTACGAATGCTCGAATGTGGACGCTAATAAATTGGTTCCCACGCACAAATTATTCGTGCGCGCATAAAGGTAAGTACAGACTTGAGCAAATTTACGCACACGAACAGTGCACGCGCACGAACATTCGTGCGTGTGATTTAATTTGTTTACGTTCATCTTGACATGCCTGCGCGCACGAACGTGATCCAGTTGTTCGTGTGATTTCACGAAAATATGGCTGACATACCTAGCTCCTGCATATAATATTTTATTTCGGTCGAAATGCTGCTCATTTTTTGGATCCCATAAAATGGGAAATTTCTCGTATCCATCAATTAATTGAATTACATTTTCTGTCGTCCACTCCATTCTTTATAAACCTGCATATGTACTTCTCCATCGACAACTGAACAAGAACTGACACGGACCGATGCTTTGCCGTCCAAACTGCGCGCACAATTTCCTTTGAGCATGGCACCGAGATCGACAAGCGATGGATCGCGTGCGGGTTCTGCGCGCACGAATATTTTGTTCGTGCGAACCAATTTATTAGCGTCCACATTTGAGCATTCGTACGCGCAAACTGTTCGTGCGCGCAAATTTGCTCAAGTCTGTACCCACCTTAACACGCACGCGATCCGTTGCTTGTCGGTCTCGGTGCCATGCTCAAAAGAAATTGTGCGCGCAGTTTGGACGGCTGTGTCAGTCCTTGTTTGGTTGTCGATGTAAAAGTATATAATATGCAGGTTTATAAGGAATGGAATGGACGACAGAAAATGTAATCCAATTAATTGATGGATTCGAAAAATTTCCCATTTTATGGGGTCCAAAAAATGAGCAGGAGCTATGTCAGCCATATTTTCGTGAAATCACACGAACAACTGGATCACGTTCGTGCGCGCAGGCATGGCAAGATGAACGGAAACAAATTAAATCACAAGAACGAATGTTCGTGCGCGTACACTGTTCGTGTGCGTAAATTTGCTCAAGTCTGTACTTACCTTAACGGGCTTGCGCCCTAGTGCTGCTGTGCTGCTACGAAAATCACCGTTAAAAACTCTTGATAGGAATGCACCTCGGTGTTATCACGTATCCTCCGTAAAATATAAATAAGTAAAACAGTTTAGATAATACGATGTGCCACTAACGAACAATCAGGATACACTACGAGAACCGCTTTTATTTTCATGCAAATATTATTTTGTAAATATGTTTACCGTCATCATCATAAAGTTCTCAGTCCAAAGACTGGTTGGACGCGTACCTCCATCCTTTCCTATCCTGAGCTAGCCTAGACATTTCCCTAAAAGTAGAACATCCTACATCCCCAACAATTTGGGAGCATAAGTCTAATCCGGGTCTACCCCTACCTCATTTTATTCCTACCTCTGACTCTAGTACGTCGTGAACTATTCCTACGTGTCTCAGAAGGTGCCCTTCCATCCTGTCTTTCCTATTCTTTAGTGCCTTCTATACCCTTCTCTTTTCCCCAACTCTTTCTAATACCTCCCTACTGCTAACCTTATCTACCCACGGTATCTTAATCATGCGTCTGTAGCAACTGCTTCTATTCTTTTTCGATCCGCTTCTCCTATTGTCCGAGTTTCGCAACCGTATAATGCCGTACTCCATACATGCGTCTTTAAGAGTCTCTTTCCCGAGTTTCTACATTTTCAAGTAGAAGCTAAGGGTTTATTGACGAATAAGTTACCCACCGACTATACCGTACAGATACAACGAAAGAAAGCTTTCATAACCCGCATAAATATACAGCGTGTCCCGGAAAGTTATACTGTGGGTTACAGCTGCATCTTTAGGGGTTTAATCCAGAGGCACCGTTAACCGTAGGGAAACGTCGTTGCACCTCTCCCGGTAAGTATTAACGTATTCCGTCTGCGCCAAGAATGCATTTTTGTGGCATCGAATGTAATGTACAAGACTCCACATTTTTCTTGATATTTTAAACTCTGCCATGTTAGACATCCAAAACTAATTCACTCTGACACAATTCAACTGCCTAATCTTTGACAGAAGTGAATTTTCTGAAAGTCGCATTTGGTTTTTTCTAGGGCATGCTGAGAAAATCAGCATAGGGTGTCTGAATCTGATTGCAAATTCGTAATTTAACCGATTTTCAGACGTTCAAAGTATCATCATCAAAACCAGAAAAATTCGTAGGATTCGAAGAAAATACTTTTTTCCCATGATTGGTTTGTTTAAAAGAAATATTTGACTTCGCCACTGGGAGACTCTTAAAAAGTTACTCCAATAATGTCTAAGCCTTTTTTCCATATCATAAAAAATAAAAAAGTTTTTTCTTTGTTCTCTCTCTTATTATTTGGAACACAATTCTTTTCTCGGCGGCAAATTCTGCAATACCTACTTTGCTCATTTAACCGACTTTGTATCTTGAAGACTAACATGAATATGTGGTCACCCTACATACGCTCTTTTCGTTTTCTGCTGTGCTCTTTATTGTCGCCCGTAGAGCCAGAATGTTGTTCGTCTATCTACTATAATATACTTATACCTAACTAATTTAAATAACACATTTTTTCCCTCTTGACCCGTATATTTTTTGACTTCTGCCTTCGATATAGTACGATTCTTCGATTACATCCCAAACAGTTGGAAATATTAAAAAAAAAACATTCAAGTTGTAGCAAGCTGCTTCAACTAAAATAGTTTTCAGTTATACAGCTTGTTCTATATTTGCTATAATCCTATAATGTAGGTTAACTTCCTTATTTTAAATGGAACGCGAATTCGTTGATCGATTTTACTATGAAGTTGTGTCAGATTATTTTTGTCTGAATTATTTTATAGTTCTTGAGTTAAGGTCATTTTTAGTGACTATTGACAGATGCTGACAAATTTTGAAATTAAAATATGTAGGTATTGAACGAAGCGGTAATATTTTGAAGAGACTAAAACAACATTTAGGAATTTTTAGTATTTTCAACTGTTCAGGATATACAGAACAATCCCACACTCTTGACTCGCCCTGTATACCTGGCGCTTTATTATTTCTTGAAATTTTTAATGGTCACTCAAATTCTTGCCTCCTCATAGGATAACATCAATACTAATTTCCTTTTCTAATTCCTAAAACGAAACTAGAGCAAGCACAATATTGAGCATGCCTTAAATATATCTAATAGAAAACTTTATTTTACCCTAAATAGTAATTTATTAATGCCTATAGTTTTTGGTATTTATCCTATGTGTCAACCTTCATAATAAACTTTCGCTATTCTTCCAGTTCTCTAGGGTGTTTTATAAAATTACCTCCAAATTACTGACTTACTAATTGTCTCCAATTTACTTTTTGTTAGTTCCAAACTTCAATTTAGTGTTGGAATTCTAAACAAGAAATGTTCACCTTAAGATCTTCTCGACTCGTGGGGGGTCATAATATGCTATCATTAAGATTCAAGGCACCCGTTTGTCTTGAACAATTCCATGAATTATCGTAAAGTGTAACTAACTTCAGATCAACAACCGCAAATTTAGCGGTATATAATTTCTAAAGGAGGGTCCATTAAATCGCTTGCAGACATTTCACCAGACACTTATCGAGTTTCTAGACAACATACATAATATTGCTACTAAAAGCTAACATCGTAGTTATTTATTAGAGAATAAGACGCACTAGATTTCTGGAGGTGACAGATAATGCACCATAAAGATCAAAGCGCCGATATGAAAAACAACAATTAATTTTTTCTGTCAAAGGCGAAATGAAAGCTAAATTAATGAACATAACAATTAAAATAATTACGGAGTATTCAAATAAATTCCTCTTTAATGCCATTATTATTTTAGAGTAGAAACTGAAGAAATTGTATGTGAAGTACATATAGCAAACTGATAAATTGGAAAACGAGTTATTAAGGCATATAAGGAAGACCCAAAACGAGAAAATAAAAATTATAAATTTGAAAAGAAGTTAGTATTGGTTGTGTTGAAGAATAACAACTTGTAAATGCAACTTAAACTTTATTCTTGATAACACACTTTTATTACAAATCGGAAAACTTAAACTTTATTCTAATTCTGAACGTATGTACAATATTTACAACTTAATAACTGAATTATTACCACTACCAGGCACGCATTCTCACGTCCTGTACTCTGAAGATTAAAAGACTTGGATGTAGTGGCTAAACTCAGACTCAATTACCACTACCGGGTATGCAGTCTCACATCCCGTTCTCTGAAGAAAAGACTTAGAAATGGTGGTTTGAGTCGAGCAAGCTGCAACAGGCGAATTTGGAAAAGGAAACAAAGATAGCTTCCCTTGCAAATGATCTTAATAGTCTAGAACAATATACAAGGAATAGAAATATTGAAATATGTAATATAAACATGACTGCTCAAGAGGATTGTAAAAAGATTGTCAAACAGATTGCTACAAAACTGAATATCAACATTAATAATGAAGATATTGATGTGGCACACCGAATATTGTCTAGAAATAAGTCTCAGCCTTCCCCGATTGTAGTACAATTTTTAACCAGGACCAAGAGAGACGAATTGCTGGCTCAGAAGACGTTAATTGCTACCAACAATAGCAACGCGGGAGCGAGAATAGGCACAAAGATATTTGTGGGCGAAAATATGTCCCCGTATTACAAACAGTTAATGTGGCAATGTAGACAATGGGCAAAATTTAACAACTACAAATATATGTTTGGTTTAAAAACAGTAAGCTGCTCAAAAGGCTGGGTCTCATTAGGACATTTTAGTGGAGTCAGCAAGTGGCTTTCAACTGGCCACTAAAGTTTGCTCCTAGAGGAAAGTAAATTTTATACTTGCCCAGTTGAAGGCAACGGGCCACTATGTAATCACACCAAGACATTTCAGAGCAACTTCGGTGGCTTCCACTTGTTGACTCCACTAAAATGTCCTAATGAGACCCAGGCTAAAAGGAAGAATAAGGATTCTCCAGTTATAAGGATCACTAGTGGGGATGACCTGCAGACGATCCGACCGGATAATACGCCCTTGGCAACGAGACCCATTGTGTGATGAGCGCGCAGAGTGCTGCGAGTGTTATTTTATATGTTGTGTTTTGTTGTTTCGTTTATGCAGGACATCATGGGTGCCGAGATTGAAACTTTTGTTGCGCAGGATCTGGGCCACTTGGGGTTTGACGTGGATGGCTGCTCTCCCGGGAACGTCGCCACTGCGGGTTTGAATTTATTGCATACTAATATTCGTAGTCTTGTTAAAAACTATGAGAAGTTGGAGGTATATTTGGAGGGTTTTAGGAACAAACCAGATATTGTATTGTTAACTGAAACATGGCTTATTGAAAATGAAAACCTACTCATCAAATCACATATTACCAATTATCTTGCAAAATTCTATAACGGATCATTTTCTAACATACCTTCATATGGATTTCCTAACTGTGCCCACTAAAGTTATCAAAGGGAAACTAATACGACATAGAAAAATAGACTATGATAGATTCTATAATTTGTTAAGTGTTGCGTATTGGAATGACGTGACGCGGGGGACGGATGTTCATGAGGCTGTACGAATTTTTCAAAATAAAATTTCCGACAATCTGAACGTAAGCACTGAAATAAGATTTGTTGAGGGTAGTAATAAAAAGAGAAAAGAATGGATTACGCTGGGAATTATTCAATCAACAAAGACTAAACAAAGTATATTTAAACAGCTCCGGGGGGATCCCACCAAACATTAAAACATTTATATGCCGAGTATAGAAATAAACTTACTTCACTTATAAAGAAAGCAAAATCAAATTACTTTAAAGCCAAAATACCACACACTAACCCTTCTCCAAAAGAGATTTGGCAAGTGACTGCGGGCATTCTTAATAAAAATTCTGAAAAGCATGTTGTGAACAAAATTGTTGGAAACAGTGGATTCTTGGTTGAGGGGTGGGGGGAGACATTGCCAACGAATTTAATGATCATTTTATTAATATAAGTACCAGAATGATCAGTTCTATTAAGAAACTGAACTTGGGAGGAGAATTTCATATACCGTGGATACCAAGTACTTTCTGTTTGACTCCAACAAATAAAAATGAAGTGCAGGAAGCTATTCAATCACTGGGGCTGAATAAGTCACCGGGCCCTGATAATATCTCAGCAGAGGTTTTGAAAATTGTTTCTCCTCTGATATCGGAAACGCTTGCTTTCCTTATAAATAAGTCATTTCAGTGTGCTCAGTTTCCCGACTCCCTGAAAACAGCAATTGTGGTACCGATTCATAAAGCGGGTGAGAAAAGCTGCATAGATAATTATAGACCTATATCATTAATTTCAAATATAGCAAAGAAATTCGAAAAAATTATCAAAATAAGAATCACTTCGTTTTTAGAAAAATACAATGTTTTGGTGCCGCTGCAGTTTGATTTTCGCGCAAACAAGTCAACGGAAGATGCTATTTCCTATCTAACAACAAATATTTATAGAAGCGTAGATCGATCCAGACCTGCAGCTGCAGTCTTCCTGGATCTAGCCAAAGCATTCGATATAGTCCATCACGAAATTTTTATTAAAAGAAGCACGTACGTACATGGAGACAAATTAGGATTGTTTCAAAGCCATCTTAGGTGGGGTAGCAGTCTGAAACGTCTCGTAGTACAAAAATCTGGATTTAGGTGTATAATTCAATGCCTGGCGGGGTATTTGCCCGAGGAGTAGTTGTTCGAACGGTCCAGTACCACTAATTAATACTAGATAATTACTTAAAGTAGTTGTCACTTGCTGATATCTGTCCAGAGCGCGGCAGCATATATATCAAGATTAAATTGCATGGTTTAAGTGTGTAGGGGAAAGCACCGTACTGATGAGTCCCAGAAGGACGAAACCAGTTGGTCTGCGGTTTTCCATACACATTCAAAATATGCAATATTTGAACAAAGACCTGCTTAAAAGCACGTACGTACATGGAGACAAATTAGGATTGTTTCAAAGCCACCTTAGGTGGGGTAGCAGTCTGAAACGTCTCGTAGTACAAAAAATCTGGATTTAGTTCTATAATTCAATGCCTGGCGGGGTATTTGCCAGAAGAGTAGTTGTTCGAACGGTCCAGTACCACTAATTTATTATTTCCACTAGAACTTATTAAAAACTACTTAACTAATAGGAACCAATATGTAAAAATTGGTGATGACCTCAGTGGCAGCCTTGAAGTGGTTAATGGGGTTTCACAGGGTACTGTACTGGGGTCAATATTATTCCTTATATATTGTATAAAAGAATTACTATTAACAGATGTTAGAGCCAGTATCCTGTCTTTTGCTGACGATACGACTATTTTTGTTGAGGCTGATATTTCCACCCGCCCAACCGACCGGCCAAAATTTTGATATTATCTTTGCAAGCTTCTAAGATAAGGAGAGTATTGAAGTGATGCAAAATTCAAAAATGCTAATAAAAATTTCACAACAGATTTGGTTTCCGGGAAATAATACAAACTTATGTTGAGTCTAATCGAGTTTTGACGAAAGGGCATTCATTTTCTGCATAAAATATAATGCTGTTGCGCAAAATTTAAGTTCCACGACAGTTTGTTTTTTCTAAAACATTCATAGATACACCATCTCATCTCTGCCACTGAAAATATTTTCTGTTGTAGTACAATTTGTTCGCGGACAAGCATTTCAGAGCAGTACGTACCATTATATGAATTTGTTGTAAAGAGCCGTAAGACGGTTGGACGTTTGGACGCATTCCTCCATCCTTTCCTATCCAGAGCTAGCCTACGCATTTCCCTAAAAGTAGTATATACTACTTCCCTAACTATTTGAGAGCAGTAGTCTAATCTGGGCCTACCCCTCTACCTCTCTTTATTCCTATCTCTGACTCTAGTATGTCGCGAACTAAGCCTTCGTGCCTCAGAAGGTGTCCTACCATCCTATATCTCCTATTCTTTACTGTCTTCCATAAATTTCGCTTTTCTCCAACTCTTTCTTATTAATACCTCTCTGATGCTAACCTTATCTATCTCACGGTATCTTCATCATGCGTCTGTAGCACGAACGCTTCAAACGCTTCTAATTATTTCCTATCCGCTTCTCCTATCATTCAATTTTCGCACCCGTGCAATGCCGTACACCATACATACGTTTTTAAGAGCCTCTTCCGAGTTTCTACATTTATTATTCCCGAGCATAAATATTTTCTCTTTTTAAAATGCAAGTAGACCCTGCGCTATTCTTTGTTTTATGTCTCTAGAGCTCCTACCATCCCGAGTCATTTGACTTCCTAAATAGCAGAAATCTGAGACTTCTTCTATCTTCTCGTTTCCGATTTGTATTTTAGTTTTAGTCCTATTTTCACGCCCCCTACATACCAAGGGGAAAGTTCAGTTCAATTCATCTAACACAATGAACTGGAATGGACGGGACCAGACCTAACCAAACTATACTGTAAAACATCTAGAATGCATTTTTTAAAATATCTGCGACAACAAATCACAAGGGCATTTAGTGTATGTCAACAATAATAACCGATGTATTGGCAGTCAATAAGATGAAACTTCTCCCTAATAAGCAGATTGTAATTTCCTAAATTTGCAGATCTGCTAAGCTTGCCCAATTTATTTCCTGCTTGGGACGGAATTTTATAAAATAAAATAATGATATATTGGAGCCACACACTAATCCTCCAAGGCTTTAGTTTCATTCGATAAACTGCATCCCGAGCAACATGTGCAGCGTTGTGCAGTAGGTACGTTGGATCCAATATGAAATACTTTTATCGAGCGTTTTAATAGAGTAGAACTTTTGTTTCTTTTATTTAATAGTTAACTCCAATTGTTTCCAATTAGTCGGTTCACCGGATTCAATAATTCCCTTTAATGGATTTTCAGTTGCGGGGCGTCGGAAAGTCCTGGATATGCCAACCTGCAAGCCTCAAAAACTTTGCAAATGAAAGATAATAGAAAACAGATTTATCAAAATTAGTGTAGTGGTCCATAAACAAAAACTAAATCCAGTTTCTGTGACCATTATGCCAAACTTTCTTCCAGGTAAAAAATTCTCCGTGGTTCCAAGATTTGTCGGTTGCGCCATCTGGCTAAAATGTAAAATGGTAGGTACCTGCTTTGCATGCAGTAACACATAAATCATAATCACAAAAAGTGAGTCATCTCATATTATACAAGCCGAGAAACAATTCAACAATGCAGCAACGTCAATTTTACTGAAACGGTGCCAGCTTTGTTATTTCAAATAGTATTTCTTGTATTGACTGCGTCGACTGGGTCGACACAGGGAATTTTTAGAATAAGTCTCTATAGGTATAAGTATATGGTCAATATTGCTTCAAGCGGAATGAACTATTTTACAAATATTTATCAATGGCGAACTCAAATTTTCGCCTAACCTAACCAGAACTTTGTTACAGCCCTTCGTCTTTTGGTGTGGTGTACTAGGGGAATTGCAACTGAGACTGTTAGGATGCTCTTTTAACGGCTTTATGACTCCTTACAATAAAATTTCTGAGACGGATTAAAATATATTTATTTTCCGAAAATATATATGTATGTATATACAATAAGATTTTGTGAATTGTAAGTATTCGGCTTCGTGTTCGAGGAAGTTCACCTCCTGGATGGGTTGACAGCGTCTTCGCGATGACGTGGAAGCGAAGACGGCGATGTGAGTGACGGGAAGGCGGCTGCGGGCGTAGCTGCAGCGAGTGCCTCCTGGGAGAGGCTGGTCGATGCGGGTTTTCGAAGGAGAACTGAAGGCGGCGGGGCATGGTCCAATCTGGGATGACTGGCTGGAAGGCGGTGGCTTCCAACGACAGCGTCGCCTTCAAGGTTGGCCTAGATAAACCAGTGGAGTTGGCTCGGTGGTTCTTGGAGTCGGTGATGAGATCCAAGTCTCAGCTGGTAGGCAGGCGCTGAACTGCGATTTGTCCTGGAGCTGTCGGTGAAGTCTAAATTCCGACTGGTGCTGATGGTGGCCGGATATCCTGGAGCTGGAGGCTGAACTGTGCTAGTCCTGCTGGTGGTGGTCCTGGTGGTCCAGAGCTTCGACTCGCAGAAGAAAGTGATTCTATGTATTTAAATGAAACTAGTCAACTTGTCAAGAGGACAAAGCGTGCGGTTTTAGCCACGCTCTTAGCGTCGTGGAATTCTTAGGGAAAATTGTAAGATGAAAATGATCTGTTGTAAACTGGACGTATGTTGTACGTACCAAATAGGTGGTTGTTTATAATGTCTGTACTAGCTTAACATGAAAGGTATGAATACGGAGGCTAGATTTTGAGTAAAGGCTATACAAAGACTTACGTGACAGTTTTTCGAAGATCAAGAAAACGAAATAGGCAATACATTTGCATTTCTTGGTTTAACTTTCTGGTTGCGAGGGTGGCTGTGAGACGGAACGTGAAATTCGTGTGCGAGACGAAGAGAAGGACTGCTAAACTTCGTATACGGAATTTGGGGAGCGTGACCGTATAAATATAAATTCGAATACACGATTGGGATGATTTGCAATTATGTTGCTAAAATCTGACTAATACTAGGAAATTTATCGCAGTTGCTATGTTCCTAGATATTTTAAACTGAATGTAGGTATTTAAAATAAACCCAATAATACACTGCTGGAAAAAATCTAGCGATATTTTTAAAATACATACCTACGCAATAAAATATAAATAGAATATAATCTGTCATAGCCAATGTGTTTATAAGAAATATATGGGTGCGTCGCAGTGCGCAGTGACAAGAAACGATAAGCAATTGTTTTAAAAATTGACAGATATCGAGAATAGCGAAATTGTCTCGTTTAAAAAAGTTGAATAAGTGGTTAATTAGTAGGTGAACGTAGTGAAGAATAGTGAAGAGTGCATGTTAAAGTAATGGAAAGGCATCATTTACCTCGAGAAGTTATGTGAAGGGCTGTTGTGGAGGACATTGATACAACGCAAAGCGTAATTTCAAGATTGTGGTTGCGTTATCGTGAAACAGGAAAAGTGGCAGAAAGGCATAGGACATCGAGGAACCACCTCAGTACAGGATCGTTTTTTGCAACTGAATGGAAGAAGAGATGCGACGACAACTGCCGCAGTTTTGCGCAGGGAGCTGCAGCAAGTGCACGGTGTTGTTGTTTCATCCAGAACCGTGAGAAATCGGTTGCACGAAGCCAATTTAAGATCTCGTAGACCCCTAAGATGCCCACCCCTCACGAGAGGCAATCGCGCTGTGCGACTTCGTTGGAGTCAAGAACATATTAAGTAATTGCCAAAATGAACAATGCAGTCCTGTGCCCTTCACTGATGAATCGCGATTTGGTCTTCACTCAGATTCAAGAAGACTTCGTGTTTGGAGGCAATCTGGCTTAAACAAACGAGTCCAGCATGTACAAGAAGTGCATAGTTTTAGAGTTGGCAGAATTATGGTCTGAGGCGGGATAATCATAGGCGGGAGAACTGAGCTTGTTTTGCTGGATGCGTCATTAACTACCGTGATATTATTCTTTAACCTTTTGTCATTCCACATGCAGCAGCAGTTGCGGAAAATTTTATTCTGCAACAAGACAATGCGCGACCACACGCAGTAGGATTAGTAGTTGAAGAGTTCCTTAAAGCTAGCGCCATCGAGGTGATACCCCGGCCTGCACAGTCTCCAAATCTTAATCTAATTGAGCATGCTTGGGACATGCTCCAAAGGAGGGTTATGGAAAATGGAGTCGAGATTGAGAACAGAAGACATTTGTTTGCAGCTCTTGAACCACAAGAAGATTTAGATAATTTAATTTTAAGCATGAACAGGAGATGTAGGGCGGTCATTAATAATAGAGGAGGTCATACAACTTATTGAAACACAAAAAAAAAATCGTTTTGACTCGTTATTTTTTGTTGCTGTTTGAATTTGTTCTAAGGATTCTCTCGTTTAAGTTTTGTGTAGTTGGTGTTTTTTAATTTAAAAATTATATATTCTTTTCTTTTTGGACTCTTTATGACAGATTATCAAAAAAATTATAGGAATTTCTTGATAAATGCATTATAATAATTTTCCAGTCGAAACCATGCATACTTAAACTAGAATTTTTCTAGTAGTGTAGTAGGGTAGAATTAAAACTACAATGATTGTGGAACCATAATTACGATTCTTGTAATTGTAATAATCTTCACACTGACCAATTTCCGTACCACCAGGCAGACCTTAAAGATCTATCTTTGGTCAGTATAAAAAAAATATTTTTTTAAAAGAGACGCCTCATATTTTATCTTCCCATCGAATAGCTTGGAAAGTTTGCTATCTTTTGTTATAAGCCGTCGATATCTCTAACTAGTAGTGTTTGAATTATCGACATTTATTTAAAATTTTCCACCAAAATATGAAGATTATGAACGTCTATTATTATTATTAAACAAACTGCGAAAACGGTATATGGCGATATACCTAATAATTTTAAAAAATATTCAAGAAACTAGAAAACTTTCATGAAAAAACCAAAAAAATGCCTAATAGGAAAAACTGGAAATAAATTATTATTAAAAAATTAAGTACGGTGTTTCAAGCATTGGTCAACTAACCTCAAGCATATGCCTATACGATATGGGACACTGTAGGAGCTCGTAGAACTCTATCAAGATTCAAATATATGCAGACACTGAAATTTTGAATGTCACTGAAATAGTAGAGAGTGAAACAGTCAAATTAATCCACAAAGTAAAACTGGGACTGGTGAAAGCGGATATTACTTTAACCCAAAATAAAGACATACACGGACACTGCACAAGAAACTCGAAAAATTATCACCAGGAATCATATAGGTTAAAAAAACTCAAAACTTCATCATCGGACGCGGAATGATATTATATAATAAAATACCAAATGCAGTTAAAGATACAAAAAGTCTAAAAAAATTTAACACTGAAGTCGGAGAAATATTAATGAAAAGACGGAAAGAAAAGGTGTAGTACAGTTAAGTAAAAGAACTAGCAAATTTCTCAACTTTGTGTAGTGGCAGTTTCAATAATTAAAGTATGCATACACATTTAAAAAAAAGAAAAAATACATAATGACTGATACTAAGTACAAAGGGGCAGACCTTTCCAAAGAAGTTGTAGTATAATACTGTTTTCTTTTTCTCGTTTTATTTACTACTGTCTTATTAGGATAAAGTAGGTAGAATAAGTAAGTTAGTAAGTAGGCTGAAGACTGGATTAAATTAAGAATTTATACTTTTATGTATGAAATATGGAACTCGGGTAGAATCTTTGTATTCTAAGAGTTTATTACTTATTCATTTGTATGAATTTTGTTAATAAAGACTTTGAATTAAAAAAAAAATTCAAGGAAAGTCTTTCGCACCCGAAAGACCAACTCGTGTTTCGTACTTAGCGAAAATTTTCAATAATATTTTCCAAAATGAAAGGCGAAAATTACAAGTCGAGTCTCGAACACTATCCGTTTTTCCTCAAATATTGCAATGTCTGCTATTTTAGCGACGAAAATGTCATTTTCATCCTTGAAGTTGTAAAATATAAAATAAATGCTAGTAACTCAAAGATCTGTAGAGTTGGAGAAAATACGAGCCCTAACAACTAAATGTTCGGCCACTAAATTATTTTTCATATTCAGCCTAATAAATATACCAACATATATTTAAAACTTATACAAATTAAAACACTTAATGTAATATAAATATAAAGTTCACTATATTTTTAATATTTAGGCATATTTTTTCCAATTAATAATAAGAACAAATTAACAAAACAGAGAATGGAGCATAATTTACTGACAACTAAATGTTCGGCCACGTCACAAAAATGTACACATTAAATCATTAATAAGGTGTAACGTCACCCTTGGCTTGTATTACAGCTTTAATTCTTGCAGGCATGGTGTTAACTAGCGATTGACAGAGCTCTGGCGTGAAAGAATTCCATATCTCCTGCAGTTTTGCGCGCAATTCCGGAACAGTTCTTTGAGGTCTGTTGCGCAGAACTTGTTTCATTTTATGCCACAATGTTTCAATGACATTTAAGTCAGGACTACATGAAGGCCACGACAATACCCTAATGTCTCGTTGTCCAAACCAATTTTTTGTAGTTTTGGCAGTATGGCATGACGCGCCATCCTGCTGGAAGATAAAATCTTTGTTAGGGTGTAGTTTTTCTATGCTTGGTATAAGTGCATTTTCAAGAATTTCTTGATACTTTTGGACGTTGACTGTTCCATCAATAAATTTTAAATTGCCCAATCCTTTTGAGGACATGCAGCCCCAAATCATAATGCCTTGCGGGAACTTTACCGTGCGCTTAATGCAATCTTTGTGGAAAGCTTCTTTCTTGTTTCGTATCACTCTTTTTCTGCAATCTCCAATGCACACATCAAATTTTGCTTCGTCGCTGAAAACGACTCTATTCCGATCTTCTTGGGTCCACATGAGCTTTGATTTTGCCCAAATTAAACGTTTTTTCTTCTGAGTCTCAGTCAGTAGTGGTTTTTCTTTTGCCTGAAATTTAGAGCTCCTTTTAAAATATTAGTTTGAAAATATTCAATGATGCTTTACCTTGTAAAATCCAAGTCCCGAATTGTGAATGTATTTTCGGCAACACTCTTGCGAAATTTGCATACCTCCTTCCATATTCCACCGAGCAGTAACATCCCGTAGTGTGCTTCGTCTTCCTTCTTTGCATATTTTCACAAGAAGTCTTTTTCTTCTTGGTGTTATTAGCTTTGGACGACCTGGACTTTTGCCGACAACATCAACACTAGCAGTTTTCCCGTAATGTTGGATGATACCCGTAACTGTGGATTTTGGGATATTAAGATCTCGCGCAATTTGGCGCATAGATTTTCCCATATTAAACTGAAGAATTATAATTTCACGTAATTTATTGCTTGTGGGTGCACCGCGGACCATATTTTTTCTATTACTATTATTAAGCCGGCTCCAAACGATATGGTCATTCGTCAAATGTTAGTCAAGTAAAAATGCGTCAAATATTTGTAGACTGTTTGCCGAAAATTTATAGCTCCAAGTCGTTCATACACACGATGTGTTAACGTGGCAATGTGGACACATGACAAATATGTCTCGAAGTATTCGTTACGTTATCCACACTATATGCTCACTTGGCAATTTTTGGCTTGTCTACCCGTTTGTTTAAGTTCGCTAAATTTGCAGCGAATATGAGAAGATAATTTCATCAGGTCATCAATCTGGTAAAATGTAAAAATGAAAGTGAACGAAGCAGTTGCTGTAGTAAGTGCCCCGTAATCGTTTTTGCGGGTGCAAATCTAATCAAACAGAAAAAGAAATCTCGAAAACGGAGATGGTGGATGCTATCTTTAAATAAAAGTAGACAACTTGTTAGACCATTCCATAATTTTTGAAAACACTAGATCGTATAGGTAGGCAGTTCAAAAATCAAAACTTATAAATTAAAATACGTCCTACGAAAAGGCAAACTGTGAATGCATGCACGTGCTCGGGTTCGATGCGCGGAGATTCGTCTGCTTTGATGTGTGCTTATTTACCGCCCTCGGAGCGAACCTTTATCACATCAAGTAAAATACATTCGTCCATGGTCCAAACGATGTGTCGTGTGTATTGCTTTGGCGAATATTTGACGAGTGCACACATCCTCTCGAATGCACATGCATGTATCATCCACACGATACGGCATTTGTTTGCGCTTGTCAAACATTTGGCGTTTGGACAAATCTACGCACATGACCACATTGGCGTACGTCGTATCGTCCACACGATGCTGCATTTGCTTACACATGGCGAATATCTGTCGAGTGACCACATCGTTTGGAGCCGGCTTTAGTATTTATATCATAAAAATGATTTTATAGTTGCAAAGTGACAATGACGTATTTACTTAACAGAATCTCACATTGGTTTTAACAAAGCCTACTTTGCAGAGTCAATTTGATTAATAATTTAATGCGTGGCCGAACATTTAGTTGTCAGCTCCAATTTACAATATTTTATGTTTCAATATTTTACAAATGTTTGGTCGTTAACCAAAATAATTAAAATCTTAAATTCATCATCATAAGGTTCTCAGTCCGAAGACTGGTTGGACGCGTACCTCCATTCTTTTCTATCCTGAGCTAACCTACGCATTTCCCTAAAAGTAGAACATCCTACATCCCTAACTATTTGAGAGCAGTAGTCTAATCTAGGCCTACCCCTACCTCTTTTTATTCCTATCTCTGACTCTAGTATGTCACGAACTATTCCTTCGTGTCTTAGAAGGTGTCCTACCATCCTATCTCTCCTACTCTTTATTGTTTTCCATACCTTTCGCTTTTCCCCAACTCTTTCTAATACTTCCCTATTGCTAACCTTATCTATCCACGGTATCTTCATCATGCGTCTGTAGCACCACATTTCAAACGCTTCTACTCTTTTTCTATCCGCTTCTCCTATTGTCCAAGTTTCGCACCCGTATAATGCCGTACTCCATACATACGACGTTAAGAGTCTCTTCCTAGTCTCTATATTAACCGTTCTCGAGCATAACAGTTGTTTCTTTTTGTTAAACGCAACTCGGCCCTGCGCCATTCTTTGTTTTATATCTTTAGTGCTCCTACCGTCTTGAGTTATTTTACTTCCTAAGTAGCAGAAATCCGCGACCTCCTCTATCTTCTCATTTCCAATTTGTATTTCCATTTTAGTTCTATTTTCACATCCCCTACATACCAAAATTTTAGTTTTCTTTTTATTGATTTTCATGCCGAAGCCCTGTGTCAAAACTGCTTCCATTTCATTCAAAGCCGCTCCTAATTCTTCTTTGCTAGATGCTAACACTGCTATATCATCCGCAAATCTGAGCATGTTAATAGTTTGGCCCTGTACATTGATCCCTGAGGCTGTTTTTTCCTTAACAATATTAATCGCATCTTCGATATATAAGTTGAAAACTAGAGGTGACAATGCACATCCCTGTCTCACTCCCTTCCGGATATCTACTTCCCTTTGTTCCTGCTCACATTCTATAACTGCCTTTTGCTCTTTGTAGAGATTATGTATTATTCTTCTGTCCCTGTATTTCATCCCTACCTTTCTCAGCACTTCGAACATCTTCCCCCATTTTACGTTGTCGAAGGCTTTTTCTAAATCTACAAATCCTATATAGACGCTCTTTCTCTTTTCTATCGTTTTTTCTATAATTACTCGTAAAGCTAGAATGGCCTCGCGCGTTCCTCTATTTCGTCTAAATCCGAACTGATCTTCTCCTAATATTTCTTCCGCCTTTTTCTCCATCCTTCTTTGCACAATTCTAGTTAAAATTTTTGACGCATGGGAAGTTAAACTGATAGTTCTAAAATTTTCGCATCTATCCGCGCCTTTTCTTTTTGGCAAAGCTACTATGATGTTCCGTTTGTAATCTTCTGGAATCTCGCCTGTCAGGTATATGCGACTAACTAATTTAAATAAACGATCTATTACCTCTTGACCTGCGCACTTTAAGATTTCTGCCTGCAAGCCATCTATACCTGGTGCTTTATTATTCCTTAAACTTTTTAGTGCTATCTCAAACTCTTCTCTCATTATAGGACTCCCTAGGTTATCCCCCTCTACACTGCTCTCGCTTTCTAATATATCTTGCACTTCCTGTCCCGCATATAAGTTTCCTAAATATTCTTTCCACCTATCTGCCTTCTCCCCACTTCCGATTAGGATATCTCCTGCCTCATTTCTAATGTTTTTGGTACTAGATCCAATTTCTCTAAAATTTCTCCTAATTATTTTATATGCTTCATCAGTCTTTCCTACTTCGAATTTATCTTCCACTTCTTTGCATTTATTATCGATCCATTGCTCTTTCGCTTTCCTACATTTCCGAATAATTTCCCACTTGATCGCCTTATATCTTTGTTTCCCTGTTTCATCTAACCTATTTTTATATTTTCGCCTTTCCTCTATTAGACTCACAATATGTTTTGTTATCCAGGGTTTCCTACTTTCATTCTGTTTATGACCCAAAATATCCCTAGCTGAGGAAACTAAACTATTTTTAATGCAATTCCATTCTGCCTCTATGTCCCTAACAATATTTCCACCCGTGCCCTTTAGTGCTTCGTTTGTCTTTTTCTCGAACTTATCGCGCGAATCCTCATCTTTTAGTTTCTCTGGGTCAAGATACCTTCTTCCGCTTCTTTTTTTCAAAATCTTAAATTTAAGATTGGCTTTCATAACGACTATGTTGTGATCACTATCTATATCTGCTCCTGGATAACTTCTACAATCCCTAACTTGATTTCTAAATCTTTGCCTAACGAGAATGTAATCTATTTGATATCTCCCTAAGTCTCCTGGCATCTTCCACGTATAGCATCTCCTAACATGATGGTGAAATAGAGTGTTCGCGACCGTTAAGTTATGTTTATCGCAGAACTCTATCAGTCTAACTCCCCTATCGTTCCTATTGCCTAATCCAAAGGGGCCAACTATTCCGCCCTCTCGCCCTGTGCCTACGACTGCATTGAAATCTCCTGTAATTATTAAATTTTCGTGCCCTCTCACAATCTTAAATTAACCTTTAAAAATATGTGTGCATAGGGTAATCCATTATTGAAATGAATTTAAAATTGATTCGATTATTTATTAGACTAAATATGAAAAATATATGGGTGGCCGAACATTTAGTTGTTAGGGCTCGTATAACAAATTTTCTCAACTATTCAATGAGAAGATAAAATATGGGGCGTTCCGCTTTTAAAAAAATGCTTTTCACTTTTTTATAATAGCCAAAAGCAATATCTTTATGTCGTATCAGTATGAAGTGAATAAGAAGCCTCTTGCGTGTTATATTGCACCACAAATCATGCAAGTAATGAGAATCAAAAGTATGGAATAATAGAGGGCAATTAACAACTTTCGCAGATCGGAGTTATTAATTCGATATCTTGTTCTCACGGCGTCCGATCATTAGACCCAATAAAAATAAAGATGTGAAAGATTAATACCTACATAAAATTAGATTACGAAGCTTCATAATCTAATAATATCCTGTTCAGGATCTCATCTTATTATGATTATATAAAATATACGCCTGTAATAATTTGAAACAGTTGCTCAGCAAAAAAGCTTTGAAGATAAAGAAACTGGAGCTCTCGTTAATTTTATATCATCGATTTTTCTAAATTGTTTTTTAATGTAATTGCTACAGGAAAACTGATGTAATTAGGTACATCTTGAGAATACTTCGTGTGCCTGCTTGTTTAGTGTGCATTAACTGTTAAGCATACAGGTGGTCCAAATAGTGTTTAGTTAAAAATCTGTTGGAGAAGTTGAAAGTCAAACGAACAAGTTTTTCTGATCAGCATGCGTAATTTGAAAACAAAATGGCATCCGTACTAGAAAGGTATATGGTGGAAGAGTAGGTAAACTTGCTACGGGGCGTCTTTTTTGAGCTAAAATACATCATGCAAAGGACATTCATAAGGAGATGTTTCATTTGTACTAATTATTGACGTTTATATTTTGATGAATTTGGTGAAATATACAAAGTGGCGGATGAGGTTGCAAAGAGGAAAATCCTGCTTGATATGCATTTTGCGGAAAAAATATTCTGGATTAAAAATACTACTTCCCTTGAAACCTCCTGTTTGTATTTGACTGCAGACATTCAGAGTGTTCACGGAATCAGTCTATAGCTAACTTTTTATTTAAGATCGTAGAAATTTAATTAACTGGTCAAAGCTTAATAATTTCTCGGCCAGAATTTGATATTGCCATCAGAAAAGCAATTTCGCATCACGTTATCAACTTCCTTGATTTAAATTAAGTACTTTGACATGAATATCTCCATAACATGAAGCTAAATTATTGTTGATTTAACGAAATTTCTACGGTTCCAAATAAAAAAGTTAGCTGTTGTAGACTGATTCTGGGAACATACTACATACTACATACCATACTACATGAATGAAGTAGCATAAATGCTACCAGTGAATTTAGAGGCCAAAGTAGGTCGATTGAATCAAACTTACCTATATCTAAAGTTGAACCTCTGCGGAATTACAGACTCTTAAAAGTTGCGGTGAGAATAATATTTTGATTTATAAATCTAAAATTCTTTCATACTTGGTATACAAGCACTTGTGTATTAATGGCACATATTTCGTATTAATCTTATCTAAACTTGTCCAAACTACAAATTTTTTGCAACTTTATTTTTTTCGATTTGGGCAATCAATTTTGTGAAAAACGTAAAAAAACTTAAGCAGTGATTTAAATATTTATGTCTAAGCAAGCCATGTTACAAAAATCATATGTTGCTTTAACAAGAATAGGCTAGGTATTTAAATAGGTATAAATAAATACTAAATAATAAATAATTGTAGTACCTAGTTATAACTTTATAACCTCGTTCATAACCAGTTTAACATATGCAAGGTGTGGCACTTGACCTGTTTATTTAACTAGATTACTTT
This sequence comes from Xestobium rufovillosum, assembly GCA_963966045.1. Lineage (NCBI taxonomy): Eukaryota > Metazoa > Arthropoda > Insecta > Coleoptera > Ptinidae > Xestobium > Xestobium rufovillosum. The sequence goes on along the minus strand of OZ014493.1, from coordinate 16,885,609 downwards.
TTGCCAAAGCAACCTATGATTTTTGAAAAATGGCTTGCTCGGCCGCACAATATTTATATCACTGGGTAAGTATTTGTGCGTTTTTCACAAAATTGATGACTTACAAAAAATGTGTACTTTTAACCGATGTAAATTAATACACATACAGGATAGGACAAAAAAATTATAGAGGAAACTTGTGGAACATTGTCAATTGTCAATAAAAGTATGTTTGGTTCAATCGACCTATTTTGACCTCTATATTCATTGGTAACATTTATGCTACTTCGTTCATGAACACCCTGTATATGTAATATCTAAACAGGTTTTTAAAGGCTTTGAAGGAAGCAGATTTTTTAAGAAGAGTTACTTTTTTCCGTAAAAAGTTACTTGTAATATTGTAGACTGATTCCTTAAACATCATTTATTACAATCAAATCTAATTACGTGTCTAATAAAGCCTTTGAGGTGAGCACAATTATTTTGTGAAGAATAACTTGTTTCCATAAAATGCATATTAAAAAAGTGACCTTATGTAGTACCTATATTGATTCCGCAAACACCTTGAATGTCTGCAGTCAATTCTAAATAAGTTTTTGGAGATTTTGGAGGAGGCAGAATTTTTTTATCAAGAATAGTTTTTTTCTATAAAATACATACGTATTTTCCTCCTTTTGCAACCCCATCAATGGGCATATTGTATATATCAGGGGTGTCAAAATCGCGGCCCGCGGGCCACTTGCGGCCCGTCGCCACAGAGACTGCGGCCCGCGACACAATTCTAATTTCTAATATTTTTCGGCCCGCGCCGCTGTGAAAATTTTATTTCCTTTATTTTGGGGAAGTAAGATACTACTTAAAAAACTGACAAAATGTATGGGTGCCTAGTTTGCATTGAATCATTTCAATCAAATATTGCAAATTATGAAAAATCAAGTCGAAAAACTGCTATGGTTATATTTTATTTCATGGTACTCTGAAAATAAAATAATTATTACAAAATTTTTAAACTATAAAAGGCAAAAATATAAAAACATCGGAAGAATTCTGAATGCAGGTTTGACAATTTGCCACCTCATGCAAAAAGGTCCAGAATTGCCTCTTTATCCGGTGTCCGGTCGTCCCATAATTTCTTTCTTCTGTACAGGGTGGGCCAATAGTGCGTAGTCGGTCCATATCTCTGATTCTATGCAAGATATCAACATGAAATTTTACGGGTGTGTGAAGAACCCCACGAAGCTTCTGTTAAAGTTATTTTGATGTATACAGGATGTTCACGTGCTACGTACCAAACCAAAGTTATGTTTTTTCAAACGGAATGCCCCACATTTGTTTGCATATTTGGATTCCCCATAAAATGTCATGAAATTTGATATGCTACACGGTGGGGTTTAGATTAAGGGTTGTTAAGATATGGCTATTTTAGTACCAGTGTGAACCCAAATTTGTGGTGCTACTGACGTCTGCTGGTCAAAGATAACTCTGATTTATTTATTGGGCTAGGTTCAGAGGACACTATTTGTAAAATCCATTAACCCTTTTCTCAAAATAGTTCATATTGTACAGAGTGGCCAACTTGCGCAAAATGAAGCTTTTCTCAAAAATGTTAAATGGAACACCCCGTATATTATTTACAGGTTTAATCGCCAGTTTATGAAGCTTTTCACTGATGTAGATATTGGCAGGTCTGCGACTGATAATTTAGACAGAAATAAAGATTGAACCTTAAAAATTGAAATTTTTGCCATAATTTTGTACCATTTTTGGGGAATCTTCGCCATTTTGCCACCCAAAAATGCGTACACTTTGTTTTTACAGGAAATTTAGCGAATAGAGTTTACACCGGCACAAGAAATCTCATTGTAAGTTTACTTCTTGAAAGGACGGTTTTCTTCCATGGCACTCCTTGTTTCAATTTATACCTAGGTTTAATAAGTAACCATTTATTTAAGAATATGACCATGGAGAAGCAATCTGGCGATGAAATTTGTTGTCTCAATGTGAAATCAACCAAAAACAAAATGGAAATCACATTTCGTGTTTTGGGCGCTAAAATATGGGAGAAACGAATAAACTACCGGTAAAATTACTACATTTTAAAGTTCAATTTTCAATTCTACCGAAACCGTCAGTCGCAGACCTAACAATATCTACATCAATCAACAGCTTAGTAAACTGTCTATCAAATATGGAAATAATATATGGGGTGTTCCATTTGAAATTTTTAAGAAAAAATGCATATTACGTAAGCTGTTCACCCTGTATGATATTAAGTTTTGTGACAAAAGTACTCAAGAATTTTACAAATAGAGCAGTCTGTGAACCTAGTCCAATAAAGAAATCTTAAATAGCTTCGTCCAGTAGATGTCAGCAGTTCCTTAAAGTTGGGTCCACACTGGCACTAAAATGGCAATATCTTAAAATCGCCCACTCTGAACCCTATCGTGTAGTACACCATTTTTCATAAAATTTTATTGGGAATTCAAATATGTAAACAAATGTGGGGCGTTCCATCTAAAAAAACATAACTTTGGTTTGGTGCTCAGAGTATGAACACCCTGTATACACCAAAATAATTTTATCGGATGCTTCGCGGGGTTCTCAACATGCATGTAAAGTTTTATTTTGCTACCTTGAATAGAACCAGAGATATGGGCCGACTACACACTATTGATAATGATAAATGTTATATTATTTTATTTGATGTTATTGCATAATATTATTACTATTATTATTATTACTATGAGTATTATCACTATTTTTATTATTATTATCTGACTGCGGCCCATACCTGCATGCAAAAATTTTAAATTGGCACTCCACCTTCAATGAGTTTGACACCCCTGGTATATATTAAGGCATGTATTTACGACTTTTGGCCATGTGTTATAGGGCATTTGTCAAAGTTTATCATAAGTACTCACATGTAAAATCTACAGACAAAAATGGCTTACAATCTTGCACTTTTGATTTTGAATAACATTTAGGTTTTTAAAATGACACCGTAATTTTGGAACAAGAAAAAATGTAGGTAAACGCTCACCTTTTTTAGAAATGATGCATGTCAAAAAAAGTTCACTGCAGTTACGAAGACGCAATGTTGCTGATGCTAGGAAAGCTTATCGCAGTTCTAAACTTAGATACTTAGAAAGAGGCTATTAAAATTCATTCTGTTGCTTGCTTTTGTACTGTATAAATCGAAATTAAACATTGTATAATTTTGGAATAAAATTAAATGTTTTTAAAAACGATTTTCGGGAGTTGAATAACATAATTGGCGCAGTCGTAACGGATTCACGTGACCGCGGAAAATAGACTTTCGCAGCGTGTCGGAAAAATAGTTTAGTTTTGCGGTTGGATTTTTCATCCGAAAACGTAAATAACGAACCTCCAGTCTACTACAGACGACAGCAAATCCCAACAGTTCGAGCAACGAAGAATCGGAAAAGGAACAGGCAGAAACTCGGACTTCAAAGCTGTAAGTGCCATTTCTTTTTGCCTTTCCGGAACCCTCTGTTTAAGGACTTCCGAAAGATAGAGAAAATAAGTTTCGCAATTAGTTTAAGAAAACTCAAACTGAAAGATAAACTGATTTTTTTTAATGATTGTTATTTTATTTCATTGCTAATAAAATATAAAATAGATTTTAAATAAGTATACTAAACTTGATGAGCTTAATTGAAGATTTAGCAAATAATTTTAATAATTTAATAAATTTAAGAGACATTCCTGAAATTCCTAGTTCAAATTCATCAGAACCAGATTTAGAGACAATTGCAGAAATGGATAACCCACAAGTGCAAGTTAACTGGAGCCTTTTTAAATCCAGAATGGAAAATTTAAGACCGTTTGATGGTGATAGTAACACCTTAAATAAATTTATTTCTCGTTGTGATGGTATTATAGCCAGTTATAGCGTTTTCAACGATCCTGAATTAAATTCTCACATTTTAGAGTGTATACAGGGTAAATTAGTAGGAAAAGCTGAGGCTATGGTAGGTAACAGAGTTGAACTAAACAATTGGGAAAGTTTAAAAAATGCTCTGAAACAATGTTTCTCAGACAGACGCGATTTACATTGCCTTGTGCAAGAATTAACAAGGACAAGACCGTATAATAATGAACACTTATTAAATTTTGGTGGTAGACTTCAATTGATTAGAAGCAATGTAGTTCAAAGAATAAGTAACGATTTAACATTGTCGCAAGAAGCAAAACTTTGCCAAATCGCACATTATGATAAAACTGCTTTAGATACTTTTATTGCAAGTTGTACAGGTATCTTGAAAAATAATTTGCATCTAAAAAGACCAGCATCATTAGAGGATGCTATGGCATACGTTAACGAGTTTGAAAACTTTGAAAGATTGTATGGTAGTTTAAACGAACATAATAAAATCACTCCTAAGGTCAATAAACCAAACCAATTCCAAAACTTTGTACTTCCTAATCACGCTCAACAAAATAGATTTATATCTAACTTCAACACAAACGCAAATTACTTTCAGAGATCAAACACAAACACTTTCAATCCAAACTTTCAGCAAAAACCAATTTGGTCCAATCAACCCATAAATATTAAACCAATACCACAAGCCCCTAGAAGATTTCCAACTAACCGAGAAGTGTTCGGACCACCAATAAATGTATTCAAACCAAGACCGATACCGATCAATCAGCTTCCCAAGCCAGAACCCATGTCAACGACATCTAGATTCTCTACGCCAGGAAATCAGTTTCCCAAACCAGAACCCATGTCAATGACACTAAAAAACCCTACACCAATAACAAGACAACCTTTCAATAATTTCAATCAGAGACCTCAATTCAATAATAATTTTAGAAACTACCAACAACAAAGACCAAATTATACATTTGAGGATTTATATTCCAACGAACAGGAAGAAATAGATCCATCCTTAAATTTAAATCATCCTGAAAATATGCTGTATCAACCAGCAAGCTCTTCTGAATTATACGAAGAATACCAACCCGACGAACAATATTTCCAAGACAGTCCCGAACAAAACAATGACTCAAATTTTCAGATCGACAACCAGACAGACAAATTACCTTGACAGAAATAAATATTTCTTCTAGCAATGCATTACCTTATGTCGAAATTTGTCAACCCAAACTAAAACTCCTAATTGACACTGGAAGTTCCAAATCAATAATTAAACCTTCTATAATAGAAAAATTTTATCCTCACACCATATATCATTCTAACGCCACAATTAAAACAGCCATTGGTAGCAAAAATATCATGTATCAGGCACAAGTACCCGCTTTTCCTGAATTTCATAGCGTTCATCAAATTGATTTTCTATTGTTTGATTTCCACGATTAGTTCGATGGAGTCATTGGATTAGAGGATTTAATTAGCATGAATTTTAACATAGATTTAATAAACAGGAAATTAGTTTCTGATAGCGTTGAAATTCCATTTAAATTTGGAAAACCTGAGGATACTGAATTTAATTTTTCAGTAAATCCAGATGAAAGAATAATAAAAAATCTCCCAGTTAGTATATACGAAGGAGACATTTTAGTCAACGAAACAAATTTAGGAGAACTTTACATCCCTAAAATTTTGACAACTGCAAAAAATGGTTATGCACCTATCGAAATTCAAAACTCTACAGATGAAACAATTTCAGTAACTTTATCGGAACCTATTCATGCTCACAAATTTCAATCTGAACAGTACGAAATGTACAAATTCGAGAGCTTTACTAACTCATCAGAACAATTAGACTTTCCGAAATTAGACACTCGACCAGACATTAAAAACCTTATTCGGACCAATCATATGAATTCTGAAGAAAGATCTGCTATAACCGATGTCTGCAGAAAATTTTCTGACATTTTCTTTAAACCAGGAGACAAGTTAAGTTTCACCTCGAAAATTAAGCACACAATTAAAACCACGGATGAAATACCGGTTCATGGAAAATCGTATAGATACCCTTATGTTCATCGCGAAGAAATTCAAAGACAGGTAAAGAACATGTTAGACGAAGGCATAATTAGGCCCTCATATAGTCCTTGGTCATCACCTATTTGGGTGGTACCCAAGAAATCAGATGCCTCGGGAAAACAAAAGTGGCGAGTAGTGGTAGATTATCGAAAAATTAATGAGAAAACTATCGAGGACCGCTACCCTATTCCAAATATAAACGATATTCTCGACAAATTAGGTAGAGCCCAATATTTTAGCACACTAGATTTGGCGAGCGGATTTCACCAAATCGAAATGAGCAAATGTTCCGTTGAAAAAACCGCGTTTAGTGTCGATAACGGACACTACGAATTTTTGAGAATGCCCTTTGGTCTTCGAAATTCACCACTCACTTTTCAAAGAGCTATGGACGAAATTTTAAAAGAACTTCAAAATAAAATTTGTATGGTTTATATGGACGACATAATTGTTTTCAGCACCAGCTTACAAGAACACATCCAAAATTTAAAATTAGTTTTTTCTAAATTACGCGAAGCCCGGTTAAAAATTCAATTAGACAAGTGTGAGTTTTTACAAAGAGAAGTAGAATTTCTCGGACATATCGTAACTCCCGACGGTACACGGCCTAACCCTAAAAAAATTGAAGTAATAAAGAATTTTCGGATACCGCACACTCAAAGAGAAATTAAATCTTTCTTAGGTTTACTTGGATATTACCGCAAGTTTATTGACAATCTGGCAAAAATTACAAAACCTATGACAAAATGCCTTAAAAAGGGTCAAAAGGTAGAACATACAAAAGAATTTATAGAATGCTTTAACACCTGTAAAAATTTATTGATTTCAGAACGAATTTTGGCATATCCCGACTTTGAAAAAACTTTTGAATTAACCACAGACGCATCTAAATATGCATTAGGTGCTATTTTATCTCAAAACAATCATCCCAATATGTTATGCATCCAGAACACTTTGTCCAGCGGAGATCAATTATTCAACCATTGAAAAAGAGCTCCTTGCCATAGTTTGGAGTTGTAAATATTTCCGCCCCTATTTGTTTGGCCGTAAATTTAAAATATACACGGATCACAAGCCTTTACAATGGTTAGTATCCCTTAAGGAACCAAACTCACGCCTGATTAGATGGCGATTGCGATTAGAAGAGTTCGACTACACAGTTGAATATAAAAAAGGAACTAGTAATCAAGCAGCTGATTATCTTTCCAGAAACCCACCTGATTTTGACTTGAACCCTTTAGAAACCCTTTCTCTTTGCAATAATTTAGGAGACATAGACGAAATAATCCAAAAAGCATTAGAAGAACTCGAACCACTTCCAGAATTAAAAGACATCACAGATTCTGAAATCCTAGATCCAAATTATACAAAACCTAAAATAAATATAATTTCCGATATCCAAATAAAACCCCCTGATTCAGTAATTCAAACAAAAGAGACAGATGATGAAACCGTTCATACATCAATTGAGAATCCAATTTTCACAATACCAATATCAGAACGACCGGTAAATACTTATAAAAATCAAATAGTTGTTACTCTCGGAGAAACTAATACCATACACTTTAAAACAAATAAAATTTTCGAAAATTTCCGATACTATGTAGCATTGCCAAAGTTTGATTTAAAATATCATATTGTAAAATTCCTGAAAGAATACATAGATCCAAAACAAACCTATGCCATTTTCTTTAGAAATTCCTCCATATTAGAAAATTTTATAAGAACCATCCAGGATACTTTCAAATATTCTTCATTCAAATTTATGCATTGCACAACATTTTTATCAGACGTAGAAACAAAAGACGAGCAAAATGAAAAATTAGAATATTATCATATTGGGAAAACATGTCATAGGGGTATAAACGAAATGAAAATGTCATTACCCTCTAGATACTATTGGCCGAAAATGGCATCAGATATTGAAAATTATGTCAATAATTGTGAAACTTGTCTGAAGAATAAATACGACCGAAATCCCCTAGTGATCAAATTCAATCTTACCCCAACGACTTCCAAACCTTTTGATCATGTCCACATTAACACTTTTACTATAAATAACCAGGACTTTTTGACAATTACTGATACTTTCTCTCGTTATGGTCAAGCATACCCCCTAAATGCCGGCATAGGCATATCAATAGTTGAAAACTTGTTAAATTTCATTTGTCACCATGGATTGCCTAAAAAAATATCAACAGACCGTGGTACAGAATTTAAAAATCAAGATCTCGAAAACTTTTGTAAATTACACCGTATAGATCTGCACTACACTACTTCAAAAAATAGTAACTCAAATTCGCCAGTAGAACGATTCCATTCTACAATAATAGAACATTTCAGATGTTTAAGGGAAGAAAATAAAAATCTTTCGTCCGAATCTTTAATGAAACGGGCAGTATTAGGCTATAATAATTCCATTCATAGTGTTACAAAATTTACCCCCTTTGAAATCATAAAAGGTCATATAAATACTTCAAATCCTTTCGACCTAAACGACCATATCATTATTACTGACTATGTTCAAAATCATAAAGAAACAACTAAAAGGCTCTATGATAAAGTTAAGGAAACAAATCAACTAACAAAAGAGGTAGTTATTGACAAAACCAATGAAAAGAGAAATGAACCACCAAATTTTGCTGGTGAAAAAGTAGCTTACATTAGAACAAAGTTTAGAGACAAGAAATTGCCAAAATTCAAAAAGACCAAAATTACTGACGAAAGTAATATCAAACTAAAAACAGATAAAGGAACGCATCATAAAAATATAGCTAGAAAACCTAGAGTTAAATCAAAATCATTGTTACAGGAATCCGAATCCAACAAAAATGGGTCCATTGATCCTATTCCTGGTCCTTCAGGTATTACACGCCGTTAGTACCGATGACGTTGAACTGACGAAACTGGACAATCCTATTCTTCCTATACGATTAGGGAATAGCAGAATAATTTATAGCAAACATACTTTTTTGCATTATTTAGATTTAGATATAGTTATTAAACAATTAGCAGCTTTAAAGCAGAATTTCAATTCTATTAGAGATGGCATCGACAAAATAAATACATCAGATCCTACATCCTATCACGGTTTAGCCGAAAACATGCTCCTTCGTACAGAATATTTACTTCAAACGACACAACTTAAACTTGAGAACTTAGGCCCTCATATTCGCAATAAAAGAGGACTAGTTAATGTAATTGGCAAAATTAATAAATGGCTTTTCGGCAACTTAGACTCAGAAGATGGACAACACTATGACCAGGCTATTGATATATTAACACAAAATGAGAAAATTATAGCACACGAAATGAATTTGCAAATTTCTCTTTCAAAAAGGCTAATTAGTAATTACAATAAAACCATTGAATTATTAAGTAATAACCAACAAAAATTAGAACAGGATTTAAGAATGGTTCAAAATTATGTTAAAAACACAGTTACAAGCTGGGGTACCTATATAACTTTTCAAGGCACAATTTCACAAATAATTTTAGACTGTCAAAATTTAATAACATTCATAGATAATATAGAAAATGCCATTGTCTTTTCCAAACTTAACACAGTTCACAATTCAATAATATCTAGCTTGGAATTAGAAGAATCAATAAAACCTTTAAGTAAAATTTATGATGAAGATGAAGTTCCCAAATTTAAAAACATATTGACTTATTATCAGTTCTTGGGAACCCAAGTAACAATATCAGGTTCAAAATTAATTTTTGCGATTCATATCCCTCTATTGACAAAAGAAGTTCTTAAATTTTTCCACCTGCACCCTATAATCCAAAATCACCAAATATTCGTTCCAAAATACCCTTATGTGGCACGAGGAAATTCCAAAACTCAGTTCGATAAGGACGTATGTCCTTCACTAGAAGAAACGTACTATTGTAAAGAAAATTTCGTAAACGAGGACGCCTGCACCCGTCAACTTATTGATGGAAAATTTTCCGAAAATTGTCAAACATTACAACTATTCGTAGAAGAACCAATCATCGAACAAATTACTCAAGAAATTATGTTTCACTTTTCTCCAAATGCAAAACTGATCAACACTTACAAATTTCAAAACCAACGTTAGTGAAAATACCAGAAAAATGTGAAATTCAAATCATGAACAGGACATTTAGAAGTAATACTGAAGTGCATCAAGGGAAACCGCTTATCTTACCAAAATTGGAAATTGGAAACTTCAAAGTTTTAAAATCATTCAAGACAACAAATTTAACAAAACTAAATCTGGAAGACCTACACCAAATAAACGAAATCGCGAAGTAGCTATCGCCAATACACCTTTAAGAAAATCAAGAAACGAAAACGACCTACATTTTCATCGTATTATTTGCAATAACTATTAGTGCCATTATTATATTATTCGTGTTCAAACTGAAGAAAAAGTATTACAAAATAAACCATAATCAAGACAAGAAGTTGGAAATGGAATCCGTGGAAATTGAAATGGACAATTCCCGAAAAAATAAATCCGTTATTTTTTCATCTTAAGGAGGGAAGAGTTACGAAGACGCAATGTTGCTGATGCTAGGAAAGCTTATCGCAGTTCTAAACTTAGATACTTAGAAAGACGCTATTAAAATTCATTCTGTTGCTTGCTTTTGTACTGTATAAATCGAAATTAAACATTGTATAATTTTGGAATAAAATTAAATGTTTTTAAAAACGATTTTCGGGAGTTGAATAACGTAATTCTGCATAGCAAAACTAATATTCAAAATATGAATCAAATTTACTTTCGTATTATTATTAAAATTATTATGCACATCTGAAGTCGCTTTATTTTAAAATCCCAAATGTTATTCAAAAACAAAAGTGCTAAATTATATTCCTATATGGTGTATAGTTATGTATGTAGGTACTTATATTCCGTTATAAATAATTTTTTTTCAGACATTTCGTGGCTTTGTATATTGCCGCAATCATATCGCAGAATCAGACATTCTGTATAAAGCCTAGGCATTTTGCACAACGCAGTCATAATGCAATACAAATATAATATTCCAATTATTATGCCTACCAGATCTGCTTGCATCAGGTTACGTGTGGTCTAGTCAGGTCAAGGTCTAGTAACGTCAGTTAGGTAATGTTAAACAATGTAACTTAAATGAAAAACATAAGAACATAACATATTGATTTTGCAACATGCCCGTATTTTGCAAAACACCTAGGCTTTATGCAAAATGCCTGACTCTACGATATGACTGCGACATATTACTTATATACAAACTTAAAATCTACTTTTCTGCCTATGGCAATAATAGTTATTTGTTTAACTAGGCAGTAAAGTTAAACACATAATTTTTCTCCGATTGCTGCTGTTCATTATTTTTTCCAAAAAATATTCTTGAGCATATTATTTGAGTGAATTTTTTATTTTGTAGTTTCCTGTTATTTCAAAAAAAAATACAAATCATTTTGTCTTCAGTTACTTAAAATATCGGTAGGTTTTTAGTTTACTTTTACTGCCCAGGCAGTAAAAATGAACTTTTATTGGCTAGGCAGTAAAGTACAATTTTAGTGCCTCTACGCAGGCACTAAAATAACTCCTTTAGTGACAGTGAGAGAAAATAGTGTATTGTTTTATAAGGAGAAAAGATGTCATTTTATAGTGATGAGTCTGTGGGCTTGGCGGCCGAGCTTGCGAAGCCGACAACACAGACGAATCACTGAAAACACTTTCCCTCCGAATAAAACATGCCACTTTTTCTTCAAACGTTGAAAATAGGTTAAGAATTCAAAATAATTGACTACCTCCATATTTTCTTCAAACGTCCGAATGGCATTTTTAATTTTTAATTTTTTGTTATGTGCTCAAAATAAACCGTAAAATATCGGGATATCTCTGAAAACATCATAAGAATTTCGCCAACTGTCGGCGTCGCTACTCTATAATTGGCTTACCGGCGGCTGTAAAAGTAGCTTTTGCTGCCGCCCGTGGTCGGCAGTAAAAGTAACTTTTACTGCCTTGGCGGTAAAGTTGAACTTTAAATTCATGTATACAGTCGCAGAATGTCATGTTTTTCTGACTTTTGAAGAAAGAAGTATTTTTAGTGCCATTGACGGACGGCAGCCGAACTGCGACTCAACGAATTTAAAATTCATGGCGCTATCGGTGTGATATCGCGGCCTTTATTCAAACCATTTATGCATAATATTATGTATAATAAATAGTATGTATGGTATGTATATTATAGTACCTACCTACGTTTATACGATTTCTTGTTTTTTTCTCTATGAAGTTATTATACACGCCAAAACTGACACAGTAAATAAAATGGGCATGTTTGGAATATGAAAATTATATCATTATATATTTATGTATATCTTCATATACAGGGTGCCCCAGATAAGCCTCGACAACATTGCTATCTTACTTATCTTTAAAGATAGAAACACGTTTAAATGGGAAAAAAGTTTTGGAGCTCTTTTACAGTATTGTAAATTAGTCTCTGACGTTTCATACACTTACAGTCATCATCGGGTTTATTTTTCTTATGGACGCCATATTGGATTGTTATGTCATTAAATAGCTTATTTCTTGCTGAGAATAGCAACCTATAAGAAATGGATATTATTTCAGCAAAAATAGTTTTAGAAAATAAAATTTTATTATTTTGAACAACAATTTAGTTGGCCTTCGAAAAATAGATTTACGAAGATGTAATTTTACAAAATATGAACTTTTAAAACAATAGAAAAGTGTGGAAGAAAATCTTTACGATGAAATTAGAAATAAGTTTCATTTTTTTGAGTTTTAAAGATGGTGTCTTCCCAATGCATACTTTCTTTGTTTACAAAACAGTCTGTCTACTTGTAAAATCTTGAATTAAGGTACAATAACTTGCACGATTTACGATTCCAATTCAATGAAGTTATTGAAGGATGAAGGCCTAAAAAGTCGTACAAAGACGCGGAACGCTACCGGCACAATTGTACGACGAGCGCAAATTTGCATCGAGAATGAATGCGCCCATTTTGAACATTTGCGACAATAAAATAAGTTGTTTTCGATTGTTTTGTAACTAGTTTTTATTATTCTATTCATGTTTTTTGATTTTCAATTTTGAAATTATAATTTCTTGGGGCGGCAAATAAAATTTAACACTATTTTTTGGCACTTTGTACTGCTACAAATTAAGGGTGTTTCGTTGACTCCTACTAAACGAAATAAAACTGTAATAATTCTTGCAAAATTACTCCTTAATGAAGTTGTTTTTCCATGGATAACTAAATTTTTCTACTAAATTAAAAATTTTATTTTCTGAAGTTATTATTTTTGGTAAAATATCAACTTGTTATAGGTTGCTATACTCAGCAAAAAAGATGCTATTGAATGACATAACAATCCAATATGGCGTCCATAAGTAAAAATAAACCTGATGATGACTGCAAGTGTATGAAACGTCGGAGACAATTTTAGAGTATCTACTGTAGAATATGCTTATATGCGGGTTAAACAACCATTTAAACCTGTTTTTACAAATCATCAAAATGTTAATAAACAACAAAGTTATGTATTACCAAAAAAACAAATTGCAAATTTTTCCTTTTTTTCAAATATCTAGGAAACCAACAGAGCGAAGTCGATTTTTATGAGGGCATATTAAAGGGCTCCAAATTGTGAAACTTTTTTTCCCTTTTAACCGTGTTTCTATCTTTAAAGATAAATGAGATAGCAATGTTGTCGAGGCTTATCTGGGACAGCCTGTATACTTACTCCTGGCAATGCTTACATTAGCAAAACGCGTGTCTAGTTTAATTTATTACTGTGTCACTGTTTTCACGCGCGTGAGGCCGTGAGGTAAACCTACAAAGAATTCATAGTTCGCGATCCAAACACTGGGTGAATTGGATTTTTCTAAAAATTATGAATTTGACGTCCTTCGCATCACAGCAACCTGGATATGCTACAAAATGAATTTTTACCGGCGGCACACAGTGGGCCAGAATTCAGTAAAACATTGAAAAATATCCAACTCGACAAATGTATTAAATTTTATCGTGTAATCATTTAAAACAAAGAAAAATAAGTTAATTTTACTTATGGGTCAGTCAGAGAGGTGGAAAATTTACAACAGACGTTATGTTTGCAAATTTTGTAACTTTTATAAAAATATAATTTTAAGTCGGAATTATGCAAAATAATTCAATTTTCGTTTCATTGACTTTCAAGCTGACGTATATTTACTACAAGCAAACAAAAGGATCGTAACGTCATTTCGTGAACGATCATTTTGGGAACGTTCACGGGTAAGACGGGTGTTCCCGAAATGATTAATTAACACAAAAATATTTACAAATTTATAATTATGGCTTTATTGCCCTAAAAAACGGAACATACCATATAACTCGACAAGTATAGGAGCTTAAAAATTTAAAAGCAGTACCTATTGAAGGTATAATAATAATAATAAAAATCAGAAAAAAAATTCTTTAACCGAAAAGTTGGAAAACTACACCTTTTTTTCTTGCAGTTTGGACACAAGTCTCAACATTTATATTTTAAAATTACTCTACCAATTTATAGGTACCAAAGCTCAAACGATTGAATAGGAAAAAATAAAAAATACTACTAAAACCACTAAAACTGCCTTTAAATGACATTTCGAAAATATGTCAAAACTGCCAAAATGACAGATGGCATGCTGAAATGACTGTTTTCACAATCTAGGCCTAATTACCTTTCAACTGATACCCCACAAGCCATATTTTGCTTCATTTTGAAAATCATGTCAAAACTGTCAAAATTACAAATGACATGTTCAAATAACTTTTTTACAATCTAGGCCGAATTACCTTTCACCTAATACCCGATAAGCCATATTTTGCATCAAATTGTAATAGAAAATTGTAAAATGTAACTATGTATATCCACTCGCGTGCGCTAATAATACCTTCCCCACACAGAAAATTTTGCCTTTTCTCCTGGATAGGCACAATTCGGCAAAAGTTTTTTTTTCGATAATAAAGTTTAAGAACTGGAGAGTTTGACATACGTGGCTGAAGTTCGATTTGGATTTAGATTTGCAATTCGCGTTTTTACAGCGGTCCAGATAAATACTGCACAGTTATATTCTAAATCATGTTTTTCAATTAAAATTAGTATTAAAGAACACGAATAATAATAAGCAAATGCACATAATGGACATTTAACAAATTTACGATGTACAGAAATGCTTAAACGAAGTACCTACGGTAATTGAAGTTTTACTAAAACATGCATTTAAAATGTAATATAGGTACAAAATTCATGGATTACTTGAACCTAATAATAATTTCAAATAAAAATTCGCCAGAATAATTTTTAGCAACATTTAGATAATTAGATTGCAACACCATAAATACGACGAGGGGTTGAGCTATAGTTTCCTCTTTTGAGGAAATCTTTTTTAAAATTCATATTTCTAATTTACACCAAACTAGTTTTTTCCCTATATGAGTACCAGTGGTGTACCGATGTTCTATAAAAGTCGTATCATCAGATTTGCCTTGGGTTTGAGATACACTCACGCCCATTTGCAATGCAGTTCTAAAATTCCCGTTCTTAACTGTTTCAACCCAGATTCTTATCTGTAGGATAAAGGGTGTACCTGTCAATATTCAGTAAAAATGGAAGAACAGATTTCCCGTAGGGGTTGAGGTACAGCAACCCTTATTTCCAAATATTTCTTAACTGCATCAACCTAGATTTTATTCCCATTGCAATTTTTGTAAAATTCGTGCTTTCAACTGCATCAACCTAGATTTAATTCCAAATGATGAAGGAAGGCTCAGTAGATGTCCGGTGAAAATCGAATTCCCAGATATGCCGTAGGGGTTGAGATAAAGGCACCCTTATTTGCAAAACATGTTTTAAAATTTACACTTTTAACTGTATCAACCTATATTCTGTTCCAAATGATAAAGGAAGTCCCTGTCGATGTTCGGTGAAAATTCCATCTCCAGATTTGCCGTAGGGGTTGAGTTACAACCACCCTTATTTGCAAAAAACTTCTTAAAATTCGCGATTCTAACTGTATCAAACTAGATATTGTACCAAACGATAAAGGAAGGCCCTGTCGGTGTCCAGTGAAAATCTCACTGCTAGATTTGCCGTAAGGGTTG
Source organism: Xestobium rufovillosum (assembly GCA_963966045.1). Classification (NCBI taxonomy): domain Eukaryota; kingdom Metazoa; phylum Arthropoda; class Insecta; order Coleoptera; family Ptinidae; genus Xestobium; species Xestobium rufovillosum. The sequence goes on along the minus strand of OZ014493.1, from coordinate 16,869,527 downwards.
AGATAGAGCAACCCTTATTTGCAAAATATTTCTTAAAATTCGAGATTCTAATTGTATCAACCTAGATACTGTACTAAACGATAAAGGAAGGCCCTCTCGGTGTCCAGTGAAAATCTCACTGCTAGATTTGCCGTAGGGGTTGAGATAGAGCAACCCTTATTTGCAAAATATTTCTTAAAATTCGAGATTCTAACTGTATCAACCTAGATACTGTACTAAACGATAAAGGAAGGCCCTCTCGGTGTCCAGTGAAAATCTCACTGCTAGATTTGCCGTAGGGGTTGAGATAGAGCAACCCTTATTTGCAAAATATTTCTTAAAATTCGAGATTCTAATTGTATCAACCTAGATACTGTACTAAACGATAAAGGAAGGCCCTGTCGGTGTCCAGTGAAAATCTCACTGCTAGATTTGCCGTAGGGGTTGAGATAGAGCAACCCTTATTTGCAAAATATTTCTTAAAATTCGAGATTCTAACTGTATCAACCTAGATACTGTACTAAACGATAAAGGAAGGCCCTGTCGGTGTCCAGTGAAAATCTCACTGCCAGATTTGCCGTAGGAGTTGAGATAGAGCAACCCTTATTTGCAAAATATTTCTTAAAATTCGAGATTCTAACTGTATCAACCTAGATACTGTACTAAACGATAAAGGAAGGCCCTGTCGGTGTCCAGTGAAAATCTCACTGCCAGATTTGCCGTAGGAGTTGAGATAGAGCAACCCTTATTTGCAAAATATTTCTTAAAATTCGAGATTCTAACTGTATCAAACTAGATATTGTACCAAACGATAAAGGAAGGCCCTGTCGGTGTCCAGTGAAAATCTCACTGCTAGATTTGCCGTAAGGGTTGAGATAGAGCAACCCTTATTTGCAAAATATTTCTTAAAATTCGAGATTCTAATTGTATCAACCTAGATACTGTACTAAACGATAAAGGAAGGCCCTCTCGGTGTCCAGTGAAAATCTCACTGCTAGATTTGCCGTAGGGGTTGAGATAGAGCAACCCTTATTTGCAAAATATTTCTTAAAATTCGAGATTCTAACTGTATCAACCTAGATACTGTACTAAACGATAAAGGAAGGCCCTCTCGGTGTCCAGTGAAAATCTCACTGCTAGATTTGCCGTAGGGGTTGAGATAGAGCAACCCTTATTTGCAAAATATTTCTTAAAATTCGAGATTCTAATTGTATCAACCTAGATACTGTACTAAACGATAAAGGAAGGCCCTGTCGGTGTCCAGTGAAAATCTCACTGCTAGATTTGCCGTAGGGGTTGAGATAGAGCAACCCTTATTTGCAAAATATTTCTTAAAATTCGAGATTCTAACTGTATCAACCTAGATACTGTACTAAACGATAAAGGAAGGCCCTGTCGGTGTCCAGTGAAAATCTCACTGCCAGATTTGCCGTAGGAGTTGAGATAGAGCAACCCTTATTTGCAAAATATTTCTTAAAATTCGAGATTCTAACTGTATCAACCTAGATACTGTACTAAACGATAAAGGAAGGCCCTGTCGGTGTCCAGTGAAAATCTCACTGCCAGATTTGCCGTAGGAGTTGAGATAGAGCAACCCTTATTTGCAAAATATTTCTTAAAATTCGAGATTCTAACTGTATCAACCTAGATACTGTACTAAACGATAAAGGAAGGCCCTGTCGGTGTCCAGTGAAAATCTCACTGCTAGATTTGCCGTAGGGGTTGAGATAAAGGCACCCTCTATCTCAACCCCTACGGCAAATCTAGCAGTGAGATTTTCACTGGACACCGACAGGGCCTTCCTTTATCGTTTAGTACAGTATCTAGGTTGATACAATTAGAATCTCGAATTTTAAGAAATATTTTGCAAATAAGGGTTGCTCTATCTCAACCCCTACGGCAAATCTGGCAGTGAGATTTTTACTGGACACCGACAGGGCCTTCCTTTATCATTTAGTACAGTATCTAGGTTGATACAGTTAGAATCGCGAATTTTAAGAAATATTTTGTAAATAAGGGTTGCTCTATCTCAACCCCTACGGCAAATCTAGCAGTGAGATTTTCACTGGACACCGAGAGGGCCTTCCTTTATCGTTTAGTACAGTATCTAGGTTGATACAATTAGAATCTCGAATTTTAAGAAATATTTTGCAAATAAGGGTTGCTCTATCTTAACCCCTACGGCAAATCTAGCAGTGAGATTTTCACTGGACACCGAGAGGGCCTTCCTTTATCGTTTAGTACAGTATCTAGGTTGATACAATTAGAATCTCGAATTTTAAGAAATATTTTGCAAATAAGGGTTGCTCTATCTCAACCCCTACGGCAAATCTGGCAGTGATATTTTTATTGGACACCGACAGGGCCTTCCTTTATCGTTTAGTACAGTATCTATGTTGATACAGTTAGAATCTCGAATTTTAAGAAATATTTTGCAAATAAGGGTTGCTCTATCTCAACCCCTACGGCAAATCTAGCAGTGAGATTTTCACTGGACACCGAGAGGGCCTTCCTTTATCGTTTAGTACAGTATCTAGGTTGATACAATTAGAATCTCGAATTTTAAGAAATATTTTGCAAATAAGGGTTGCTCTATCTTAACCCCTACGGCAAATCTAGCAGTGAGATTTTCACTGGACACCGAGAGGGCCTTCCTTTATCGTTTAGTACAGTATCTAGGTTGATACAATTAGAATCTCGAATTTTAAGAAATATTTTGCAAATAAGGGTTGCTCTATCTCAACCCCTACGGCAAATCTAGCAGTGAGATTTTCACTGGACACCGAGAGGGTCTTCCTTTATCGTTTGGTACAATATCTAGGTTGATACAGTTAGAATCGCGAATTTTAAGAAGTATTTTGCAAATAAGGGTGGTTGTAACTCAACCCCTACGGCAAATCTGGAGATGGAATTTTCACCGAACATCGACAGGGACTTCCTTTATCATTTGGAACAGAATATAGGTTGATACAGTTAAAAGTGTAAATTTTAAAATATGTTTTGCAAATAAGGGTGCCTTTATCTCAACCCCTACGGCATATCTGGGAATTCGATTTTCACCGGACATCTACTGAGCCTTCCTTCATCATTTGGAATTAAATCTAGGTTGATGCAGTTGAAAGCACGAATTTTACAAAAATTGCAATGGGTATGGTTGTATCTCAACTCCTACGGCTTATCTGGGGATGCGATTTTCACCGAACATCTTCAGGGATGTCCTTCATCATTTGGAATAAAATCTAGGTTGATACAGTTAAAAGCGTGAATTTTAAGAAATATTTGGAAATAAGGGTTGCTGTACCTCAACCCCTACGGGAAATCTGTTCTTCCATTTTTACTGAATATTGACAGGTACACCCTTTATCCTACAGATAAGAATCTGGGTTGAAACAGTTAAGAACGGGAATTTTAGAACTGCATTGCAAATGGGCGTGAGTGTATCTCAAACCCAAGGCAAATCTGATGATACGACTTTTACAGAACATCGGTACACGTACACCACTGGTACTCATATAGAGAAAAAAACTAGTTTGGTGCAATTAGAAATATGAATTTTAAAAAAGCTTTCCTCAAAAGGGGAAACTATAGCTCAACCCCTACGTTGTGTTTAGTGTTGCAATCTAATTATTATTCTGGCGAATTTTTATTTGAAATTATTATTAGGTTCAAGTAATCCATGAATATTGTACCTATATTACATTTTAAATGCATGTTTTAGTAAATCTTCAATTACCGTACTTCATTTAAGCATTTCTGTACATTAGAATAAACCCTAGCATCCTAAATTTGTTAAATGTCCATTATTTAATTGAAAAATATCATTTAGCATATAACTGTGCAGTATTTATCTGGACCGCTGTAAAAAAAAACGCGAATTGTAAATCTAAATCCAAATCTAACTTCAGCCACGTGTTTGACATCACCAACAAAAACGTGTAGCTCAGTGTAGCTTTTGAGATATCTCTCGTGAAATATCAAAGTGACATTTTAATTTTTGCTTTTACACGCATTCACTAAATACATATTTTTTTCCGTAACTGCACAAAGAGATATAGAAAATTTATATGGTATAAAACCTTGAACTCGCCTGCATCTGGCCTATCCATAGCGTATGTCAAAAAGTTAATCCATCTTGAACTGTATCGTCTCAAACTTGAGCAAATTGTTGGAACAAAATAAACCGGACAGTAAGAATTAAATTTACCTACATTTGTCAAACCAGCGTGTGTCATCATAAAAGCTGTCAAAAATACCTAATTCCGTTGTTTTTGTAAACTTCATGGTCTACTTGACAGTTTTTAGCATGAGAAAAATTAGTGCACCATCATTATTGAAAATTGACTTTTTCAATGTTGCATTTTATGGGTTAGGAATATAATAGACGTATAATTTGAAAAAAGCAGTTAAAGAGTTACTTATTAATTATTGTCATTACCCAATCATATTTATGATAATACAGATACATTAATTTATTGTTTAATATTAAAACATATGTAAGTAAATCTCTGTGCCATCTACTGGCAAATCTGTTAAACTGGCTTTAAAATTGTACTGCGTAAAAGAAATACTTCTTAATGTTCTCTATCATTGTTGCTAGTAACCAGTAGATGGCGCCTAATTTACGTTAACCAAAGCACTTACAATTATAAATTATAATTCTTTGCGTTAACCGCAGTACCATAGATTAGAGATTATAAATTTATCGCGTGCTCAACGCTGAATCAATTATTACCACTCTGTTATTATTACCAGAGATAACTAACCCTTATTACTTGTCTTATTCATATTCATATTTCACGTTGCAATTTCCACCGTCCTACATGGAAATAATTAATCAAAATATTTAATTATACCTAATTATAAATACATATACATTTGTTCGATTAATTCTTTGGCAAAACCAGCAGATACCTGCCTACCTACTTACTTGGATTAGTTTCATAATTTGAGAAGCTTTCTCAAATATTATTCAGACACCATTGATCGCTCATCTCTGGGTCTAGATATTTCAAGTCTACGGAAACTATTCAGTCTCTGACTTTTTAACTTACTCCCTTTAATTGTTATATTATTAAGTATAACAAAATATAATATTTGTAAATATTTATATCTATCTTACTCCTACGATCTCGTACGCGAACACCCCTAGTCTGAATATCCAGTCGGTAGATCAACCTAGCCATAGTGTGGCAGGGGGCTATTGTTATAAAGAAACGACCAGCGCGTGAGTTCAGCTCACCTACCAAGATAACACACTAGTAAAAAATCTTTAGCCCTGCTGCACTTACTTCGTTCAACGTGTTCTGTAACATATCAGTGGAACAAGCCTGGTCTCCAATTGGACTATATGGAGAATGGCAGTATAAATGAAGTATAGTACAGGAGGAGAAGAAATAAGTATTTCAAGCAACAATCTGGCCCTTTTTCTATGCTTATATGAAAATGATTTTATTTTCTTCTACTTTCTGTTCAAATTATCAAGTTATGGAGCTGTAGTAGTACTAGGGTGGGTGTCGTGGCACTTGCGTACGTGGTATTTGCGTTCAAGGCAACATTTTGCAGCATTTTCATACGTAAGAATAGATGAGTCCAGCAGGAAAAGTGGGCAACTCGAAACAAGTGATGCTTGCCTGCAACATAAAAATCTGTCCGCTTAAGGTCAAGTGGAGCGAAGCGAAGCAAGCAGAGAATTGTAATAAGACTTAGTCATGAGCGTTTATAATATTATCTTCAAAGATCATTCAATAAAGGTTTTACAAAACAAATCACTATCCCAACGGACTTGTACCTTGACGCAGTTCTAGTAATACTGGAATGGGTGGGATGGCTTGCGTGCTTCAATGATCAAAACCATAGGTTTAACGATATTGGAGGGGTTTTTATTCGAGAAGACAGACTAAATCAAGTCCCTGAAAGAGGGTAGCAGCTCTTTCAGTAATCAGAGTGGCAGAGATCGTGAGGGTCGGTATGGCACTGTGATACACTACTGCGATGTAAAAGGCAATGGGAAACCACCACATCTGTATGCCAGAGGCAAACTATGCCAAGTCCAAAATGTTCGAAACTGGGGTAAATATGTCAAGTCCCTTGTATATACATGAAGAATCGATTGCTGGTTTCTACGCGTCGGTGTGAATGATACTTATAAAGATAGCTAAATATAAACTATGCCAAGTCCGTAACAATGGAAGAGCGAGACAAAGCAAAGTCCCATTGGCTTACTCTGCCTCAACGCTATCTTCATCCTCACAGATTTCAAGTCCATACGCGGCATCGCACTAGCGCAGTTACCAGTTTAGTTATAGAGTTATATTATAGACTTATTGCATGTCTCACACAAAAAATATCATTTATCTTTTTAAGTTCAATTTTTAATTCAGTTTAAAAATAATATTATAGGACTTAGCATAGTTTTGTGTTATCTAAAATATGGACTTAGTATATTTTTAGAGAGTATAATTATAATTTTTTTTCATAAACTAAAGTATGCTAAGTTACTTTACAAAAAAAACTATTTTCGTTTTCACTTCCAGCATTATATAAATTAAATTAAGGTCCCAAAAAAAAGAATAATGTGACATTTTAGTTAGGATTGAGTTCTTTGTGTAAGCTCGTTACAGAAAAACCTGCTTTAAAAATCTTTAAGTGCTGTTCCTGCAAAATCAGTTTTTTTGACTTGACATAGTTTGCCTCTGGCATACAGACATTATTTTATCCCTAGTACAGTGTACATTAATTTACGATAATGGCACCTTCTGGAGTCAAATATTCCGCAGGTAAAATTTGAGAAGACAGACTGAATCAAGTCCCTGAAAGGGGGTAGCAGCTCTTTCAGTAATCAGAGTGGCAGAGATCGTGAGGGTCGGGGTGGCACTGTGATACACTACTGCGATGTAAAAGGCAATGGGAAACCACCACATTATTTTATCCCCAGTACAGCATACATTAATTTACGATGATGGCACCTTCTGGAGTAAAATATTCCGTAGGTAAAATAGTCCCACATTCAGATCTCCGTGCGGGCACTGCTTCAGGGGAGTCATCAGCAATGATAAGTGTAACATCTCACTAGTCGGAGCATGAAATGGTAGAAGTATGAAGCAAGTAGGAAAGTTAGAAAATTTGAAAATTTGAAAATTGAGATGGATAGGTAAGCATTATACGTGGTAGGTATTAGTGAAGTGCGACGGTCAGAAGCTGTAGGAAGAAATTCGCGAATAGAAATAATTGTTATGTAGAAAAAAGTAGGGCAGAGTGTAGAAAATTTCCTACAGCGAAGTGACAGGGTAGTTATGGTTAGGTTAGATTCGAAACATGCAAAAACAGTAATAAATACAAGTACTCGTATATGCCCACTTCTAACTATAGTGATGGGGCCGTAAAGACAGTTTATAGGTGATATTGAATATGTGCTAGATTTTGTGAGAGGGCGGAATAATTGCAGCCCCTTTGGATACGAACGATAGGGGAGTTAGACTGATAGATTTCTGCGATAAACATAACCTAACGATCGCGAACACTAATCTGTGCTCTATATCACCATCACGTTAGGAGACGCTATACGTGGAAGATGCCAGGAGACCTAGAAAGATATCAAATAGATTACATTCTCGTTATAGGCAAAGATTTAGAAATCAAGTTAGGGACTTTAGAAGTTATCCAGGAACAGATATAGATAGTGGTCACAACATAGGTAGGTATAGTGGTTATGAAAAGGCCAATCTTAAATTTAAGATTTTGAAAAAATGAAGCGGAAGAAGGTATACCTAGAGAAACTAAAAGATAAGTTCGAGAAAAAGGCAAACGAAGTACTAAAAGGCGCGAGTGAAAATATAGTTAGGGACATAGAAGCAAAATGGAATTGCATTAGAAATAGTTTAGATTGCGCAGCTAGAGATATTTTGGGTCATAAACAGAATGAAAGTAGAAAACCCTGGATAACAAAACATATTGTGAGCCTGATAGAGGAAAGGCGGAAATATAAAAATAAGTGAAAATAGGACTAAAACGAAAATACTAATTGGAAATGAGAAGATAGAGGGAGTCTCAGATTTCCGCTATTTAGGAAGTCAAATAACTCGCGATGGTATGAGCTCTAGAGATATAAAACAAAGAGTAGCGCAGGGCCGAATTGCATTTAATAAAAAGAAACAACCATTATGCTCGGGAATGATAAATGTAGAAACTCGGAAGAGGCTCTTAAAAACGTATGTATGGAGTTCGGCATAGTACGGGTACGAAACTTGGACGATAGGAGAAGCGGATAGGAAAAAAATTAGAAGCATTTGAAATGTGGTGCTATAGACGCATGATGAAGATACTGTGGATAGATAAGGTTAGCAACAGAGAGGTAGGTAATAGAAAGAGTTGGAGAAAAGCGAAATTTATGGAAGACGGTAAGGAATAGGAGAGATAGGATGGTAGGAAGCCTTCTGAGGCACGAAGGCTTAGTTCGCGACATACTAGAGTCAAAGATATAAGAAGAGGTAGGGATAAGCCCAGATTAGACTACTGCTCTCAAATAGTTAGGAATGTAGGATGTTCAACTTTTGGGGAAATGCGTAGGTTAGCTCAGGATAGGAAAGGATGGAGGTACGCGTCCAACCAGTCTTCGGACTGAAAACTTTATGATGATGATGAAAACAAATCAATCGGGGGTCAAGTTAACTTACCTCAATATTTAACATATAATGTGTTCGAAATAAATGTTTAAATTAGGAATCCAAATTTTATGTTGTGTACGCAAGTGCTACTCGATCAGAGTTATTTTACTTTGCCTGTTGAACCTATTTTTCTTTTTGTACGCTAATGTCATAAATTTGCCTTGTTCGCAAGTGCCACATTGGCAAATGCCATATTCCTAGGGTGAACTCCATGCAGTGCGGTCAGGTCAGATGTGTCTAACGAAATATATCACATTTACCATAAGTTATGCTGTAAATACATATTAAAAAATGTATTATATTCGCCAAATTTCGTGGTGATTATGTATAATATTACTGGTATTTATACAAAATCGCCGGATTAATCACAATTACCGTAACATATACACAATATTTTTCGTTGTTGATTGGTAACAAAATTAAAAAATTTCAAATACCTACTGATAGAAACATTCGCTCTCAAATAAGGTAGTTTTGTGAAGTGGATAACACAGATTGTCCCAACTTCTGATACTTCAAAATGTAATTATCGAAAAAATATTTATTTTTATACACTGTAGGAGTAAGAATTCAATATATGAGACAAAGTGTATATATATTTCTTTAAGCAAGACGAAGAACTGAATAATAGCCACAGATGGTTTATGTAACTTGAAACTTTTGAGGGGGAGAAAAGTTTGACATGCTAAGAGTCGAGACGAAGACAAGGGGAGTTATGCGAAAGTGCGTGGCGCGAGAACACGTGTATGTGGAAAGGCGAGACACTTTTATGGTGCATGTGCAATAATAGTTGTAGTTATATTTGTGCATTATGAAAGTAAGGTAATTAGATAATTGGCCAAGGTAGATAGATCGCAAGTATAGTTAGATAAATGTAGTACTGTAGTAATAGATGCATAAACAAGTACAGTAAAGTGTAAGGGCTCAAATAGAGAAAGATAGAGAAGCAATAGTTAAAGTAGCGAGACGAGTACGTACTAGCAAGAAGCGGACCACAAAGTCCAGCGAGAATCATGTGATTCTCAAAGGGGTATATAAACAAAGAAAGAGGCGGACCACAGAGTCCAGCGAGAAGCATGTGATTCTCAAAGGGGTATATAAACAAAGAAAGAGGCGGACCACAGAGTCCAGCGAGAAGCATGTGATTCTCAAAGGGGTATATAAACAAAGAAAGAGACGGACCACAGAGTCCAGCGAGAAGCATGTGATTCTCAATAATTAAAGGCCGAAACCGTAGCATAAAGTACTCGAATAGCAGCAAAGAGAGTGTAGTTATGAGCTTATTATTATTGCTTATGTGTCCAGTTGCTAGCACGTACTAGCCCAAACGTATCTGTACTTATACGACACGCCAATCTATATGTTCATAGGGAATAGGTACCTAACCAGCAGATACCCGGAGGACATGGTAGCCTCAATGGTTACAAAGTTGGCAAGCTGAAGACCGCCAGGTCACAGAGCAGATTCCCCAGTTAAAGCTGATTCCAGATGACTGCACCAGGGGGGTCACCGAAGGCGGGTGACCACCCGCTGTAAGTACACAGTAGTTATTGATTGTACTGTCACTCAGGTTGTCTTTCTAATTTCATGTTGTTGCTCTTTTATTTGGGACTTCTACACGAGCTGTATGAATGTGCGTTCTCTCTATCTCTCGTTCTCTACTGCCACCAGCCAGCTAACAATAATTTATGAAGTAATGAAATGTACTGTTTGAATAAATAAATTAATTGTGGAACCTAAGGCGTTATTGTTGGTTATTATGGTAAAATTGGAACGGTGTACCAGTACACCCTGTATCATGAATAGGTACACCCTGTATCATGAATACTCTGAGTAAAATATGGTCCAACAATTTGTCAGGTGTGGGGTTCACAATTAATAAATTACTTTATTCGAACACATCAGGAGTAAATAATAAAGTGGCAATAAAATAATCGTTCTGTCGTGAAAAGAGAGAGAACTGCATCACAATCTGAAAAAAAGGGTCCTTTTCATTAGTAACACTACAGTTTGGCCAAGCTCAAATTCTTCGTTAGAATATTAAAATGTGGTATTCATTTACGTTGAACAGGATGCTTTAGAAATAAAGGGTCGGTTGGTGGTCGGTTGGTTTCCAGTTTTAAAGTATTAAGTTGTCAAGTTGACCCAAAGCGAGTAATTCTCAAGAAATATTAGGGCCCTTGTTTATATTGGCTTGAAGTGGTTATACCTTACCACTTAATCCCAGCAAATCTTCAGGGGACGTGTTACATTACGCGTCTGTGTTTGACACTGATACCTGCCCACTTCTAAAAACGTGTGAACATTGAAATACTTCAGCAAGACACGAAATTCATTGAATACGGAAAAGGCAAAATGGAACATTAGACATACAATAATTTATTTTTTCCCTTTAGGTAAATACTAAATAATAATTTGGTTATCAACAAATAAACCGTAATTTACCGGCCATCTGGTCTCATAGAATAAAGGATAAAAGCAGGTAGCAAATATTGTATAAATGCTAGTTCTCGTTTCGTTTTCCTGTTATTAAGAAAAATAACACTAATAATATGTGAAGAGCACTGCTATGGCTTATTTTTGTCGAGTCTCAAGTTATTAAAATTTGATGTCACATGCCCGTGCCAGCGAATCTCTTGTTATTGGAATATTGCTTAAATGGTTGTTTGCATACAACATTTTTCTTTTTACCCTTAAGAACTCATCCGTTCTATGAGCTCGTGAGACTTAAGTAAAAATCGCCAGATATGTGGTAATGAACATTTTGAATCACAAGTCATTGATTTGTCTGAAAACAAAAAAGTATACGAGTGCAAGCCAGGTAAAGTGATAATTAATAAATTAAGTACTTTTAATCCTATGATTGAAAATACGCCTACAAAGTTGTTCTTTAGGGCACTCGGTTTATAGGTACAATTATTAAGTAAGCACTTAACTGTAGTCAAATATCTGACTCAGATTCGATATTTGGTTCCGCTACCACCTAATTACCAAATCCCAAAGTTTATAGCATTCTATTGGGAAGATACAGCTATTTCCAACATTCAGCTTAATTAAGAAAAATAAATAATGGCTCATTTTCATCTTTTAGCTTTGTAATGTGCTTATATATATTTCAGTCGTGCTGATCAGTTGATACCTCGGTAAGAACCTGCAAAAATTGTAAAACTGAAAAATATGCAACGAGGTTGTCAGTTAATAAAATTGGTAAATAACGAGGGAAATAAATAAGGATCCATTTTCGTATTGAGTGGTGGGTTACTACCCAGGAAAACAAATAAAGGGTGGAGATGTTTAGCCTCAATGATCTGCTAATTAAGGTTTTCTGACTTTCTATCTTCGATCAATTAAAAATAAAAGGATGCTAGTGCTGACATTCGCAAAATCGATTTTAAAGCGTCATTTCACGCCCCTAACAAAGAAAAAAATTAAAATGTTTTATACTTTCCTTGAAGTAATGTGCCTACGTAGAAACTAGTTATGAATGTTAAAATACCAGCTAGGTGGATTAGCATCCCGTGATCTCTCGTAGTGAGTACAAAAAAAATACAACAAAAAAAAAAAAATTAATAAAATAATAAAATTGGATTTAGTTCTATTTAACTCAATGCCTGGCGGAGTATTGTGCGAAGATTTGTTGTTCGAACGACCCAGTGTCGTCCGGAAATTAATAATGCAGAAATCTCACTTCCATTTACAATAATTTTTATACTTATTGTAACCGTAGCTCACGGCGACAATTAATAATCATCCGTACCTATACCTACACATCTATAAGTTCTCAACGACATCGTTAACCTAACAAAAAAAAAATCACAATTGTTCCACACAATTAAATACTTCTTTCTATATAAACATTTTTCGTTGTCTCTAATCATCACTGTAACACGATAGGTATTTAGGTTTTGAAATACACATCTAAATGAGGTGTCAGATCCTGGACAATAAAGACGATAGAGACCAGAAAGTATCTCCAGTTCTCAAAAACACATATTTAAAAAAAAAATTAAGCTACTTCCCGACCTAGTTAATTATTCCGGTTTGGTGAATAGTTAAATAGGCTCAAACGGTACGGCAAGACTATGCGAATGGTTCCTTAGACCCGAAAGTCAGTAAGCCACACTGACGACCCTCCTTAAATTTGAAAAGACTGAGCTCTTGGTTTCCGGTTACAATTAGGGTTATTGCCTGAAATGGTGCTTTTAATAATAAATTATACATATTACTTCAGAGAGGCATGACACTTTTGAATTTTATAAAAAAAGGATAGGTAAATAAATAATTGATCGCTTTTATGAATTCAATAACAATGTTCTATTTTGAATTTCGGAAAAAAAAAATTGGCCCTTGACTCAATAATTTAAATAATCTTGTATTCAATAAACTGATATCAATCAAAAAAAACAAATAAATTGGAAGGTGCGTTACGAAATACAATTTACAAACCCATACCTTACAATCAAGTAGGTAATAAATATTGTGGAAATGTGGCTACATCATTAATTGTTTATGTCCCTGAGCATATTGAGGATTATTAAATTAATTACATTTTCACAAGCAGATCAAGTCAGGTCAAAATCCAGGGTTACCTTGTTCAATTTACTTTTAAAGACGGTAACGAACAGTAAAATTTAATTATTTGATTACATAAACTATTAAGGCTGTTATTATTATCATTAAAAGTAATAAAAATGGTCACCAGGTGCACCAGGTGCACCAGGTGCTTGTCGGTCTCAATCACAGACTTCTAGAATAGACCTGGCGTCCTTATGCAACAGCTGATTTTGTTTTGAAGTCTACACGTTCGTAGGCCAGCGGGTCGCGGGTAGCGTTGTTTGTTATTAAATTCAAGCAACGGACCAGACTAATGTTCCGCGATATTCTGTTTCCGCGGCGGCACCTATTTACTACACAACTGGTCGGCTGTTTTGTTTTGCCTTTTCTACCAACGAACGCTTAGACTGTGCGTATTCACCCTGCTTCGGTCGAAAATGTAAATAGCTAAGTCCCCTCTACAAGTCTTTGGTCTCAATACTGTTATTCAACCTAACTCACAAAAGTATACCAAAAAAAAGGGGGGCTACTAAACAAAATTTGGTAAATTTCAATTAAAAAAACAAAAAAAAATTCTTTCAACCATTGGAACAGGCCATGGCAATGCAAAGTCGGGTAGAAATATTATGTTACATTAAGGAATCCTTAGTTTTAGGCAAGTGTTCACTGTTCAGTACTCATATGATTAATTAAATAAAATAATAGCCATAGGTGCTACGCCAAGAGCATGAACACGTGGAAATATACAAAAAGAGATAATTGAACCAAATACGACCAAATACGAGGGAAGGTGCACAGGATAGTTTATCAAATGAAATAAAATAATATTGAATTCAATTGTTAAAAGTGGTGCGCGGCCCAAACATAAAATATAAATTTCCCAAATTATAGCAAAAACAATTAAATAAATAAAGGAAGCTGGAATTCAAATTGTGTGAAAATATTTCATAGGCACATAAAAGTCCTTATACAGAGAGGCAAACAAGTGTTGCCAAAATTTACGGAATCAAGAACTTGTTCACTGTTTTGGTCAGAGCAGTTTCGGATTATTTTTGAAATGACGTCATACAAAAATACCCTCCTGCAGAACATAGATACTCAGAATTACCGTTCCGAACAAACAAAAAATGGACGCTTCCGGACAGTTAGGTAATGAAGTAGACAATGAACGGACCTTACATTGTCGCAGAAGTTTCAAACAACCACGAATATTGAGTGAACTATTCCAGTTATTGAATTTTAAACTATTTTTAACTCGCCATTTCTCGAAAACATTATTGTATTCTAATGGAAATAATATAATACAAAATGTCGAGCGTACTCAGCCACTGCGTGGTATTGAAAACCACATAGTTTTACAACTGTAATATTTTAGTTTCCATGGGTTACCTTAGGCTGCTTCTTAGCAACCCATACAAACATCGTTCATAATAATGTTTGATTTCGACAATAATCGCATTTTTCTTTCAATTAATGATGGTTATATCTGAATCTGCGGTCAGGTTCATGGGATGATAAACTCGCCCATTTGCAATTTCATACAATTAATTAGAAACAAGTAATGATATTAAATTGTAATAATTGACAATTGAGTAGTATGAAGCAGACCTCCTCGTTCTATACGATCACCCAGTAAAATGGTGGTGGTTTTGGGATTCCCTCTTTACCACCGTTTACAAAATATTCATCCAATTTTTGAACTTTTGCTGGCGGATTGTCGATTGTAAACTAGAAGTCTAGTGCACATACAGTTTTACTCGTGACAATGTTAAGAAGTCACTCGACTGATGTCTCCTAATTGTGAAGCAAGTATCACTCACATTTTTTTTTACAAAAAAACCCTCGTAGTGATCACATAATTTTGCCGACAAGGCCTGACCTCTTAAATTAGAATATTAGAAATTCACATACCTCCAAGTCGAAATAAGTATACAATGCAAGAGAAAATGTTTTCGTGATAAGTCGTTTAAAAGTTGAACTAGATGTTGTGGCATATTCGGTTTTAGACAGCACTCGAAAAAGCAACATCATGCCAATCACATTTACATCTTGATATCACATTTATTATTATACAATACATAGAAATTGGTACGTGTTTTTTTTAAAAACTTCCGTAGATACAGCACAGATACCTCCTTTAAATAAATTGAAAAAAAAAACATGTTCTAACAGTTGCGTTATTCTTGAGGGACCAAGAATTGCAGGTTGGCCGAATTGTAGGAGTAAGAATTCAATATATGAGACAAAGTGTATACATATTTCTTTAAGCAAGACGAAGAACTGAATAATAGCCACAGATGGTTTATGTAACTTGAAACTTTTGAGGGGGAGAAAAGTTTGACATGCTAAGAGTCGAGACGAAGACAAGGGGAGTTATGCGAAAGTGCGTGGCGCGAGAACACGTGTATGTGGAAAGGCGAGACACTTTTATGGTGCATGTGCAATAATAGTTGTAGTTATATTTGTGCATTATGAAAGTAAGGTAATTAGATAATTGGCCAAGGTAGATAGATCGCAAGTATAGTTAGATAAATGTAGTACTGTAGTAATAGATGCATAAACAAGTACAGTAAAGTGTAAGGGCTCAAATAGAGAAAGATAGAGAAGCAATAGTTAAAGTAGCGAGACGAGTACGTACTAGCAAGAAGCGGACCACAAAGTCCAGCGAGAAGCATGTGATTCTCAAAGGGGTATATAAACAAAGAAAGAGGCGGACCACAGAGTCCAGCGAGAAGCATGTGATTCTCAAAGGGGTATATAAACAAAGAAAGAGGCGGACCACAGAGTCCAGCGAGAAGCATGTGATTCTCAAAGGGGTATATAAACAAAGAAAGAGACGGACCACAGAGTCCAGCGAGAAGCATGTGATTCTCAATAATTAAAGGCCGAAACCGTAGCATAAAGTACTCGAATAGCAGCAAAGAGAGTGTAGTTATGAGCTTATTATTATTGCTTATGTGTCCAGTTGCTAGCACGTACTAGCCCAAACGTATCTGTACTTATACGACACGCCAATCTATATGTTCATAGGGAATAGGTACCTAACCAGCAGATACCCGGAGGACATGGTAGCCTCAATGGTTACAAAGTTGGCAAGCTGAAGACCGCCAGGTCACAGAGCAGATTCCCCAGTTAAAGCTGATTCCAGATGACTGCACCAGGGGGGTCACCGAAGGCGGGTGACCACCCGCTGTAAGTACACAGTAGTTATTGATTGTACTGTCACTCAGGTTGTCTTTCTAATTTCATGTTGTTGCTGTTTTATTTGGGACTTCTACACGAGCTGTATGAATGTGCGTTCTCTCTATCTCTCGTTCTCTACTGCCACCACCCAGCTAACAATAATTTATGAAGTAATGAAATCTACTGTTTGAATAAATAAATTAATTGTGGAACCTAAGGCGTTATTGTTGGTTATTATGGTAAAATTGGAACGGTGTACCAGTACACCCTGTATCATGAATAGGTACACCCTGTATCATGAATACTCTGAGTAAAATATGGTCCAACAACACAAAATAGGTACCCTGACAAACAAAAATTCCAGGGGATGAAAACAAGTTGTTTCCCGTAAAATGCACTGTTCATGATTCCCTAACTCTCAAGTTGGTTAGGATACACACAGCACACTTCTGGGTACTGAAAACGCCGCCCATGTTATGCCAACCAAAAAATTGTGACCATGAGAAAGATGAATAAAACTGCCCATAAATATAAGCTGTAAGCAGAGTACCTACCGAAGATCTAGAACTCTCTTCATCAGTTTCTTTAAACTGTAGAAGATTAGACTTTGCTTTTAGACATTAATTTCTGATTCTTGGGTTGTTCTATCTGAAATAAAAATAGAAGTTTAGCGCTTTAGACTTTTCAACATTAATTTTTGATTTGTGCGTTGATTTAGCTAAAACAGAAATAGAAATTTAGATTCTACTTTAAAAAATTAGTGTCCTTGGGTCTTGTCTTCTATCCCAATAGTCTTGTACCTTGACGTAGTTCCAGTATCTTTTACTGAAACGCGAGTGATGGCTTGTGTGCTTCAATGATGTAAAGAACCTTAGTAGATTTTGCCATATTGGGAGGTTTTCTATTGAGTAAATCTAGTCCCTGAAAGAAGAAAGCAGCTCTTTCAGTACCTAATCAGAGTGGCAGAGACTGTGGATGCCGGTATGGCACTTTGGTACTCACTCTGCGATGTGGAAGGCAACGGGAAGCCACAACTTTCTTTTGTCCCCAGAACAGCGTACCAAAATTTTATGATGATAGCACCTTCTGGAGTAAAATATTTCGGAGGTAAAATAGAGTCCTACATTCGGATCTCCGGGCAGGGCCTGCTTCGGGGGGCGTCATCAGCAATAATAAGTGTAACATTCATCAAGTCGGAGCGTGGAATGTTAGGAACTTGAAACAAGTAGGAAAGTTAGAAAATTTGAAAATAGAGATAAATAATAGGTTAGCATTAAACACAACCAGTAAGGTGCCAGAAGCTGGAGATTTTGGGAGCGAAGATTTTAGAGTAATACACACAGGGTCGATAGGTGGAAATTCGGGAGTCGGAATTGTTATATATGAAGAAGAAAATAGGGCAGAGTGCAGAAAATTTCTTACAGCAAAGTGACAGTAGAATTTAATAATCGTAGATTTTAATGCAGTTTTAGATATAGGGAGAGAAGATGGAATAATCGGTCCCTTTGGATTAGGTAACGGGAACGATAGGGGAGTTAAACTGATGGATTTTTGTGTTAAACAAAACCTAACCATCGCGAACACTATATTTCCATATCACGTTAGAAGATGCTACGAGTGGAAAATGTCAGGGGACCTAGGGAGATATCAAATAGATTGCATTCTTGTTAGGCAAAGATTTGGGAATCAAGTTAGAGACTGCAGAAGCTGTCCAGGAGCAGATATAGATAACGATCACAACATGTGGTTATGAAGGCTAATTTTAAATTTAAGATTATGAAAAAACGAAATGGTAGAAGTCACCTTGACTTCGAGAAACTAAAATATTGTGATTGTGATTTCGAGAAAAATATGAACGAAGTACTAAAGGGTGCGGATGAAAATGCTATTAGGGATGTAGAGGCAGAGTGGAATTGCATTAAAAATAGTTTAGATTCTGTAGTAGAGATATATATTGGGTCACAAACAGAATGAAAGTAGAAAACCCTGGATAACAAAGGATATTGACTCTAACAGACGAGAGGCGAAAATATAAGAATAGGCTAGATGAAGGGGGGTCAAGTGGGAAATTGTTCGTAAGTGTAAGAAAGCGAAAGAACAGTGGATTGATAACAAATAATGCAAAGAAGTGGAAGATAAGTAGGAAAAACTGACCAAGTGTGTAAAATAATTAGGAGAAATGTCAGAGAAATTGAATCTAGCAGCAACAACATTAGAAACGGGGGCAGGTGACATCCTAATCGGAAGAGAGGAAAAGGCAGATAGGTGGAACGAATATTTTGGAATCTTATATGCAGGACAAGAACTAAGAGATATATTACAAATCGAAACCAGTGAAGAGGTGGATAACCTAGACCCTAGACTGTCCTATAATAAGGGAAGAGATTGAGCTAGCATTAGAAAGTTTGAAAAACAATAAAGCACCAAGTGACGGCGGATTGCATGCAGAAATCTTAAAGTGTGCAGGTCAAGAGGCAAGAGAGCGTTTATTTAAACAAGTTAGCCATAAATACGAGGCAGGTGTAATTCCAGAAGATTACAAAAGGAACATCACAATAGCTTTGCCAAAAAGGAAAGGTGCGTAGAAGTAGTGTGAAAATTTTAGAACTGCAAGTTCAACTTCCCACGCGTCAAAAATTTCAACTAGAATTGTGCAAAGAAGGATGGAGAAAAGTGCTGAAGAAATATTAGGAGATCAGTTCAAATTTAAACGAAATAGAGGAACGCGCGAAGCCATTCTAGCTTTAAGAGTAATTATAGAACAATAGAATTGGGAAAGAGCTCCTATAAGGGATTTGTAGATTGAGAAAAAGCCTTCGACAACATAAACTGGTGGAGGGTGTTCGAAGTGCTTTGAAAGGTATGGATGAAATATAGGGCAGAAGAATAATACATAATCTCTACAAAGAGCAAACGGCAGTTATGGAATTTGAACAGGAATGAAGAGAAGTAGATGTTCGGAAGGGAGTAAGGCAGGGATGAGCGTTGTCACCGCTAGTTTTCAACTTATAAATCAAGATGCGATTAATATTGTTAAGGACAGAAGAGCCTCAGAGATTAATGTACAGGGCCAAACTATTAATAGGCTCAGATTCGCGGATGATATAGCGGCAGTATTAGCATCCAGCAAGGAAGAATTAGGAATGGCTCTGAATGAAATGGAAGCAACTTTGACAGAGGGCTAGGTCATGAAAATCAATAAAAGAAAACCAAAATTTTGGTACGTAGAGGACGTGAAAATAGAACTAAAACTAAAATGCAAATAGGAAATGAAAAGATAGAAGAAGTCGCGAATTTCTGCTATTTAAGAAGTCAGATAACTCGAGATGGTAGGAGCACTAAAGACAAAACAAAGGATAGCGCAGGGTCGAGTTGCGCTTAACAAAAGAAAACAACTGCTATGCTTGGGTTAATGTAGAATGCTTGGGTTAATGTAGAAACTCGGAAGAGGCTCGTAAAGACATATGTTTGGAGTAAGGCATTGAACGGGTGAGAAAATTGGACAATAGAAGAAGCTGATCGAAAAAGACTAGAAGCGTTTGAAGTGTGGTGGCACCACAGAGTTACTTATATTCAAATAGAGGGATAATGCCGTGTTGAAAAGTTGACCCAGATTGAAACTACGCAAGGGGTAGGGGAGCATGCGCGTAGTGCAAACACAGAGCAGGTACCAGAAAATTGTATTCAGAGCACAGGCGCGGCTTATAAAATTTTCAGGCCCTTTCACATAAATATAGCAAAAGCCACTTATAAGTAGTTCATTAAATAAAGTACTAAATTTGTAAAATATCGCTTGTATTCTATTTAGAATGTCAGTTCACATCAAATTAATTATTTCAAAGATTCTAGACTGAATTTAGATATGGGATTGAACAAAACTTGCTGAATTCAATTACAAGTTGCTAAGGCAAGCTGGGGTTTAATTTTTCTTACAAAACTGACTGTTAGTAGAAAGCATATTATAAGAGATGACAAAAGTAAATAATTAAAACAAATTCATTTATCTAGAAAGAAAACGAAATTATTTTTATTTTGATACATGGAGTAAATCCATTTAAGAAACGTTCTACAAAAATAATTAGAAACATATTTAACCTGAACACAACCCACACTATTGTTGTTAATTAACACAATAAATAAATAAATAAATATTGGTAACGATAACGAAACAAGTAATTTATATGCCTCCATATGCAGTTACTGCATTTTTAGTGGCAATAATGGAATGTGCTTCATCATTAATAATTTTTTTGTTCCGCAAATGAGCAGTAAGTGACTTAACACGTTCACTACCGAGGTAAATGAAGTCTTCTCCCTTTATGAACCGCGCCAGTAATTTTAGAAGTACGATGACAAAATTAAAGGGTAGATTTTCATATAGTGCTGCTTCACTTCTCAATAAGCATGTTGTGCAGGGTTTATTTTTTGATTATTACATATTATTATTATTGTAATTGTTTAATTGTTGATTATTGTAATTTATTGTTGTACTCTGTGTTTTGTAATTATTATCATGGACATGTGGAACATTGTACTTTTTAATTGTACTTCTCAATAAGCTTGTTATGTAGGGTCTATTTTTCTTCTAACTATTGTGATTGTTGAAATCTGTGTTTTTGTAATTATTATCATGGTCATGTGGAAGATCAGCATTGTACCTTTTGTATGTTATTACAATAAAATTTTATCTATCTCTCAAAAGAAGTATTTTGGTTTGTTCGCACACAACTGCACCGTACTGATGAACTCCAACAAAGAGCAAAATCATGATACGCATTTGCTGTGGGCGATCAAACCAACTTCTTTTCTTCCTCATTATATTTAGCCATAGCCGGGCTTCATACTGCTTTCATGTACGCCAGGGGAACGTTGCAATCTTCATCCTTGCATTAGTAGAGAGCAGGTGAGATTTCCTGTTGTTTTGCCACCGTTCAGTGCACATCGTCGTTCAGAACTTGCTCTGTAATTCAATGCCTGTAGGGGGAATTTGTCCGGGGAGTAGTTGTTGGAGCAAGTTCGGATAGATTGTTATAATTTTCTTCCGACATTGAATAGTAATGTCTTAGAGGCAACGATCAGGTCAGGTGTTGAAAATTTTATTCATTACCTATGAAGTTCTCATTTCGAAAACTGGTTGGACACGTACCTAAATCCTTTCCTATCCTGAGCTAACCTACACATTTCCCTAAAAGTAGAACATCCTACAACCCCAACTATGTGAGAGCAGTAGTCTAATCTGGGCCTACGCCTAATTTTTTTATTCCTATCTCTGACTGTATGTCGCAAACTATTCATTCGTGTCTCAGATCGTGTCCTACCATCATATCCCTCCTATTCTTTATTGTCTTCCATACCTTTCGCTTTTCCCCAACTTTTTCTAATACCTCCCTATTGCTAACCTTATCTATCCACGTTATCTTCATCACATTTCAAACGCTTCTGTTCTTTTTCGACCTGCTTCTCCTATTGTCCGAGTTTCACACCCGTACAATATGCCGTACTCCATACATACGTCTCGAAGAGTATCTTGGGAGTTTCTGCATTAAAGTACACTGACCGGCCACCCTGAAATGTTTCATATAGATCCCCATATCTGCATAGTTTATCTATAAATTGGGAACTGATTTGGCTTTTCTTCATTGTTAATGCTTTGAAATGCTTGTTCCACTCCTACCTACGTCTAATTTTAATTTCAGCAGCCGAAATTCTCTTTTTAGTAACATCAACATGTTTACGGAAATCAGACGGCAGTGGACTATGCACCATTTCTTATCATTTGTGTATGCTAAAAGACAAGTAGGCTTATGTTCATTTGTTTTGGAATTGAGTTAGACAGTAAATGCAAGTTTTCAAGTGATAACAATGCCATTAACTGTTGCCGACATTTCTCCAATTGTTGCTTTGATTGAGGATGGTCGTAGTCAACGGTATGCGTCTCGTACACTGGGAATAGCTGGTACTACTGTTCAGGATGCGTGGAATCGGTATCTGGAGACTGGTAGATTTGAGAGGCGAGCAGGATCTGGAAGACAAAGGGTGACAACTACCGTTGATGATCGTTTTCTTGTACTCAACACACTGAAAGAGCGCAGATCAACGGCAGTTCAACTTAGGAAGAGACTTGTGGAAAGTGGCTCAATTTCACGAAGGCCTGCCACATGACCACAATTGCTTCCTAGCCACCGAAGAGCACGTCTGCAGTTTGCGTAGTTACATGTAGATTGGAATCCTCAGCAATGGAGTGAAGTTCTTTTTACTCATGAATCACGTTTTTGTCTGCGATCACCTAATGGTCGAGAAAGGGTATGGAGAAGACGAGGTAAACGATATTTCGACTGCACCGCCTCTGTACGGTTATCTTTTAACGGTGGTTCTGTTATGGTGTGAGCAGGCATTTGTGGAAAATGGTGCTTTGAACGCCCACAGATATGTGGAAGATCTTTTTCAAGAAGCTGTCGTCCCATTTTCGCATTTTATTGGAGATGACTTTGTGTTAATGCACGACAACGTCAGATCACACACTGCATTATTATAGTAGTAACTGAATATCTGGATGAGGTTGGCATTCCTAGATTTGATTTGCCAGCATGCAGTCCGGATTTTAATCCTATAGAGCACTTCTGGAATCAGCTTCAGAGGAATATTCGTCGTCGTCCAGCCATGCCAGAGACTCTTCAAGAGTTACGCTTGGCCCTTCAAGAAGAATTTGAAGGAATTCCTCAAATGTGCCTACCAGATTTGATTAACTCAATGCCACAACGGTTAAATGCTGTAATTCAGGCTCGAGGAAAACATACACGGTACCGACAGTAAGCAGGAGCTCTTTTAAAAAACAGACACAATTTTTTACACAATAAGAAAAAAACGTATTTGTTGTGTTTCTGTTATTTTCTTTCATTAAATTACCTAATTTTGTGTTAATTAGTTTTTTTTCTACTAATCTTTACATCCCGTGTCACCAATAAATGGTTCTTCAATCCAACATCACTGTTAAGTTGAATTAATGAAAATTTAAGCGCCTTTTTCAAATATTTCCATGTGGCTGTTTTTTTGCCGGTCAGTGTAGATGCTAGAAATTTAGGTAGGTAGGTATTTGTGAACAAAGCCACATAATTAATATGTGTCTAAATCAGTCTTTCTCAAAGTGGGCGATAACACCCCCTTGTGGGCGCTGGTGGCCTAGAGGGGGGTGGTAAAGGGCCCAGAAAAAATTGGGGGGTGTGTCATCTACTTAATATTTTAAAATTCACTGAAATTAAAATCTACCTACTACACAACATCGATTATTTAGTATTTAGTTCATATTTCTGCCCTGTTTGATTGTACAAAAATTAAAAATATTTAACATAGCTTTCGTGGGATAGCCCGTGAGCAATCAAGTTTTAACAAGTTTTTGTTAAATAACGCGATTTGTGCAATCCTGTATCGATCGGCTGGTTCATCGATACTCGTTCTTACTTGCTCAGTACGACGGAGCATCGAATGAGATAAACGAGTTTGCGCAGTTTGTCTTATTCCTGTCGGTGCGTTCTGTATTTCAATCCTATAAAAAAGCACTTAATATTTCTTTTATTTTCATTAGATTAGTTTTTAAATTAAAATTGATTATGTTTGTTTTAATTTGAATAACAATAAAAGATACTCTTAATATTATAAAGTTGCGTTTTAATTACTCTCACTGGTAAAAAAGTCTCGTTTACAATGTAAGTTTAAACTCCACACTAATATAGCTATGGTGACCATAATTTTTCAAGGAAAAAAAAGGACAGGAAATAATAATGATAATAACACATAGAAAGGCGCGCTGCTGCGCCATCACAATGTGAGATGCACCTAAATCCTGAGCTTCAATCCAGATCAAAGTCACATTTACTCATGCGCGCTTCTATTTGGGAATGAAAGACTGACACAACGCTTTTAAACAGACCCCTTAGCGACGGGCCACCAGACACACACACATATTTTGTAAAACAGGATAGTGTAGAAACTTAAGAAAAACAAAACAACTCTTACGGGAGTTGTCCCCACCCAGCCCGATAATACCAAACCACAAACTTTATGCGTTACCTACCTAACCACGGACTTAAACTGCCCTATTATTAATCCGCCGGCAGTCGGGTATCAAAAAATATGCAAATGACAAATGTGACCTTGATCTGGATCGAAGCTCAGGATTTAGGTGCAATTCACAATGCGGCACTCTTGATTGCTCTGCAAATAAGCGAACGTTCAGTGGCGTGGAGGATTTTAGTGTTTCTATTATTAGGCGGCATCGGAAAACAAAAAGCGATTATTTAATATGTCTGATTACTGAATCAAAAAGTACATTTTAACGTACTTTAGCTGCCATTAAGGACAGTAGGACATCGTTCCCAAAGAAAGTACTGTCCTACTAAAATAAGTACATATGGTCACCATAAATATAGCACACTGTAATTAAATTAAAAATGAATGTCATTGTGAATTTTAAGATGTGGTAAAGTAAAAAAAATTGGGGGGCAATGAAAAATAATTGATTTCCAAAGTGGGTAGACGAAATAAGTTTGAGAACCTCTGGTCTAAATCATCCCCATCTGAGATAGAAGACCGCACTCTTGTTTAGACCGAGCTCCACACCAACTTCTCGTTAGAACACCTCAACTATTCTAAGAGCATTTTTGAAGTTGCTCTCACCAGGCGTGTAGAACTCCAGGGATACGCATTTCTGGGAATATCATTGAGAAAAGAGAAGACAGAGTTCAAGAAAGAGTCCTTTCAGTGAATGTTATGTGGAGGCCGCTAGTTCGTTCTATTGTTTTGATTCTTGTCGTTCTTGGCATTATTATTAATGTCTTTCCTGGAAGTTGCCAGTTCTAGTCACAAAAAGCATTTTCAAATTGCATTAGTCGCTACTGGATGCAATTCAATTAGAATGTGTTGCAAGAGATGTTTATTATTATGAGGCCACATTTTTATAATTTTTGTGCTTGCAGGGTTAGTAGGATGTCACCGTTCCATCATGTTGAATAACAGAAGCACCAGGAGTGTCCAAAAACGGTTAAAATGTAGAACTACGACACAGGACCTGAAATTATTTGGATATCTATTTTTAATAAGACACCTTAAAATGGCCTTCAGCTAAGATAATTTTCTTATTCAAGACTCTCGAAGTGGTGGAAGGTATCGTATAGAGGTCGGGGACAAACAACTTTTCGGCAACCTCTTGGAGAAACCGCACACTATCAACTTTTAGGTGCGCAACAACTTAGTCGAATCGAGTTCAGGCAAACAATTACATACTATTTTAATTGTAGATATAAGCATACTTTTCGACCGTTTAATCTAGTACCAGTCTAGTGTCAACCGCCAGGAGCAGCAGTAGCAGCTCTGTATAAAACACCAAACAATTTTGATAACCAACACGAGGATAAGGTTAGAATTAAATGCAAAACACAAAATTATAATTGAAGATGTTTAATACTAACATAATTAAGGCATATTATAATATATGTTTGTTGTCCTACAAGCAAGACAGCCTCTAATGTTAGAGGAAAGGCACTGTCTACTTGGTCTCTATATTACAAATATGTAAATCATAATTATGTAAATACGGTATTTATATAAAGACGAAAACAAACATAAATTCCTCGACACAGTATCAAATTATGCAGTAATCGATAGAAAAATTAAGAAAATACTACAAAAAAAAACGATTAGTAGTTTTTCATCATTCTGTAAGGTCAACCTGAGTGCATATACAAAAACAAATATAAATTAAAGTTAAATAACTACATGGTAAAATGAAATACACGATATTCTCATTATCGCCAATAACATATTCGTTACATAAATATAATTCTATTGACTAAGTAAAAGACCAGTTATGTGTGGATTTTATACAGACAACCCTTCTATAAACCACATTTGCTCTAATATAACAATCACCAGAGAAAATAAATTGTCAATACTTTAACTATTAACAACATTGTACAATATCAAACAGATTGCAATTCTTTATATTTAAAAATACTCTGTATCATTCGACATAGGAAATACATCAAATTGTTATGAAACATTAATTAATATAATATAATTAACAATAGGTAATCAAATATGATACACATCAATGCAATTGAGATACACCAAACCTCTTCCGTATAAAATTAAGTGTTCAACAGGCAACATATCTCAATGATAATTAATTTACATTTCAAAATATTATATACAATTTTTTGGTATATTACGATTCAAGTGCACTTAATAATAACATGAAAATTGTCTAAATTAATTTTAAAAAAACACACTGTGATCGTTCCAACAACAACAACACCACAATTTTCCAAATTCCTTATCACATATGCCATTAAAGGGCCTACGAAACGCATCCGTTTTTCACACTAACCTTTGTTCCCTTGTTCTTAACTGCGACGCAAAAGCATTTAAATTACCTTAACTACATATCTACAAAAAGGTATACACTATCACTAAAATTTGGCCTGACTGCCCAAAAACAACATCACAGTCATAATATAATAAACTACAAACAGGCCAACCTAAAATGAAGATCTTTAGCAACTTTCTTCTTGATGAGATCCTAAGGACTATACACCCAACTGATAGCAAAAATGACGCGAACTGAGAGAATCTTACAAAATATGAATTTGACAATTGTAGTCGCAGTCGGCATTTACTTCGTTACAAGATAAAAACTTTAGTTTTCAGGGATATGAAATCATGAATGTGACATGGTGCAAGTTCTTTAAATTCCAAAAACAGACATATTAACCAGATTCAGCTACTGCTAGCGGCATTCATAGTATGTGTATTTTACTTTTCCCATGACTACAAATTAATAAACTATTACAAACAAGACAGCAACTGAACTGAAATTTTTAATTGCATCCCTAATTAATTGGCTGCTTTTTTTGTTAAAAGTACTTTTATTTTAAATTGTTTTTGACATAATTCACCAACAATTTCAAAGAAAACTCTTGTAAATTGTTGCAAGGCAGAATACTCTAAAGAACTGTAAATTTGTTTGAACATATTAAATTAGCACACAATTATCAGTATGTAATTTATCTAATTCGATAAGAAGGCGAAACTATTTTTTTTTCTGTTTTTGGGAAAAGATACTGTAAATTATATTAAAATGAACTGCACGATAGAAAAGAAATATGTACTATCGACATAAAATGAAGGTTGAAGCTATATTAGCAACTGCACAAAGCTTAAAATATAATTAATGGAACTCAATAAACAGGAATTTAAGAAATATAGGACAAAACAATTTAAAATTTTAAACTCAACTAACCGAAACCAAAAATTATAAATTTTTCACGCACCGGTGCATAGAGTTCCATAATCTTTACATAACATTCTGGTGGGATCCTACTACTATCTTTTCCATTTAAACAATAATTTTTATGAAAGCAACGAGGGTTTAAGCTTTTGAAAATGTAAATAAAAAAACTTGAAAAAGGCACTAAGTATCCGTAAAGCTTTTTTATAGAAAAAGAATCAACATTGCAGATATTACTCAGAATGTGATTTTGTTTGATAAGATTCGAATATAGTACATGTGCATCCATTAATATTTTAACAAATTGATTGCAAATTGTTCTATCATTTAACTTTTAAAGCAGAGCAAAAAACATGGCAGGCTTAGCAGTGTCCCGAAAAATTGAACTATAACATTTTCCGTGAACATCAGCCAACAGTTTCAATTTAGGGTTCAAATGTCGACAGTTCATGAAAATGTTCGTTCTTTCACGAGTGTAACGCTTCTTAATATATATACCGCAGAATTAATAAACTAAATGCACCACTGCTATGTTACTATGTTATAGCTATGTTGGCAAGGTAATTCCAGGAGAGGCATACCACGTTTTCAAATTCAGCGCCTAAAATGTGCATGCCAAACACAATCTTTCACTTGCAAGCAGTGAAGGTATGAACAGGTTTCTTTTTGTTAACCGAAACATTCAAAATTGAATTTAGTCAACTGCCCAGGGAATATATTTAATATGGACGAAACTGGAGTTAATTTAAATAAAGAAGTTGGTGCTCTTATTTGTACAAAAGGGACAAAGGATGTACACACCATCATTTCTACAGAAGGAGGGGGAAATATTTCAATTATTGCGTGCTCCAGTGCTGGGGGAACGTTTCTACCTCCAGTGGTCATTTTTAAAGGGGTTAGAGAAAAACGAGAATTTGGTGATGGCTTACCAGCAAGTTCGAAAGTTTTCATGAATCTTCATACAATTCTGCAAATTTATTAATTTTAAATGGCTAAAATATTTTGTAACGCATAAGCCTCCAAGGAGAACAAATAAAATATTGGATAAGCACTCATCACACACGAATGCTTTAGAGATGCTCGAATTTGTAAGTGAAAATGAATTACACTCAATTGCCTTCCCAGCCAAATTACACATGCACTACAGCCTTTAGATAGAAACTTTTATAAATCTTTCAAACGTAATTTAGAAAAGCAACACATTGTTGGATAATTAACCATTCGGCTTGAAGCAGGACAATTGATTGGTGAAGCGTGAGGCAATCTGCGTCTGTAGAAACTGGATTGTCAGGATTTCAGGGCAACAGGAATATTTCCATATAATCCATACCAGAATACTTGTGTCATGATCGAAATCAAACGGCATCTTCTATACCTTCCAGAGCAGAATTAGAACTCCATATACTACAACTTCATCTTGTGAAAACGACGTAATCGATGAAGCAACTCCTTCGACTGAACCAATCCCAGGACCATCGACTTCTAATGAAACTCCATCGAAATATTTGGAGGATATTACTCAAATAGGAATTAAGGGTAAGCACAAGAAACAGTGCTGCTATTTTGATGTCCATAGAACACAAGGAGGTTAAGAGGCATAGCGAAAAGAGAAGAGTGACGAAAATAGAGAAATGTGGAACAGGAGACGACTCGTCATCAGACAAACCGCTTTCAACTTACATGAAAGATTCCAGTGAATGAAAACAACAAACTAAAGAAAACTGCCACAACATCCAAGACAAATGATGACAAATGTTGCGAGTGTATGGAGAACCATTAAGAAACAAAACAAACCATTGATTGGGTAGTGTTTGAAATGCAGATAATGGATGCATGAAACTGCGGCCGGGAACAAAAGCGGAAGGCTGTTTTAAAGGTTAAAAAGAATTCACTATCATTTAATAAGACATCAGCACCGAATTAGCAGTGCGGCTTGTAACCAATTTTGATGGGGAAACTCAACCTGACCATTGGGAGAGACATGGAAGAGCATTTTTGTGTTTTTGAGAGTTTACTGTAGTTAAGTTTATAATATATTAATATTATTAACATTTTTATTAATGAAAGCACAAGAATAACAATATTGATTTTTCCTGTTAGGTGGGGGGGGGGGGCATCAGTCCCAGATTTACCTTATACAGGGTGTTATAAAAGAAGTCTAAAAGTTTATATAAACACTTGACCTAAAACGGATCCCCAGGGAGTTACAAGCCCTTAAAGAAATTCAGAAGAAATTGTTTTTTTGGGCATTTAGTTTTTCACACTAAAAAATGTGCTGGGTCATTTGTGCTATTTAAAATACTTGGCGTCACTTTGAAGAGGGGGTGGTTAAAATCTTCATTCTTTAGAAGCATTATGATTGGATTCGCACAGCCATACATAAAATTTATGTTGGCCATTTCCATATTGGTATACTCACACACGAATATGTAGTTATCAAGTTCAAGTACAGCAGGCTTCAAACATGATGTCGAGAGCCCGCGCAGGTAAGGCAGTGGCGCGAGGTTCCATTGACTATAGATGAATTTATTATGAAGTTAATCGTGCACCACTGACTGTTGAGTACATCTACGGAGATCGTAGTGGGAGAATCACAGATATGAGGAGAATAGTGGGAATTACTCAGCTGCGCATCCCCTTCGCTTGCCATCACGTTTGACGCCTGGTGTAGTTATAATTTTTTTTTCACTTCTTTTTCCATGGATGACTAGATGCAAAATCGGACATTTTATTGCCATCGTGCATCATGACAATTTTTAACCAATCCCCTTTAAAGTAACGAAAATAATTTTGATAAGCAAAAATGACCCAGAGTATCTTATCTAGCTTGAAAAACTAAGCAAATGCCCAAAATTCTGTTTATTTATCTTTTAATGTTCTTCTTCTTCTTAGGTCAAATGTTTATATGAACCTTTTGACTTACTTTAAGGAGTACTACATGCTGTAGAAATTTTTTACAGAATTTTTTAACAGCCTGTATATGCTCGAAGTTTGGCTTCATTTGTCAACCATGTGGCTAGGGAGCCGCAATGGCAAATTATTGCTGTATTTTCTACTACGCCAAACGTTATTAGTATTAATGTATCAAACACGAAGAATGTGGCTACGAGAAAGTTGCATCTGAGTCGCACCGCAGATGGCGCTCTTCAGAAAAGTTTAGAATCGTCTGGCACCCACTCGCGACTATCTAATGTGTCTGGCATTGATATTTTGGCATTCTTCATGATACAAAGAGTCAGTAAAAGAAAAATCTGTTGGTAGAAAATACGTCACGTGATGCTCCCGCTTAAGATACGTTTGGAGTTCTCTGGCACCCACTCGTGACTTGTAATGTATCTGACAGTATTATTTTGGCATTCCTTATAATGCAAAGAGTCAGATGCAACTTTATTATATCCATATTAAAATTAATAATGTCCGGCATGGTAGAAAACACAGCAATAATTTACCATTGCGGCTCCCTAACTAATGTAATAATTGGAAGAGAATCGACTTGTACCTGGCCCACTGATTTTTTTATTGTATTTATATTCACACTAGCGGCCCGCTCCGGCTTCGCACGGGTATAAAATATATAGCCTATGTCACTCACTGAAAAAATGATTAAAATCGATCCAGTAGTTTTGATTTGGATAAGGATTAATGCTGTATTGGTTAAAATCGCTTCGAAAATTAGCCATTATTTGTCGTAAAAAGTAAATGACAAAAAAATGTTATTGTGGGATATCCATAAGAGATAGACATATACCATCGCGGAGTTTTCTGTAGACCTTTTCAATGTGTACAATACTTAGTACATTATTTTGATAAATCTCGTAGGGTTCAGCCTGCGTTTGCAATGTAAGCGGAAAAAATGTAATTATTTACGACATCACATTAGAAACCTCAAAAATAAAAGTATTTCTCCACTATTTAATGGATGTTATTATACATATAAACCTTCCTCTTCAATCACTCTATCTATTAAAAAAAACCGCATCAAAATCCGTTGCGTAGTTTTAAAGATTTAAGCATACATAGGGATATAGGGACAGAGAAAGCGACTTTGTTTTATACGATGTAGTGATACAGCAATCGTCAAACGTGATGGAGAAAGCTCGCGCGGGTAAGGCCACGCCCCAGTTTAAAACAGATTCAGGCAGTGGCGCGAGGCTCCTTTGACTATGGATGAATTTATTATGAAGTTAATCTTAATGACAGACTAAAAGACATTGCTGAAAAGATATTGGGCGAATACCAATGTGGTTTCCGCACTAATAGGTCGGTGATAGACCAGATATTTACAATAAAATAAGCACAGGAAAAATGTTGGAGAAAGAATATAACAGTCCATGCCCATTTTATAGATTTCAAACAAGCATATGACATGGTGTTAAGGAAGAAATTTATTGAAACGTTAAGAACTGGAGTTCCCCGAAAAAATTATAAAGCTGGTGGAGATGACAATGACTGACACTAGTAGTGTGATCAGGATCCACGGAAGAGCTTCGAGAAATTTTGAAATACTTCAAGGACTACGGCAAGGTGACCCAATAGCCCCAACACTGTTTAATATTGTTCTGGAACAAGTAATAAGAAAAAGCAAGCTGGTATCTGACAACTGCATCTTCGATCACCCATACCAGGTACTGGCTTATGCGGATGATGTTGTTATAATGTGCAGAATAGGGGAAACATTGAAAGTATTGACTGGGCAGCTTGAGCATGTGGCAGGTGATTTTGGCCTGAAGATAAACGAATCGAAATCATATTACGTGGTGTTTGGTAGAGGAGCGATAGACAACTGGCAGAACCTACGGATAAATAACATTGCAGGCACGAAATCATATGAGTTCACCCAGAAACAATCCATCACATATTTGGGAGTGGAATTAACAAACAATAGTGATAGTGGGAACGAAATTGGAAGACGAATGGTGTTGGGTATAAGATCGGCAGCAAGTTTGAATAAGATAATTTTCTCCAAAAGCATATCCAGGAAAACAAAAGTGAGGATTTATAAAACCATAATAAGACCAGTAGTACTCTTTGGTAGTGAAACGTGGGTACTTCGATAGGAGGATAGAAATAGGCTGCTCATTTGGGAAAGGCGAATGTTGAGACGCATTTTTGGAGGTGTTAAGGAAGAAGATCAGTGGAGACGTAGGACAAATCGGGAACTGGAAGAAACCTTCAAGGAACCGAACATTGTAAATGTTGTTGTGCAGTCCAGATTGAGATGGCTCGGACATGTAGCTAGAATGGAAGATACAAGAATTCCAAGGAAGATGCAGAAGGGGGAGCCAGAGGGCAGTAACTGCAAGGGAAGGCCAAGAAGGAGCTGGATATCTTATGTTGTGGACGATTTGAGGAGGCTAGGTGTAACGGACTGGACCAATCAAGCAATAGATAGGAGAAAATGGAAAGAAATTACTTTTCAAGCCCTGGGCTTACCAAGCCTGTAGTGCTATAATCGTGCATCTACCGAAAATCAATCCCGGTCAAGAGCGTAGTGGAAGAATAGTGGGGATTACTCAACTGCGCATCAGTTGCTCTCGCTATCAAGTTTGACGATTGCTGTATGTTTATGTAACAAATAATGTGTCTCAACTCTCAACCACACGTTCCACTTTGGGCGCAACCAGGTAGTAAAGCATGTAAAGTCAAATACAAACAGAACAGCAGTGCATTTAATGTGAAAAATTAATTTCACTTAGCAAGGATCGAGTACCACAATAATTTTGAAAACTAAAGTGTTATTTTGTCTTAAATTTAACAGTAATTGTAATTATTGCAATTTAGAATTTATCAATTTAGATGCATGATGGGGCTCCTGCTAATTTAACACGTTGGCTGCCATAAGTTTGTGATGCATTTTGGTCTACTATGCCAAAGATGTTGGAAGATGTTTTGACATTGAAATCATGTTTCTTGTTCACATATTTGCTATTTTTTATGCAAAATCACATTTTTTGTGTGAATTTTCACACTCGAATTATCTCGTAGTTGGCATATTCCAAAAATTTGTTTTTGTAGACGCCACCTTACGAAATAACAAGATATACAGGGTGTATCCAAATAAGTGCGAAAAAATTTAAGAGGCGATTCCTTGTTGAAAATTAAAGGGGGTGTTTGATATAAACAAATCCTCATATGTCCCTCCCTTAGGAGTTACGCTCCTCCAAAGTGGGAGGTGGAAATTATGTTTTTTATTTTTTTGTCAAAATCTGAAATAGTTAGGGAAATGAAATTTGGTGGAAGGTTTCTAATGTTAAAAAGCCTACTTTCGAAGATTTTCTAGACCGATCCATATTATTATAAGTGGGTGAAACTCGCAACCCCTCTAAGCAACTTGGTGCCGCCTACTACTTTTACTTGGAATTTAATTCTTTCAGTGCATGATGAAGTTAATCATTTTTTTTCCCGAAAGTATTGATTTTACAAAAACAGCAAAAGAGATACGAAAGTTTTTAAATGAATGAAGCTTTCTAAGGCATATTTTTAAACAATCAAATTATTACACGGTAAAAATGTAAAACGTTAAAAGGGAAAAAATTAAGAGTGGTTGCGAGTTTCATCCACTTATAACAATATGGATAGGTCAAAAAATATTCGAATGTAGCCTTTTTAACATTAGAAGCCTTCCACCAAATTTCATTTCCTTAACTTTTTCAGATTTTGGGAAAATAAATAAAAACCTAATTTCCACCTCCCACTTTGGAGGAGCGTCACTCCTAAGGGAGGTACATATGAGGATTTGTTTATATCAAACACCCCCTTTAATTTTCAACAAGGAATCGCCTCTTAAATTTTTTCGCACTTATTCGAATACACCCTGTATACGAGGGAAAAAATTCGTCGAGAAACACCTTATTATTGTCCTGTATGTGAAGAAAAATGAGCATTGTGTGTTGAAGATTGTTTTAAAAAGTACTACATGTAAAAAAAAAATATTTTATATTTCCATAACTACAAGATTACGTTGTATTTCTTTTTTCTAGAAAATAAATTTTAAGTTTCTTTGAGCCAGACTACATTTTTATTCCCGTCTCAGATGCCAAGTACGAGAATTTATACGTATTTGCTACGAGCCATCTCGCATGTGGCGTTTAACGCACCGACCTCTTTTACGAGTTAACTTGTAGCCGGCATCTCCCACCAGATCGCCATCTACCATTAAATACGTAGATGGCAGTTAACGTGTTAATCTGCAATAGCTTATTGACTGTCTTGGTTAGCTGTTTTGAATACCATGGACCAGCATCCGTTTGTTTAGTATACATCGATTCGACACTAGGGATTCAACGTTTAGTGATTTTTTCTAAAAGTTTACACGCCAAGACTAAACGTGTAAACACTTTAAACGTGGATTTCTTGCCAGCACAACTCCAATGAAGTAAGTCACAAAATGATTGTGATAAAGAACAATTTAGATTTAAAAGTGAAAGAATGTTTATTTATAAAAAAAAACACAAACCCGAAACATGTACCGATAATTAACTGAAATAACAAAATCTGAAAGGGTTATAATTATCATCGCAGACCGATGTGACTGATGTTTCTTTTAAAAAATGTTATAAATTATTTTTCTTTGCGTTTAAACGTTTACAATATTAACTAAACGTTTACTGACAAAACCTAAAACGGTTAAACGCTGAATCCCTATTAGGCACTTCAGGCACCTATTTACTGTCTGTAAACACAAGATGCTACTTAAAATGTCACTTTTATTTGAATTTAGTTAGGTTTCTCAAGTACTTGCAACCTAGGTATGCACACTTTAATTCGGAGAAGAATGCAATACAATATGGGTATCTTAGCTGCACAAAAATTGTTTATATTATTTTCACTGAAAGAAGTAAAATTTGGGATACCGATGTTCAAAAAAATATTTATAAAACATATTTAACCGAATACAGACAAAAACTTACTCGACTCCCTTGAACAAGGCAATTTTGTAAATATTTCAACACTCTCTGTAACCCACTCCATAACCACAGACATATTTCACTTAACTATAGGGCCCCCGGGAAATTTGAAACGATCACTTTGTAAAGGAAAACTAGTAAAAAATATACAAATGTCCCTAATTAATTAACGTCTATCGATATACTTTTCTCTTTGATTTTCTACTAGGTGCTACAACAGCCTTTTTCCTAATTTTCGACTTTGGCGATTCTATTACGTCTGACTTATTGCCGGAGGGTGCATCTTCCTCCAGTTTCCTCTTCCTACTCACATTTGGCAACGATACTATCGAAAATGGATCCACATCAATCTCTTTTCTTCTCCTTATCCTCTCACTTTGTCTTGTTTGCTCATACACTCTTCTTTTCCTTTTCGGTTTGCATATTATATCTATCGAATTTTTGTCAGAAACAACTATACCACTAGAATTCGTAGATTCTCTAACCGTTCTACTCTTACAACTTTCTGTATCTGTAACACAAGAAGTACCCCGTGAAACATCATCAGTACCTGAACTCATCGTGCGTAAATACTCGGTGACCCGTGACTCACCAAAATTGAAAATATTATCTTTCTTTTCGGAAGACGCTGAACTGTTCTTGTCAGATGGTACATTGTCTCTTTTTTCATCACTTTTCTTATCAAAGGAGAATTTCAGTCTGGCAGTGACAGGAGTGGAGGGACCACTCTTAAGAGAGCTCTCGCTGGTGAAACTGGACGAAGAACTGTTATTTTCGGACGAGCTTTTCTTTAAGCGTCGTCGTTGTGCCAATTTCGCATTAAGTACGTCTTGCAGACGAAATCCCTCCTTTTGGGCCTTGTAGAATGCATTGTATGTAGTTTGCAAACTTTTTTCTGCTGACCCACTAGATCCGAGTATATCAGGGGTCATTAGAGGAGTCTGAGGGAAAACCTGGCTACCTTGAACCCATGGATTACTCCTCAAATCGTGCATTCTCAATCTCTGGTTAGGGTCCACTGTTAGCAGACCTTTTACTACTGCTTTTGCTTCATGACTAACTTCTTTCCAAGCTGATGAAGAGAAACTAAAATCACCTCCTTTTATCCTATTCATCACGGTTATTGCACTATCATCTTGTGATCTAGCATGGAAAGGGGCCCTACCACAGAGCATGGTGTACAAAATAACACCCAAGCTCCACAGATCACAATTCTCATCATAACCTCTAGAATCACCTTTAAGCACTTCTGGAGCTGCATAATGCAGAGTAAAACAAGGAGTGTGCATTGGTTCTTTTTCCTCTTTCAGTCTTGCAAAACCAAAATCAACAACTTTAATTTCTGCATTTTCATCATCAGAAGTAAATAACAAATTTTCTGGTTTCAGATCTCTGTGAACCACGCCTCGGGAATGCATGAAACCTACTGCCGAAACTAGCTTCCTGAGTATGACTGAAGCTTCAGATTCGGTGAATTTTGACTTCTTTCTTATCCGATCTAATAATTCACCACCCTTCAGTAACTCTAAGATCATGTAAGTGTGCCCATCATCATGCACGACGTTGTGCAAATCAACTACATTTGTGTGCCCTTGGCACGCCCTCAGCAGATTAATCTCTTGAGTACAATCTGTTTTCCTACTGACGATCTTTACAGCATACTCTTTCCCCGTGTTTTTCTGTACACAACGTCTACATACAGAAAATGATCCATCTCCCAAAATTTGTTCACTTAAATCTATGTCGTAAGCTTTGAAAAACGGAGAATCATTTAATTGACATTGTCTTAAAGCAGTTCTGTCATCTGCTCGGGTGGCAGGTTTGAAAATTTCATCGGAAACAGCGTTTTTAGAGAAAAGAACGGAAGGAGCCACATACGAGTAGCCCTTAAATATTTTATCATAATTGTGTGGCACCACAGCTGGAGAATCTGTTGCAGGCAATGTAGTGAATTCCTCACTGAAGTTTGACACATCCATTTCACATCTGCAAAGAAACACAAGTTTGAATTATTAATGCATGTGCATGAGAGTTTGAGTTAAGATGCAAACATTAAAATAAATTTCACCCCAATACTCAACCGTGTGCCTTGCACATATATTAATTAATTTTTTGACAACTTTTTTGATTAAAATTTGTGGAATAAAATTTATGCGAGGTTTGTTCTAATAATGTGTGAATTTAAAAAAATATTAAGTAAATTACAAATATGACTTAGTCTCCTTCAATGTACCCCCCTGGCTTGCCACACACTTATTCCAATGTTGATGCGACTTCTCAAAACAGTCCTGAAAATTGCCTTTCGCGAGTCCTTTTAATGAGTGTTTTTGGAAAGGGCCAGAAATCACAGATTTGTCAAATCACGAAAACATACCTAGTTGTTGCGAACACACCATATTATTTTATCCAATTTTTGCATAGAACTGAAGGAGAATAGGGATCATCGGCTACACTGACCTCCACAAAAAGAGAATGACTCAAATATTTATATATTTTATGCTTGTCGTGTAATTATTTGCCACTTTTTGGGACGTATGAGCCAAATTTAGAGTACTAAGGGAGTACTGGTGTAGAAAAGTTGGTGTAATTCCTAATTATAGAAAATTTGAAATAACGACAGAAAAATAACAAAATTTCCACACTTAGTAGCATGTATTCCCTCCACGAGCATGAATGACAGCCTGCATTCATTGTGGCATTCCTTTCACCAAATGATCAATTGCGTAATGATCCAATTGGTCTCATTGTTCCACAAGCACATTTGACAAGTCTTGCATGGAATGTGGTGCAGGAACACTGTTGTCCCAGACGTTCTCAATAGGGTTGAGGTCTTACTAGCCATCTTATCTATTTTAAGGTACTCAGAAACCGTCCTAGCATTGTGCGGGGTCGCATCGTCTTGCATCATAATAAAGTTGTCACCAATGAATGGTGAAAAATGGAATACATATTGGTCTAGGTCCTAGGATATCCCTAATGCATCTAAGGGTGTTCACTGCCCCCCTTCTACTAGCACAAGCTCCGTACTAGCCTCAGAATAGATGCCACCCATACCATTACAGACCTACCATTGAAACTCAATCTTGGCACAATGTTACATTGTGCGTATCGCTCTCTAGCTCTTCTCCACACCCTTTTTCAACCATCAGATCTGAGACAGAATCGGGATTTGTCTGTGAAGAGAACTTTGCTCCATTGACCGAAATTCCAATTAAGATATTCTCTTGCAAATTAAAGTAATCTTGCTCTGTGATGTGGGAAAAGTTCTCGACCAATGTTGGGTCTTCGAGCAACCAAACTGGCATCACGGAGGCATCTTCTCGCTGTACTATCACTTATTCTGACCACCCGAACCTCTTCAAAACGATTTCTGGCTTGGACCGATTTAGTTTCCCTACTCTGAAGAAATGATAACATCAAAAATCAATCGCCTAGGCCAGTAGCATTCGTATATGATCATCTGCTTGTTTGTTTGCTTGCTTATTTGCAGAGGATTGCGGGATCCATTTTTTTAAGTTTTCCTCCAACATATTACAAACAACCAGTAGAATATTTCGTTGTCACTGCTCACTGCCTTACAGTGTTTATAGCTCAATTTATAGTTCCGTCACTTCGTCTTCATTATTCTACAAACAAGCCGCCTAGACTGTGATTACTGTCGGTATTTCAGTGTAAATGTGAATATGTAGTCGAGTACCCTTATTTATGTCTTTGTTTCTGGCCATTGCTTCTATCAGAGATTCAAGTATTCACTGAATCATTGATGGCTCCGTCCATCATCTGTTTTGCGCAGATATCCGTGACAACATAATGTATGCTCTCTAACTTTTGTAAGAATTCTACTTTTGGTTATTGTAAATATGTATACTGGTTAGTTGATGTGCACATAACCTGATTTTGATAAAATCATTATTTGTTTTTTATATTTCTCATAGAGGGCCTTCTTGAAAAAACTGACTGGTCTATTATTTGAAAAATTACAAAGATATGCAAAATATTTTCTGCACCCCCACATGTTTGGATAATTCAATGAAGCATGAAAGAAGATTGTTTATGAATGCCCATAAAACCAGCTGGGACCATTCATATTACAAGGTAGTTGGGATTAAGTGGCATTTGTGTTAACAAAAGCGCACTTTATTTGATATTGAGAAGCAATGCTATACCCAAATGAAAATACCCTACACTCATTATTGTTTGCTAACGACCAAATTATATCTGCTCAAGATTATATGATCCGTATGCTTCTGAAACTTAAAGGGAGCATGAGAGATAGGATTGAAATATGAATTTTGAAGACAGAATACGTGTGTGGTGAAAAACAAACGATTTACGGAGGATATGACCAAAACATGCATAAAGTATAAATATTTAGGTTCGATTAATTCAGTCGCTGGCAGAGTAGAAGAAGACGTAGAAAATAAAATGGAGAACACCAGCTTAATCAAACTTACTTTTAGTACTATAATATCAAGCACGAATGTAATATGTATACTTAGTATGCTACATAAAAATTTTTATCAAGTGTCGGGATAAGCATCTGCAATAGAAAAATTGATAAAATCGGGAATACCAAAATTTCGTGAAATTATCCCGATTGTCCCACCACAGTATCTGCTCACCTTCCCAGCCAACCGTTGCGTCGATAACAATAATGGTCGCTGACCCCAAGTGAATAAAGTGAGGACAGAGCCAGCGTGTTTGTGTATGTCTAAGTCCCTTCCCAACTTTCGGAGCAATACATCATAGCGCTCATTTAAATTATTGGTTTCAAAGAGACACAAGGTTTGGCCTTTAATTTGGATAAATGAAGTATCAAATTTAAAAAACGAAAGCTCCAGAATATGTTTTGAATAGTAAACTACTAATTAAAAGCATTTTTCTTTATTTGCGGGTTTTCACCATTATAAAGGGGAGATAGAAAGCATAACAATGCATGGCAGAGAAATGTGGTCAACGATTGAGACAATTAGAAAGAGATTACAAAATTCGAGCATGCACACAGCAAGAAGAATGGAAGGAGGAAGAAGAATACTGAAAGCCTAGCCAGTCAACGTAATGCCAGCGAAGGCTGTAATCAATTGAATATTCCTTTATATGACTGAAATGTGCTTGTAACTTCAGTTGCAACGAACTTTCCCTCATGTGTCCTGGGACAAATAAATATGATTCTGTTAATTTAACTATGTTCATATTCAATCAACGGGTAAAAACGATATTATACAAAATATTTAGAGGAAATTAAATTTGAGCTTCTTGCGGTAAAGTCTAGTCGGTAATTATACACGTGAGCGAATAGCAAACGAGTACTGGGTTTGGGACAAGGTATCGCAAGCGATTCTCTCTGTGACGGTATTCTGCTAACCGCCGGTCGTCCCTTAGGATGATTTAAAGTGTGTACTCGGTGTCTGGATTTACGTCGCCGCACGGATGTTCAATCCAGATGTGCTATTCGCACACTAAATTTATTCAACTTGTGCGAATTCTTGGTTTGAACATCCACGACCTCTGCAGAATTTCAGAACAAGCCTTAACCAGCCTATTATACCTCTACAACGGATCAATTAACATATATTTAACTATAGATAGCCTCACAGCAACAATAATCAAATATGGGCACTTAGTACAACAGTAAATCACACCACGCAACACAGGACAGGTAGTCAGGTACTCTCAATAGTTCAGAAAGTTAATCAGAAAATGTCTGGTACGAGAATCCTTTCTAGCTCCGGTTGACGTGGGGTTTTGTTATTTCTTCTGTCATCCTTCGTGAACGGCCGTTTGTAGACTCGGCTCCTTCCATCTGTCAGCACACGTTCTCTGTACCCTCTCTGTTTTCCTGTTGACGCGTGTGGCATACCTTCCATATGCTTCTTTTTTCGTAGGTGTTGTGATCTTTTATTCGACTCAGCCGAACAAAATAATTAACGCCTAATTTAAGTTTGTTGGATCTATAGGGCATTTAAGTACGCTTTGTTACACAGTCCAACAAAGTAATCAGTTACAGCGTTTGATGGAGGATGCTTTGTTCAGTCCTTTTTTGAGAAGTTCAATGACAAAATACACCCCTTTCTTTTATTCTTTTCCCCTTAATAAAACTAAATTTTAATTTTATAATAATTATGAAGTAAAAAAGAAAATCAGTAGGAGTACGTTACACTCATTATATAGGGATGGAATGCAACTTCAAATATTTTGTTTTTATCATACACTTTTGTAACATTTATGTATTGAACCTGTTATTTATTTAAACAAGTAGCACTGCTACGGCACTTAGAATTGCACATAACTTTTTTTTAAAACACACACGCACGCACACACATGCACAGCTATTTGTTTAGCAGTGTTTTTCATATAGCTTGCAAGAGCACTTTAAATATCCCTGTCCATCACGCAAAGATACTATGGAGACGACATCTTGGGCAGATACTCTCTCTTTAAAAACTGATTATCTACCGCAGTAATATCTGAATAATTATACCATCCTTTAATTTTATCCACAAAGTTCCTAACTTCGTCAAACGCTGTAACATGAAATCAGTTAACTGATGACTTTATTTGACTGAAGTTAAAAACAAACTCCCTGTAATGACAGAAAATTTCGGTCGCATAAAGGAATATTCAATTGAATATAGCCTTCGCCGGCATTTCGGCGACTGCGACTAGGCTCTCCGCAGAACAAAGTATTATGCCCATTGCCCAAGACATATATACACCAAAGATGTATGAAAAAGGTTTGAACGAAGACGACTGGGAATATATAAACTTTCGACATCTGAGAACAACCAACCCGTAGAAAAAGGGTAAAGATCATAGAAAAGAAACTACCACCGATGTAAGAGTAAATATTAAAATGCATGCAGACGTACTAAAGTAATGTTAAGTTAACAAGGATAGAATAGATATCGATAATATTATCATACATGCCGTTAGGTGTTTTTTATTGACGCTTTGACCGGTCAATTTCCATTTCTTAGATTTTGCTCCAGATGTTAATGCTTTTGAGAAACTTGATAGTTTTTTCATAATTTTCCACTAGAGATTCCCTTACATTTCCAGGGACTTCGTGTGTTCTCCTCCATCAGTCATACTCGGGACATTCCAATATTAAGTGCTTTACAGTCACTCGTTGGTGCATGCTGCATCAAGACAGTAGTACATGTGCTTTCCTCGGAAAACTGAATAAACTACTAGTCATAAACCGTCAGATGCCTTACTGGTAGTATTAATAACTTTGACCAAAATTGACACAAGAAAGAAGGCGTACTCTTCGTGATTCAGCAAAAGACGGCCACAATCATTCGTAATATGAACGTGCGCACAAGCCGACAAAATCTAATTTCTGGTTATAACTGACCTGCACAAAATGATCTCAACTTAAGTAAATGGTGCAACATCTAGGAAATATAAATCATAGGGAAGATCAATTGTCTACATATTAAAAAATTGAATTGGATAATTAAACGTGTTCACTACCTCTTCTTCTCTAATTAACACTGCAGCATAGTTAGTATCAGTAGTCAGTTTTAATTCATTACACACATTAAAAAAAAAATACTTACGAGATGGAAGGAACAAACGGTGCTGGTATTTCTTTGCGGGCCAATGCATCCCAATCTAAGCTTTTGAAGAACGGATGGCGCTTCAACTCCTTTGCATCATCTTCTCCACCACCCAGTCTCTGCCTCGGATCTTTCACCAACAGTTTACTGATGAAATCAGCCACATCTTTGCTAAAAGCTGGAAAAAGAATCAAAAAATCAAGCGAACTGTTACCCAACTGGACAATAACATTTTGCAACAGCTATATAAAAATTTTCAGAGAAGAAACAATTATCATTATAGAAATGATAATGATGTTTTGATTTGACTACACTTACTTACCATCAGGTATTGGTGGTGTGGTCCTCAGAATTCGTTTGGATATTTCCTGTTGTGTATTTTGTTCTCCTTCAACCGTGAATGGTGATGCTCCGGTAAGAAGTTCATATGTAAGCACACCCACTGACCACCAATCCACAGCCTGAAGCAAACAAGAAAATGTCTGATTTTAAACTTCGTAAAAAAAGAAACTAATTTGTGGTTTAATAAATAAATTTATTTATTTCAATTAAACCAATTTAACATCAAAACGTTCACCAACCCTTGTTCACATGAATAAATAAATAAACAATTCTACATCGCTAAAAGTTTGAAAACTTGTGTGCGACGTTACAAAATTTTTCCAGAGCAAAGCAAATAAAAACAAAACAAAAAATATGCAACACTACAAATGAACAAAAAAATAACTTTAAGGACATTTCGATCCACTCCATACAACACAACACGAAGAGCAGTATCAGGAATATTTTTAATCCACATCTTTAATTTACTTTTAAAAAGAGGAAAAACAGAGCTTTTTATTTCAACTGGTAACATATTGTAAAGACTAGCAGCATTATAAGTGAAACATTGTTGTCCAACTTTCTTT
Source organism: Xestobium rufovillosum (assembly GCA_963966045.1). Lineage (NCBI taxonomy): Eukaryota > Metazoa > Arthropoda > Insecta > Coleoptera > Ptinidae > Xestobium > Xestobium rufovillosum. The sequence continues at coordinate 16,825,490 of OZ014493.1, read as the reverse complement.
GACATCCTATCAGTTTTAGCATTCAGGTTTAGTTTACTTCTAGTTTCATAGGGATGGTCTACAATGCTCCTACTACTAAATCTCTCATAATATTTGAGTATTTCCAAGGCATAAATCTTATTTACATTTAAAGAATCTGAATTTTCATATAATAATTGAGAGCTATAAGTTGGTGGTTTTTTCAGTATTATTTTCAATATAGACTTTTGAACAATTTCCAGATTTTTTATAGTGGTTTTAGCACAACCACCCCAAGCTACTATACCATCCACCAACAAAGGCAATACAAGACCATTATAAACCAGTTTCAAACTTTCATAACTTAGAATCCCCCTGAGTACAACAAAATGACCCATGAGGTGTCTTAATTTTTTACATAGGTTATTTACGTGATCCTCCCATCTCAAATTTGAATCAATTGTTATACCCAGGTATTTATAGGACGTTACAGGTAATATTTTAATATCACATTTACAACCAACATGTAACATTTTTGTACAACTTTCCATATGTACAGTTATTGGATCCAGAACCGGTTTGGAGCATTATATTTAACAAATTGAAATGGAAGAAATGTAGCCATTAAAAAGTCGATTATGTTACAAAAGAAATTCAAATCTTGGTACATGTTGCCATTTGATTTTGTTTAGGCAAGAAGGGTATAATTCACCTGATAGCTGATGTCATAAAATAATTCGATGAGACGTATGTATATATGTACTCTGCATCAGCACAAGGTAGTCAGTCTGAAGACTGGTAGGATGCACACATCATCCTTTCCTATTCTGAGCTAACCTATACATTTCCATGGAAGTGGAAAATCCTACAACATACATCCCCCAACTATTTGCAGACAGTAGGCTGACCTGGGTCTTCCTCTACTTCTCTATATTCCAATCTTCGACTCTATAGTAGGTCGCGAACTTATCCTTCATGCCTCACAAGCTGCACTTACCACCTCATCTCTCTAGAATTTATTGCCTTCGATATACATATTTCCCTTTTCTGCAACTCTTTGTAATACCTCCCCATTGCTAACCTTATCTGTCCAGGGTGTCGTCCTATGTGCCTGTAGCACCGCACTTGTGTATAATTTTTTCCTGACAATATAGGAACTCTTACGGGTTTTCTAGATCGGAGATTTGCAGAATGAAGCCTCCTTCGTTCGGATGGTAGATGTTGAAATCGTATAGCAAAATATGGCTTGAAAGAGTAACCTAAGAGCTGTTGCTGAAGCAGTGCGATTTCGGCGAGCATATAACGATTCTTCCTATCATTCGAAGTTCTACGACGTCCACTTCCAGGTCTTCTTTCTATCATTCCAGTTTCTTGATGCATCTGAATGGTTCTTATAACGGAACCGTTATTCGATGATTTGATACACCTTCATAGAATAATGCCATTATTTTGGCATTATAAACCACAATTTAACTAGGCAACTGTTAATTCCCTGTATAATATTTTCCGTTTCTTAATGCAGCGGCAGTTTCTCTTATAGATATTGTTTCCTTCTCACCAAAATCTTATGACTACAACTTTCTTCAGCTAGGTGTAGTATTAATTCGAATAAGAAATGTATATATGGTATTCCAGATAACTTGGCATTTGACTTAAAAATAATGTGTGCAATAAATGTAACGTGAACAATAAGGGAGGTAATATTGCGTGATTAATATTATTTTTTATGTTCACTATGACAAATTGATAAATTAGAAATGGTCAATATCTAATATCAATGCATAAGAATGAAAGTGTTTCAAAACTCAGCGGTAACTATACGTTTTTCTCAAACAAACAAAAACATTATGGAAGAATATAAACAATAGGTAATAATTCATCGCTTCAATACACGATGTTTGACGTGTAAGATAAGGAACGGAAAATTACTAAAAAGTTATGTAAATTAAAACATTACTACAAACATCCTCAAATATTAAGAATGGAATGAGTAAATTTATTGAAGTAATATAATTTGCTAATGACGGTAAAACAACTTACACATATTTTAGATAACACTAACTGATTTTACTTTAGGCTGTACACAAGCCCACTGTAACCATACATTTATTTTTAAATATCACATTTCTTGTAGGTACGGAAGGGTGCCTAAGATTATACATTTCTCAAACTAATACATCTGAAATCAAAAAGTAGTAGTTGTTTAATTGTTCGTCATTGACCAAACCGAACACCTGAACTGCCAACCTGACAGGCCGAAAGACTAAATCTGTTAAAATTTAATAAAATCGGCCATATATACATATATTTTACACAGAGCAATTCGAATTTAAACGATGTTGTTGACGCATATTTTTTCTTTTACTATAGCAATTTAAAGGGATAACAGGACCTACATTTCAAGGTTAACAACGCTATACCAAACATCAAAGGTACCATTCGGAGTGTCTAATATCCCTAATTTCTGACTTAAGTATGTGTGGGATACAAGAAAGAAATTTTAACTTCAGAAATTGGAATGTGTAATAGGTATTTTTAAAAATTGAAAATTACATTTTCGTTGTACCTACTTCGCACTCCTATTTTTAATACATTTGTGGGTATATGATTTTGACGATTTTAGAATGATTTAAAAATGTTAAGAATCACTTCTGTTAAGTAAAAAATTCATAATGGCGCCTACTTAGGTAGCACCTTTCTAATGAAACGCCTGAATATGAAAGAACTTCAAATTAACTGATCTAAAGTTTTCAATGCATTCATTATTTATTTAAGCATTCTAATTCAAGTAATCAAAGCCAGTCTTCGATACTGCATGTTCAGGCATACTGTTTGCCGTACAAATACCTTTGTTAACACTAGCAGTCTACATAAGAATGTATCATAAAGCAGCTGCATCTTTCGATGATCGTTCAGAAAAAATGACGACAGTAGGTACCCGTTAAACAAAATCGGATATTCATTCATATTTTTCGCAAAGAAATCCGGTGGTCGAATTCAGGGACACCTGTATACCACATGAACAATTTCTGTGACACTATGTAATAGTTCCAAAGTTGCAACTTTGTTAAAAATAAATCCAGAACTCCTAGTTTGAAAAACAACGGCATAAACAATTTAAAATATGGAAACAATAAATAAAAGGAAGAGACCTAACTGCTCATTAGTGTCTAACTCGCTCCCATGGGGAGGTTACAAGATCCACTCATCCGTCCGCCGTATCTAATACCAATTTCATTAATTGCGTGCAATAACACAATCTGTGCAACCACAACGCAAACAATATTGTTATAACAGCAACATAATATCCTACTTTCACTGTTAAGAACAACGGTTCTCGTTATCTCTATCAGTCGCGAAGTTTCGTCCCCAAGACCGTCGCCCTCGCACTCTCTTTAGCCTACTTACGGCCGGTATTGCAGTGCAAGGCAGGTGACCCACTTGGTTTTTACTGTGTACCGGAATCGACGCGACTTTATTCATTCCTTCTTCCATAACTGTATTTCTACAGTTAGGTTTACTTTTTCCGCGTGCGTCGTTATAGACCTCTAAGCGAATGGGTATTAATTACGTCCGAGATATTTAAAAGGACTTCCACAGTCTCACAAGAATATACGCCTTACTTTAACAGCGGAGGCGATTCCCCAAGCTACAACGAAAATGGCAACGGATAAAAATGGGAAGTCTCTAGATTGCTTCATTTGGATAGCTTTGACAAGAGTGTTCCACTCTTTATAAGGAAACGAAGTACTTTCTGGTTTTGGGTGGAACAATTTCAATTTACAGGACCGGTTTAGGTCCGAATCTTCCTCATTTTCATGCTCTATGGACAGATGTGGGGATCCAGATGTCCGTTCCAGTGACATCAAAATTTACCATATTTGAGTAACTACGCATGCGCGGAAGCCACGTGTGCTAAGCGCGTATCGACTATCGAAAGTGTGAGAAATCAAAGCACGCGTGGAGTTGTCGGCGGCGTAGAAAATGTGTCGTGCTATCCAGTGTGCTCCTGCTTGGTTTAAATCTGCGTAAATTATCGAGGAGACACTTTCCGTCCGGCCGTGCCGTGGCGTACCGTGCTAAGCCGTCAGTCTGTTCCTGCCCTTACTATCGCTAATTGAACTCCTTTCCCTTCGTGTGCTCCAACGTCCAAAATCCGAGCAAAGCTAAATACATCCCACTTACCTACCTCCTTCTTTCACCCACTAAAATTCGTACCACAGTAAATAAAATAAAATAAACAAAACATGTCACCTGCCATTATGTATTATCTTTTTATAATAATTGTTATTCATGAATACAATAATAATCTGATATGCAGAAGAAGGTCCCAACTAGAAGAGATTTCTACCTAATTATGGCTCCAAGAAAGAATTAACATCTAGAATCCGTAACAGCTAATCAAACCTATAATTGAGAAAGACGCAAACAACACGTGAATTGACTCATAAATAAGCATGTATTCAAGAAGTGCGTGTTTATCCATTAATTCCAAGAAGGTTTTCAGTTCTAACTATCTTAAATGTCCAGAAACTCGTTTTTCAATTCCAAAAGGACTTCCCCGCTGCAAAACACTCGCACGTCCTCAACAAGAAAACAACGTTATTTGCGTAGGAACCTCTGTTAAAACACAATCTAATGCTGACGACTGATAACGTCAACAAAACAACTTCCACTTCACCCGACTTTGTAAATAATTTAATCTCCGGCATAAAAACAAATGCGATTTGATTTCACAAAATACTGCAATATTACTAAACAAGACGAGAGTGTTCACTTCAAGAAAACTATGTCACAGAGTATCCAACAAGAATTTCATGAAACGGCACTCGGAGGAATGCGACCTTGCGCAACCGCCTGTCATAAAAGGCACCGGTACCGGCAAATGCTTTCATAGAAGATGTTCAATCACCCGCGTTGCGAAACACGAATTTACCCATTTCCAACCCCCTAGAACGTCATGTGCGAAAAACGAAGAATGAAAATAGAATTTGAGCTAAAAATAAAATTATTTGAGTAAAAACTGCATACAATTAGACAAAATGATTAATTTTAGACGAACATAATGCTTCCTCCACGGAGCTATAAATAGACCATTGTTGAGAAGTGCGAACATTCAATGAATTCTATTTCTGTTGATTTCAAGCCCATTCTTTCATTAAAACATCCTAGAAAATTTGTACGTATTGTTACTTCATGGAAAATACAGTTAGTTATAAGTAAATTCGCTTACAAATCCTTTACGGTTGCTGCTGTATTTAGTTTGCGAATTTACGGAAAACGTTATTTGTATTCGTATTACCTACTGTTAGCTTAACAAACAAAATAGGCAAAACAAAAACCTTTAGAACTTCGCCAGAATTAAAAGAAACGCCTTTACCTAAATCTTGCAGTTATTTGGTAACAATTTCCAACATAAAATTATGTCAAAATCGAAATAACAATGCATAAAAGTAAAACAAAAAATATTACACACTCCAGCGAATCTAGGTTGTTGAACTAGGCCAGCGATTGAACACCAATTTGCTCTACCTTCGCCGTAAACGCAATGTTTATCGCCACGTTACGACACACTGCAGTCGTAAAATGGGGTCGTTTTATTAACAAAGTCCAAACGGGACTATAACATAGCCACTCTACATAAATTATTGACGTATTGCATTTTCTGTAGCAAGATTCGATTCAACAGAACTGAAAAATTATGTAAGCGTATGAAGTTAGTATATCCAATATGTATCTCCAACATACTAAATGGTAAATGTCAATTCAGTGCTACTATCAATTATTTTAATGATTATCAGTAAGTCTATTAGGCATGAAGAAAACGCAATGAAACAAATGTGTGTCGGTACAAAAATGCATCCACGAAAGTGAGCGTAGGGCTTTGGACAATCTTATAAAGATGTCCAAAACTCTGCGCTTGTGTTCAAATGAATAGCATTATTTATACAAACACATCAAGAGTGGTGTTAAAGTTCTGCACAAAATTCATAATTTTGTTATATAATTAGTGCTTTTTTCTTCAAAATCCTGAAACACGTCAATTTTAGTTTTTGAAAAGACACCTTACGACAAAAATTTTATTTTTATCGAGGACACTTTTTGTGCTATTTTTAAATGACAATCCCAACTTTTTCTTAGGATTTGGATAGGTCACTACCAAAATTAGAAACTTTACAAAAAACTATCAGCACCTCGAATAACAATTTTTTTGAGAAATATGCCCACAAAGTCCAAAAAACACAATTTTATTTCTAGCGGAAATAAAACAATAACCAACAGAACAATAAAACAAAACCTTCCGATACACAAGAAAATGTTCAAAGTCTCTCAAAAACCAACTGCATTGGCCGGCACGTGTGCAAACGCTTTGTAAAACAAGCTCAATAATTTCCAGCCCGATTCTATTCATTCCTTTGCTTCAATTCGTTCACAAAAGGAAGTCCAGCGGTGTTAAATCTGATGATCGTGCTAGCCATTCCATCTATCTATGTTAGGGAATACATCGTTAAGAAAATTCCGTACTTCTATGCCAAAATGGGGAGGAGCTCCATCTTGTTGGAACCAAATGTCTTGGTGGGGCACATTTCTATCTTCATTGTTAGGACAAATAATTGCAAGAGCCGGAACTGGAATCGCAGAAAATCCAAACGGCGCCGGCGGTCAAATTTTCTTCGAAAAACTACAGTCCCAGATGACGACGCCCGATCATTCCTATCCAAACATTTACTTTTCCTAACCTCTGAGTGAATTTTCTTAGCAGCGTATCATTGTAAACGATGGTCTGGATCATCTTCGTTGAGTTCGTGCATCAATCAGGGGTGGAATTATTCCTTTTTCAAAAACTTTGTCACAAATGTATGGTAATTTGCTCTGTAGAAGTATTAGCATTCTCTTGAACTTCAAGCAATACATTTAATTTGGAATTTTCCCTTATTTTGGGTCTTCTTTCTCGAGGTAAACCTTTTACACTTCCAGTTTCAGCATATTTTGAAACTAATCAACTCACTGTTGATCTTGCAATAGGAGGTCTATCGGGATGCTCTTGGTTACATAACAAACTAACTTGCTTGCGAGTTCTTAATCGCTGTATACAACCATCACCAAAATTACTATTTTTTCGCTTCATGTATACGAGCAATTTTACACAATTTTACATAATTTGAAAAAATTATATCTTAATTTATTGAAACTTGTGTCAAAGGTAATGCAGACTAAGACAGTTGATTGTTTTTTTGACGAATCCATTAGATCTGAATATTTTTTCCTCATTTTTACACCTGTTTAGACCAGACATTTTTGTTAGAGAAAAACTAATTTTTAGTTAGCAGCAGGGAACTTCGCAGGGAAACTAAGATTAGCTACGAATTAATTCAGTATGTAATGAATGGGTGTCAAAAGCTTTAAATATTTCTGATTAGAGCAACAGTTAAAAAACACAACCTTTATTACGATACCTACAAGAATTTGAAAAGCAAGCCGGCAGACCAGAAACTGGAGCCATAAGTGTCTGACTGGGGAAGACATTATTAATCCTGAGTTTATTGCCTCGTGCGGTGTGTAACTGTACTTGAATTATTATTTGCCAATTTAAAACGCTGGCTACTCGCTTTAAAACAAAACCACCATCGCCAAACAGTTCTTTTTACAGAATAAAGCAAATGTTCTAGAAAAATCAGCGAACAAGGCCATTCACCAAGCGCCTCAGCATCATCCCGTCACAAGTTTCATTGTCGAAAATGAAAATAATGAAGAACTACTGTCCCACACACTCTCCACAAATTTAATCACAATCTTGAATAGTTTCAAAGTGTTTAGATACCTCGTCCCTTTCACCTTTCTAAACTGGTGGATTTGTGGAAGTGTGTAAATCAAAAGCAAGAGATATTCGGCACATAAGAAACAATTAAGAGGAAAAACTGATTCAAAACTTAACGAAAAAAATTAAAACATCTGCCTTCAAACTGAAATAAATATAGAGGAATTTAAGAAATTATCAGTTTTAACCTGATTAGAAGTTCTTTTTTTAACTGTGAAAATCTTTCAGTTAGCAGACAACATGACCTTCACGTGTTTGTGAAACCGGATTGTCTATCGCCCGTACAAGTCAAGGTAAAATTAAATACTGTACACTATTTCTATTCTAGACGAGGTGTTCACCTAATTACATTAAAGACTGCCATGATGGCAGTTTCCACATATAAAAGAGTAATGTAGATGAGGAGCGTAAACCCAGAAAAACGGAAAAAATTATACGTGACTTCAAGATTCATTTTTCGATCTTAGGTTTACACCCCGATTTACACTCTCATAGAGTACCTACATATTTAAAAATAGTGTTTAGAGCACAAGCTTACAAATACTGCAGAAGCTCGCAGTCACACTGACGTCCAACTGTTTTCCTCCCCTCGCTCGAATGAGCCTAGAAGCTAGAGGTAATAACAGGCGGTTTCAGGCGTAGTGCTTGCCACATTACCCTCTAAAATATTGTGTATTCCTATTAACCGTGGAAAAATAAGATACCTCTAACGCTGTCGCCAGACGATACAAAAACAGGTCTATTACACTGAGAGAAATTTTACAAAATATTTATACAAAACGCAGTTGCTGGGAACTTTTTGTATAGTATAACATTTTTATGTTCTATCATATTCAATATTTATACGTTGCTTACAATATGAAATGTTTTTTATATTACACTTAAATTGTATTTGAGATACCGTATCAGTGAACACATTTTCATTTTCGAATACATTTACTCATTGCGAAAACGGAGGGTGTATCAGAAATCTGAAATAGAATATTCTTGCATACGCCAAATTACTTGCATAAGATACTATGGAAAAACAAATTTCCTTAAAGGGTTATTATCATTAAGACTCATTCGTATGGATTACATTTACTTGCGATATACATACCTTTAAATTGCAGGCAAGACATACGACAAACATTAAGTAATATCGTTCATGACTTTGTAAATAATATACTGCTCAAATTGTAAGCATTACAACAACGACGTTGTAATTTAACTACTTTTCGTTTATGATTGGTCGAAGCTGGTGGCTCGCACCTGCGCAAGACATCATAACTATCAAACGGTTGTTCTCTAGTTTTAACTTGCAAAATTTCCGTCTCATCAAAAGTGCAGAAGAACTATTAGTGTGTGTGTAAATACTGAATTCAATTGCAGTTTATTGTTATTAAAAATGGAAGACATGTTAGACCTTTGTGGATTTCAAGATTTGGTACCTACCTGTCTTCGTCTTTATCAGTAAGTAAAATTTGATTTTGTTTCAGCTGATGCATCCTTGCAACATCAGTTAGGTACCTACATATTATTTTTCACGTTCATCATATTGCACTATCACTTTTCTCTTTATTGCATTGAATTTAACACAAGTCTTAAAGTAAATTACCGTAGATTGTGCATGAAAGATTGTAAAAGAGGACATTTCTGAAGCTTAAATGTGTTTTACTAACAATTAATAATTAACACAAAGTTAACATTGCCTAACACCATTAATGCATGTTTTTTGCTATACAGGGTGTCCACCATAAAGGTAAACGCTATTGTATTCCACATCCCTGTAAAAAACTATAAGTAGGTACCTAAATAGAGCAACAACAATATTGGAATTTTTACATACATTCTGATTCTGACAAAACATCTACAATGTGTGCAAATCTTTATTAAATTACAGAAAATTAATTCTAATATTACCTATAGTAATTTTAAATAGAATGCTAATATTTTTATGACATTTTTGAATTCTCCGCGTAAATTTAGATAGGGTTGATTAAAATGGGGTTTTCCTAAGGGGTATCATTTCACACCGTCTTATTTTTTTTACAGAAATACCGAATGGTAAGATCTGCATCAACCTAGAATTCTTCTTCGTAGACATAAGCAATTTTTCAGATAAAATATATGTTTAAATTGAAAGACCCTATTTTAAAAATATTGAGGTAGTCCAAGATAGAATAATATAATTTTCCTTTGTAGTCGTTACTGTTTGTACATACTATACAAATTTATATTTTAATTTTTCACTTATTTGTTAATGATTATGTAGGTTGCATTTTTTTAAACAAATAAAGCAGTTCTATATTTTCAACATGATCTTTTCCATACCTTCCAGAATAATTGTACATAAATATTTTCAATTATCTCTTACTTCTTGGTAACTTGTCAATACACAGATATTTGAGTTAACAAATAAGAAAGGGTAAAGTATAAGAAGCCGATCTACAAAGATATTAAGCATGGAACTACTAATGATATGAAGAACTGTAAAGACGGTAAGTATAGATTGAATTTAACTGTATGATAGAAAACACATCCCGTAACAATTTCGGAACAGCTGCAATATCGTATACTATTTCAACTATTAATTATTACAACAACTGCTTTGTATGCGCGAACTTCACAAGGGACATGTTTATATGTTTTGTGTCGTATTCTTTCTCATAAAGTTATTACAGAATTGTTGTTGTAATGTATACAATCCGTTGTAGCTGGCGCATATATAGCAACAACATGTTGTATTGCATGCAACTTTTATGATATTACGGACAACACTTTTTTCTCAGTGTACTATTATTATACTAAATAAAGTTTTCAAGGATCCAATTGCATTTCTGAAATCGAAATTCTGAATGAATTTACGGTATAAGTAACAAAATTTAAATAACCTCGCGATTTCAGAACAAACTGATGAATTGCTTTCTTGTTTCCTTCTTGGAACACGTTTCTATGGAAGTAATTTATTGTTCAAACCTAATCAGACAAATCTCATACTTTCACATTTATTGCGAAATGAAGCGAAAAACCGTAAATTCAACACAGAAATTCACGGAAAACAACTTGCAATTACATCTAGATTACGGACAACTGAGTAATCTGTTTTAAAAATTCAGGCGTCCGGCTCCTTCCTATTCACCATGAAGTATACAACAACAGTCAACTAAATGATTATATCTGACATACATTCATCAGCTAAAAAGGGGTTGTGTATACAAAGTGCCCTCCTTTGGGGGATGCTGACCTAAATTTCACGATGCCGCCAACACACGCCATGCGTTGGTCACGAAATAATTTATCGTAGAAGACAGAACGCGTCAGACGAAAAACAGGAACGCCAAAGTTTGGGCATATGTTACTTTTTCTCCATAATGAAACTGTCTCTCCCCTAATATTACACAATTAAATTTTAACTTGTAGTTACGAACTTCACTCGTAACATTACTCAACCGACACAACTTTTTACCCGATCGTTTTATGTCGTGTCCTATGCAATAAAACCGAATTAATCCATAAATAATATAACAACAACTTTGCATGACACTACCACGAAACATCCAATGACATTCTACAATGCACTACATAAATATTATGTATAAACATCACTAAAAACTACTATAGAAAAAAAATATGAAAATTGTCGCCTATGAGTGGACTTACACATGAAAACTAATTAAAATCCAGTAATTGATTTACCTAAGTAGTTTAAGTACACGTAATAACCCATATTATAAGTCGCAGGCAGCTCGTTATATTTTTTTTAGAATTTCTCTTTCTAATAAATTATTTATTATAAACCGTTATAAACTCACCCGAATACTAAAATCTTTGCAATTTATTTAAACTACTTCGCAGAGCTTGCAAAAAAGTACAGGACACTAAACAAGCGACTCAAAGTTGAGGTAAGTGAACTCCAACAATACAGTAGGCTAAATAACTTGGAGATACGAGGTATTCCTGAATTACCAAACGAGAATCTGGTTTTAATTGCCCATAATGTTGCTAGAGCTCTTGGAGTTGCCCTGAATGAGGATCAGATCGACAACTGCCATCGTGTCGGAAGGAAGCTGGGAGAAGAGCCTCGTCTGATTATCATTAAATTGGTCTCACGACTGAAGAAGGAAGAATTGTTTAGAGCAAGAAGAGTCAAACGAAACCTTTGTGTGTCTGATGTGGATAGTGAATGGCAAAAGTTGGTGCAGGCAGGGAAGGTTGTTTACGTTAATGAACATTTGACTTCGGCGAATAGGGTTCTTTTGGCAAAGTGCAAAGAGTTCAAAAAGACAAATAGAGTTAAGTATTTGCGGGTTCGTAATGGTAAGATAATGATGCGCTGTGCCGATAAATCCAATGTTTTCATTATCACATCTGAGAATTGTCTCAACGATGTTCATTGATGTTCTTACTTTGTTTGACTTTACACTGCTTACTGAGGAGGAGGTGTACGGGGCACTTTTATCTATAAAGTCGGGGGCTATTGGTGCTGATGGTGTAAGTCTTAAAATGCTCTTATTATGCTGTCCGTATATTCTAAAATTCATATTACATATAATTAATTATGCCATCGAAACTTCTAGCTTTCCTGCTGGATGGAAGATTGCTCATGTTGTGCCGCTGCCGAAGGTTAAATGTCCGAGCGAGCTAAAGGATTTGAGGCCGATCAGCATATTACCTACGTTATCAAAACTTTTTGAAATTGCTTTGTCCAAACAAATTAAACACCATTTAAATAAACATTCTGTACTTCCTGAAAATCAGTCCGGTTTCAGACCTCAGCATAGTTGCATGACTGCACTATTGGCCGTGGTCGACGATATCATTACCGCAACAGATAAAAAATTACTTACAACTCTGGTACTTTTAGATTACACTAAGGCGTTTGATAGAATTAATCACGGTTTGATGGTCGCGTTGTTGCATAATTTGAGCTTCAGTACGAATGCATTAAACTTAATGACGCATTATCTTGGTGGAAGAGTGCAGATTGTTAAGTATCTTGGTGAAGTGTCGCAGGCTATGGCTGTGAGGAGTGGTGTGCCACAAGGATCTATCCTAGGTCCCCTCCTTTTTTCTATTTATATTTCTAGGTTTATAGTCTAACCCATTGTAATAGCCATTTCTATGCTGACGACACACAGCTCTATTATACCTTCGAAGAATCCAATATTGCAAATTCAAATTTAATAATTAATAGCGACCTAAATTCCCTCGCCCTTTTATCAAGGAAGTACTGCTTGACTCTAAACCCTTCCAAATGTCAGGTTGTGCTTTTCGGCCCTAAATCTGTGAGGGATAGATGTTCACATTTAGTAAACATTCAGTTGAATGACGAAAAGTTGGTTCAAACTAATATTGTTAAAAATCTTGGTGTATATCTTGACGCAGACCCCACGTTCGTCAAACAAGTGAATCAGATGTTAAGGAAAAGTTTTTCTAAATAATATATAGTGGTTCCAAAATGATAGGTATGGAATGCAAGAAAACGTTATGTGAAGCACTGGTTCTTTCACAACTAAATTACTGTGATATTCTCTATGGGCCTTGCGTTACGAAATATAACAAACAAAGACTCCAACGTGTTCAGAATTGTTGTGTTAGGCTCATTTATGGTCTGGCGGGGAGATCTAGGGTCTCTGATAAAATCAGAGATCTTAATTGGTTGAACTTAGAGAAGAGGCGTTTCTTGCATTATGGTTGTCTACTTTATAAGATCTATCACAAGGAATCTCCAGGGTACCTATTTAATAAAATAATTTTTAAATCTAGAATTCACAATTTCAATATCAGATCTATTAATCTTGTAGTAATCCCTAAACACAGTACATCTTTTCTGCAAGTCCTTTTCGTACATGTGTTCAAAGTTGCTCACCATGCTTATTCCTCTTTTTAGTAAATATGGCTTCGGCACTTTTAAGAAACATTTACATGAATTGTTAATAACAGGTTCAATTAATATTTCCTTAAAAATTTAAAAATAATGAAATTCTATTTCAATGGGTTTTGAATAATGATAAAGAAGTTTTTTTCTCTTTTTCTTTATTCTCTCTTTTTGTTTATTAAGAGCTCATTACTTAAATTATATTTGTTCCTACTGTTCATGTTTGTTTATTTGTTTTTTTTTGCCTTTTTTGTATATGAAACTTTATTGCATCCCTATTATATTATTTTTACATAGATTATCTCTCGCATATGTTATGGTTTGGGATGTGTACATGTGCTGGCGGGGTAGTGTGGAAGAGCATTGCTTCTGGTTTCTAGCAAACTAGAGGAAATGAACACTGTCCATTTCAACATGAATAGTTGTTTTTCGGATTTGTATTCTTTTTTGTTTTCATTTACTTATTTGTGTTGAATAAACTTACTTACTTACTTACTTACTTACTTACTTACTTACTAACTAAGGAAGTGTTTGATGAAAGATGAGTTTTACCAGTTTCTTTTTGTTTTTTGTTTTTAGGCGATAAAGGGGACAAGCAAATTGCACAACCTAAGAAAATTAGTAGACCTATACTTTGGCTGCCGAACAGACGCAGACGGAGTGATTACCCTGCAAGAACGTGCTCTAGCGGGACCAATATTAATTTATGACATTATGACGACCGAATTGGAGCGACGCGACTTCGTTGGGTCTAAAGAAAGAGCATCACTGCGGTTTGGTCGTCCTAAATTGATAGTGGTCCCGCCTAGAGCTCATGCTTGCAGGGTGATCACTCTGTCTGTTCGGAGGTCCAAGTATAGGGTAAAACCAGACGTAATAAAAAGTGGCTCGAGTCGTAATGCTTACAACACTGCCCTCTGGAAAAAACCTGTTATATATAGTGATGAATATAGTGTTGGAAATCACTCAACCTCAAAAACGGTACATTTCGAAGTTTTCTAAACAGTGAAGGAAGAAACAAGTTGCGGCATCATACCCACATGTTTGAACAATATTTGGGGTTTCTAAACCTGTTCTAATTCTTAGGAATATCCTCAAAATGCATGGATTGCATCGGAACATTACGGAAATATACCCGTGACATGAATCCTCTCCATCTTTTATTAGGTACACCATAACTTTAAAATCGCTTACAGCCCATGTTGCTCAAAATATTATTTCACAATATGAGCATTTTATTGACTACTATTTTACAAGTAAACAAATCTTTCTTGTAAATACTTACTTAGAAATGTTTATTGCGTCTGGAAATACGTCACACTCATTTGCAGACACAAAAATAACAAGTTTAATAGTAATAAATTATTACTATGCATCAGGGTGATCCACGAAAACTGCTTACTGTTAAGGCTACAGGTCTTGCGATATCGTGCATTTCACGTTTGCACTATAAAGGAGTAATACCAAAGACATTTAACGAGAGACCCAGCTGATATAGATGCCGGCGAGGGGGTTACAGGACGCATATCTTTATGTTTTCCTCCAACATATTACAATCGACCAGACGAATATTCCGTTTTCGTTGCTTTTGCCATATTTATAGTATGCAGGTGTTCCACCCAAAGACTTCGAGAATGGACCCAGCGTTCTTATGCAACAGCTGATTTTGTCGTGAAGCCTGCACGATCGTAGGCCAGCGGGTCGCGGATAGCGTTGTTTGTTATTATATTCAAACCGACCAGGCGAATGTTCCGCGATATTCCGTTTCCGTGGCGGCACAAACAAACGCTTAGACTGTGAGTATCCCGGATGCTTCAGCCGTAAATGTAAATAGCTAAGTCCCCTCTCCAAGTCTTTGGTTCCACCAGCCAAGCCACCTAGACTAGACTGTGATTACCGTCAGTACGTCAGTTGTACATTTTCAATGTCTTGGAGCACTAAGCATAACAAACTAGCTACTGGCAGCTAAGTAACCCTATATGACTCCACCGGACAGTATGGCGTATCTTCATATAAGTAATTTATTAGTGTATAACGGGCATAAGTCCTTCTATAAAACAAGCAGAAACGAAATATGCCTGCAAAAGTATGACACTGCGTGTGGCTTGCTGCCATTGAAAATGTTGTAAAACCCAATCCCAAATTTTCAGAATTGTAACTGCACTGTACCTAGAAATAGCCAAAGTGAACGATTTCCACGGACATCCTGCATGCACAGAAAAGGACGGAATATTTTATTCTAAATAATTGCAAATCATATCAATTAGAGCGAAGCGTCGAAGGATACCTACAATAAACTATCTTCGCGGCAGCTTTCATTTTTTCCGGGAGATCCTTTGCTATGAAACAGAACGTCCGCGTCTGTGCAATTTAGCGCACCGTTATTCTAATCAGACCGAGGAAGCATGAAGTGGCGTTGCAAAACCGGTTGCATAAGAGTACCAACACAAAGCAAGGGTCTGAAATTGCTATCAGCCGCAGCGAAGGACGCCATGATATTTATTTTTCACCTGCTTTCCGCTCCGAGTAAAGCCACGGACACACCGCCGCGCTTCCACGGAAGTTCTTCGTGTCGAGGGACATTCTTTCATATTAAGAAATCAAAGCCGACTATTATAATCCGTCTCGCCTCGCGGATACAGAAACTCTAAATTTAAAGCATAAAAACTTTTGCTACTTTACACGACGTACATGGCAACGTTGAAATAGAATGTGAGAATTAATTTGCTATGGAAACAAAAGTACAAGCTTCTTTAAGTTTCCGTACTTGCTTTAAGTGAATATTGTTTACAGGGGATCGCCAGAGTTTGCAGAACTGCTAAAAACAGCCAGAACGCGTTTCACAAAATAATCTTGCTTTGGTAAAATGTGTACCTAGTACCTACTGCAATTAAGGCCTGAAAAGTGGTTCACAGCATCCCTAATATACGAATCCACTGCTAGACATCTGCAAAAACTGCCACTGGAACTAGAATAACCGAGAGAATAACAGATCAAACTGTTAGAAATTGATGACTTGAGGAAGGGGTTTCACCATATCGTTATCTGACATTCTCAACAACAAATTCTGCCTCGACGCATACAGCGCATCCAGTCGAAGCCGAACGATAAATCAAGCCGGAACGTAGCGGCCGTGACGTAGTAATCGTGGCCAACTCGGTATGGACGATCGGTGTTCGCGGCATGGAAATAATGCTAGTCTACCAAAATATTCAATAACGACAACTGGACTTTTGAAATTTTTATTAAGAGAATATATGTAATTAAATATACCTGAAAAGTATAATACCAAATTTTACTATTTTGAACAAACGTTTAACATTAAAAATACACAGAACCTAAATTCAATATGTATGTAAACATTATGTAATAATATTAATGAGCCGCATTCTGCATCAAGAACAAAACTAAAAAATATAGTAGAAAACAATGTCGGAAACAAGTCTTAACAAAATAAAATACACCCGCTAACAAAATGTTTACTGATGGAAGATAAATGCGAGAACTTACTTACTAGACAATTTTTTAATTTTTTTCTTTTGCTTCATTAAGATTCCATTGAAGGTACAAGGTAACATATGAATCATTTAATAAAATATCGCAATGTATAATATCATGGTTATGTGAGGGAAAATGCAATTTGTCTGAATAAAAAATCCAAAAATGTTCTCGATATTAATGCAGCGTTTGTACTCCCACACGGCTCAGCGTAGCTAGCGCGCACAAATTATTTGTGCTTAAAACTCGCTGTAACTTTTTCAGCACACTTCAGTGTATATTCCACGAAAAGAACAGGTATCTAACTCTTTTCGTTGCTGAAATACAACAAGAAAAGTATTAAAAATTATCGAAAATTGATTTAGGAAAATTTTAGGAAAAATCGATTTTCCGGCATTTTTGCAATTCCCAATCTTTTCGTCACCCAAAATTCGAACCTGGAAGGTCATTTTACATAAGAATCAGCTTCATTTTCTTGCGTGTGTCAGAGTTGTATGTCGAATTAGAGCGTTTTGCTCCCAGACTATTCGGTATCAAGTAGCAGCGCTCCGTCCACGGCTGTGACGTCACAGCGGTGCTCCACGTGCTACGTTCTGGCTTGTACTATCGTTCGGCTTCGATCCAGTGGACATAACGAGTCCAGATTTTGTCTCAACAATCGAAAGTTACGGCAACACCGGGAAATCGAAATATGCTGAACCACTTTTAATTTCCTTTCGATGATGGAGATGGTTATAGTTCTGAGTTATTGTTCTGAGCTTATAAAAAGAATAAGAGAGGAAGCAACATAAAAATAAATTAGTTTAAAAACATTCAAACTAATTCATATATTATGCTGACCTAACTCCAAATTTTTCGCATGATAAGAAAATCCGGTAAAATTCCGCATTAAAGCAGCGTAAACATGTATTCGTGTAAAGCTGCACCTTCTAGACTTCTTCGAGGAACCGCGTGTCTTGCCGATCGTTCTTCGCAAGTGAATGCGCGGAATGCCCCGTGTACCCGAAAAGAACTGTTATTTTCGGTACATTCGCGGGCCACCGTACTGACGGCGCGGGCAATGAATGTTGTGAACGCCGTCGTCGTCTAACTGTCGTAACACTTTCGGGCGGGCAGCGAATTTACACTCTCATTTCTTCTTCACTTTTACAACCTGCAGAGAACCTCTCCAGGAATTGTCTTTTTACCGGTTGCGCAACGCGACACCGTTCTCCGTGCTTTAAATTTCAATCGGCGGGATCTTTAAATCTGTCCCTTACGGTCACGGCCTGCTTTGCTAACAAGTTTGGTGATAACTGGAAACTCCTGCAGAGAATCTTGCGAAACTTTATTTCTCCACTCATTACTTCGGTCCGATTATTACGTTCCCTCTTGCCGAATCGTCCTTTTTATCACTACTGAAAGTTTTATGACTACGTTGTTCAATATTTACGCAAACTATCAACTTTCAGTTTATAAATGCATATGGGTACGAATTTCCATTCTAATCTATCTATCTTATTCGAAGAAAACCGCCTTCGCCAAAAATCTTGCAAGGCCAAATCAAGTTTGTTGCATCTTCGAAATAGAGGCGAACATGGAACCAGCGATCAGTTTGGACGTCTTTCTGCCAAGAATCGACTTGTGATGCACACTTGCGAGAACTGCGTGTTTTTCGCCTGTCGAATACATCGCATCCCATACACCACACTTGGGTTAGATACTTTAATTATTCGCAATTACATTTTACAGTAGGTAGGTACATGTTTGCAAGATACTAAAACTTTAAATTTCGTATAAATATTCCCAACGCAAATTCAGAATTCAATTCAAAGTTCATACAGAACTGAGCAAACGCATCAATAATTTCACTGCTACATTCACTCCCCCTTTGTATACAGTGCACCTTGTCGTAAAACATATCTATAGCTAAACAAAATTCCATTAAGTGCTGCTAGAATTATGTAGTCTAGTCCAATGGGACTAGAAAAATTCCGCATGGCGCCGCCTGGCAGCGACGGCCTCAATGGCATTTTGATGCGCCAACAGATTATGCCCGTTAAAGGCTGAAATTCAAGCACCATTTGTATAGATTTCATAGTTACACTTAATATAAACTATCAAACTCAATTATCGTGTTTATGCCACTATACTATTATTACTGAGATTATTACGAAATGTTCGGAATTGATTGTTAATTTTACAGAAAAACATTATGGCATTTCAGAAATTTTTAACCCTTCACAATGAAATGACAAAAATGAGGCACTATTTATTTGTTAATGAACCACGTCACCCTTTCTTACAATTTTATTTAAGTATTACTTAACACAAACCTAAAACAAATTTTCTTTCTTACAGAACTGACCGTAACATTTTCAACCACAATATTGTCAATGTGAACAGTTAATTGTACGTGGAGAGATAGATTAAAATCGATTGTAAACTTGATAACTACATATATTGTAATCTGTCATTCCTTCCTTATTCACGCCAATTAATCTTGGATTACAGCAGTTATTGACCTTGATAACGCCATACAACATACAAAAGTTATCCAAATCAGCTCGGTTTGAACGGACTCGTGCGCAACAACTTTGTGCTCGCGATTCTAATAGGTACAGGAAAATTTGTTATCACAAAAATTTAAAATACTTATCGCCTGATTATTAATACAGGGAATTTCATATTTCATGTACTAAACTATTTTTCCTATGCGAGTGCACAGCTTATCACAATGTTAAGATTCAGAGCGCTATCAATCATTTATTTACCTACACCGTTCAAGGATCCCGCCTCCTACTGCTGATTAAAATAAGGGGTTGCCCGTTCATTAATCGAGCAATTTCCCATTAATTTCGAATTATGTCAAAAACAAGAGTTCTTTTTTCAGATTACTACTTAAATACATATCGGGTCAGGTGGCCTAAAGTCGACCGTCTCCAGAAGTCGACCGGTCTCAGACCGGCGCCGGCGGTCTGACCTTATTTTGCCTAGAAATAGTTACAAATGCAGTATTTCGAAGAGCCCGCCAAATTTCCAATATCCGGACGCCATGCCTAAAGTGCACCAATCAGCATAAAGCATTTGAGCAAATTTAGTGCGAGTACCGGCAGTTTGTTTTAAGGCAGGTCGGCGATGTTGTTTAAGTGTAAAATACAGTAGAAAGTGGTAGAAAAAGCTTCTTAAAAAATAGGATTTATTTGTGTTAATTTAATAGATTTATAGGTAAGCACTTATTTATAAGCCATATAAAGTATTTATTTTCGATTTTCTTGCTAAAAATTGACATACCACCTTTATTTTATGATTTTTTATGATGGTCGACTACTGGGTAGAAGAAAACAGGTGAATTTCCATTAATCGACATAAGCGGTCGACTACTGGGAAACAAGCCGACACAAGCATAAGAATCAGTTTTATGTTTTAATGATATGGAAACTTGATCTTAACAAATTTCAAATGTTTCTTTGCATAATTTTATTAATTTACTAGTAGTCGACCGCTTCTAAAACTGCTAATATGCAGATGTCCGACTACTGAATCGTTTTTACCAGAAGTCGTCCATCATTGCTTATTATAATGTTAATTAATATTTGAATAGGCACCTAATTTTAGAATAATGGGGAAAGTTGCTGCAGGAAAAAGGAAGAATAACGCTCGTGGTAGTAAGCGTCCAATACACCAATATTCAGAAGAATCATTACGATACGCGTTGTTCCAAATTAGAGAAAATCAGTTAAGTGTAAGAAAAGCAAGTAAAATATATGGGGTGCCTAAGACTACCATTCCACGATAGACTCAGTGGAAGGATTGCCGAAAAGGCTAGAAAAATGGGCCCACCTCCAATTTTAAGCCCAGATGAAGAAAATGCTATTGCTGAGTGGTGCGTAACCTAGCTAAGTGTGGGTTTCCAAGGAAGGCTGATGATATTTTGAATACTGTGCAAAAGATTGTTCTTGCCAAAAATCGAGACGGCAGAGAAATACCTTTCAAAGATGGACGTCCTGGAAAAAAATGGCTCTCTGCATTTTTCAGACGTAATCCAATCCTGGTGCAAAGAAACCCAGAAAATATTTCAAAAGGCCGGGCAGTGCTTACAGAGGAATGCATAAGAAACTGGTTTCTTGAACTGGGTGAATATTTGAAGAACCAAGGTGCAGATGACATTTTTGATGACCCTGCACGAATTTTAAACGGAGATGAGACCAGTTTTACACTGTGTCCAAAGACAGGAAAGATAGTAGCACCAAGAGGGTACAAAAATGTATACCAAATCACTAAGGGCAAAGAAAAGGAAGCACTGACGGTTTTGATAGTTATCTCCGCGAATGGCACCATAGCAAACCCATGTGTAGTATTTCCTTATGTTAGGCCCCCAAAAGATATTAGAGAAAGCATGGATCCCTCTTGGTGCTTGGGACTAAGCGAAACAGGCTGGATGAGGGCTGATGTGTTTTTCGAGTATGTTGCGAATTCCTTAAATCCATGGCTGTCTGAAAACCAAATAAAGAGGCCAGTTTTATTTTTCATAGATGGCCACAAAAGTTACTTAACAATGAGTTTAAGCAGCTTTTGCTCAGAGCAAGGAATAATTCTTTATGCACTACCCCCTAATGCAACACATGTCTTGCAACCTTGTGACGTTAGTGTTTTTAAACCGCTTAAATCAGAATGGCAAACAACGGTTCGAGAATGGCAAATGTGCGAAGAAAATGTTAACCAAACTCTAACCAAATCAAAGTTCTGTCTACTGCTTAAGAAAGTTTTAAAGAAAGAAAATTTACCTGAAACAATACGAAATGGATTTCGTAAGTGTGGTATGTTTCCATTTAATCCAGACGCGGTGGACTATTCCAAGTGTGTGCAGAATGTACTGGAAAAATTAGAACAGACAAACCAAAATACGTCCTTAAATACTTCATCTTCATCCTCTACAACAACCAGCTTTGAAATTACGGAGATAACAATTAAAAGTATTCAGCACCGTTTAGAAGAGCGTGGGGTGAATGTAAATATAATTATAGAAGAATTATCCAAGTCGAAAAATTCCTTCACACAGGATAACCACAAAACGAGCGTTCCGGGACCTTCATCTGAGAAAGCTTTTGGATTAGATGAAGCTCCTCCTGTTCCTATTCTTTCTAACGAAACAGTTTTTGAAATTGACGAGTCTGGATATATTATTCCAGTCATGCAAGAAAATGAGATATTGTCGGAGGCATTAGAAATTTTATCCGAGAAGACTGAAGAACAGATTAAAGAGAAAGAAGAGACTGACAAATTATTAGATGTTTTTCCGGAGGAGACTGAAGAAAATACTATTGAACAATTAGTATGATCAATTGAATGAAGAAATAAATCAGTTAAAAATTGATGGAAATGAGAAACAAATATTGTTAAATGATCCAACACATACAGGGTGGTCACTTTTACAATGTACACCATTGGAGTCTTCTAAACCAGAAGAGATTCAGAGTTGGTCAAATTACAGAAAACGTGCACATTTTCCATGCTCTTTAAGGATCTGAAAAGAAATTCTGGATAGCTCTCGTTGTTCCTGAAATATCCTGAAAAGAATTGAAGTATTGCATTTTCTTATTTCTTCCATATATTATTTATTACTTGAGCAAATGTAATGCCCTTCGGCAGGTTTACATAAGTAGGTATGGGCTATCCACTGGATGTTTCAAAATTTGTCTAAGCCTACTACATCTTTGAGTTTTCATAATCATGGCAACTAGATTTTGTAGATAAGAAGTGAAATTAGTGTTCCAGAAAGTTAGATGACCCATGTGCGATACATCGTTGAAATTGTATTTTTTTTCTCTATCCAACCTTATGAAAATCCAATATGGCGCCCATAAGAAATTCAAAAGTTGACCGTGAAAACTTGAAGATGTAGTAGGCTTAGACAAATTTTGAAACATCCAGTGGAAAACCCATACCCACTTATGTAAACCTGCCAAAGGTCATCACA
Source organism: Xestobium rufovillosum (assembly GCA_963966045.1). Lineage (NCBI taxonomy): Eukaryota > Metazoa > Arthropoda > Insecta > Coleoptera > Ptinidae > Xestobium > Xestobium rufovillosum. The sequence goes on along the minus strand of OZ014493.1, from coordinate 16,802,396 downwards.
TTCGCTTGAGTAATAAATAATATATGGAAGAAATAAGAAAACGCAATATTTCAATTTTTTCAGGATATTTCAGGAACAACGAGAGCTATCCAGAATTTCTTTTCAGATCCTTAAAGAGCATGAAAATGTGCAACTTTCTTACCATTTGACCAACTCTGAATCTCTTCGGGTTTAGAAGATTCCAATGGTGTACATTGTAAAAGTGACCACCCTGTATACCCATAATGTCCTATAATAAAGACAAAGAAAAAACTGAAATAACCTTTAGGAAAGATGACGATGGGAATGTACTTTTCAAAGAACCAGTACTTGTGCCTGATATCCAATCCAGTTTTGAAGGTAAAGAAAATATTCCTGAAAATACATTGTTCGATACCTCTACAAGTTCTGCTTTACCAATAAAAGAAACGGAATTTTTATGCCATGAGGATGTGAATGTTAATAAGGAAGATGAAGACAAAGATCTCCTCAATACACCCTCTAGTAGTAATGTTAAAATTTTAAGTGTAGTTAGCATACCATCTACATCTGCTTGTAGTACTGATATACTTCAGCAAGTGTTGTTATACCCCAAGCCAATACCAAAAAGCAGCAAAGAGAAAGTAAGTCAAAAACGGTCAAGTGCAATATCATCGGAAATGTGGCGACAGCTTGAAAAAGAAGATATTAAGCAAAGAAAAATAGAGGAGGTGCAAAAGAGAAAAGAGGAGGCGCGAAAGAGAAAAGAGGGGGCGCAAAAGAAGAAAGAAGCAAAGCATACAGAAATAGGAAAAAAGAGAATGATGAAAAAAAGGAAAAAGAAAGCGGAAAAGGAAAGTGATGGGGTTAATCCTTCAATTGTGAAGTTGCGCGACGAAAGTACCATACGTCTAAAACTAAACAAATTAATAAAACAAATTAATAAAAATCGCACACTTGGTAGCTTATGTAATGAAGAATTAATAAGCGATACTGAAGACAACGAATTGAAAAATATTGGGTGTGATGATTGTAGTCGCTGGTACCATTTAAAATGTTCCACTTTTAAAGGGCAACTATATGAAGATGTTTATAAAAAATCTTTTACTTGTACAGCATGTGGAGAGCACTTTATCTAAACATGTATTTTTCTTCTTTTCATAAGAGTAGGTACCTATCCATTACTTCATTCAAATTTATTTTTAAGTTACATAAATTGTTTTCTTGTTCTTAATATATTTCTGTTGCGATTTCTATTTTTGATTTTCATCTACCTACCCATCTGTTTTAAGTAGGTACCTACCTAGGACCTAAAATGCTTATAAAACTACCATCTACAAGACGGTCGACTACTGGGGTTTTAGTGTCCGGATATAGGATTTTCATGTCCGACTTTTGGCAAATTATGACTATATTCAGATTAGTAAAAATATTTTTGTCGAGCGCCCTCTAACGGCTAATGGAAGTATTTTGTACCAAATTTAAATGTGCACTGATAGATTGAACACTATTTTACCAAATTTAAAAAGAAAACTGTACGTAAAACAGGTAATTCAATTTCTACTTCCTCCAAAGTGGTCGACTTCTGGTGCCTCTACCCTCTATAATAAATTATTATCTGCAAGTGTCGAACAATACGTTCGTTACTTGTGCGTTTCCGAACGCATAATAAGGGTCATTCCATGGCCATTTGGGGTAAACAGAAACTCACGGCTTTCGTTTCCGATTTGCATTTTGCTTTTAGCCTTACTTGCAAACCCCACATGCAAAGATTTCGGTTTATTCTTTATTAATTTTCATACCATAGCCGTCTGCCAAAACTGCTCCCATTTCGTTCCAAACCCCTTCTGGTCTGTACTGGTTGCTTACCGCTACAATCATTCGGGAACCTAGCATATTAATCGTTTGACCCTTGTTTCGATTTTCGCTAAAGGCGAAAGAACCTGATATGCTTGCCATAGACTTATTTTTAAACGTAACAAACACGAATGTTTTCACTTATTCCACTTCCCAGTTACATAACAGAAACTTTTTTAACTGAAGTTAAAGTTTGTTACCTTCAATATCATCAACAGATTTATTTTGAAAGCTTTGAGACTTAGGTATCTACTTTGTTATGTTTTTGTATTAACGTAAGATCTGCAAAACAAATTGCCAATAATTATTTATATCTATTATATTAACGCAGATAAATGGTAGAACTATGAAGTCCAGGAATCAGCTGAAAACAAGGAGTAAGTTACTGAACGATTTCAATTCCAATTACTAACCCTTAAACACCATCTTCACAATAATTAATCGTAATAACTCCATATAAGAAAATTAAAGACTCAATTCTGCCACAAATTCGAAATAGGTGTGTATATGATAACCACAAAAACCTTCAAAACCATGGACTTCATAATACTCCCCAGACCAAAATTGAATCACCTTTATTCTCAGTAATATTTGCAACGTGATTCTGATACAAATTTTCTTATCGATTCACTGAATAAATTACTCTAATTGAAAAATAATTGACGAAATGATAAATGCGGAAACGTCATTAGAAAAAGCATCGAAAAATAAATCTTATGGAAACGGCTTTTTCCAAGCTACCAACTGGCTCCCAGCTTTTTGGCCATACACTTAGTTGCCCCCCAAATAATCCACACATCATAGATCATTCGCATGTACCATTCTGACATAGGTATAATAACACTACACTATAATAACACTAACACTACATGCACTCACCGCATCTGTTACAACATATTTTATATCTCCAAACGTGTAACTCACTCTCATTTTAAATTTACTTATCACGCCTCGTTCCACTGAACTAGACCCACATGCACGGCGGAGATTTACCTTGTATTCAATTTCAATGCAACTCTCCTCATTTTCTGGCGATAAGAATTAGTCATTACAGTGCATAAGTTCATAACACGCAAGCGATCCGTCAACGTAGGTGCTGGTTTAAGGGGATATTTAAAAGTTCCAACTGTCTCACTCATGCACATTAATTGCCCCTGGGAAATAGGTGTTCTAATTCATAGATTCCTTGAACAATTTTTGGATTTTTTACAAGAAATTTTTAACACTTAAGCTACTCTTAAAGGAAAGGTGTAGTTTTCATTAATAATCGGAAATCGATAAACTTCTTCCATTTTAAAATGGCAAATAAGACATTTTTTCTGAAATTACAAAAAACAGAACGTAGGTGTTCAAATTTTCGTGTAAAAATTCCCAAAGTTGTTTGGGCAATCAAAGAATTACGAAAATTTTCTTCTCAGCGAAATCAGTGTGTGAGCGAGAAAGTTGCAGCTTTTAAATACCCCCTTAATTAGGTACAATAACACTCTACCCTAAAGACATGCATTCAGCATTTTCCTGCCACTATGTACCAGGTGTCCAAATAAGAAAGGATGCCGGCCATATCTAAGGAACCGTTCATAGTACAGCTATGGGAAAGAAAAGATAATAATAAAAGTGGTCAAGAGAAATCGCTGGAAATTATTTTCAAGTTTCCAAGTTTGCTGCTAGAGAGCGTAATAGTCATGGTTGACAAAAAAACTAATATTGTAATCTTGAATATCTTTTGTACAATTTTGGTTTACCACTTATTGCTCTAGCTCACCAAATAGCAGCTGAGGAGGAAGGGGAGCATCTGATTGTGGAAATGCTTGTAACTTCGGTTTGATTTAACCGAATTTAGCAGATTTCTCTTGGTCACTTTAACTATCATTTTTTCTTCCCCAAAATTTAACTATGAACGGTTCCCAAGATATGGTCGACGTCCTTTCTTATTTGGACACCCGGTGCAGAACATTCGTATTTTACTATAAAATATGTAATCAAACACTTCAGCACATGCGTTACCATCAGCCAAGATTACGCAACCTTGCAACTTCGCAAGACAAATCTCAAGTTCTTACTCCGAGCCCGAAAAACTGATATCACGAGAAGCTTCCCAGGGTCGACAACCCACGGGTACAAAATTTCAGACTCTGACACCTATCCGGTCTCAAGTTATGAACTGATGGACAGACCGACAAACAGTCCATTGCCTATTACTATACAGGGTATCCCACGACGACCTTACACGATCTGTATATAGAAAAGTGAGTAGAAAAGTATATATTGTAGAATTACACAAATTTGCACAAAAAGGTAATCGAGGATGCTCAATTCGACTAAAATATTTTTGACTTTCTGTGACTTCCGGTTATACCGGAAATAGACACCAACTTCCTTATTTTAAATGGAATGCCCACATTTTTATTACGGATTTAGATTTTTGGTCGAATTTTAAGGTCACTTTATGCAAAACATCAAATGTGTAAAGTGCACCCTCTTGGAGATATTAGACGTTGAAAATCGTTATTTTTCAAATTTCAACAATTATAACTTGGAAACGGTACGAGATAAAGAAAAATGATTTACATGTCCCTATCCTAGTTTTTAATTCTCTATCTAATGGGTCTGGAGAATACTGCTTCCCGATTGGCAACTTTTTGTCATTTTTTGACCAATCAGGAGGCAGTATTTTCCACACTCAATAGATAGAGAATTAAAAACTAGGATAGGGACATGTAAGTCATTTTTCTTTATTTCGTACCGTTTCCAAGTTATAATTGATGAAATTTGAAAAATTACGATTTTTAACGTCTTATACCTCGAAGAGGATGCACTTTACACATATGATGTTTTGCATAAGGTGACCTTAAAATTTGACGAGAAATCTAAATCCGTAATAAAAATGTGGGCATTCCGTTTAAAATAAGGAAGTTGGTGTCTATTTCCGGTATAACCAGAAGTCACAGAAAGTCAAAAATATTTTAGTCGAATTGAGCATCCTCGATTACCTATTTGTGCAAATTTGTGTAACTCTACTAAACACACTTTTCCATATACAGATGGTGTAAGGTCGTCGTGGGATACCCTGTATATGGGTCGCATAACGCAATATTATTATGTTGTAATTTGCGATTTAGTTTTATCTATTAATTGCAACAAAACTTATAGACTCATTAATAAAACATAAATCCGCTCGATCTAAGAAAGACATGATCTTCGTCTGGTCAACGAGAACTTCAAATACAATATTATCGACTTTCCACCAGTGGTAATGTGTGTTATTTCTAAAATTCAATTTAAAAATATTGTTACTCAAGAAACCGTGGTGGAAAAAGTGCATCCGAAAACCGTCAGTTCCAGAAACGCTGAACGGTGTTTCTGGAACTGACTATAAGTTTGGCATGAACTATACTTATAACATCAATGTATAAAGTCTAAACACACAATAATTAAATGATGGTTGTAACGTACGTTAATAACAATAAACTTACAATGAAACTATGTACATTAAATAATACACAAGCAATAAAATTAAAAATAAAATGACTATGATGCGCTGGCAATTTGATACCAAACGTACACGCAGTCTTGACAAATAAATGACGCAAACAGTTCATCCACACCAAACATACACATAATACAAAATAAAACACACAAAATCTCACGAGAACTTGTGGCGTTCGTTATTGTTCAAGATACGATGTTTGTTTTTCGGTAAATTGTAGTTCATAAGTGAAAGCCCAAAAACGCTTAAGATAATAATCTGTATGCTAAAATCGGGAGGGTTTTCCAAGGCTCGTATTTTCCGAGACATCTAGGAAGTCGAAAGATCCTGTTTGAAATATCTTCACCACATCGCCATCAATATGAGTAAAAGTATTACTGCTTTTAACGTGTTCACGAATTCGTTAATGTCTTGTATTCAAAATCAGCGGAAAAACCTATACTGCAACTTGCAAAGACGTCTATCTGGCACAGCTGGTAATCAACAAACATTAGGTTAGGTACCTACTCCAAAAAGTCAGAATGGGGATGGTAAATCGACGTACTTAATATTATCACTCCACAATTTGCATCACAGCTTCAAAAATCAATGTCATTATCATTCAAAATACGTAGGACTCTCTTTACTTATTCTAGCAGTTCCTTCCATACTTCTTTACTATTGCGAAGCCTAGGTGGGCCTTCCTTGTTACATCACTACTTGGACGCACCTCGTCAGCATTGCGAAAAAATTAGAAATAGCGTATGCGAATAGTATACTTTAACGACTGTTCATCACATCCCTTATTTAGATATATGTGTTCATTTATACATATAGAAAACTAGCAACTGTAGTTATTTAATAGTCTTAAAAATTGGGTTGATCCTACGCCACAGCACACTCGTGTTCCATTGAACACATGAGTTTACTACGCATGGTGTATACCTACCTATTAAAAGTACATTACACCTGACCTCAAGAACGCGGTGGCCGACTGGAAATCTATTGTTTTAAATACTAGATATTTAAGTGACTTTTAAACTGTTATTATTGACAATGCTTTAAGTTAAATATGAACAATGTGATCGTTCTCACAACATTCCCAAAGAAATAATCCTAATAAGGTCGTTTAGAACACGACAAACGGCATCGATGTCTTGAGAAGGTCATCGCCACCAACTGCACGCGCTTTTAAACATAATTCTGTGCATTTACCCCATTATGTGCCTCTAAAAGAGTTTTATCACAAATTAACAGGTTGCAGGCCCGCTTTTTTGTTTAGAAAGTCACAAGCAATCGGATCACGTAGTTAAGTCTGGTACTAACACTTTCACAAACTGAATATTGTGGAAGAAAGTACCTTCTGAAATTGCAAGGTTCGCGCGGATATGGGGAAATACAGCAATTTAGCACAGCATAAATTTGTGCAATTCCGTATCAAGCTATGATAGTACAAGAAAAGAACAAACACGTGGACCAGTATCTACTGTTGTATGCAAGTACGTATATGTCTTTATCTCTGGAGAATATAAATGATGTAATTGTTGCAGAGCTTTCTCATTTTGCGCAGATTTCAGCTGAAATTATATAAAATAAGAGTAGGTACCTGTTTCTATCCCATTTTTATTTTTAGCAAGAGCAGCGCGCAGACATATTAAGGACATTCGAGAACCAATGCATACCCGATTGAAAATATAAATATATAAACTTGAAACAGAAAATTCCAAAAAACATCACAATTTCAATAAATTATTTGCAACTTCTTAAAAGACAGAATTAAATAATGGATAATCCCATATTCCCAGTATAGCGATGGACGAGGATGATTGTACGTTTTTGTTGTCGTGTACCGCCTTTACAGTCTTTAAAAATATACCGTGGTGCAAGTTGTTTTCACAATAAAAATGTATTTGAATTCGCCCAATTTTTATATCCGGGTTCAACTTTTACTACCCGGGTCATAAAGCTGTACGCGGGTACCCAGGTACCCGATTGTATTCCCTAGAACAGTGTTTTTCAACCTTCTTGAATACGCGACCCCTTTCCAAGTAAAAAAGTTCTGGCGACCCCCCCCCCCACCCAGGACCGTAATAAAACTGTCAGTGATTCCAAAGACGCCGTATTTAATTTTCTTTCCATACCAATCAAGATATCAAAGCAAGGTAGTCGCGAGCGCTCTGCGGGCAGCAATATGCATATATATATACTTTGCCGGGATGGTAGGGCGGGAGACGAGAGCACAGAAGAAGGGGAGTCGCACAGTGGCTCAAAATCCCAAATAGTCGATCGAAAATCAAAATTTTTATTTTTTTATATGACGCTAAACATAACACACAATCGTTCTTCTAGTATCTGGTCAACTTCTGAAATAAATAATTGCAAAATGAAATTACATAGAAAGACAATATTAGTCCCGAAGCGTGCGATAAAACACATGCATTTCGAACAAAAATTGAGTTCTCTGAAATGCGACCTTTTCTAGGGGCTGTGCAGAATTTATCTTGCAAAATATTTGAAAAAAATTAATATGCCGAGAAAGTTTGGACCTTTAGCTATCACCTGAACGTATTATTTTTCTAAGAAATTTTACCTGCTTTTAAATTCACCAGTACTTTATGTACCCTCCATATTCCACTAATTTTCGCACTAAATGTATTCTATGAAACAGAGGACACAAGAGGACAAAATAATTTTCGGTACACAGTATTAGTTAGGGTCTTAGGTAAACAAAAACACCTAAATGGTTTGCATCGGTTTGCCCCTCTTACGACAGGGGGTTGCGTTGTCACGTTCACCCGGCATTGTATTTGCGCCTCTTGCTGTTCGCACTTTCGGTGGCTATTACTCTGTTGTTTGATATTGCGTGTTGTGGTGTAGCTTTAGTTTGTGGATATTTTGTGTATTTGTGTATATTTTAACGATGGCGGTTCGTCCAATTACGCGTTTTTCTTTACACGAAAAGTTTCTAGAAAATATCGAATTATCCATTGAAGTTCGAAAAAATTGTGTTATAGACTATTTGAAAGAAGTTTTTCATACAAACGGAAATGATGCTGCTACAAACGCACTAGAGCTAATTTTTTTGCTCCATATATCAGAAATTGGAAGAGTGTAAATAGAAATAATGAACGGTTTCTACAGAAATTTGGTATGTGGCTTCACGAAGAAATAAAATTGTTCTCCGTTGTGTGCCTACTCCTATAAGTAGTGAACCTTCAACATCCACAGGAGGTAAGCCGAACTATAAAACTTTTTATCAATTTGTATTACGGATAGCAAAATTTAGGTCGCGGTCGCCCATCTAAACAATTTGAGGATTGTTCTGATGTGGTAAAGCGTAGAAAAACTGAAGAACTGCGAACTACAAAATCTTCTGAAGAATTGGCTTATGCCACAACAATGAAATTAAGAGAAAAGGGCGATGAAGCGGCTGCTAAATTGCTTAAAGAAACTGTGACAACAACTCCATCCCGTGCTAAACGCATTTTAAAAAAATGGAAAACTATAGAAACAAATCAGTCTGCATATACTCCGGAAGAGGCTTTGTCACTTGTAATTTCGTTAAGTTTAACCAAACAACAGTACCTTACTCTAAGACCATCAGCTTCGCTTCATGGGCACACTAATTTATATCCATCATATCATACTGTGCTGGACATAAAAAAACAATTGTATCCAGAAGGTATTATTTTCACGGAAGAAAAATGCGAAGTTCCTCTTCAAACCCTTCTCAACAAAACATGTGAAAGTATTTTGAAAATAATACCGGCAGAAAGCAATCCCGATAGGTTATTGAATTTGATTTGCAAATGGGGCTTTGATGGAAGCTCTGGATATCATTTAAACAAAAATCCAACACGTCAGAAGAAATACGTGCTGAAGAGAGTGTATTTATTACATCTTTAGTACCATTAAGATTAGTGGATGAAAATAGTTCAAATGTTTTTTGGAAAAATCCAAGTCCTGCCTCGAAGAGATTTTGCCGGCCGATAAGACTTCAGTGGATTCACGAAATCCAAGAAATTTCTAAAGCTGAAAAAGAATTCATAAACCAACAAATTAAGAACTTATTGCCATTTGATTCTGAATTCGGTCGAATTAAATTTACACTGTCACTGACAATGGTTGACGGAAAGGTGTGCAGTGCATTGGCTAACACTTCGAGTATGAGGTGCTACATATGCAATGCTACGATTTCGCAATTAAATGATATTGAACAAATTCGTTCTTGCCCCATCCAACCGCAAATGTTAAGATTTGGATTGTCAGTCTTACATGCTTATATTTGTTTTTTCGAATGTCTTCTTCGTGTGGCCTATAGACTAGATCTAAAAGTGTGGAAAGTATCTAAAGAAAACAGGGAAGTACTACAAAACAAGAAACGCGAACTTCAAAATACGTTTCGGCAGAGAATGGGACTAGTCGTTGATGTACCTAAAGCAGGTGTAGGCACCAAAAATGATGGGAATACTGCAAGACGATTTTTTGCTGATCCTAAATTATCGTCTGAAATTACTGGCATCGATGAAGATTTAATTAAAAGATTTTCAGTAATTTTGAAGGTAATCAATAGCAACCACGAAATAAACACAGAGAAATTTGAAAATTATTGTGTGGAAACAGCCCAAAAATTTGTGAGCTTGTATGAGTGGTACTACATGCCCACTTCCGTCCATAAAATCTTACTACACGGAGCAGCAGTTATAGAAAATGCTGTTTTGCCTATTGGAGAATTATCCGAAGAGGCACAAGAAGCGAAAAATAAAGATTTGCGACGATACAGAGAACACCACACCAGGAAAATTAGTGCCATTAAAATAAATGAAGATCTTTTCCATCGATTAATTTTAAGCTCAGATCCACAATTAAGTTCATTTGTACACGGAAAACATAAACAGAAGATCACTGATGTTGATGTCCTCCAATTAGTCAATATTTCTGACGAAGACAAGAAAGATTCTGATGACGATTTTGAAGAAGAAGAAGAAGAAGATGAAGATGATTAGTAAAAGTAAGCCCTTCCAAATATTTCGTAACATGCAAAATCGCCTGTAATATTAGTATTTTATTATTATTATTATTATTATTGTCAATGTATTGGTGCATTTTTTAAATTTCTACATAATATTGCAACATACATTACATCTAAAGCCCTTAAATAATTTCTGTTGCAAAGTCGTAACAACTACTATTATTATTATTATTGTTACTATTATTATTGGTTATTATTATTATTATTATAAATGCATTAGTATGTCTTTTTAGTGTTACATCACAAACTTTTAATTGAAAATTGTAATTCATTTACCAGATATGAATTTCGATCGCGTATTTTGAAATCTGAACCACTGTGAGTCGGTACTTTGATGTCGGTGGTTAAAACATGAACGTCGCGCAACTTCCACGCGCAACATTTTCATTATACTAATCATATGTACAGATTCGCCTGACAACAAACCGCGGCCATTTGCAGTAGCAGCTGACTGCCACTCTATGGCCACAGCCCCAAAGCAAGCTGCGCGTGGAAGTTGCGCCAGGTTTGAGAAACTTTTACAAAACAAACAGGCACAGCCTTCTCACTGAAATTGCTTTATTTTTATTGTAGTTTAGGACCTATAACCCTTGCCTCCTACTTTTACCTTGCTTGCGACCGCGACCCCCTAAGTAAGACTATGCGGAATATTTCTACGTATTCCCAAATACTCATATTCATATTTTCGCAATTGGTATTAAGATCTAACAACAGACAGAAACGTGCTTAAAGACAAACACCATATAGCGTAGAGTCGGTGTAATAAATTGCACAATTCATGAGTCCGAACAAATTAGCAAGCCATGGACGAATTCAAACAAAAGTCCAATGATAACGGTAACATTACGCAACAGAAAGGCAAGAGAAATTAGTTGTGCTAACATACTTACTTCAAATAACGATTACGCAAACGAAAAAGACAATACTTTTTATAATAAGGTATCGTCTGAGTATTGAAAAACGAATTCGACACTATTTACTTTCGAACACTTCTACTTCTAACAATCTAACACACGTGAAATTGCGATTTGGGTAACCAACCCCAGTGGGTACCAAAGCTTCAACATACCTAACGAGCGTGTTTTAATACCAAAGAACCCCTTCAATGGAGATGCCGTGTTTTAAAATTAATTTATTATGGGGTGGCAAGGACCCCCACAAGCCCCTACCGGACATACGGTTTAGACCAAAGGATTTGAATGGGGTGCTGAAAACGACAGAACAACGGTAAACTTGAGAAGAAAAGGATAAAAGGATGAGACCAACAGAAATGTGATAGGAATGGTATGGTGCCCAAGAAGTGGATTAGTCAATGGTGGGATCATAACCATCAGAATATCTAACTAGGTACTCCCTGAAAATTATTTACGTATACTTCCGTATATCCACACATCCCAACAACGAAATGAACTTTTTCTATGAAGACAAAAACAAACACAAAATTTACTGTTAATGACTGCGAGATTTTAATGCATGATACGGGTACTCAAATACTGATAAATGGCAACCTACTTAAAAATGTCAATTAAAGCTAATGAACTCTCGTTTTATCAAGAAGGAGCAGAGATAATGGACATGCCAGAGGACATACCAAAGTCCGGATGGGCCGACTTCATCATTGCGATTGGTGAAGCATCAAGCAGTCCTAAATTCAGAGCTGGAACAAATTTAGTCCACCACGGTACAAGTAATAGATCTCTTACATTAACTGTAACTCAGAGCAAAACCATACGATGTCCTTGAGAGCAATTCGATCCACGGAACTACTGCCATTGAAGAAATGGGTACATTTCTTATGAAGAGCACGAAGTCGCCGACATTAAATCGGAATGACGAGGAAAGACTTAAAAGCTCTAAACTAACAGAAGACACATGAAAACTTACAGCCAAAATAAACGCAGACAAAACAAATACGAAGGGGGAACTAAAACCGATGGATAAGAGTATCTACCATATGGCAGCGTTCGAAAAATTGCGAGATAGGTTCAAAATGTCGCGTCTCTGATACCTCAAAACCAAAAATTGTCATGCTAGTTTCCAAATAAGGCGCGAAAGCAGAAATAGCAGAAAGGGTCGTGGAAAGATCAACGCTGGGTGGACGATTGCAGGAAAGAGAGAACTGAGAACAGAACAAGAATTGAAGATGTTTGTCTGACATCAATGAAATGGCAGGCGGCGGAACACCTGATCCGCAGGGAATACAACAGATGGAGCTCTTCGAATAGAGACCCAGAAGTGATTACACCAGACCTACAACTCTGCGAAGGGGCCACATAAAGAAGGGGGGTGGTTGATGCACAATGCACGAGAAGAACTGTCGGCTGCATAAAATGACAAATAGAAGGGATGGAACTGTTTTCATAAACTGTGCCATGATTTAGGCCGTTAGTCAGATATCAAAAACTCTTAATATTTTGGGTCATCTAATAGTTACGTTGGAACCCGGCACACACATGGCGACAGAAACTTTTTGACTAGCATTTCCAAACTGAGTTGATGAAAATTGGTACACTGGAATAAAACATTAGTCGCATTACAAAGTAAAGAACTTTTTGTCGGTTTATTTATACTTTTTTGTATCTATCACCACTCCATACAACATTATTTGCAATACTACACGGCCTCCAACATTCCTATACAACTTATCTCTGCCTGCTTGCCTAAATGCACCCTCAAAGACCACCCAGCCAGTCTGATATATTTTAAAGCACAAAAGCAAAGATAACGCGACTTCCAAGATAACTTTTGACCTGAGATAAATCCAATGCATATGGCGACGTCATTATGTGTAGAGAGGAACTGAGAAATTATGCCTTGTACCAAAAATTTGAATTCAAGATCAAAATCCAAGACGATACACATGCAGCCTTGGCCGCGCATAACAACAGACTCCAAAAATAATTACTTGTTATAAAAGTCACAAGAAATAACCTCCAAACGGTTACATTTTGTATTATTTATTCACAGTCATAGATTAATTAATTTTTTGTTGGGCTATAATAGGCGTTACGAAATTAATAAGCTGAAGCAAAAATTTTTCACGCAATGCGAATTATCGGGAAGAAGGAAAATCTGCTCATTTTTATATTTAAAAATTCAAACTTATGCTAAAAAGCACTTGCAAATAATATACTTCCGAGTTTATCTTTAAGATGTAATATGGATAATTTAGGTATCCGCTTAAGATAAAATTTCCCAATATATTCTCAAGGTAAAATTTGATCTGACAACGTACCTAATACTTAGTACATTTCAAAACAATAAAAATATTGCTAATACCCGAAAAGAATAAAAATATGTACTTACAATATCATGTCCCTGAGTGCCACCTCTAACCACTTCCGGTGCCATGTACTCGATAGTGCCACAAAACGAATACGCCCTGTGGTTGCCACGGCCAGGCAATTCCTTACTCAGTCCGAAATCTGTCAAAACTATATGACCCGCATCGTCCACTAAGATGTTCTCCAACTTGATGTCTCTATAGATAATACCCAACTGCAAAAAAGAAAGGTAATAGGTTACATGATATATGTGAATAAAAAACAATGTTTCATGGTTCATTTTGGGTGCAAGTATGGGGGATTTCGTAAACTATAACAGTTAGAAAAAACTGATGGCGCAGTCTCGATCTCTTTTTTCGAGCTTCGCTCAGTGGCACAAACAAAATCTTGCGATCGCCTTTTTTTTCAAGTTATAGGACAAAATTGCCTTTTTCCACATTCCGGGGAATGCTTATATCTCTCTTATTATGGAATTCGGGGATGTTGTATAGACATCCTTAAGACACTTTTTTGAGTAGATTACAGGGGCGTAGTCACATTTTTATTTAAGGTTACGGTTTTAGCATGACAACACAAACATGTGTAATTTCTTATGGGGGGTATATTTGAATAACACTGGAACGAAAAGAGAGTTTTTTTCTGATTTCAGCGATATATAGTTTGATATGTTTGTTTTTCTTAATTTATGAGTTATAGCAATTTTTCTAGTTTTATTGTTATTTTATTGACTTTAACGTTAAGTATTTAGGCACGCAACAGACATGTTATTAATTTATTTTTATTGATTATTACGTCTAGTGCTTACTAGTGCTTTTTAGTGCGATTTTTCGTCAATATCCAACCGGATTGTCTATCAAGTGCAGGACATGCACAATACGAGAATATTATGGGTATAAAAAATCAGTAGGAAGCGAAATAAAAATACAAATCCGCTGCAGCGCCGAATCGTTTGTTACAGTGAATAAAACATTCTATCATGTATTTTTCAAAGTTTTCATATTCCATTTTTATTATCCTAACAAAATTTGTAACAGTGACAATGACACACTTATTGGAAACACTATTTACCTACTGATTTTTTATACCTGTAATATTCTCATATTGTGCATGCCCTGCATTTATTAGACAATACGGATAGGTTGGATATTAATGAAAAATCGTACTAAAAAGCACTAGTACGAATAAGCAATAAAAATAAATTAATAATATGTCTGCTGCGTGCCTAAATGCTTACGTCAAAGTCAATAAAATAACAAGAAAACTAGAAAAGTCACGATAACTCATAAATTAAGAAAAATAAGCATATCAAACTATATATCGCTGAAATCAGAAAAAACTCTCTTTTCGTTCCAGCGTTACTCAAGTATACTCACCATAAGAAATTAAGCATATTTGTGTCGTCATGTTAAAACCGTAACTTTAAATAAAAATGTGACTACGCCCCTGTAATCTACTCAAAAAAGTGTCTTAAGAATGTCTTTACAACATCCCCGAATTTCTAATAATAAGCCAGATATAAGCAGTCCCGGAATGTTGAAAAAAGCAATTTTGCCCCATAACTTGAAAACAAAAGGCGATCGCAAAATTTTGTTCATGCCACTGAGCAAAGCTCGTAAAAAGAGATCGAGACTGCGCCATCAGTTTTTTTCTAACTGTTATAGTTTACGAAATCCCTCACACTTGCACCCAAAATGAACCATCCTGTACATATTGCAATGTCAACAAATCAATTATTAAAAAAGCAAGATGGAAACATCACAAATATACCCTTCGCTTATTAAAACTCCTCAACACAGGTGTACCTACCAAACTTTTGAATTGTAATTTGAGTAGGAACTTCATCATTCCCAGAATCGACAATTCTTTCTAAGCCAATATGGACGACACAAGTAGAGTGATGAATTCAAAGGTATACATAGGTATACATATTTCGAATTTTCATTCCAAATAAACAAATTAATGTGCGCTGCGTGCTCTTGACATCTGTCAGACTGCCAGTGTCATTTACACAACACTTTGACCTAACTTTTGCAATATGTATTAATATTTTCGACTGTATTTCTTAGTTTCAAATAATAACAGACGTACAGACACCGCCGCAAGATCTTATAAATTATTGTTTATGCACATATTTATGTTACGCTCTTAGACATTCTGATGTTGAGAGATATGCTTCGTCGCCGTTATTCAATGGCATTTGATAACGGGCAAACTGAAATTTGGACAGCAACGAAATTTGAGCGCTGAGGATGAATAAAAACCCAATAAAGATGGGAAGAGTTTAATTGAAAGTTCGTCACCTAATTATAATTAACACTTTGTATACCTAGAATGTCGCCTATAATAGTTCATCGGACTTCCTGCACCAGCGGATAATTTTGAAGATGGTACTTCGAGTGCAACTTAAAAATTTGTTATTTGTTATTTGCAACGTGGAGACACAGTCCGCGTCATTGTGTTATAATATTTACCACTCTTCTCCTCAGTATATTCGATAAATACCAAAAAATGTTGATGGTAACTAATATATCTTAATAGCAGAATTGCATTAATGTTACACTCTTACGTTGCAGCTTGCTGACCAACTTAACACTAACACTACCTAAAAACTAAGAAGCCACCGCCCATTTCCAAACATACAACCAATCAGCTCTAAACATATCATTATTCTACATACACAATTATCCAATCAGACTCATACGCTCATATACAAACGCTCTTTGGCATCCTCCAACCCTATAATATTATGCCTAAGCTTATCCTCTCATAAATCTCCCATTCACCCTGTACCTGTCATCTCCAACCTGTCACTCGTAGAAATTTACGGCGTCTGAACGTCGCCGTACCAATGTACACAAACTTTTACTTCTTGGAAACTTGTACCCTTTATATAAAATTAAAATACTCTAACAATCCAACATTGGCAAAACACGATTGCATTAAAAAAAAGATAGAAATTCTCTCTCATCAAGCTAACGTTACGTACCTAATTCGTGACGCTGAGTATGAAGTTCAAGGTTATTATGTTGAAAGCTACTATCATATTTTCTGCTAGGGACAATAAATACTGTGGTATATCCCTAGTATCATTGGAGTACATGAACAAACAACAAAACGGTGATAAAATGGAATTCGTAGCATATACAAACGGTGTTAAGACGAAAATAATAAGGATAATAATAATAGGATCCAAAAATAAACACTATTACACTGTTTTTTCACATTCTGCTGATAAGCTATCTATTTTTACATCTTCTTTAATACAAGTTCCTAAAATAGAATTAATTATGCATTTAACATTTTTGGAGCTGAACTATGTAAGTACTTGTGAAATCGAATGTTCTCAAAAACAGCTGTTACTAACAAAGTTTACCATAATTTTACCAAACCATTATCTTATCAGACGCAACTTTCGTGTGATCTTAAGTAATAATAAGGAGCGTGGCGAATTTACTGGCAAAGTAGCCAAGGTTGGCACGTGTATACTGTATAGGCGCGACTACCTCATTTCAAAGGACACTTCCCGAACAGAAGGATAATTAAGCGTCTAATGTTTAATTCTGTATCTGAACGGAGCAAAACCGCGCTGTCTATAACGTCAAGCGTAATTAGATTTTTCTAAAACAGCAGATATTCGGGCAATACGGCATTTAATAATGTAGCGAACGAAAAAGTAGAAAAATTGGCTTGTAGGTAAATTAAATATCTCCATGTGTGGTAATTTGATATTGCCCATTTTTCCTGAATCCTTTTAATTTCTGTTTAGTTAAAAGGTTATTTGATTTGATGCAACTAGAAATTGTAAGTTTCTATAGACGTGACATTTTCGTTAATTCCAACGGAACAAAAATAGTACTATTAGATGGAATTATATGGAGATACTATAGTGTTATTACTTTTTGATTATTTTTGATACTTTTATTGCGAAATGTAACATTTCATTTACATTTGATATTAAAATAAGTCTTACAGCTTGCAGGTCAGCTTATTAAAATTTCCATCGCATATTCTTTCAGATAAAATTAAAACTATCGAGTCAAGTAAGGAATGGCGTCACGTATTTTTCATTAAAAAAAAAAACTAAGACCATTCGCGGGAAAAGTGACGTTATACGTGTTGACGAGTATTTAACTAAATAAGGGCACTACAGTTAATAAGCACTACCTACTTTTCTCTTGAAAAATGTCCTCAAACCTACAATAATAACAAAACTTCAACTTTTGCCAGAAGATGTTTTTGTTGCAATACAACAATGCTCATCAACATGCTGCAAAATATACTAAAGAAACTATTGAGACACTCGGTTTGTCAGTTACAGAACATCTCCCGTACTTTCCAGACTTAGCTCCCGTGTGACCGCCATATCTTTGCAACATTAAGGAGCTGAGTAGTCTGCACTTCCCAGACGATGACAGCCTAAAAATCGCGGTGCATACCTAATCAATTTCGCGTGCTGTCAAAAGATTATTCTCTAATGGAATTTTTAAGCATTTAGTACACGCTTTCGTCAAGGACTTGCTCTGTAATTCAAGGCATGTCGGGGTATTTGCCCGGGGAGTAGTTGTTGGAGCAAGTTCTTGTCGAATTTTTATTTTAATTACATTGGTGAATAGGAGGAAAAAATGTATTGAAACACTAGAAGATTACGTACAAAATATATATGTTCATTAGCAAATTCGTTGAATAAGAAAATAATTTTCCAAACTCAAAGGGGATTTCCAGGGGGATTTCCATTTAAATAGTCTCGTACTTTCGCAAAATCTAAATGCATTTTACAAAATTGTTGAAATAAACTTGAAAGACTTTTCTTTTTACTTTACTTTTACTTTACTTCAATGTTATTATTCAATAGCCATCGAATAATAATCCAATATTCAATGGGCAGTGGCCAACCAAAAAATTCTTAAAGAAATTACAAATTCGATGAAGCAATTTAGAACTGATCTTTTTATCGAATATAGTCACAGTATTTTTACATTTTGTCAACACAAGTTCAAGCTGAGCCGAATCGTCAAAAATTCTGTCGTTAAGAGTTCAGTCCTCAAAGAAGACACTCGAGAAGAAATATTTTCAATATAAGCAATAACCATGTCATAAGCATAGGCAGATCAGTTGTCTAACTATCGCCTGGCTTTTGTTTCACAATAAGTATAAAGATGGCAATAATATTTCAATCCAAATAAATAAATTTAAATTTAGTTCATTAATCAAAAATCGGGGAAGCTTATTTATATTTTCTAGACGTTCTTTTTGTACAATTTGCATATGTCGTCAGCATAAAACAATTTCAGGCAAATAGTCATTTTCCTAGGCAATTGTTATTTGCCATGGCACTTAGCGAATGCCTAGGCAAAACACATATACGATTTTACACTTTGGTAATAAATTGAAATACTGACCCCTGACCCGAGTTGACTTGATGTGAGCTGACCTGACGTGACCTCACCGGACCTGACAGATTCAACTGCGAAATTCTGAAGCAGATAGTAAAATTTTGTTCATTCTTTACCATCTTGCCATTTGCCATGGCAAGTAGCAAATGCCTAGGCAAATGACTATTTGCCTAAATTTGTTTTATGCCTACGACACATACATTTCAATAATCGGTGAACGAATCAACGAATGCACTCCATCTTCAAAAATACGTTCGACAATCAAGTTAGACTTCATTATTGTTTAATTAAAAGGAATTAATTAGTCAGCGTTTGTGGCAAAAACTTCCTTCGGACCACTGCAGACGTTCGGACGTTGGCCGGTATTCAAAGACCAAAGAGCTGGTCGGATTCAGGTACGATGGAGGGGGGGGGGGATACGAAGGACCAATTGGGAGATTTTGTCTGCGGTCACTAGATAGTCCCAAAAGAACGTGGAGGGGACGAAATTAAAGGATTGCAGACTGCGCCACCTCCCTCCCATCCGATGTTTTCCCCAAATGAACCTGCCATGTAACCAGCAAAGCACATTATTGATTCCACTTTTGTTGAGAATGGTGGTCTTGATACCGATCCTTATGTGGAATATATACTTCAGGACGAACTTCAGGATGCTGTGGTATCCATTCCTCAGTGTGGTCGGGATGAATTCGTTTTAAAATGCACGATTATAACTGAGACCAGCCTATGCTCCAGGATTTCATGGCGAATCCTATTGCTTCGTGACGTCGTTTCCCCACAGGTTTCTGGACGTTATCAAAGCTTATTTTACCTTTCTTCAATTTAAGTTTACAACTTCCACAAATTCATAATGCTACACATTTACTCCTGCATTTAATTTAATTACACTCTACAACCTGCGCTTTACTTCGTCAGTCTGGCTAAAAATTCTGGTTCACTGCTAACATTTTTTCTTTCCATTAACAATCGAACAGCGTATACAACTAATTATCAAAATTCATTTACGTCCTTTTTTAGAATTTGACCAAATATTTAAAGGTAGGTGGTCATTTTTTGCTACGGATGACCATAAAACGTTGAATTCGTTAAGTTTGATGTTGTTTTCGGTGAAACCGAGGATGAAACGAATCGAGTTGCTAAAAATGCGGTGAAAGTGGGACGCACTTCTCAATTATTCTATTCTCACGCGACCCAACACTTGATCTTTTTTTATTTTCAATTCAAATTTAAATGGTTTTATGCAACAAAGTAGGTACTTCCTCTTCTAGTAAATTCTAGTAAACTTAACTTGCTTCAGTGAGTGCCTACAAGATCTTATTCCTGGGAATGAGAAAATTAATCTGAAACCACCAAAAATGAGGAAAAAAATGTAAGAATATTCCATTTTGTCACATTAAGATATTAAAAATTGTGGTCAAAGCTTTCAGAGCGGATACACGTAGGTACAAACTATCCGCCAAGAAAGCATACAAATATGTAATTAATACGCCTTCATTAAAAATTGATAATTAGTTTGTAGTTACTTAATTAGGCAATGGTCAAGTTTATTTATTTTTTCCCATTTACTTAGTGTTTAATGTACACACAGCCCGTACATGTTTTTTTTGTTTAATTTAATGTTGAGTTGATAATAAGTGCAACCTTCGGGCAGTTTTTGCACTCGTAAATTTTGCTTCTCGTGTGATACACACGTGTGTGCCAAAGCCTTGCATTTTAGAATAACAATACGATTAGTTTATTTTAAAAACTGCCTAGGTATTGTAAGTTAACCATTTCAAATACAGAGTAACTGTAGTCTAAAAATCCCAAACAAAAAAAAATACTAATTTCATTTAGATCAATATAAATACAAGGGCAAACAATTTTGATGGTACCACTGTGCAAACCGTGTTACAATCATAGGTATATACAGACGAGTAGGAAGAGAGCGAGTAGGTTGCCGATTAGCTCAATGGGTTGGAGTGCGGGGTTAGGATTGCGGGGACTCGGGTTCGATTTCCGTTCGGCGGCATTTTTACGACGTTTAACATTAAAAACAAGCCAAGGAACAATTCTAAGCATTTAATAGGAACCAAGTGAGCGAACCGTGTTGAAATTTCATGTACACCTACTGCCATTTTCATAGATATTTGCATGAGACTACTGTCATTTTCACAGATACTGTCAAGGGACTGTTGCGGGACTGTCACGGAACTACCGCGAGACTGTCACGGGATTCTCGGGAGACTGTCACGGGACTGTGAAAGAGGACTGTTATATAATGTCAGGTACTGTCACTAGTACTTACATGATGCTGGTGTATCTACTTACGACCATGATTACCCTTCAACAGGAACAAAGCCGTAATCGAAAAAATAAAGGAAGATGTCTAAATGCGGAGAACGGTAAGAAAAACCCAGTGATTTAGTCATAGTGCTTGAAAAATACCGGTTTTTAATCGATGAGAAAAAACGGAAAAAAACTGTTGTTCCAAAAATGATGCATACATAGTTCCGTACACCGTATCTTTAGGCACCTCCAATATGAAACTAAAAACTGTTCAGTAAGTTAGGTAAATCCCTGGTGCCGGTAAGAACGCGAATTGCGTCTTCCGCTTTCGCAGTCTGCAGAATATTCAATATTTTTATTGGCGACAATAAAGAGGTCGACAATTGGGAAGACAATTAAGACTGAAGATAATGGTGCTGGCTCTGACAATGATTGACGACAGCGTACGAGTAAGCACGTTAGAGGTACTTAATTTAGCCCGGCGTATTGAAGTACACTTTCGTGCAACTTAGAAGGTAGTGGGACAACCACTACGCCTCAAGCCATCTATCATTATCATTACCCTAGGTATTCATTTCCTTACGCTGGGGTAGACCCAGATGCGGAAAAGCTGTCAGATGTAGCGACTGCGAACGCTGGGAATTGAATCCGCGCCAGCTGTATTTGTAGTCTAATGCTCTGCCGTTAGATTTATTTAAGAAAGAACTGAAAAAAATGTCGCATTTCAACTCCTGTATCTCGGAAACCATGAAGTTTTCGATATAAGTTTAACAGGTGAAGTGCCAATATTTTAATTTTAATTTTAGTTCCTGAAGTTCAATAGGTAAACTTCGGACCATCCTGTATAGATAGTCGGATTTTGAAATCGGCAAAAACCTACAAAAGCAAACTACCAGTGGTTGTCACCACGTTCGGCTTTATTTCATTCTTAATCGATTCGTGAAAAAGTAGAAAGACGTACCTAACATAACACTATATCCTATAGAATTTAAGGAATACTTAACAACGTTAAATTTAGAAATCATACGAAGCCGAAAATTTACTTCTTTTAACTGCCATAATGAGCAATTATGTTGAAAACAATCACGTCGCCGTCGGCGTTTTTGGGTAATAATAGTAGATATTTATTATTTATTCTACGAGCGAGTTACGGCGGTGGCTATTATTATTATTATTATTAATGAAGATGAAAGTTTGAAACACGGGCCGTGGGCGAATGCTTTAATTCATCCCAGTTAATAACAGTCATAAATCGAGACTGGAATGTACTTTATCTGCAAAAACTCATAGGGATTTGCACTTTAAAGATTTGATTCCCTTAGTTTAGATAAGTGTACACAGAAAGTAGTCCTTGAACGAACGTTGCTATAGAAACACAAAATACATGCACGATTTCTTGACAAGTAAACATAAATTTGACGTTTTCCGAACCACAGCAACCTCGAATTTTTTAAATTTTTATTTACAGCCCATTGAATAATGGTTCTATGTTCAACGGCCATTAAATAATGAGACTTATTATGCATTCGGAAGGGCACAAGTAACTTGTCGGTTGCGGATAAAAGCAAATTTAAGGGGGAAGAGAAATTTTACCAAAGTTATATTAGTTTGACAGAACATCTGCGAAGTCAGTTTTCAAATTTTTGTATTACAAAATATTTATTTATTTATTTATTCGTGTTCAAATACGAACAGGTAGGTAGGTATGTACATGTATGAACTAATATTCGAAAGATTCAACAAGTTGAATTTTTAAAAATCTCAACATAGTATAGGTATGAATAATTAGTACCTTAGCTAAACACCTTGAACGTATGAATAATTTGAACGTTTAAAATATTCCACAAATATAAGAATACTAAAAATTCATTAATTCTCTGCACCAATACCTAAACGAAGGTATTGGCAGCGTTTTATTCATTTTCCCTACTGAATTACCGTATATTATTTACTGTTCTGTAGCTTCAGCAAAAATGGGTGCGCACACACACAACACAACTTGATTATTTTTATAGGTACACAAAACTATGTTATTATTTTCCGTATTGACGTTTAATGAGTGAACAATAAATAAAATAATAGGTTTGGACTTGAACAGTGCTACAAAAATATTGGCGTTTATTGCTGCTGCGAGAAGAAAAGAGAAAGAGAGAGCTTAATAAGCAGCTGTATCAAAGAAAGTAGACACGTAGGTAATTCGTAATTAATAATAATAATAGTCTTTGTCCACGACTATCTTAAGGTGGGTATCCATTTGTGTCAAATGTCCCGTAACGTAACAACGGCCTGTTGCAAAAACGACACGGGTCGCTGCGAAAGCGGTTTAGTTTAGGTCGTATCATTCACTTCGTAACATAACAAAACAGGGTTACGACTCGACACGACGACATTTCTTAATGTCTTCCCTGCTCCACTCCATCAGCACTTTTCTAGTTAACGATAGAGGCCAGACTGACAAAAGACAAAACAAGACAGAATCACGAACGCAACAGGTAACGTTACGACGATAAAGCCAACCCGTCCCAACTTGCCGTGACGCGTACCGTTGCATTCCTTTGATGCGACGGCTAAAAACCGACAAATGGTGGTTCGGTCCAAATTCGTTACGCGTGTCAAATTGGTTACGCGTAACATGCAACAGTTTCCCGTCTCCACTAGATGTAACGTAACATGTTTGGTGTTACGTTACGGGACATTTGTTACAAATGGATACGCAGCTTTATAATTTACTCTTTATACTTGTGTTTCTTCAATCATAATTAGATACATTAATCTCTGCAGTGATTAATGAATATTATTCACTACACCAATAGGAACATCGCTTTGACCCTTTTTTACACTTATTTAGTAGGCCGCGATCGCGATGTGTCAGTTCAAATTGAAACGTCAAATCAGCATGGTTTGCTTTTAATTTGAAATGCATATTCTAAAAAAGAAGATATAATGAGTAGTGAGAGTGAAAACGAGGTTTCTTTAACAGCACCAGCAATAAAAGAAGCTGCAGAACTTGCCTCATTAGATTAATTGCCCAAAAAACCAAGAAAATTATACCTGAGAGCGTATGTATGAATCTTTCTTACACTGGAGAAGGGAAATGAAGGTAAATTCTTTCTGGGAATCTGTTTTGAAAGTCGTGGACAAAGTATAGTATACAACTCGTTATAATGATGCTATTATTACCTCCGATGATTACAAAACTCGCTCGTTTCACTCGCTCGTGTTGTAAACTTCATCCTCGGTAATAATAGCATTCATTATAAACTCGTGTATAATATACTATTATTCGTATGTAAGCAAATGAACAACATAACAATACCTCAAGGCAATGTTCAGACCAATGAATATGCTAGGTACTTAACCATTGGTCTGCTCTTCCACATATAAGCTCAACTAATTAACTAAAAAAACTAAAAATTAAAAAAAAATATTTGTTACAATAAATTATTTGCCTATTATTTGTTGTTTAATTGAGAAATTTATTGTGTAATTATTTTTGTATTACAACCAATCTCAATCATACTTCGTTTTTTCCGAAACTAAATAATAAATCTACTCGTTTAGTTCAACTGACAAAAAGTGTTCAGCTTACTAATAATTGTAAACAATTAACGTGTTAAGCTTTTCTGCGGTATTTAAACTTTTGTTTGTTTCTTAAATAGCAACATAATAGGTACGCATAATTTGTTTATCGTATCAGCAAGAAGCACTGAAGGACATTTCTATTATGTACATCATAATCGAATAACCATTACTCTTGTTGGTTTTTTGATAATAAAATGTTTACTTCTCATTGAACAAACAGGGCGATATTATTAAGAATGCATCAAGCGCAACAACTTACATAGAAAGCCATCCCGGAGAATGAAAACAAAAGTAATAAGATGCGGGAAGCTTACGAAGGTTGTTTAGAACTTATTGGTCTGAGAATACATTGTTTTTTAATACGATCCTATCCTGAATTTGAAGACAGTTTTATTCCACTTACGTCGAAACCAGTGGCTTGAACCGAAAAGAATTTTCGATCCGATTTTGATTCTTTATTAAGTGCTAATCGGAATTTCGGTTTCCGGTTTGGCTCGGATTCAAGTAACAATTTGAGTTTCGGTTTTCGGCTCGGTTTGGATTCAAGTGTCAATCCTAAAATCCTAATATCGGTTTTAAGTTCAGTTTCGGTTCAAAGAATAACTGTTTTCAGGTTCGGTTTCGGTTCGAAGGATAACTGTTTTCGGGTTCGGTTTCGGTTAAGTTTCGATTTAAAATTCTAGCGCTAACTGAAAAAAGATTTCCACAAAGTTACATTTAAGACAGTGTTTTAAAATTACAAAGGTATTTTCCCAATTGAATTTATTGTTTTTTCCCAAATGGTTTTCTTTAAATTCATTGGTTTTGACCTTCAAGCTACGAGATATTCGAATTTCCTTTCTATTTTTAGTTTTTCTAATTCCTCGTCGATAAATATTGAAATTCAGTTATTTAGTTAGTTCATTTGTATTATTTTTATTGTTTTGTCAATTTAAGTTTCCTTGTCAACTGTTACCTTAGAGTCATATTAATTTATTTACAATTTTACTTTATGTAAACATATTCTGAAGACGAGATTTTTAATCTTGAAACCGGTCAATATTCTAATAAATTATTACATTGGTAGTAGGCGAAGTATTTTATTAATTAATAATTTCTTTAATACGTACTATCATTTATTTTCATAATTAGATCAAAAGCAAACTAATCTCGGAAGCTGGTCTGCATGTCTGATTCAAAAATAGTTGAAAAGCTGTCGCAATTTGACGTTCCTACGCATTTAATGTTTCTTATAATTTGTTAACGACTTTTTTCCTATGCTCTTATTTCAAAAACAGTACGTGTACGAAGAAAAATTGTGTGTGTCAGCTCCGACGCACGACTGGAGTTTACTCCTTACGAACGATTATTTTAACTTCAATCACTTGATAATAGGGTACACGCGAATGTCAGTTTTATACCCAAATGTGTATTTATCAGATGGTTTATGTTCGAAAATGCCCAACTACATCAAAATATAAATTGTTTATAAATTCAGTAATTAAGTGACAATCTGCTGAACGTCGATCCCACTGGCAATGAAATAAATACTTTTCCTGGTGTTCGAATAGGTGTTGAGTCACATTTCGGCACTAGGCAATATTTGGAGTATTTAATATTAGGTTTTTCCATATTAAATCAAAAGATTCAACAAATTTAGGAACGAACAAACACTGCAAATGCTGACTTTACAACGCCAACTGTCGTATCTACTCTATGCCACTCTATATTCACTATTTCCATGCTCTATGCAGTCAGACATAAACAGCCGTATCCATGTACATAATTTCAATGTGACAGGTAAGGTAACGCTCACTAGTTAACGCGTAACGTAACGTTTAAAAGTTAACGCTTGATTTTACTCCTCATAAAATTTCCGTACCGCGGGCTAGAACTGAAAAATCGATTCTTAAGGAGTAAACTCCAAAAAAAGACCTTCAAATTTAGAAGGCTGCAACAGGTAACTACATGAAGCAGTCCACAGCAAAAATCGATGATTGACGCCGTTTAACGATGATTCAGAGTGAAACAAAGGAACTTCGCGCAATTGCATTGCTAATTAAATTGAGGGGTACTGGCCCGTTCGAACAACTACCCCTCGGGCAAGTCTCCCGCCAGGCTTCGGACTATATGTAGACCTGGAAATTGATATTATTTTTATTATTATAAATCGACTCAGGTACTTTTTTACTATTAATTTCAGTTTCAATTCGAGCTCCGATAGAAATTTCGGTTTTTGGTTCGGTTCTGGTTCAAGTAAGTACAAGTCTTAAACTACGATTTATGTTTCGGTTCAACACAAACATGCGTGGTTACGGTTTACGGTTCGGTTATGGTTTTGTTACTGTTACGGTTCAGGTCGCTCAAACCTCCTCTTTTTCTTTAATGAAATCACGAAGTTTCGTCACTAATCTTGTATAATATTCCGGTCACATTGTAAATAATCTAAAAAGTAAAATTCATTCAGCATTCAAAAAATGTGTGCATTATTTTATTCGCTGCTTTTAGGATATTCTGGATGACATATTTTGTCTTTTAGGCTTGGGTTCGTGATGAACCCAAGTTTCAACAATCATAATAATACAACGATCGAGAAAATGTTTTGGAATACGATTAAGCAAGTCTAAATCGCCTACTGAAGAAGCGACTCTAGCACGCTTTTGTTTGGAGGTCAATATTCGAGGTATCCACCTTGATGATACCTTGGAGCCCTAACAGTCATTTATCAAGGTTCCAAATCGTACCATTCGGAAGGCCGAAGGCCCGTTGTTTCAACTGAGAATCTTCTTGTCATCAGAGGATCTCGTCTGATCATGTCATTCTCATGAACAATGCTTTCTTGAGTACACGCAGATTGCGACCAACTATTTTTGCCTGTATTTTCTATACCAAATAAATAAAAAATTCACATCCTTCGAAAAGATGCGACCCGGGGAGACATTAAAAATGACGAAGCGAAGCATTTGGAATATTTCCGCGTAGGCGATAACGTGGTAAATAATTATTCATAAAACACCTGCGCCGATGTATAATAACTGCATTTCTGTTGTGGCATTCTCTCACTTTTGCGACGCTAGACGGTCCAACTATGAATGAAGTTTACTCAGACTGAGCGGTCTAGCGGCCGCCAGGTGCTCGACTTTAACCGCTACCGCTCGGGTGCGTGACGTATGTGGCAAATGAATATCATACCCTATACTAGGATACTAATAACATTTTCAATGTTAAAATATTCCGGGGAGAATAATATCAAGTTTATCTACCCCCCTGTTGCAGTCGCACAAACTGTTAATACGGAGAAATCATTAAGGTAGCATATTATTCTGTATTCCCAGGATAATTCCATATTTCTAACTAAACCCGCGCAGCTGTTCCAGAAATTCAATATTATGTTTAAACGTCATATTATGCTCGTTTTGCATTTCGAGGAGTGATCCCCATTAAAATTTAAAAAGGGTATAATTGTTGGAGTCACGATGATTCTGAGAAAGCTGCGAGATAAAGCACGCATTATCTGCTTGTACGGTTTTAATATCAAAGACGATCACATTAATTATTTACGTTAAAAATACGAGTAGTATTGCGAGAATAATCTTTGCACTGACTACTATTTTTAACATTTGTGTGATATTTTTGTCCTTGGTTGTACTTACGCTGTTCTCGGATCGGCTCGTGTAGTATAGTACTGGATTTGTTATGCTACTTCCACCTTCGTTCACCACGAGCCCAACATAACATAAATTATATTACATAATTCTGGAAGATGCTGGCGAAGCTTTATCAGCCATATGCCAACTGAGTTATTTAATTTGGCATTTTTTAGATAATTTAAAGAGCCTGTATTATAGACAATGTGATAAAAGATGCAACATTTCGTCGTTCCTGCTCATACTGGATTAGTAATTAACACTTAAACACCACGAAGATTTTAAAATAATTGCATAATAAATTATAATTACTTGGCAATAAATTATACTAAAAATCAACCATTGTACAGAATTAAGGAAGATCATATGTATCTCAAATTAATGCTAAGATAAACACGACATTATGTCAAACTGGATTTAGATGCCCAAGACGAGGGGAGAAAAAACCTATGAAGATGCATCCTGCATCACACGCATGTGTCAGGTGTAGTTTCGCTTATTTAAACTTAGATGGCATAGTACAACCATTACGAGACAACACAGTTGGAAAACTTGCAAGAATATACAGGGTGATCTATAACGAGTGTAACAAACTTCGAGAGTATTAGATAGAATACTTAAAATATTGTGTCTGAATATGGCAACTAAATGAGATACAGGGTGTCGAAATTTCTTAAAAAATATAATATCTGCTATTCTGCTTCTGTCGTTACTTACTGTTTTCGTGTTTTGTTCACTTCTTGAGAATTTACACGCCACGTCGATATTAACGCTTTACTGTTACAAAAGTTGACTGATATTTTCCTTTTTAAAAACGAGGACTACGCACCATGTTACACAAAATTATTTCTCTCTGAAACTATGCTTTGTACGGAAAACTAGTTGTTAACGTATTGACAGAACAGCTTCCTAGCCACAGCCACAACTGAACTGGAGGGCGCGTACCTACTTAATCACTTAAAAGCGGAAAAATCACATTTTTATTATTATTATTAACCTACTTGGAATCTGAAATACTAAATAGAATTTATCCAGAATTGTTATCTTCGTTATTGAATATCGATAACAAAATGTAACTATCACCCACCCCTGTTCCCGACTGTTATTGACAAAATCGTATTTAAATTCTATACATTAATATATTGCGGGCCTTTCCGTCTGGTTGCCCCATCATCGACACTCCATGGGAACATTAATTACAAATATGTAATAGCGAAGTAGGTCGGTCACGTGACGACGGTCATGCCCATGCCATGGCCAAAATAACCGTCACATTACGATATTGGCGAATTTTAAATGACTGCATGATTTTGGTAAATGACCCTCATTTTCGTAAATGACCGTCACCGACTTTCCAAGACGAGTAGATACGTTGTTTTACAATACAATATTTTTTTGTTATAAAACCGTGTTTATTTCATATAAACAAGTCCATAAAATTTAAATTGAAGTAAAAGTGATAAAAGTTGAATAAAGAATCCGGATCAAAAGACTACGAGTGTGAAACTTCCGGCGAGTCGCGTCTATCCAAACATTTTCTTCGGCTGCAAACTAGATCTCTGCGATTTCGCAAACGCACCACAATAAGAAGTCTACCTGCATCGCCAGCACAGTAAAATAGACCTTCTGAGGTCTAAACTTACCCCTCGATTAGAGACTACATTTGTTTGCTGGCACCGAATGCCAGGTGTTTCAAAACGGCAGTTCACTAACACTCACAGGTTATCAGACCAAAGAGAATATAATGTAATTCACCCGGAGTGTGGTGCGGTTGTAGAAAGGGCAACAGCTGGTGTCTCGAAAGGAAACAACGCCACTGCACTTTCTGTACATGGAAAGCTGAGATTTAAAAAAATATATGTGTTTCTTGACTATTATAACTACCACCTCACTAGGAAATTAGCAAAGATCACGGAAGTTTATTTATAAAGTTGCATAGGTATATCACAAGCGAACAAATTCGTTAATTGCATGAATAGGTGATAAAGTAGCCGAATGAGATTAATTGTTCTGCCGGAAAGTTTTTAATTAAATTGCTGCCAACTTGCAAAATGTAGGTCATCATTCTAACTCCCTATTTTCAAAAAATTCTGGCTTGTGACTCTTCGCATGCATCATTGTGCGACTGTGTCGAAGAAATTTGCTCGAATAATTCTTATACAAATGTCGCAAGTGCAAAGAAGTAATCTTAATTTCGAATCGAGATGTAGAATCAAGAAGAGTCTGTGGACAAGCGGCGTCAATTTTCACGTAATGCGTTTGGAAAAATGACCAGAACGCCGAAGTCCGATAAGTCACGTTCTGGCATTACAAAGATTGTCAGGACGCGTTCTGGGATTTCCATTATTTTCAGAACGCGTAGTGCACTGTTGTAAAACTAACGTCCAAAGGTCGATTTCATACCTGTATCAAAGAATTCATCACTTTCAAAAAACTCTTCTTATTATAAATTTATATTACTCCATCTTTTGAAACAGAGTCCGAAAATGACAATAACCCAAAATTTGAGGTCTGGGTAGATCAGATCACACGAGTAAATGGCTTTTTGATAAAAGCTAGGGGCAGGACAATAAAGTAAAAGCGAGAACATCGTTTCAACGAGAGGTTGTAGATAGATTAGATAGATAGATTTCGGGCTTTGACTACATTTTATTTCGGACTTCAGACGTTTTTGGATTTTGTGCCCGACATCTCCCCTTCGGTTCCAATATTTGACAAGAGTTCTTTAGAAAGTGATGGATACTTCAGAGCTCAGACCTACGGTTTGATGCATGCAAGAAATCGATCTTTGGGCGTTTTCGATACGGTGCAGGACACTATCTGGCAATAATCGAAATTCCAGAAAGCGTTCTGGTCTACTTAAAGCGACCACAACGAGAAATATCGGACTTTGGCAAATCGGTGATATCCAGAACGCGTTCTGGTCGTTCTTTTCGACCATTGGCCAAAATCGGTCTTTGATCCTAACATGCATATGAAATTACCATATCCACTATAACCTTTTACTCGCTAGCTAGCAGGAACCCAAGTAATTTGTAATTAGTCAATAATTGGGCCCTGAAATTTTAGAACTGGTTGGTTTAATTTTCATTTATTTACTACTCTCTGTTCGCGTTAAGAATCAGTGGTGGGTTTATCAAGTTCTAATCACACCAGACTCATATACAGGGTATCCCGGTGAAGGTGGGAAATCTCTGGGGTGCGTATAGACTACACTAAAATAACACCCCAAGTTCATATGTTTTCTCCTACAACCTTCCCCTGCCGAGATATTTTCCCTTAAATTGGAGAAATAAAAATACTCTTTCTTACATAAAACTTGTATTTTTAATAAATTGTAGTTCAATAATTTTCTTGGTGATGTACGTAGAGATTAAATGTCGATAAAATAATGCGACACGTTTTTTGATAGTGCAAAGGGGAACAAGGGGTGAACTACCTCTTACCTTCTTAACTTCATATTTTTTAAGGGGCTGGATATTTTTAATTTTTAACCGCATTTTTTGTTTCCCCAGACATTTTGCTAATAGAAAGTTACTCTTGTTAGGTTTCGATAAAATGAAACGTTTTCGAGAGAATAAAACTCAACGAGCAGGAGGTACCGTGTTTCTACGATTTTAGTTTTCATTTCTTCTGGCATTTGAAAAACCGAAAGCAATTCTTTCATGTAAATTTTCACTACATTTCGCAAACTGTTAAGGTTATTTTTGTACGACATTTCGTCTGTTGTTTACATCGTAAATTTTTATTTTTTCTTAACACGGACCTGGACAATTTTTAATGAATTTGAAAAGAATTTAATGAATTTAAAAAGAAATAACTAATGTATCGACTAATGTTGGGTCAAACCATACTTATATTCCTAAGAAATAATTTATTGAAAAAACTTTCGATTTTTTAATATCTTTGAAAATAATGCCAGAAAAAATAAAAACGAAAATCGTAGAAACACTGTACCTCTTGCTCGTTGAGTTTTATTTTCTCAAAAACGCTTCATTTTATCAAAACCTAACAAGAGTAACTTTTTATTAGCAACATGTCCGGCCAAACAGAAAATGCGGTTAAAAATTAAAAATGCCCAACCCCTTAAAAATATGACGTTAAGAAGGTAAGGGGTAGTTCATCCCTTGCTTCTGCACTATCGAAAAACTGGCCGCATTATCTTATCGTACCAAGAAAATGATCGAAATACAATTAGAAATAAAAATTTTATGCAAAGAAAACAATTGTTATTTCTCTAATTTAAGGGAGAATATCTCGTCAGGGGAAGGTCGTAGGAGAAAACTTTATATGAACTTGCGGCGTTATTTTCGTGTAATCTATACGCACTCGAGAGATTTCCCACCTTCACCTGGACACCCTGTATACGTACTTGATTGAAAAGTAAAATTTTGTCAGAATAGGGCGGTTGCACTAAATAGAAAATCAATATAATTTTGATAGAAATAAGTAACTAAGCGATTGTCGGTCCTCTCCGTTACATTTATTTACTAGTCAATTGCCCAGAATTTAAACGATAACAATTTTACTGGCTATTTTAGTATGAAGAGCGCCTTCAGGAACTTGCTCTGCGACACCTAGGCCCGGTTTTTCAAAGAATCCAACACCGGGTTAAGTCTGACACCGGCTTCGTTGCTATGATACAACCAATCAGAAAGTCGGTATCATAGCAACAAAGCCGGTGTCAGACTTAACGCGGTGTTGGATTCTTTGAAAAACCGGGCCTTAGGCTGATAAAGGTACGTGGATCTAGTGTCGGTAAGGTAGGGAGCAATAATGTTATGAATAACAGGAATTTGACATTTGTAAGTTTCGAGTTTGTTATTTGTGTCTTGTGTGTTCTTATTTCCTGTGTCAATGTGTGTATTGTATAAGGAAGAGGATTTAATAGAATATAAATAATTAAATAAAGAAACGAGAAGATTCACTCAGCATGAATAAAAATATGGATAAATAAAATGATGGAGGATCTAGAAGATTGGAGCAAAAGATACAACACGGAAAGTTTTATATGAGGAAAAGATATCAAAGAATATGATACCTACACGCGTAAACAAAGAGCCGTAAAGAATCGACAAGAAAAATTAGAAACGGGCACAGAGGAAGTGAAGAAGCGATGGAAACAGTATTTTCAAGAGACAGTGGAAGGACAAGGGTTTGAAGTCGGGTTTGAAGATGTGAGTGAGATAGAGAGCACTGAAGAACCAACGCATGAGAGAAAGGTAGAGGGTACCGGAGAACCAACATTCGAGGAATTTCAGAATACTTTGACTGGTTTACAAAATGGGAAAACACCTGGCGATGATGGAATACATAACGATATGTACAGTACAAATGAGCTACACCAATAGTTAAACACACTAATAGTTAAAAGGGGTGTCCCTTCCAAATTAATAGGGCTTCAAGGATTAAGATGTAAGAGACTGTGGTTAAATAATCAATTCAAGAATCAATCGTACCCCTAACCACATAAAATTTGAAATACTATATACGCATTTCGACAGCTAAGCTGCCATCTTCAGTAGTAGGGAAAAACCTATAGTAATAAAAATAGCAATAACAACATTAAAGAATGAATTATATATATGACAATAATAATAACAACAATAATGATGATGTGAAACAATGATAGTGACAATAACAATAATATAGGTCAGGTACAGTGGCGTAGCCACACACCCGCGAGCCCCCGCCATGGCGGGGGGCCCGTAAGTTTCGGGGGCCCTACGCCTTGCCATGGGTTAGAAAATGTGTTTTTCCGCAGCTAAAAATTTACCTATGTATTTTCTTTACTTTTCTGTGGTCTGTAAATGAACATACACAAGATATTTCTTGTTCGAAAATAATAATAATAATAATGGTTTCTAAAACGAAAAATTTAAAAAAAATCTCCAGGGGGAAAAACCCCCGGATTCCCACACCCCCGTGAGTTAGGGCCTTTTGGATTTTTTGCGGGGGGGGGGGCAACAATTTATAGTTACGCCACTGGTCAGGTATTCTCTGCTCACCACTCCGAAAGAATCGAAGTGCCCTCGGTCAGCTCTCAAGCTAGAATAGGGCTTGTTAAGATGAAGCTACAAAATACAAGAGTACGAGTGAGAATAGCAGATAGAGACACAGAAGAGTTTGAAACAACATCAGGGGCTAGGCAGGGTGATACATTGTCGGTAATATTAGTAAATATTGTTTTGGAGAAAACATTGAGAAAAACAAGGTGCCAGGGATCTATAATGAACAAATTGGTGCATATGCTGATGACGTCATACTTAATAATACTTGATGTATATCAAAGAAAGTAACATGTTACCAGTATGCTAATCTTAGTCCGACATAAACCATCATAGAGGAATTTAATATTTTCAAGTATCTGGGAGTGACGTTTTCTAATAGTAGATAATATAAGCGATGACGAGATAAAGGTGAGACTGCATGGAGGGTATAAGGCGTATTTTGCAAATAGAAAATTATTGAAGAGTTAGCCAAGGAAACCAAATTAAGAGTGTGTAGAACATATGCAGCTGGAACAATGACAATGACGAAACGAGCCGAGGAGAAGATGCAAGCTTTCGAGCGCAGAGTACTAAGAGTAATACTAGGTCCAAAAAGAGTGGAAAAGGGGCAGCGCAGCATAGCATAAGAATGAACAGGAACTGTTGGATGAGAATGGAGGAGAGGATACTGTTAGTTTTGTACAAAGGGCAACGGATAAGATGGACTGGAAATATTTACAGATGTTCAGAGGAAAGGATTGTAGGGAAAATAGTTGTATAGACCAGGGGGAAGAGGTCAAAAGGAAGGCCAAGAAACAACAGGTGGTTGGAAGAGGTAACAGAAAATCTAATTAAAATACGAGTCACCAGGTATTATTCGATGGCTCTCCAGAGGCATTAAACACCCCACTTACAAGAATTATATTCGGCTAGTTGCATATCATATTTCTTATGGCCAGAACACTTTCAAGTCAAACTGATAAACATTCTGATTTTATCAGTTCCACACTCGACTTAAATTTATCAATCCAGAGATCCACACATATTTTACTGAAAAAATATGACATATGCACATATGCTTAATCATGTTATGTTCTCGATTCTCTTAGGGTTGCCGCTTTTAAAGTCAGTCTGTCACCATGAATATAAAGGCGTACAATAAGGGTTAAAGACCCTCGACCCCACTGTGAATTGTAGACTTTCGACGAAAGACAAGTTTCGCATGGCAGTGGCCCGCGGGGGGGGTAAACTCTGTCGAACACGCGATTGAATGTCACCGCCTCTGTAACGCCTGTTCGAAGCAAAACGAAACGCACCTAAAATTCAATTTACAACATTCTCCTTGAATGCTGGCATCTGAGCGGAATCGAATATAATGAATGCGCAGGGTTTGCGATAACATGATAATCTTCCAACCACCTTTTCCGTTCTTTTCGAGTTCAACTAGTGGAATGGACGCAAAAACAAGTTCAATGTCTATCTGCTTACAAAGGTTGTACATATTGTTTATGATGATTTACGGCTAATCATAATAACCACAAAGGAAAATTAAAGAATAACAACAACAACTTCCTACAACTAAGTCGGCACTCATAATAATTATTCCAAAGTCATGGTGCTTGTTTACACTGAATAATCGGCAATAGGGCGTTGTTTTGTATTTATAGCACTATTATCTATTTTTAGGATTGCAAAATATTTGTCTGTCCTTTCACACTTGTTGAAAATTAAAAATAGCACTAGGTTTCTCCGGTGGTTGTTCATTTGCAAATAAAAATCTGGTTTCACATGTTGGTCTTTCGGTTTCAGAATAATTAAAAATGTTCCTTTCGGAGTTCCTTTCATTAAAACAAAAAACAAATGATGTTCAACTTCTATGAGTCTAACCTAAATTCATTCATATAACATTCTCGTTGAGACACTCTCGATTTCGATCTGCAAAACTTGTTACCCTGTGGCCTAAATACCAAGGAATGGCAGCAGATCCCGCGTCTATTTGGGCTAGCTAAAAGCGTGTGTGCCAGTTTTGCAAATGGATCTCGATAAAAATCGTGATTTAAGTATCCTGGTAGGCACATAAACAGCAACAGCTAGGTCGTAACGGTCGGTACATTTGAAATAATAATTACAGAAGCGACATTTTATAGTTGGGCCCTTTTTGCGTAACGAAATCTAAATACATTTATGTACTTTGAACAAAACGGCATGCGTGTGCATAAACGCAATATAGTTACGCACTTAAGGCGAGGGGCAAATCGCGGTTGTAAGTAAGTGTGCAGCACCATGTAAGTACAGTGACAGTACCTGACAGTCTGTGACATTATATGACAGTCTTGGACAGTATCGTGACAGTCCCGTGACAATGCGGTGACAGTCTGTAACAGTACGGTAACACTCTCTGACAGTCCGAAACAGTACGTTAAAGTAAGGTGGCAGTACGTGACAGTACGGTAACAGTCCGTGACAGTACGTGACAGTACGGTGACAGTACGGTGACAGTACGGTGACAGTACGGTGACAGTACGGTGACAGTACGGTGACAGTACGGTGACAGTACGGTGACAGTACGGTGACAGTACGGTGACAGTACGGTGACAGTACGGTGACAGTACGGTGACAGTACGGTGACAGTACGGTGACAGTACGGTGACAGTACGGTGACAGTCCGTGACAGTACGGTGACAGTTCCGTGACAGTTCCGTAACAGTTCCGTGACAGTCCGGTGACAGTCCGGTGACAATATCTAGGAGAATGACAGTAGGTGTACATGAAATTTGAACGCGGTTCGCCCCTCGACTTAAGGAAAAACTACAGAACATAAAACCCGAGATAAAACCTTTCTCACGCTGCAGATACCAAAAGGCATCCTTCCTCTTTCTCTCATACATACTAAAAACATAAAGCAGGAAATTAAATTGTGAATTAACTTCTGGTTTTTTGTCTTGACAAGGCCTTTTCAAATTGACGGTTGAATATCTCAAAAGAATACCATGGATTACTCTATTTTCTATTTAGCACCTACTCAAAAAGCACTGATTTTGGCGATTTGTCACTGTGTTATAATTTTAACGAACATAATATATGTACTTAAATAAAAACTTGCAGTAACAGTGTTAACTAAACCAACTGACAAGTCAAATGTCAAAATAACAATCGAGAACAATTTGACAGCCGTAAAATGCAAACGTAATAGAAACGAAATGAAAATTCGACTGTTGCCAGAAACAAAGCAAACAAGGATAGCTAACATTAGAGAAATTCGAAATAGAGCTTTGGCAATCCGAAAAACTTCCAAAAAAGTGCACTTCAATTTACTTCAATTAAACAACAGAACACATACATTTTTTGATAAACGAATACGTTTTGAATGTTTGGAATTAATATTAGTGAGGTGCAAGGCTAAATGACCCGTATGGCTCATACCTACATTACCTACCTGCTTGATTATCACATTCCCAACAAATTCAGATCAAGCAGTCATGAATTATTTTGACATGTATTATTGACAAAGCCGATAAGAAATGTTCACAAAATGTTTAACACGTGCCTATTGTGCATCCCGATAAAGACAGGCTGTCGGATAATTTACTGGGCTCACTTCCTTTGGACTTGCCTCTGGTTTTTGGTGGAAGTGTTCTTCGACTCGTGCCATCCTCCTGCTTGGTACCAAATTACAATGTACATACTTGCAGGATTGGAATTCATGATGAACTTTTACATAAGCGAAGGTATTAGAACTAAGAATCGCATTGTGGTGGCAATATACATTTTATGGATCGTAATGAGAAGCGCAATGGTAATCATAAGCGGTATTGTACCATCAACGTACGGATTTTCGTGGCACAACAGTATGTTCTTTTATTCTGGAAACGGAGTGGACATCGTCATTACCATGTTCATAATCCTGTTTATTGCTATAGAACTTTACTGTGTAATAATGTATGTGAAGTTATATAAGATAATCAAGAAATAGTGGAAACATGCGCTTGTTTTAATTATTACGATTGATCTGTTAAATGCATTTACTCCTTCGTAAAGTATAGCAACTGCGCTTTTCAAAAATTTTGTGAATTATAAATGTCATTCACGTGCCGCAACTTCCCGCTGCGCCAAACAAAGTACCTACGCCCACACTACTTACAACAAAAACAATCTACGCAAATCGTCATTTCAGGAAAATTTCGAGAAGGAAACAACGAGTGCACAGCGGTGCATATCTATATTTCCCAAGTTGCGGAAATTTTACCTGACAATGTCAGTTCATGATGCAGTGCCGCGAGTTTCTACGAACGAAGGTCGTTTATTTTTACCGCCTATCCTAAGGTCAACATTTTTCATTTTCTGTGCGACAGCAGCTTAGCTACCTTTAGCCTTGGACCGTTCAATCACTTCACGAACAAATTCGATGTTTTTCTATTTTATTTTGCGATTAGGCATCACTGACCGTTATTTTTCAATTCAATGGGAACCCCTCAAATCCATTAACACATTGCTATTGATATCAAGTATTCTCGTGCCGTAAGTTACGCTTGTGATAAAAATACCAATTAGTAATAAATTTATACCAAACGTTCTGTTGTTCTTACTTTTCACAACAATCATTTCAGTAATGAATTGCAAGAAACAAAGACATTAAAAATTCTGCCCAAGGGGCATCAGAGTCCGAATTTCCTTTGAAATCAGTGAAGTTCTACATTTTGGGATGCTGCCTAATAATTTTATGGCGCAATTGCACTTGTTGTGTATATCTACAATTTATGTCCAACACAAAATGCGTCAAACTTGTCCCATGCGTGAAACGTCATGCACGTCGTCATTGGGGGTCTGCTATGATGATAGAGAATATACAATTTTTAGTTTTATGACAAGTATACCTACATTACTGATGGCAGAAAATAAAATTCAAAGTAAAGGTGAAGTCTGTACAACATGTTCATACCTATATGCTTCTTGTATGAGTGCAGTTTTATGCAAATGAATTTTTAGACAATCGGATCAAGGTCATCATCGCAATCGCCATCAAAAACTTCTGCCGTTGGCATGTGCCACATGCTCACAATTATCGCAGTCCTGCTCTCAAGCATTGTTCGAGAAATATTTTTTGCAACCACAAAGCACCAGTCTTTTAAGTTCGGGGATGCAGACTTTTTGGAGGAACTCACGGTAACCAGCATACCATTTTTGTTACTCAACTTTGTATCTGGGGTACCGCAGTTCATTGTGGTTTTCATTCTTGTTATAACAGTTCAGGTAGAGCAAAAATGTCTCCTAGAGAAGCAATGTCTTCATTTGAGGCTGAATGCTTGACCTTAGCTCAGGATCTTTCTGGAGAACAGTAGCTTTTACTTTGCCTCGATTAGAGGAATCTGAATTAGTCTCACGTCCAGATTATGCCATATGCAAACAGTAAAATATCGCAGGTCTGGTCCTTCAGAGCAGCCTTCGGTCGAGGATTGTTAAACAAGGTCACTTTGCTTTGAAGACGATCTAAAGAAGAATGTTCTGTCAGAGATGGATACCTTTGGAGTAAGAAGAACAAGTTATGCCAATGTACTGGCAAACTACGACATTTAATTCAACTCTTGCTTTATAAATGGCTATTCACACATGGAAATTCTGCACCAGATTCAGCTCGATACATTTCTATGTGCACATCCAGGTCGGAACCATCCATATAACACAGTGAAGTATGGCAACAATCGATAACATTAACACGCACTTTCATTAGAAAAAACACTAGGTATCAAATAAGGCCGGTGGGTTACGCCTAAAAATGAGGTACAAAGAGACAAAGACCAATAATTATTCTGTTGAATAGTTGTTGCGAATTAACAGGTACTGCTCCGTGGTTTATGACTATCCCAGCTCAGTACTACTGGGACTAACATTTAATGTCTAAACTAAACCGAAACATCGCTTTGTCCGACGCCATTTTAAATCTCCAGGGTTGACAAAAACTATAGACAACTAAAGGCTTCACAAAAAATAGGTTTCAAAGAAAATAGTAAAAACCTAATTCACCTGGCGTTCTCCAAGGTGTAATTTTTAAACTGTTTTATTTAGCTTGCTTTGTTTGTGTCTTGCGTAGGTCAAATCTAGTACCTAATTGAAATTTTTCCCTCTTCCTGTTGACCGATTGATCTGAAATTTGGTACACACCTTTAGTTGTGATGACAATACAATTGTATATATATTAAGTATCATTGTAAATCCAAGATGGCCGCCGCCACAAAATGGCCGATTAGATATTTTTCAACCCCCTCAATATGGGTATCAAATGAAAGGGCTTAACTAGTAGAATACAGTACACCATGAATAATTCAAAATCCAAGATGGCCGCCACCACAAAATAGGGGATTATTTTTTTCAATCCCCTCAACATGGGTATCAAATGAACACAGTACACTTTAGAAAAATAATAACAAAACAAAAACAAACAAAAAAACTAAAAACTTGAAAATAAAATAAAAAGTAAAATTAAAAAATTTTAAGTTAAACGGTTTTATTGTAAAGAAACATAATAATGATGCAGATAATGTACTAAAAGCTAAAAAATAATTAGTTAGGTACCAGGTACCAGTCATCACACCACTCTCCTCGTCAATCTAAAGCACTGATCAGACTAAAATAAAATCGTGGGGCGAGTCGAATTTCTATTATCTACAGTCAACCGCTCATATCATCAAAGGTATGCTTTGGATGCATCTTCTCAATAGACAACATCGCAGATCGATCATTTACATATTTATTCAGGTTACGCTACGCCTCACGATTTTATTTTAGTCTGATCAATGCCCTAGATTGATGAGGAGAGTGGTGTGATGACTGGTACCTTGTACCTACCTAATTATTTTTTAGCTTTTAGTACATTATCTGCATCATTGTTTTTTTACAATAAAACCGTTTAACTTAAATTTTTTTACTTATTTTATTTTCTTATGAAATTTATAGAATAGTTTATAGAATTGTTGCAAATTTTTAACGTATAATCTATGCAATGACTGACCAAAAATGACAATGGTAGAGACGCCGAAAAGCTCAAAGACCTATATCAAAGATTACAAGGAAAAGAGCACAACGAACAATTTGTTCAGTAAAACAAGCACATAACCTATTATAAAATCATCAAAACGCTGGATGAAGCTGCATTTTCCACTTTTTCCCAATGTCACAATCACAAGCTTAAAAATATAATCACGCAATTAACAAAAGCTGGATAATAATTTTTGAAAAATGTCACCATTATATAAATACCACGTCAACTTTCTCGCGATAACAAGTGGCATTCAGTGAAAGAATTCGCTGGTGCAGTGTGTTGCAAAATTGGGAAGTGCAAAGCCAACAAACCATCAATATTAATAAGGTCAAATGCGCTTCAAGGTCCTCGACAACAAAAACTGACACATTATTACTACGATATGTAATTAAAATATATCCGTACACTGCGTGAGGAATAAAAATAGATTCAAACAAGCACATAAGGTAAATAACTTGAGAAATACGAAAATGTAATTTAACTGACTTAAACCTATGTACTTCCAAAATCTGCATCGATAAAATCAAGGCAACCAGTTAGGTGTATCAAAACTACTTACACTATGAAGATGTTCTAATGCTAAAATGATTTCTCCTATGTATATCCTGACTTCATTTTCCGTGAAGTGTTCTCTTTGGTAAAGGTGCGTGAAAAGCTCTCCGCCAGCTATGTAATCTGCAATAAAAAGGATCTATAAAAATCTATATACAATAAAATAATTCGAAAAACAATACCTAGAAAAATAGGGGGAAATATACGTTTAAACTATAATACTATCTTTATAAACTTATTATTATTTCATTCAAAACTAAGTTTATACTTCATTGGAACTATTATTTATTATTTAACTTCAAAGATAGCAGACCGGATTTTTTTAAATTTTGAATAAAATTTACAAATGCGTCATCTTTTACGCGAACATTAACATTTAGATTTTAGACTTTAGAACTTATCAATATTATAATAGTCGTAACACTTTGATAGAGAACTTAAATCATCACTAAAGAATTCAATGATAAAGGAAATTAAACGGCCGTATATTCTCCATACAACAACCGACTTGAGTGCTCCAAAAAACTATATACAAGGTGCACCAAAAAGTAGGATGTCTTTAAATGGAACAGTCTGTATATTTTTACATATTTGGATTACTCGATTGATTCTGATTACAAATACCTATATGCATAGTAGGTACTTATATGTTTGCAGCAAGGTCATAGAGATGTACCGCATGCCTCGGAAACTATTCGTCCTGTATAGCATCCAGAAAGGAAACAGTACAAAAATAATAACTATTCAGTTGTAATTTTGTACAAAACCTAAAATAAATTGAATATGTCCGGTGGAAAGGTCACGTCAGGCGGTAAAGCGTCAGGTCGGTTAAAAATGAAGAAAATATTTTAAGTGCTTACAGGTTACAGCACAATACTGAGCAATTTAAAATTATTTACTGTGCATCTGTTATATTTTACACTGTGCATTATATTATATTAAAATACTGATTAGTTAATAATTACAAGTCATTCAGAAACAATTCTTTTTCGTAAGAACGACCACACGCAATTCGTCAAAAATATTTTCCGCCGTAAATTTTTGCCTCAAAGCGGCGCAGTTTTAAAATAAATTTGAAAAAAAACGTCATTTTCTAGACAGAATAGTTACTTACCAAATTATGAGAAGATTAAAAACTCAAATGTCACCCCCCTACCTTTGCTCCTACCTTTCCATTTGAGTTTTTAGAGAAAATGCAGTTTCTCTATTTTCTTTTTAAATTACGTCCTGTAACAGCCAAAATTGAAGGTCGGAAATATTTTTGTCGAATTTCTTGGGACCACTTCTACTTCTGAGAACTGTAAGTCGAAGAAGTCGAACAGTTTCTGAGTTATAACCAGTTGCTTAAGTATAGGCAACCTTGAGAGAAGAAGAAATCTATCTTTATAAAGATTCTTCTTTGTTCCCTAACTGAAACAGTTACAGGAGATATGTTATCAATTTGCATTTTTTGGTCTTCGAAAACTTTTATTAAAATATTGTTAAATTAAAAAAACGCATTTCCATGAATGTTTAAGTAGATATTCTAATAGTGCGCCATCTACATCAAATAGAAGCAGTAGGTATTATCCTGGTCAATAAACCTCTTTTTGTCTTTTTAAATTTGAACAAAACCAATTTCTAAAAAAATCTGACTAATTAAAGTACCTACACATGAAAAACTTTTCTCTTAAATTTGTTCTGAAAATGTTGTAATTACTGGACGATAGTATTTCTCACCAGTACCATACAGCATCACCATCATCATCATGAAGTTCTCAGTCCGAAGACTGGTTGGATGCGTACCTCCATCCTATTCTGAACTAACCTACCAATTTCCCTAAAAGTAGAACATCCTACATCCCTAACTATTTGAGAGTAATAGTCTAATCTGAGCGTATCCCTACCTCTCTTTATCCCTATCTTCGGCTCTAGCATGTCGTTAACTAGTTCTTCATGTCTAAGAAGGTGTCCTACCATCCTATCCCTCCTATTCTTTATTGTCTTCCATACCTTTCGCTTTTCCCCAATCTCTCTATTGCTAACCTTATCTATCCACGGTATCTTCATCATGCGTCTGTAGCACCACATACAGCACTGAACTAAATTATTTGCTATGGTTTCAACATTTATGAAAAGTCGAAAAACGCATGAAAAATTAAAGAATATTTCCCAGAACAGTTGGATAAAATACAAGATAAAATATAATACGTGTGATAGGAGTTTAAGAAAACAGTTTTTTATGAATAGTTTTTGGGAAATTAAAAATAATAATATTTCCTAACCCCATCCGGGGACATAGGTACTCGTCATACTATGTATATGTATACATTATACAGGGGACGTTTTATTTAAAGAAATCGCATTTTTAGGCACAACCCATGTAAGTATGGTAGCCGACAGAAAACATTGATATAATTTCTTGTATTCAGTTATGGAGAAATAGTTTTTAGAGCACTCAAGTCGGTTGCTGTATGTGGAATAGCGATCGTTTACATTTACAGTGAACACCCTGTACATTGTTTACTTTACAATAATTAGTATTTATGAATTAACATAATTTTTCAAGTTTTATATTAATTGTAATCAAAATTGCACGGACTGTGCAAAATTATGCAAATTTAGTATTTTCCGTGATAAGATTGGAAACACCAAACCGGTAACAAAAAATGACCTTCGATATTATAC
Source organism: Xestobium rufovillosum (assembly GCA_963966045.1). Lineage (NCBI taxonomy): Eukaryota > Metazoa > Arthropoda > Insecta > Coleoptera > Ptinidae > Xestobium > Xestobium rufovillosum. The sequence goes on along the minus strand of OZ014493.1, from coordinate 16,757,685 downwards.
CCATACAACAACTTTAAAATACTCGAACATAAAAAATGTTAAATGTTAACCTTGAATAAAATCGGTAGAATTCGGACACCACTTCCAAGAAAGTAATATATTTTAAAAATAGTATATTATACACGAGTTAATAATTAATGCTAGTATTGCTGAGGATGAAGTTTTTCAGCATGAGCGAGTGGATGAGCGAGTTTTGTAATCATCCGAGGTAATAATAGCATTCATTATAACGAGTTGTATACTATACTTTGCCCACGACTATCAAAACAGATTTCGTGAAGGAATTTTTTCTTTTCCCTTCTCCAGTGAAAGAAAGTTTTATGCATACGCTGTCAGGTACAATTTTCTTGATTTTCGGGCAATAAATCTAATGAGGCAATTTCTGCAGATTCTTTTATTGCTGGTGGTATTAAAGTAATTTCGTTTTCACTCTCACTGCTCATTGTTTATCTTCTTTTTTAGAATATGCAATTCAAACTTGAATTTGAATTCGACAAACGAACTAACCGAAATAGCTGTAATAAAGTATTTTCAGAGAATTTTCAGCTTCCAATGAACTAAGTAGGTATAACAAACAAGGTGATAAATAATTATTTTGCCCGCACTGGATATGAATAAATCATCAGAGTACTCTAAAAAACTATTTTCTCTTTACAAAGCAGCAATGCATGGCGGATTTCAGCAAAACGTAAATGGATACCAACATTCTTAGTTCCAAGAGAGCGCCGGACTATAAGACATCAGGCATTTACAAATAACAGTTCTGCGAATCCTCCACCATTTTTATTTCAAGGTTCAATAATAAGAACTAATAAGTATTTACATGTATAAATTTTTGTCACTTGGGTGTAAATCTCGGTGTAAATACTGTCAAAGAAGACCAAATTATACAAAATAACTTAACAAAGTAGAACACAACAAAAACCATAAGAACAAAATAACAAAACGAATCAACATACGAAGTTTTAAAGAATGCGTCCAGCGGAAACTCCTATCATAAATTTAATATCTTCGATCTGTTTTATTTGAATTTTACCCAATTGCGAAAAACTACAAACGTAGGCTTGGTGTACTGAATGTCAAATACTTGTGTTTTGTTTTGCCCAAAGTAATGCCTACACGTCAAAAATAACTGGCTGTTACCTTAAGTGTACCCCTGATATGTTCTGCACGAGAAGTTGACTTTAGCTTCAAAGTTCTTTAGAGGCTAAGTACCTACCGTAGTTTACTTGAATTGACTTTTGTTGGAATAGGCTCATTATATACGATGTCTATGTATAGAAAATGCAGCTATGCGCTAGAACCATTTAAAGAAATTTTACTACGTCTTTTTAATTCTTTGATCGTCAATTTGTTGTTGTTTAACATTTGGTTATGACACCATAGAATTTTCAGACCTCCATCCTTTCCTATCCTGAGCTAACCTACGCATTTCTCCAAGAGTAGAACATCCCTAATTTCTTGGGAACAGAAGTCTAATTTGGGCCTGCCTTTACTTACAATATTATGTCATGAATTAATCTCTTTTTTTTCAGAAAGTGCCCTACCATCCTAGCTCTCCTACTTTGCAGCAAAGCACAAGGGACTTTCATTCCGACTTCGAATTAAGAATCCTTCAGATTCAGAATTCATTCGTCTCCGCCGATTCTCAAGACTGACTTTTAACCGCACTGAGTAACGTTCTCGTTTCGCCGTTCGATCTGAAGATGTATCTTCCGCTACTGTTTTCACGTGAGTGCCCGATGGTTATTTATAGATAGCTTAGCTATCAATATTTAAACATTATCCAACGAGCGTGGTTGGAGCTGACTGGTGTACAGCAACCGAATCTGCCGAAATAGAAGATCTCTGGCATGGTTGGGAACCACGATGGTTATTTTATATCCACCTGTGACTTCTTTGTGGTGACCGGTTCTCACTCAAATCTGGAGGTTGACGTATCCATTACATATTGGTTAGTGGCCACCCCGAAGGGCTTGCACTGTAGTGCGGCTACGAAGATCCCGTGCCTAAACCCCCGGCTGGAAGGCATTTTTGCTGTGACGTAACCTCCAGAAAACCAGACCTATATTATGCTTACAGATCGCACGCCGGACGTTCAACATGTATCAGGCAACCAGAAATTCGATGAGAGGTTCGCTCGCCGAACCACTCATTTAATTAACTTGTACACTGTACACGTACAGACCGTTTAACAGACCGATTTGAGAATATAAATTACGGCGAAGTCCTGTATTAATTTTCACTGTAAGTATTTTGTATATACGTTTTTAACAACTGATTTGTAAATAGTTAAATTGATAGAGTTGATTTCGATTTGTTCCTGTGTTCTATTTATCATCGTTTAGCAATTACTATGGTTTTACAATCTTTCAGCTATATGTTTGAACGGGTGGTGAAAATAACAAAAAAGTTCCTTATTGGAGACAGACGAACGTCGATAAAAAAGTTTTAAATTAGATTTATTTGCTACAATTAATGATCAGCTAAGGGGAATCCAAAATCTTATAAACATTACTAAGAATTTCGCATATGCATGGATGTTTCGAAATAACACTTGCGTTGCCATTCTGATGAGACCACCACACAATCCTACATCTAAATTATGCTGACCCCGATTCTGAAATTCCCTACATTATCCGCTGACGCCGATAATTCTTTTTAAAATTAGACTCACGTGTCTTTTTATAATCGGAAAAATACTATTTATTCTATTTTATTTGTGTAAAAGGCACACAAACAACTCTCAGAAACGGTAAGAAATCGAATCTACAGCACTTTGAATGTTACCAAAAACGCAGCTGCTGCCTTTTTTTTCTCTTCGTGTCTAAAATTAGAAAGTCCTTAACGGAAGTAACAGTTATTGAATAAAAATATTGTAAGTCGATGGTTAACTTGCATATCTATAAGAACTTCTCGATTTTTTTATTAAAATTCAAAAGGAGGCAATAGGAATAACTAGAACTTTGGATTTTCCATCGCCAAACCTCAGCAGCGGACTCTGTAGTTCTTAAAAAAGGTCTTCTGCACTTAGGTGTACTTATCATAACTTCGGGCCATTTCCAAGCACATTTATTACACAGTAATTGACACACATTAACCTTAACAAAGTGACAGCAGCTGCTCTAGACGTTCACTATCCTTTATACACATACCTACCCTATCAATGTACTGCATTAACGAACATTATATTATGCAAAATTAAAAAACGAGAATACAATATGCGACAAAAATAAAAAGAAGGCTGAACAGAAATTTACTACCAAACGAAAAACCTCTTTAACAAATGAATGAAAATTTTTGAAAGCTGCGACGTATCCCACACATGAACCAATATTCCTCTAGATACGCAATAGTTATGGAAACAGCATAAATGGAAAAAGACGATTAACTTGAATACACCATTACTCCTTTCCGCAAGATTCATATTTCAGTGACAAGATAAATAGGTAACTTTTAGTTGAAAATCTTCATTATATGAACAATTAAATGAATGGCAAACTTCGCGTCTTCTAGGACAGAATGCGTGGTAGCGTGACTCGACGGACCGCCGCGCCGCGCCGCGCCGGTGAAACATCAGCTGTTTTGCAACCCATAAAAAAGTTGCCGGTTTGTTTTCTTCAAACGACTGCCACAGTTATTAGGTAGCTTGTTAATTATTTGTCAAACCAACGGCATCCATAAAACAAAGAAAAGAACGGGAATGCATGAGCAATTAGGCGGAACAAAATAAAAGAATCTGCACGTTTAGCCTAAAGTGGATCCAAGAAGTGTTTATTCAACTGCTCAAAATATTTGCCCTAATCTGTAGTTCTTTGTGACAAGTGACATCTACACTTTGAAGTGCAATTTTTCCACGCGAGCGCTTCAGCTTACATACCGGACTTCTAGATCCATCATTATTTTCGCTGTCCCACAATTATTTTTTGCATGGTAGTCAGTCACTCAGTGGCATCTAAAATTCTTCATCAGTTTTCCTACTGCGCGTAATTTCTTTATGTAACCAGTATGCGTATTCAGCTGGATTCGGTTCACCTCAGGTGTTATGATTAAGAAATAATTATTGTTTTCTTGGAATGTGATTCTGGGAAGGTGATTCCCGACGCGATTCCCTTATTTGACCACACACAAAGTGAGCCGTGAAACTTTAAAAACAAACATTTCGCGTTTATATTCGTACATATATAATGCGGGATAACTGCCTAGCATTTTTTGATTTTCACCCTCGCTGTCCTGAATGTCATACAATAGCAGTTACTGGTTAGGCAAGTAAAAAATTTTCCATTTCACAACTTGCTTTAGAAACGAATATCACAAAAAAGTTTTCTGCATGCACAATCCCATAGTCTACCCAAAGTAGACGCGTCTTTAAAACAGAGTCTAGAGTTGTTTTTATTTACACAATTGCGAACTTTAAACATTTATGCCTTTTGACAACAAATTGTCACTGAGCACTGTTATTATCATTAAACACTGCAAACACAGTAAACAAACAGTTTCAAGGCTTCCAAGAAAGCTGTCAATAGGAAGTGAGCGGATTTTCAGCCAGCGCCACCATTTAAAATTCTGGTGGTATTGAGCTGTCAAATGTTTGTTGACATTCATATATTTTTTAGTTTGATTTCATTTAACACCGATAATATTCACTGCCTAGATACGCGGAAAATTGAAACTGACAGATGACAACTGAATTACCACCAAACATTTATAAATTCGCCACATTTAGGCGCTAAGCGATATTCGTTCACTTCCTATACAGGGTGAATCAGGAATCCTTCTATTTATTGGTATTTTTGTTATTTGAAGAGCTACAAAGTCGGTTAAATGAGAGAAAAGTTGCACTATTTTGGGGCCATCTTAAACCTATTTTCAAACTTTCAAAAATGTTCACAGCTTTCTAGATATAATTAAAAAATTAAAATTTCCGATTTTTTTCTTTTGTTGATAACTCAACTGTGGTTTGTGCAAATGACTTGAAACTTGGAATGCTTACATAAAAGAACGTTGTGCATCGTTTGGTGACATTGGCAGTGCAGTGCGATCTGTCATTATTGCAGAGCGACAGTCAACTTTTTTTTTTCTTTATGGCAGCCATATTCATCTCTGCCGCTGACATTAAGACAGCATTATTATGATTACAACGGTTTTTTAATTTTTTAAATCGAACCTCAAATAAAGAAGTTAGAGAGAAACATATTAGCACATGTAATCAAGGTAGCCATGCAACAAAAGAGCTGCGGCAAGTAAAAATCTTTATCAATAAACAATTTACTTTGAGTGGAAGCCCACGTATTCCCACATTTTCTATTTGAAGAGATAGAGATTCGGTTAAATCAGCGAATACTTGCGCAATTACTAGCAATAAACGGTGGTTCCCGAAGAGTTTAACAAATCGGCTGTGGTCAAAATATTTATGGAAATTTTGAAAAGGGTCAATTAGTTCTTGGATTAAAATAAAATCCTACATTTCTTTTATTTTTTTAATTAACTATGGAACTTTAAAGAACAATAAAACAAATTAACTAAAAGGAATAAACAATTTAACAAAATGCCATAAAACAACAATGTAGGATTTTATTTCAATCCAAGTAATAATTGACCCGTTTCAAAATTTCCATAAATATTTTGACCACAGCCCATTTTTTAAACTCTTCGGGAACCACCGTTTATTGCTAGTAATTGCGCAAGTATTCGCTGATTTAACCGAATCTCTATCTCTTCAAATAGAAAAGGTGGGAATACGTGGGCTTCCACTCAAAGTACCTAAATTGTTTATTGATACTTACCGCAGCTCTTTTGTTGCATGGCTACCTTGATTACATGTTTTAAACATGTTTCTCTCTGTAACTTCTTTATTTATGGTTCGATTTAAAAAAATAAAAAACCGTTGTAAGTAATCATAATAATGCTGTCTTAATGTCAACGGCAGAAATGAATATGGCTGCCATAAAGAAAAAAAAAGTTGACTGTCGCTCTGCAAAAATGACAGATCGCACTGGACTGCCAATGTCACCAAACGATGCACAACGTTCGTTTATGTAAGCATTCCAAGTTTCAAGTCATTTGCACAAACCACAGTCGAGTAATCAACAAGAGAAAAAAATCGGAAATTTTAATTTTTAATTACATATATCTAGAAAGCTGTGAAAAATTTTGAAAGTTTGAAAGTAGGTTTAAGATGGCCCCAAAATAGTGCAACTTTTCTCTCATTTAACCGACTTTGTAGCTCTTCAAATAACAAAAATGCCAATACATAGAAGGATTCCTGATTCACCCTGTATACCTAAACCGAGACCTAAACCTTATTTGTAACGTGCAGCGCCTTCTAGCAGATACCTTCACTACAGTGACATTGTGTGGTTCTTTGAGTGCGTTCAGAAACTATGTTACCGTTTCATGAAGATTTTAAAACATATTTTCATAGACACTTTTCTTTTACTTTTGACCTCCTCCATCACCCCCCGAATTCTTTTACGCTCGTTATGCATCACCCTGTATAGTTTTGTGTCTCCATTTTATATTCAAAATCTTTCCATATTTGTTTCGCTGTTCTTACTGAAAATTTTACCCGTGTTATTTTTTACACATCTCATAAATGAGTACGTCTTTGAATCTGAGGTACTTTCCCAGATTTTCTTTTACGAATTCCTTGTTTTCTCCGTTTCACTATGATGTGTGTTCCAGGTATAGCTTTTATATGAAATAACTTAGCATATTTTAAAACTTGTTCAATATTTCTAAATAATCCTCACATATATTTTCCGTATTAATATTTAAAAGTCGGTTCAGTTAAATAAAATAACGTATATTACACATTAGTAACCATGAAAAATTACACTTGTTATGGCAGAAAATGCAAAATTAAACCACGTAAAGCAGTGAAAGTGAATAAGAAATAAGCTACTTTCATATCGTACACTTTCTATTTTCTAATTAAAACAGCACAGCGATAACCGTGTGCCAAAAGCTTGTTTTATTCGTTCCAAATAAATTATGAAAAATCCCAGTCCAACATAGTACAGATGCAATTCAAAAAAACTGATAGTCTTACAGTGACTTCCAGGAAGTAGGAACCTACCTATGTACATTAATTTCATGCTACGATTGCTGATGCTGGTCGCTATTAATTGTGTTATTATTCTAAACGCTAAAGTGAATAGTACTCGCCATAAAATTTTAAGGGTACATACTTCTGATAATTTTAGCTGGATTGCTTACTAACAACTCCTACACAAGGCATTACATTTCTATTTCTATCATACAAACTACTATGTACCTACATAATTTGTGTACTCAATTATTTAGTAGGCGAAACTAGGAATAGGAATACTTCCACCTCTGTTTAAACAAAAGGACCTCGGCCTTTGTCTAAATTACCTGTACAATACATGAAGTTTTGTAACATTTATTATGATTGTAAATAATTATTCTTATGCAAACACTGCCTACATTAAACAATCAACAGTGTCTATTGAAGACAAGCCATACAGTAAACTAACGCTGCAAGTGTAATGAATCATAAAAATTCTTGGCTTAATAATTCGAAACCGTTCCACGGCAAGTGCAGAGGAAACTTTAAATGACTCACGCCAGTTCCACTAACAACATTCCATCCTTACGGGAATAATCTACTACACTATCACCACAGACTAAACAACAACTGGAAATGAACATTTTTTGGAATTTTATTATCCTTTATTTTTCCAGGTTGTCGGGAAACTAAATTATCACGAATACGGAATAGTGCGTCACACCGTCGCTAATTTCCCAAAAAGGAATTAACTTTCTGGTAATTTTTATATCATCCCACAAGGAGAAAAACTTACAATTAAATTCAATTGCCTTTCTGATAATTAGCCGTAGAGAAAAGAATTTGACATAGATTTTCAATATATGTACATAAATTACAAACTGGCAAATATGTGGTAAATTGAAATAATAACAGCTAGTACGTTTACGACGCATACTAAATTTAGGAACACCGAAGAAGCCAGGCACTGGGAGACGTAATTAAAATAAATTAAAATATTTGCCAGGATTGTATGTTGCGTGCTCTGGACCGGAAATGAAGGTCATATCAAAGCATCTAGGATCATAAAACCAAAATGTTGGACACGAAGACTCTTAGGAACGGATCATTCTTCGTTCTAGTGAAACATACATCTCCATATCCTACGTGAGATGGGAAAAAGTTTTGCCGTTCTCGGGGAACCACTAACGGTTTAAGTAATTCTGAAAACAATCATACAGTTTATGTCTTCTATATGTAGTCGCCAGCCAAATCGACACACAGCGATGTTCCAACTTGAAAATTCCTTCCTTGTAAAAGTTCGCATTTTGAGCTTTAAACCATGAAGTGACCTCAGCTTTTAAACTCTCATATTCCCTGAAATGCGTGCTACGAAGATGAGCTTTTAGATAAAGAAATCAGATGGTGTAAGATCGGGAGAATAGGCCGGATGGTGCAGAATTTCAAAGTCCAGTTCAGCCGTTTTTGATGTTGCTGCAGCGCACTTGTGAGACGATGCATTGTCATGTTGCAGGAGCACACTTTTTCGCAGCATACCACGCCGTTTGGCCTTAATTTGCTCTCGCAATTTGCTCAGAAGGTCACAGTAATATGCACCGTTGATTGTACGAACAAGTTCAAGAAAGTCAACAAGCAAAACCCCACGTGAATCCCAGAAAACCAAGAGCATCACCTTATCTGCTGATGGTTTGGTTCTGAACTTTCTTGGAGGCGGAGAATTGGAATGCCGCGCCTCCATGCTTGCCTGTTTGGTAAGGAGATCGTAGTGATGGACCCAGCTTTCGTCCATTGTGACAATCCTGTCAAAAAAGTTGTCCGGATCGGCATCTGCATGGGCCAAAAGCTCACGACAAATGTTGACTCGGTCCTGCTTATGAACAGGTGTAAGCATTCGTGGCACCCATCGGGCTGAGATTTTATTCATGTGCAAAATGCCATGAAGAATAGATGTCACCGATTTCTCATCAATCTTAATTTTTTGGGCCACCCTTCTGACAGTAATGCGCATGTCTTCCAACACTAGTTTTTTCACTTTGGTCACAGTTTCAGCGTTCAGAGCTGTTGCAGGTCTTCCGGTCCTTGGATCGTCTTCGAGACTCTCTCTATCACGCTTAAACTCATTTGCCCAGCGGCGAACAGTCGTTTCTGATGAAAAAGCTTCCTGATAAACTGCCTTCAACCTTGCTGCGATTTCAGAGTAGTGAACACCCCTGGTCAAGAATTTGCGAGAGAATTTGATGATCGCCCGGTGTCCCAATTTTTCCATTTCTGTTACACACTCTACTAAATTTGCTATCAAATTGATCGTTTTCTATGAAACTTTGAAACTCGGCGAAATTTTGCAGACTGAGTGACAACAGGATGCGGAACGACGCCATACTCGATATTTTTGTTTCCAAGGCACGCTATATGGAGAACGGCAAAACTTTTTTTCCTTCCCACGTAGCAACAAACTTTGAAAAAGAAAATTAAAGAATAACTAAAGGGGGCGAAAAACACCACAACCGCCTTTACTTGGAAAACTGAAACAACAATTTTGTAGGATCAAAACACTACATTTCAATTAACCTGCCACTTTCCAAATGGTATGGAACACCTGCACCCCGACCTGCACACTGCTACTATACATATACCTATGCTTATTTACACATCTTGTCTTGTCTTGGTCGCATGCAGATATATAATACAGATCAAAAAAATCGAAATGTCTAGTATCTATAAAGCAACAAAAATACTGGTATCCAGTAAATATCCTAACCTAGCCACCAGCTTACTAATATAGACACTTAAGAAGGAAACCAGTTATGCAGCCTTTTCGACAACCCTGTGCCATAATTTCAACCTGTTAAGGGACCGTAATTCATTATTATACAGCAATGCACTCTGCACTGTATATTTCCTTGAGCTTGCTTTATGAAAAATTTCACTAAAATGCATGGTTTAAATTACTTGGGGAGGACCTCATGCAACAAAAAGTTTCCAACGTCCACAAAACTGAAACTACCTATATATGTGAATACGGGCCAGTTCTTAGGATACTGGGCTTTCTTGGCGAAACCATCAGTTCGCCATATCTTTCGAATTTCTAAGTTTATGAAGCTAAACGAGTACAGAAAATGTCTTGATTGGTTATGTAAAATAATTTCAAGTTGTCACAACAAAAATACGGGAGAATAATAAGGAGGTATGAAAGAAATTGATAGGCACCAGAAGAGGCCAGAGAAAGATAAACAATTTAGATTCCATGGTGGTGAAGGAAATAACGACACAAGAGCTGCCGTGGGACTTGAGAGGAGATGGCGAAAACGAGACAGAATATGGAAGTAAGTTTTAGATGCGGGAATGAAGAAAAGATGCCAAAATAAGGGAGACTGAGCAGCATTGTGTGGCGAAGAAACTTTTGAACGTTTAGTACGGTATAATGCATGCACCAGAAAGGGCTAAGTAGAAAGGTGTGTTTGGTTAGAAGAGGCCAGAAGAGGGGAGAAATGGACGAGCAGAGTGAAAAAGAGGACATGTGTTTTGTAAACAAGTAAACCATCTATCTATTTATCTACTTGTCTAATAAGGTGTTTTTGAGACAGATGATCCCCAAAAAGAATTTGAAGGAGTAACCCAGAAATAAATTTATGTAAATCAGAATGTTAGTAAATTAAACTAAATAACCTTTCCGGGAATGTTTCTATATTTTAATTTTTAATGTTTGCGGATTTTATTATAATGCAGAAAAAATTCAAGGTAACGAATGGTTTCCCCGAAATATTGCAATTTCATAAAGAAATTGTTTCATTGCAAAATTCAGAGTTAATTTAAGATTTATTTGCTTATCAGTAGCGACTCGTGCGCGAATGCGAGTTATGAACTAATATCTAAATAGTGTCATACGCACTTGATGGAAATGAAGACTACAGAAGAGGTAGATACATAAATTGACAGTTACAAAGTACGACAGAAAAGTGTCAATACAGAAATTAAGAGATTCAGCTTCTAGGAGTAAGAAATGTGCTAGGAAATGTGCATAATACATTTCATGTAAACTCGCCATGAATTCTTTATAAGTTGACGTTGTCAGCGAAACACGAGTCGAGTTTAATCAGGTAGTGTTTTAGCGTGTGCCGTAAACTTATAAAGAATTCATAGTAAAAAAATGAATAACGGGAAAAATATTATTTTGAAATGAATGTGTCTGGGCTTCTCTTACAGTCTGCGGAATTAGGAAACATAAAATCTTTGTACGGCCTTGAAAACAACGAAATGCAAAACTACAATGGTTAATAGGCCCGCCTGTGTTCTGAAGTGATCTTTTAGGCATCAGTGAATTGCCCAGGAGTTTATCAATCCATTGATGATAGTTTGATTAATTTCGACTTGAACTTTAACAAAATTACGGATTTCTGAAATTTTCAGAATATATTTTACAATTATGACACGATTGCGGGTAAGCTGCGTACAATTCTGCTTTTTTGTTCAGACCACCGTGTAGCTGCACTCAATACCCTGCCAATGACATCCCATACACGATGCTCGCTTGCCTACATGCATTTATTCTGCCGAGAGTGCAGCGAGGTACGCGCGCTGGCGCCGAATTTTAGTCTGTTTTGCCGAGTCATTCCGACGCACTTCCGCTCGCTACATGCGCTTGCGTTTCATTCGACGGTACTTTTACCGTATTCACGTCAAAATGCCACTACTGACTTACATACACATTTCATATATACACCATGTATCACTAACTTATAATCTGTATGCAGCGTTAACTTACCGAGTATGAGATGTAATTTTGCGTCAGTCTGAAATGCGTAATGTAATGTAACTAAAAATGGGTTGTCTCTAACGGCCTCGAGCACTTGTCTCTCCGTCTTTGTGTGCTCAGTCGTTTTCTTCTTTTGAACTATTGTCGCTTTTTTCAGCACCTTCATGGCGTACAGACGACCGTTGTCCGCACCACCACGTTTTCTCACTAGGAACACTTTACCGTATGCTGAAACAAAAAATGAAGAGTTACACCTTTGAAAAAATTAAATCATTTTATAAAGCTCAAGTGTCAGTGTTATCATGGAGCACTCTCAATGGGAAACAAAACCTGACTTATTCGAGCGTGAGTCGATTATTATCTCGAGTAGGTAAATACAATCAAAAACAATAAGTGATCATAAATATGTTTAGAGTTTAAGTTTACAACCGCAATTTTTCTAGTCATGGGTGGCTCTCAACCGAGATTAAGTATAGGTACAGGTACCTAGTGTAGCACGACGGTACCTACTTTTAAAATGAATATTTGATGAAAACACACTCAAAATGTTTATATTTTCACAATTTCTGCAGGATTATTGTTTATTCTCCTAATAATTCAAATAGTGGAACACCAGATTCAGAACCTAATAAATAGATGACACAACATGTAAAAACTGTGAAGCTACCGGAGTCTGGCAAACGCTACTATTATGGAGCTATAGAGAAGTGTCTTGGTTCTTGGGCGACCGCTTCCACTTTTGATCCCTTGAGTACGCTTGCAAGAGGCTTGATATCATATGGAAACAAAGTTTGTTATTTGTCAAATGACTGTGATTGACGAAACCTGTCAGATTTTTGTTTAAAAAAATAAACAGAACACATTAAACATATCAGCGGCATCGAATACCATTCCCGAGGCCCACCGGATTACTAGCCTGATATACACCATCCATTCAACCACAGAGGTGCTGAAAATCACAAAAACCTTGTTGGTAGATACGCATCAATGTCATCCACGAATGTGGAATCAAGGCATCAGAAGTGGAAGCACTCGCCCTAGAAACTTGTATCTATATGAACGCTGGCGCTTTTAAACGGTATCTTCCCGTTTCATGCGTTCCCGTTTCGTGCGTTTTTGGGTTTCTACCTGTTTTCGTGCCGATTCGAGCGTCAAGAATTTACTGGGTAATTAAGTAGTGCCAGTTCGTGCGTTGCACAACGATATCCTTTACTTTGAACATGTTGTACCTGTTGCAATAAAGGCATACAAAACGTACTGCTTTGTTTTATAGTTGCCCGTCACTGATTACGGCCAAAAAAGTGGTGTTGCCCGTCACTGAATACGGTCAAAAAAGTGATTCCACGGCCCACTATTTCTGGTCTGTGGGCAAGCGGAGCGAGCGGAGCGTTTAGTCTCCCCCCTCCTCCCCAAAACAAAAACATTAACATTTGAAAACAATAGGAGAGAAATCAACATACACTTCCGCATTGAAGTCTATTTATTAACAGCGTTGTGTTGTAAAGATAAACTCGAATAAGTGGCTTGCTACATTATCAGCAGGTCAGCGCACGAAACGGCACTCAAACAAACAAACCGACAAACCTGAAAGCCAACAAGCTGAGCAATATTACGAGTATTAGTCAAATATCTACAGATTGCTTTGCACCAAAAGATTATATTTTTCCTTAGATAGAATGTTAAACATGTTTCCACCTTTTTAGTTTCTCTTTGAGAGAATCTATTCGTTGAATAAAACTAAAATATAAGAACACCTTCCAACAAAAACTACTCCGTGTAAGACTAGAAATTTGTTGTTTCAATGCAGCATTTTCGCTTACACCTATTTGTTCGAAAGTAAAGTTAGGTGCTTCCAAAACACAGTAACATCGATTGCTCTAAACAGTCTGCAGCTTAAAATATTGATTGTTGAAAATGTAGTACAGCAACTACAATGAAAATATTTCCAAGGGCCAGGCTCTGAATGACCCATATTGCGAATCACAGACCACAGATATTTTAGGATTACTCTTTCTAGTAAAACATTATTTGTACATAGGCAAATTTTTGGGAGAATTGGAATTTTTGTGATTTCAAACTACGTAGGTAATAACGCTTGCAGCAAAAAGTGTGTTACGCTAAAGTAAAGAAATGTTTGATATGCCACAACATGATTGATCGACTTTTGATAGCTCGCTGTGAGAAGAAACGAACTGTATATTCGAACCAATTTTCACTGAAACTAAAAACATGTTTCTGAAAATTTGCTACCAAACTATTACTACGTACCTGAATACGGCGTCCGTAAAATGTCCACCATCCTTTGTACATTGCTGCACTCTTCTGAAATTCAGGATAAGCGTCGACATATAAATGTCCGTTTGCAACTAGAAGTCGTTCATCGAACCAGAGAAGTTTGTGTTAGGGTTACTTTTTAATCCGAAGACTGGTTGGACCAAAGACTTGTAGAGGGGACTTAGCTATTTACATTTACGACTGAAGCAGGAATAATAATCACAGTCTAAGCGTTTGTGTGTGGAAAAGGCAAAACAAAGCAGCCGACCAGTTGTGTAGTAAACAGGTGCCGCCGCGGAAACAGAATATCGCGGAACATTCGCCTGGTTCGTTGCTTGAATATAACAGACAACGCTCCCCGCGCCCCGCTGGCCTACGACCGTGTATAGGCTTCACAACAAAATCAGCTGTTGCATAAGAACGCCAGGTCCATTCTAGAAGTCTTTGGGTTGGACGCCTACATCCAGACATCCACCCTTTCCTATTCTGAGTTGACCTACGCACTTTCCCAAAACCATATTAAAATTTTGAGAAACTATATTTCCAGGATATTATACAAAATAATCCCAACCGGAAACGATATACATTTGCTTCGGAGAATAGGTATACTTTTGATTTTGAACGGAACTGTAATTATTGTAAGTAAAGTGTTTACGTATTTACCTTAAATTTGAGAAATCATTATCATTGTAGGCGAAAGCGCGTTCAAAATTTTGTCTCACGGTGTGCTCAATTTACTTTTTTGTAACTTAACTGTTTATTTGGCCATTTCGCAAATCATCAATTTTACTACCTATTTGACACATTTTAAAGACTGGAAGCGGGGGGTAAACCACCAGGGATGTATGGTGTACAACATAGGGGATGTACTGGGATGTACGGGGAAGTATTGAGATGTGCGGGGATATATTGGGATGTACGGGGATATATTGGGATGTACGGGGATGTATTGGGATGTACGGGGATGTACAGGGATGTATGGATTGTAAACACGTAAAAAAGCCCGGGAATTACCTGATGCACCGATGTGCGCATGAGCGAAGCATTTCATCATCTGCATGTCGGGTCACGCGTGCTATTCGCGTAAGTCGTCAGTCTGTCTTCCGTCTTCGGCGTATTGTTATGCTAATTGCGGTTAATTGCTACAGCCGGAGCTACAGCAGTCAATTCAACAGTTTGCTCATCTTTTGAGACGTTTGTAGCATAAGGTACGATTCTTTTGCGTTTAAGTAAGTCAGAAATTCTTACTTCTAATTAAGGAATGTATCTAACGAAAGCCTTTGCGCGTAACCTTTCAAAAAACCAAAAAAAGGTTATAATAGAAAATCGATAAATTTTGATAGAAATAAGTAACTAGGTGTTTATTGGCCCTCTGGATTACATTTATTTACTCACCAGTAGCTCAAAATTTAAACAATGGCGGTTTTAGCTTCAGAGAATTAAACAGAAACACGTGCTGCCCCAGTTACGTCATTAGCTTAGAAGCGCTTGTGATTGGTCATCTGAATTGATGTTTTGATACCCAGAAAGCATAACGTTACGTAGAGTTTGAGCCGGTAAAGTAGGGAGCAATAATGATTTGCCCTTGTTAGCAGGAAGTCATAATGATCATATATCTCTTTTGCAAAAAATGCGTGTGTCTGGTGTGAGGACAGCTTAAGGGGTCTGTTTAAAATGCGTGTGTCAACTCTGGGATCTCTTTTAAAAAAGTTACCGTCAGCAAAGTGGTCTGAACCTAAACGGAGAACGGCGCGCGCATCATGATCATTTATGACCTCCTGATACTACGGGCAAGTGTTAGGAATAATCAGAATTTGACATTTGGAAATTTATTTCTATTTGTGAAGGGTCTGGGTGTATAAATAGTTATCTGCCGTTTATTTATGTGCCTTTATTCCTATTTATTGTGTCAATTAGTATATTTGTGTATGGAAAATAGAGCAAGGTTTCGTTAAAGCCGATTCAGACAATTTTAGGGGTAGTGAAATGATTGACAATTATTATTTATCCAATTTGGACTATTTCAGTGCTGAAACGAAAAATATTAAAACGAAACGGTGAGTGCTTCATTTATTTGGGAACTAGACAAACTGAAAAACAACACTGGACACTATCTGTCAAACGACTAGACTGCCATGATTGTTTATTAATTCAGTTTACGTTTGACAAGCAACGGTTGTACTTTCCGGCTAATATCGACAAATTCCCGGCATTGCCCCCGATACGTCATCATTCAAAAAATCTTAAAGGGCCAGCGTCTTAACTTTGAGGCTGGTTTAGATGCCTAAAATGTTCGCTATAAGAGAAAAAAAAAATACGGGTCAAATATTTTACGACAATCTTCGGGAAAATATGATTTTAAAAAATTATGTAACGACCTGATTGTCGTTTTTCTTCGAAAATAGTTTTTCCGGTTTATTTTTTATTTTTAAATTCCCGAGTTTTGCGGTAGCCTACCGAACATGCATGCAAATGGAACTTCCAAGCCCTTTGTTAAAAGTGCTTTCCAAATTTGAATAAACCCAAATGCCCAATTTAAAATATGCGGGGGGAAAAGCGATAGAACAGCTTTTATTTAATCTGTTGAAAGGCAGGCCCATACTAACATACTATGCATTCCCTTTTTGTGAATTTAATTTAAAATTTCATCAAAAATTTTATTTTCTGCGATAATAGTTAGGTACCTAGTTACATGAGAAAATGTAAATAAGTCGAAAGTTGTTATGTTTTATATGTTTTAAAATCTATACAACCATTATTTTCTTCATATACCTACAATATGAATGCAATATTATGTAAAAATATAGTTGCCACATTATCACTACATACCTACCAAAAAATTAACGATCAAATTGTTTTACCTATACCTGTTTATGGCATTTGGGTCTCGATTTAGGGTGTATGGAATTATTTATTTTTCTCGATTTTTCTCCTTAGATGGCCAGTCAATGCTTTTTAGATGTTGAATGTGCCCTAAAATAGAGCCCAAATCCGACATTTAAACAAATTTGGTATAGAAGGATGTATGGTGAGATACGGGGATGTACAGGGATGTACGAGGATGTATTGGGATGTACGGGGATATATTTGGTATAGAAGGATGTATGGTGTACATAAAATAGATGGTGGTTTCCCTTCGACTGGAAGTTTACAGGAATACGATATTGCTTCAGGGCACAACTGCGAAGGAAATTCAGCATAAGGAGTAGTTTTAAAAACTCTCCCACATGTTCGAAAAATTCAGAACGGCTGTGATATTCTCAATAGAATCACTTATTACAGGTAAACAGGTATATCAGACAAAAGACAAACAAGAATATAATAACATGAGATTATCCAAAAAATATATCCAGAAAATGTTTTCGATGAATATCATGCCAAGAAAATTTATTGAAGTTGTTATGACCTTGCATGCATAATATAGAATGGGCCAATAGTGTGTAGTCGGCCCTCGAGTCGGCCCCATATCTCTGGTTCTATTCAAGGTATGAAAACAAAACTTTACACATAATGTGAAGCACCCCATGAAACATCTGATACAATTATTTTGGTGTATACAGGGTGTTTGCACTCCGAAGTTATATGTTTTTTTAAATGGAACGCTCTCGGGAACGCCCAACATTTTTGTTTACATATTTGAATTCCCAATAAAATTTTAAGAAAGATGGTACACTACACGATGGGGTTTAGAGTGAGCGACTTTAAGATATACTATGTTAGTGCCATTGATCAGTTATTTAAGAATTCTTTATGAGTACTTTTGTCACAATACTTAACATACAGGGTGGACAGCTTACGCAATATGCACTTTTTCTTAAAACTTTCAAATGGAACACCCCATAAGTATAGTATTTCCATATTTGATAGCCAGTTTAATAAGCTTTTGATTGATATAGATACTGTTAGATCTGCGACTGACGGTTTCGGTAGAATTGAAAATTGAACTTTAAAATGTAGTATGTAATTTGACTGGTATTTTATTCGTTTCTACCATATTTTAGTACCCAAAACACAAAATATGATATCCATTTTGTTTCTGGAAGTTGATTTCACATAGAGACAAAAAAAATCATTGCCAAATTCGGGCCAAATTGCTTCTTCATGGTCATATTCGTAAATAAATGGTAACTTATTAAACCTAGGTATAAATCGGGGGGATAACAACTTTTGAATTGTTATGTACACTCTCTATGAATTGGAATTGAATTGGCTGAATTGAAATGAACTGAACTGAATTTTTCGAATTGAATTGAATTACTTGAATTGAATTGAATTGAATTGAATTACTTGAATTGGATTGAATTATATTGAATTCGCTAAATTTTGTATTGAATTATATGAATTGAATTGGCTGAATTAAAAATAATTGTGTCGAAATGAATTATTGTATTACGAAATCCCAGGTCATGCAATAACTAAATGCTCGTCCCCGTGCGAGTAAAGACATTGTTTACTACGGTGCAACGCAACACTAAGTTGTATCATAGTAAGGAATGGCGAAATTAACCGCGCTTTTGCTTTGGCAATCTTTACTGCGGTACAACACAGCACCCAGTTGCACCGCAGTAAGGAATGGCGAAATTAACGCCAGTTTTGCTTTGGTAATCTTTACTGCGGTACAACACCACCCTAAGCTGTAGTGTAGTTTTAGTAAGCATTGAAGTTGGAATTTTTTTTTTAAATTGAAGGATTCATTTAATTTAATTTGAAATAATGTTCTGAACGTAAACATTAAAATTAATAGCACTAAATCAAATTCACATTTACACGTTCAGGTACAGAGTGGGCCACATAATTTAACCTATACAGGTTGGCCACTTTTTAATGGCCCACCATTGGGATATCCGAAAAGGTAAGAGATATACACGATCGGCTAAAATAGACCAAAGTTGGGCTATTTTGTGCTCATTCAAATGCCGCCGAGAAACCCATGATATCTACAGGGAGTTCCGAAATATCTGGCTATAACTGAAAATTGCGATTTTCTTAAATTCGCTCACTTCGTTCGCTCGTTTTGGCAAATATTATATTCGTCAAATAAAATTAGTCTTTTCATAACTGGTTACGTAAATAACTATAACGTGCTTATTTGATGATTTTTATTTAATAACAATTTATTTAATATCGATTAATGTAAAATGTAAGCATTTTCCCAAAATTACTAGCGGCGTCGGTTAATCTGACAGCGCCACGCGAACATGCGAAACACAAGTTCAGGCGGCGCGGCGTCAAAAAATGAATGAACCTATACTTGGGCCGCCCAACAGACGGAGTGATCACCCTGCAATCATGAGCTCTAGCCAGGACCACTATCAATTTAGGACGACCGAACCGCAGTGATGCGCTTTCTTTAGACCCAACGAAGACACATCACTCCAATTCGGTCGTCATATATTAACATTGGCCCCGCTAGAGCACGTTCTTGCAGGGTGATCTTTCCGTCTGTTCGGCGGCCCAAGTATAATTGGTCGGAGATCCTCCCATGATTTCTTGCCATGTGGACATCCGACTGCGTTGCATCGCAGTAAAGATTGCCAAAGCAAAAGCGCGGTTAATTTCGCCATTCCTTACTGTGGTGCAACTGGGTGCTGCGTTGTACCGCAGTAAAGATTGCCAAAGCAAAAGCGCGGTTAATTTCGCCATTCCTTACTATGGATACAACTTGGTGTTGCGTTGCACCGTAAGTAAACAATGCCTTTACGCTCCCCGTGCTCGTCGAAGGGCGTAAATATCCGAACAATAATCCTACAAAATTTTAGTTGAATTGAATTACATATTTAAATTGGGTTGAATTTGATTAAATTCTCCATGAATTGAATTGAATTAAATTGGCCGAATTGAATTAAATTATTTGAATTGGATGGAATTATTTTTGAATTAAATTGAATTGGCTGAATTGAATTGAATTTGAATTGAATTGTACGTACTTTTTGAAGTTGTTATGCCTCGGTATAAATTGAAACAAGGAGTGCCATAAAAGAAAACCGTATTTTCAAGAAGTGATCTTGCAATGAGATTTCTTGTGCCGATGTAAACTCTGTTCGCTAAATTTTATGTAAGAACAAAGTGTAAGCATTTTTCTCAATTTTGGGTGGCAAAATGGGGGAAATTCTGAAATTCTCCAAAAATGGTACACAATTACGGCAAAAATCTCAATTCTTAAGGTTCAATCTTTATTTCTGCCTAAATTGTCAGTCACAGACCTGCCAATATCTGCATCAATCAAAAGCTTAATAAACTGACTATCAAGTCTGCAAATAATATACGGAGTGTTCCATTTAACATTTCTGAGGAAAGTTCAATTTTGCGCAAGTTGACCACTCTGTACCGGGTGTCCCATTAAGAGAGGTCGCCGGCTATATCTCACAAACCGTTAATCATACAGCTTTGGGAAAAGAATATTTTCAGTAAATATGGTCCTGAAAAATCCCTGGAAATTAGTTTCGAGTTCCTAAAACGACCGCTAGTGGGCGTAACATATACGGTCAATTACAAAAATGGCTTTTTCTCAGATATTTTCCGATACAATATACAGGGTCCTGCATCTCACCTCCCGTCTTCTCGAGCGTCTTCTATTACACCTAAACGATTTATTTTAGAAAAATGATTGAAACGGGACAATAGACTGTTTGTTGGAAAGCACAATTTAAAAATACTTTTGAATATACAGGTTGTCCCGAAAATTGGTGGTGCATCAAAGTTGTACTTTTTTAAATGGAATGCCCAATAGTCTTATTGATTTTTGAGACCCTTTCGAGCTACTGTACATACCCCTAGAATATTATCAAATTTGATTTGATAGTTCCAGAGGAATAAATTAAAATCGAAAAAAAAAATTTTTTTTCGTCATATTTTAAAAAAATTATAAAAAATAGAAGAAACATCTTCAAACCAAAACTAAGCAGCAGGTTGCTTATAATAAAAGGTCAGTTTATCCTACGATGAATATCGTAAAAATAACTTATAAAGTTTGTTCAAAATTCAATGCCAAACTTTTCAAAATGTAATGCTATTTTTCTCCATTTCTTCAAATGGGACACCCTGTATATTTTTATCCCGTCGGATGCAGAATTAAAAAATGAACATGTTTTCTAATTACAATTACCTCGACATTCTCAAAGGTTTCACAGATATTCGTAAAATTACTATCTAATAAATAATAATTTTCAATTCAATGACTAGAACATTATGTTCAATATGTCTTCCGTTCTCTTGGAGGCACAAACGGAGGCGGGTATGAAATGACCTTGCTACTCTTCCTAATAACTCGGGTGTAATGTTTTGAAATGCGTTTCTGATTCTTTGCTGCATGTTTTCTGGTGTGGTTGGAGGTTCCTTATAAACGATTTCCTTAACGTAGCCCTACAAAAAGAAATCCAATTTAGTTAAGTCGGGTGATCGGGGCGGCCAATTACATGGCCCTCCTCTTCCAATCCACCGGTTTGAAAAGGTTGTATTGAGATTGTCCCTGACTCGTAATGAAGAATGTAACGTAATGTTACATTCAAATTGTCATAACTCCGGTTTAATTCAATAGAATTTAACAAACTTAGTTTCATTGAAAACGTATTTTTCAACTCTATCGTTCACATTACAAACAATGCTTGGAATATGTTTTATCTGTCCGATAGAGGCCGTTATTTGTAAACTCAACAGATTTTATAAATTTTCGCGAAATGTATGTACTAAATACATACGTCTTTAAGAGTCTCTTCAGAGTTTCTACATTAACTGTTCCCGAGCAAAACAGCTGTTTTATTTTGTTAAACACGACACGATCCTTTGTTTTATATCTCTAGTGCTCCTACCATCGCGAGTTAGTCGACTTCCTAAATAGCAGAAATCCACGAATTCGTATATCTTCTCATTTCCTATTTGTATTTTAGTTTTATTTCTATTTTCACGCCCCCTACATACCAAAATTTTGTTTTTCTTTTTATTGATTCTCTGCCGTAGCCCTCTGTCAAAACTGCTTCCATTTCATTCAGAGCCATTCCTAATTCTTCTTTTCTGGATGCTAGCACTGCTATATCATCCGCGAATCTGAGCATACTAATAGTTTAGCCCTGTATATGAATCGCATCTTTGAAATATAGGTTGAAAACTAGGAGTGGCAACGCACATCCCTCTCTTACTCCCTTCCGGATATCTACTTCTCTTCATTCCTGCTCAAATTTTATAACTGCCGTTTGCTCTTTGTAGAGATTATGTATTATTCTTCTGTTGCTGTATCTCATCCCTACCTTTCTGAGCATTTCGAACATCTTCAAACTGACAAGCAAAATAAATGTGTCTGCTTGATTTCCAAATCATTCCGCGAAATCAGTAGTTATTTCATCGGTTTTAACTTCAAAAACGCGTTTGGTCAAAATTAGAAAAAGTGATCCCGCTGCGCTCGTCCCGCAAATATCCCACTTGTTACGAAAAAATGAGGAATTTCCTAAATGGTTACATAAATAGCTATTAAGTATTGTAATTTAAATTAATTAATTTATTTCGTAAAATGAGGTTTCCACGTAGGTATTAAATTCTGGTGGAAAAGGTAGACTGCATGACGTCACCAAGTGCGAGATAAAGGAGGAAGACGTAGACAACATGCATTAAGGAACACCATATTTTCCCCCGCTAAGCTCCTAGTTCTACCTACCTTCAAGGAAGTCTAAACATCATAAATGTCAACTGAAATGACACATTACTTTTAGACTGATTAAGAATGTATGTACGCATTTCCCGGAAAATAAGACCTGATACTTAGGCGAAAAGTCAGACAAATCGACAAATGTAACTGTTGGTGTTTGTGGTCATCTAATACGTAAACACGATGTATAATAATACTTATTTTTGATAGAATAAGTGCCGATTCACCTTTGTATCATTCGATAGTGACTAAATAGGTAAGTAATCGATAAGTAACAACAGAGGTAACAACCAACAAGTTGCCTCTATACCTGGAAGTAATTTTTCTCGGTAGGCATTGAAGTTCAAAAAAACCAATACATATAATAGATACATAATTCTTATTCTAATTAGAAGTAAACGACCTTCCGCAGGTCAACCCAAAGACCGTCGAATTAGATCATTAGGGGCCGCCGTTTTCGGTCACCTGGCCGATCGGACCAGAGCGCGGGTCAGTGTCTTTTGCAGGTTTCCATACAGTCATTGTCTGAGTTTGTTGTATCCTTTTTATGCTATATATCTCTCTAATCCGCTGCGCCATTCTTTTGTTTGCTTTGGATAAAGGTTTCTGACTCGATTCTGGAATTTGTCCAAATGGCGGTTTCGTCGCACGCACGTGCCGGATCGCGTCTGTCTGCGTTTGAATCAATTTCTCGGGCTGTGCAAGGCGAGGTATTAGCTATTAGGTATTACCCGGTGCTTTCAATAAAAAAAAATTTGTGTGTTGATTTGGGTCATGCTTGAGCATACAAGCATGTCACTCTTGGTAATTTCGCCTTGTTAGTGCAATTGACCTCTCCAAGGCACATTAAAAAAACGAACGCAAATACGTGGCCACTAAACGAAAGAATTGCCTGTCACGTTATTACAATTATTATCGTCCATAATTTTCCGATGTTTACCTCCGAACACCTAATGTATTTAACTTCTAATTATAATGTTCTATACGCACAGGGTGGCTCCGTATAATGCTGGGTAAACATTGCAAGATCGTTAAGGAACAGCTTCAGTCGAAAAATTGAACTAGTCGCGAACCATGACCTACCTAACATTTGCATTCGTTTATGTAGTGAGCCATGGCCGACTTCGAGAATATAGCGTATTCAAAACAAACACTTGGAGACAAACCAAACTCGCCCCGACGACGCGACGTAGCTGATAATTTTCACTTATAATACCACAAGAGCTTCAAAATTATCGGGTATTTCCCGATAGGTTCGTTGCAAACAAATGAAGGAGTCAAGTTTTTCAGGTTAAAAAATCACGAGCGCGAAGCGCGAGTGATTTTTCTTGAAAAACTTGACGACTTTATTTGTTTGCAGGGAACCTTGAGGGAAATGCCAGATAATTTTGAAGCTCGTGTGGTATTCGGGGGATTATTTTTCCGTCCCAAATGTCGGCCAATAGAATTGCACCATGAGATGAAATGAACAGTTAACAAATAAGAATTTCATAATGAATAAAACAACATTTAATTAAGATTCAGGCTAGTGCAATTAAAAATACAATTGTTGTAAACATTGGTGCATGTTTTCTTCAAGTCAGAGTTATCGGTAATGGTCCCAGAAGAGGTAGATGGCATGAGGTTTATGCTGTTGATGGCATTTTCTGCAGTAGGCTCACTCCTTCGCAGTTTCTTGACAATTAATTCGTGGTGTTCCTGGTCGAGTTGGAGATACGGCTTGATGGAGTTACTGTTGGCATGTCCAGTTATTTTGATTATCTGCTGCTCTCCCAGGCCCGATTTCGCTAGATTGGAGACGGCTGTTGCACGACTGGAGTGATTGGTGATTTTTTTGTTACCAAGGTCAAGCCCAGCTTTTTGTGCTGACTCCTTAACCCACTTTGAAATCGTGTTTT
This sequence comes from Xestobium rufovillosum, assembly GCA_963966045.1. Lineage (NCBI taxonomy): Eukaryota > Metazoa > Arthropoda > Insecta > Coleoptera > Ptinidae > Xestobium > Xestobium rufovillosum. The sequence continues at coordinate 16,733,092 of OZ014493.1, read as the reverse complement.
GGCCTACTGGGGAATCCTTGTACCACCTAGCGCCTGGAACTTTATTCCAGAATGGATTTTGGGTCAGGAATAGTCTGTCGCTCTTGATATTGGCATCTCTCTTCTCTCTCAATTTCTGGAACAGTCTCACTGGGCACTTGTCAGGGATTTCCCGATTCTCCACCAGCCACTTGCTGTCTGATAATTTTTTATCACCACCTTGTGTGGTCTTGCTGAAAATTGGATTGTATTCAATTCTCCCAGTTGTTTCCCCGTCATTTCGCTGTTCTGCCTTGAAGTGATGTATTGACGCCATGCTGCCCTCACCACCTCTCCAAGCCAATTCCACTGATATTATCATGAATAATTTTTTCTGGAGGCCATCAGGAGTTTCCTCGTCCCAAACAGTGGTCATTGCATCCCAATCTTTTTCCTCCAACGCTGCTGCACTTGCCCTCCGTTTTTCAGGAATAGATTGTAAAGCCTTACGCTTGGCATCACGAGCTCCTCGAGCGGTCTTGAATGCAGCATCCGAAAATGGGTTGATTTTGATGTCGAAATCGTTCAAATACTTTTCTTGAAGTGATTTGGCAGTCTGATTCCACATTGTTTTTATTGTACCTTCCTTATAGTCTTCTCCATCCATTTTCTTCATATTGTAAGCGTAATCTTTCATAATGTTTGCCAATTGCGCTTCACTCGTTTCAGCACTCAATGTGTATTCCCTCTCAGTACAAAAAGTAGTAAATTGGTTCCAAACTGTTTTTTTTGCCTTCTCCGTATTAATGGGAACATTTCCTTTGACTTTTTTATCGATGGTGGACAGAGAACAAACTCCAAATCGACTCATTTTCATGCAAAATCTCCGATTTTCACAATTGAATTCAACCTGTCAGTTTGACGTGTGGTTAATTTGACTGGATTATGTTTTGTTTTTTATATATAGCAACTACCAGAGAAAATAATCAAAAAATTATCAGTATAATACCATGTAGGTTGTACCACGTGACGTCGAATGGTGCAATTCTATTGGTCGATATTTGGGTCGGAAAAATAATCAGTTTAATTACCAATTTTAGGCTGAAGTAGCAATCACGGCCGAGAGCAACTGCTTAGTTCCATATAACTGGACAGAACATTCACTGACTCTAGATGTATTCATGATAGAAGGAAAAAAAGCTCAACGAATTTCATTAAAAAAAATCCTTAGACTGGTTGCACCTCGAGTTGCACATTATCGAATTGCCATAGGTAGTCGGGGGAGTCGAGTCGGAAAAATATCGAGAAAAATATTCTGTACAAGACTGCGCATCTCGCTGCGCATTGAAGGTAGAGAGAAAATAACTTAGACTTATTTTCACTGCCTTATCTTCTACCTTCAAACCGAGGGGTGGACAACAATCACCCACCATTTATAAGATTTAGAAATTTGTAAGGTTTAAGATTTTAAAAGATTTGGGAGGATTTAAAATGAAATTGAATAGTTTGGGAAGATTTGAAATGATTTAATATGATTTACCTAATGTGACTAAAAAAATATTTACAGTTTGAGCAACGGATCTTTAGTCACGTAAAGTCTGAATAATTACTATAATAATAATAATAATAATAATAATAATATCTCTACTCACTCCTACTAACCCTAAGGTTAGCCCCAGAAGCTAACTATATAGCTTGTGCGGGACGGAGGAGGTGGCATATTACTATTGGCCGCAGATGCGTCACAGGAACGACCTACAGTTGTTAGTACTGTACCCACCATTTAGTGCGAGAATGAGGAAAACCTGGAAAACCTCATTAGGTAAAGCTGGATAGGCGATCCAAGGCGCGCCCTAGCCACAGCGCAGAAATAAGTCTCCCATCCATAGCCAAACCGCGGGCACTGTTGCTGAGCATTAACGACTACTCACTCGCGCATGCCAGCAAGATCACACGGCTCACTTGACGTATGATTGAAATAATCTACGCATTATGTTAGTTTGATGTCTCTCTCGCACACAGCCAGTTGATATGGCTGATAATTATTAACGTAAGATGAAATAATCAAGATTTTCCATTGTAACTCTTTATTTCACTCATTCTCATTTTTAATGTTGGATACCAATGTATTTGTACGTCTCTGCTTGTTTCGTATTAATTAGTTAGTCCCAAAAAGGTTATCATGGAAACTAGTATTAGTGTCACAGAACTATCAATGTTGAAACAAATTAGTTCACATGCATGTGTCAACCCATACGCCAAGTAATATTATTCAGACTGTATGTTCTTAGAAGCCGACACGAACGCAATATATTGTTTCCTTCCTAATAAGCAAATCAGGATACCGGAAATTTGATGCATACGTCTTTTGCAAATGAATCAATGAATCAATCTAGGATGCGCCAATAAAACAGAGCGCGTAGGGCGCAGCTCACACTACTCTTAAATATCAGTGGAGTCGCCAGTTTCAAGATTATTGTTTGCTAAAGTTAGTAGAAGTGTTATTGACGGCTAACATCTAATGATCACTTTTGCGTTTAATTGCGAAATTTTAGTCATGTACCTAAGTTTTAAAAATTGATGTTTTCTTTTATAAATGATAAATTGCAATTGTTGTTATTTATTTATGTGCTCCGGCCATTAAAGAACGCTTCCTTATTTTTAAGTCCGACGAGGCGATTGTCTACATTTATTTATCTGACAAGGGTAGTAATACAAAATAAGTACATATCAGGGTTGTGAGTTTAAAGCAATAACACATTATACAGGTTTTTTCGAGGGTTTTTTTAACAACATAGCAACCAATTTGTCAATATTAATTAATGAATTTTCCTCGGAATTTTTCAATTTGTAAAAAAAAGTGAAGAATAAATGGATCATCAGCAAAAATAGTTTATTCAATATAAAATTTGGACCTTCGAGCAGAATAACAACTTCACTTCAAATTGAAAATGCGAAATTCGATTTCTGTCATTTAGGAGCGCTGTCTGCCCCTAGCTTCAAACTAATCAAACTGATTGCGTAAACCAAATAACAACCTAATTTAAAAATATTACTATTGCATATTTTTAATACTTATTATTCGTTATTATTATATTGTTATATTCTATCAAATTATTATAAATTAACTGACAGGTTATGTATACGATTCACAGGAAGAGCTCCCGAAAACAATATTACGGTACCCACCGCAATACTGAAGAACACAGATAAATGCACCTGCAACCTGCAATGCAGTTCTCTAATTATTTGTCATACCTACTACAAACTGGTTAAAATATTCAAGGTTGTGAGATAAGTTTTGCGCATTCAAATTTTAATAAAGGAATATATCCCATGGAAAGATGATAATTAACAAACTGCAACCTGCAAAAAAAATATTTTTGAATACATATTCTTATGATGCAGGTGGGTAGATTCAAAAAAATATACCGTATGATTAGAGATGTAAAGACGAAAAGTTTCACTTGAAACTTTTCAAATTTGTGTGAAAAGTTTAACTCCGCCATTTATAATTCAAAAATTGTGATTTAAGGTGCTTTAGACCTTTAAACAGTGACTCATTTTTGTAAGATGAGCTCTGCAGGAAGCAAGAGGTGCGAGACGACCGATTTTGTCGTTGGAAATTGCAACGATCATCTTACAAAAATGAACCACTGTTTAGATTTTCACGAGGATTTTCAGTCGAGAGTTTACATACAGGGTGTCCCAGAACGTTTTACACAGGTTATAGCTCCAGAACTATAACAGATAAAGAAATGAAACAAAAACAACTTTGTAGTGTTGATGAAGGAGTCCACAACCCCAAGAACGTAATCACCCCCGGGGCGGCCATCTCCGACAAACCACCCCCACTTATTTTTTTTTCAAATAGCACCCTGTATATTCCGTGAAGGAATATGACAAAGAATCAAATTCTCTATCCAAGATTTTTTTGAAATTACAAATTGGCCCATCAGTGGTGGAGAAAACAGATTTTTTATTCATGTTTAAGTCGGCCATGGAATTATTAACATTTATTGGAACTGATAAACAAATGACTACCGGTTACCGGCGTAAATGTCGAAGTTAATTTAAGTTAACTGAAACATAGTTTTGTGTTGTGTTCTGAAATGCCTGCTTTATTTCTTTCCATGTGAGTATGTGGACAAGCGGCTTAGAAGAAATTTTATTGCCCAGGTTAGAAATGTTTGTTGCTGCAGAAGGACTTCAATTTCAACATTTTATCAACAAACATTATTAGTGTTACTAGTTTAACTTATGTTTAAACTGTTTATTTGATAGTTTTAATAATTCCACGGCCAACTTAAAAATAAATAAAAAATCTGTTTCCTCCACCATTGATGGGCCAATTTTTAATTTCAAAAATCTTGGATAGGGAATTTGATTCTTGTCATATTCCTTCGCGGAATATACAGGGTGCTATTTGAAAAAAATAACTGGGGGTGGTTACGTTCTTGGGGTTGTGTACTACTTCACCAACACTACAAAGTGGTTTTTGTTTCATTTCGTTATCCGTTATAGTTTTGGAGCTATAGCCTGTGTAAAACGTTCTGGGACACCCGGTATAATATGTTGTTGCGAAAAAAGGTATAACTTTGAGGTAATCTATAATTAGAGATGATATTTTTAAACTACACACAACATCAAAAGTCTTGGACCCCCTGCATACTGAAAGCTAGGAACTTGATTACAATTTTTTGCTTATATGGCAACAAAGTATGCCTTTCTAGGAAACAATAACCATTGAAAATAAATGAATTCTTCGGTCTGTTAAGAATTGTCACTTAAATAAAATTAATCGTACAGTTTCACCGCAAATTCTTAAGGTAAACACCATTCTTATTTCGTGTTTTGTAGTTTATAATGCCAGGACAAGAAATTTCGGCCTTCAACAGAGCCAAAATAGTGGCATTATTCTATGAAGGTGTATCAAATCATCGAATATCGGCTAATTTAGGAATTTCTAGAAGTTCCGTTATACGAATCATCCAGAGGTATCAAGAAACTTGAACCATAGAAACAAGACCTCGAAGTGGACGACGTAGAACTTCGAATGATAGGGAGAACCGTTACATAGCCCAATATGCTCGCCGCAATCGCACTGCTTCAGCAACAGCTCTCAGGTTACACTTTCAAGCCACCTTTCACCGTGTCATTTCATCATCTACCATCCGAAGGAGGCTTCATTCTGCAAATCTCCGATCTAGAAGACCCTTAAGAGTTCCCACTTTGTCACCTCGCCATCGTCGCACCGGGTTAGAGTGGGCAAGGGAGCACAGGAATTGACTTTTACCAGAATGGCAGAGGGTGCTTTTTTCTGATTAAAGCAGATTCGAACTGGTGAGTGATGACAGACGGGAAAGGGTCTGGAGGGAGTCAGGTCGACAACAGCGACTCAGTTTTCCTCAAGAAGTTGCTCCCTATCAAGGTGGTACAATAATGGTATGAGGGGGTATACTGTTCAATCGCCGGACTCCATTAATTCTCATACCACGGACAATGACCAGTAAAATTTACGTAGAAAACATTATCCAGCCTATCATTTATCCCCTTCGTAACGAAATAGGGGATAATTTCATCTTCATGGATGATAATGCGAGGCCCCATCGCGCCCGCAGGGTTCAGCAGGTACTGGAAGAGGGCCAGATAACGCTAATGGCAAGGCCAGCAATGTCTCCTAACATAAATCCCATAGAAAATCTGTGGGATAACGTATCTAGTGCAATTTATAATCGAATTAATCCACCAAGAAATTTCCAGGAGCTTGCTGTAGCTGTAGAAGAGGAATGGAACCACATTCAACAAGAAACAATCAATGACTTGATCACATCCATGCCCAGAAGAGTTTTGCTGTTGTTACAGAGAAGAGGCGGACATACGGATTAGTAGCCTTCACTCCAGTCTTCCATTTTGTTCACTTTTCCATTATTTTAAAATTTTGTTGTTTTTGATAATAAAACTTAATCTGCCATTTTTTAATTTTTAATTTTTTATGGTCTCATTTACCGACCCCCAAGAAAGTGGTTGTGAGTGTAGTTATCACAAAGTAATACACTTTCAAAACTATATTTTTGTTTGTTCAGAACAGCAATATTGTTTAGGATACATAGGGGGTCCAAGACTTTTGATGCTGTGTGTATTTATTAACAAAAAAAAAGAAGAAACAAATCATTTTATTCAAAGAATTCAAGGTAGATAATAATATGTGCTCCATTTTTATCTTACACTTTTTCAACTAGAGTATACCGTTATGATTTCATTGATTGACGACTTACATTCCATATTGTGGCCTCTCCAGCCAAGAAACAGAAAATGTTTTCAATAAAGAAGTTAGCCTTGCAAGGGCGCATTATTTCGAAGAATAATAGGTTTCCATGTGGTAATACACTTACCTGGACCCTTACATTAAGTACCAGTCAAGGTACCAGTAAAATGTGACAATTTATCGTTTTTAGTTCATGTTTAAACCTCGGTTTAAACGATTTTTTCAAATTTCTTTATTATTAAATTTTTATCGGCAGTTTTATGATAGACAAGATTTTTCAGCAGTAAGTATATTAATAAGCATCAAATTTAACAAACGGTCAAAAATCATCCGAAGAAAAACTGTTGGAAATGTTGTAAATCTCCAGTAAATCCATGCATAAAACTACAGTCGCAGAAATTATACTCAAAGAACACAACAGAAACTAGGTAAATATTCCATCGGGTACTCCTTAATAGAATAAAGAATATGTAACAACGTATACGCCATTCGTCTTTTTTCACATCGCCAAACAGACCAATTAAAATCAACAAAACAAAAAATAATGAGCCAGACACTCCCGCCAAAGGGTTCACAATAAACTACTAAAGAAATTTCCAAAATCCCTGCATATACTGTATGTATAGGTAGTACTGTTTAGAACCAGTCTGCAATCAGCATGCATCAAACGAGAACCGTAAAAAATAACAGTACCCACCAAAATTACCACAGCTTTCTGTTGCAATTAAATAAAAAGTTCGAAGAGAGAAATAAACACTAACTTGTCCCTCCTTTAAGTTATCAGAGAACGGAGTCAATGGCCTCCCATCAACGAAGTTTACCTACATGTGTTCCAGACGCCCCAAGTAAAGATTACGTATAAACAGCCCGGAGACAATGCCTAAAATCCGCAGTAATCAGACAAAATCAATTGGTTAATTGCCTCGTTACGACCAGTTCGGTTTATGTACCCGAGATAACCACAAAAATAACAGCCTCTAGTTGAAACAACCGGTGCGGTCATTACTATTTACAAAGAAATAAAATGAACGCGCAGGGAAGGAAGTAGATATTTTTATGTGTAACTTCAAAATAAACGAACAAAATTAAATAGGGCAGATATAAAGCTTGGCCGTGCCTTTTATAAAGCTAAAATCACATTAGTCCTACTAACCTTACCTAACCCTCGACCTAACCTTACCTCCTCGCTTACATACCACTGAAAAAGCCGAAGTGTCGTTCCCATTCATATTTTACTCAGCGCTGACAATAAAGTCGAAAAATCGACGAAAAATATAAATATATTTTTCGGAATTACGAAGGATCAAATCAGACATAGACTGGACCTAGCGTTCTTATGCAACAGCTGATTTTGTTTTGAAGCCTACACGTTCGTAGGCCAGCGGGTCGCGGGGATCGTTGTTTGTTATTATATTCAAGCAAGGGACCAGACAAATGTTCCGCGTATTTCTGTTTCCGCGGCAGCACCTGTTTACTACACAACTGGTCGGCTGTTTTGTTTTGCCTTTTCCACTCACAAACGCTTAGACTGTGAGTACTATTCCTGCTTCAGCCCTAAATGTAAATAGCTAAGTCCCCTCTACAAGTCTTTGGATCAAATAATGTCAACGTCAAATATAGAGAGAGATCGTTCAAAACAATACAAGCATCAATCATTTTTAGAAAAAACTGGTGTTGACAAAATTTTCTATAAAAAAATTTCCAACAGATTTCTTTGCGGATTTATAATGATAAGCTGGTGACTGGTTCAGTTTATCTTTCCATACATCCATGAGCTATTAGGACAACATCGACTATTATGAGGTTCCTCGGCATTGCCAAGACAAAAGTTCCTTTAGAAAATAAATTGAATTTAAGCAAGCATGATCCATTTTATGAACTTCCACACTTTACAATTCCAGATTTACGATAAGAGCCATAAATTTATAATAGATACCTTAAAAATCAAAACCCCTATCCACCTGTCGAGACATAAATAAGGAAAGATCGAATTTTACACCTGAAACTTTAGCATTTATTGTTTAAAATTCAAGTGTTATGTACTTAATGCGGGGTTCACATACGGCGCCGGCGCGGCGTTGCAGCGGCGTTAAACACATCGCATCGTTTTGTGGCGTTCACACGCGGCGATAATATTTGGCGTCAAACGCCGCACCACTCGCCACTCGCCAGTGAGAACGCCAAGCTCCATTGCTAAAATAGGTAGTGGATGGAAAGCACGGAGTGCCATATTATAATATGGTACTCCGTGATGGAAAGTGACCAGAGCATCGTAAGGAAGCCCACAAACTCTGACAAGATAATAATGCATACTGGGGCGATGTATAGCTACTCCATGGTCACTTCGTGATTGCAATATGGCTCTAATAATTTGACCATCCATTGTAATCATATATTCTGAAAAAAACCTCGGGGCTAACAGACTGAAATCAAACACCGTACGTTGTACGGGCTGTGGGTTACAGAAGTACAGATTAACGAACTTTCCGAGATTCCAAGGTTACTGTAATTGCAATTTAAGCCGATACCTGTTCAGACAGTTTGGGTCTATTATTGTTCGACGAAACTAATAATAGCAACATGCAATAGCCAGGTATCTAATCTTCCGCTCACACTTTATCTGAACTATAAAAAGACCACCACACTGCTTGCTGCAGACAAAAGTTTGAAAACTGTAATTTTATTGTTTTGGTATCAGTCTCGGTATCAGTAGAGGTAATGTATTTGATTTAAAAAAGAAAATTACCAACGAATGGTAATGGTTTAATTACAACACGTACAACTTCAAAAATTAGCATACAAAACAACTAAATTCACGAGCAATTTATAAAACTAGCTAAGTCTAGTAATTTTGAGGATTACCAACTGCTTTACAAATAGGATGACATTTTTAATTAAATAATGTTAGTTAGGAAGTTATATACGATGCATAATTAACTTAAAAACTATTATTTAAGTATAAACAGAAAAACTTACCTCCAGTACCAAGTACTTTGAGCAAATCGAAATTTGACATATTCACTCGATCGACCCCAGATAAATTGACTGAAACAAAAAAATACATAAGTAAACAAAAATTAAATTTGTAATGTCCAAGTATTATTTCGCAAAAATGCGTAGCAGCTGATCCTGCATATATGCAAGAGACTACCTGCATCTGCAAATTTTCTGTATCTGGTAAGTAGTATAATGAATGACCCTCTTTTAAGCAAAGTTCAGTATTACTTTTACCAACAACCGCAAATCCATAGTTTCTTTAGCTGTTCGAAATGCACCGCAGAATACGAAAACTGTGTGGCAAGTGATTTGACATAAGAGAAAATCATTGGTAGTCCACATTTAAGGGGTCTTGCGGGGTCTTGTCGAAGTTTCAAAAATTACACAATTTTCGGGGTTTCTGCCCGAAATTTTGTATGCTTAAACTTCTTGTGCAGATATGCGCTATGATTTTTTTTGTAATTTTAGAAACATCTTTTTGTGCACTTAAAAATTGACATCATAGCGCATACGTACACAACCAGAAGTTTAAGTATAGAAAATTTCAGGTAGAAACTCCAAAAGTTATTTGTGTAGGTAATCCTTGAAAAACGAACAATATTATTAATAGGCTGGACAATGTGTATTTTAACAAAACTTACAATGTAACATTGTGACACATGCTAATCTACTCCCCGGGCTACTCCCTTGCCATTCTTGATACTCTAGCCCAGCGGTCGGCAAGTTGCGGCCCGCGGGCCGCATGCGGCCCATAAGCCACCTCGGTGCGGCCCGCGCAAGTAAGGTCCACAAGGAAGGCATTTAGCGAATTCACGTAAAGAAATAAGTTTTTATTTTTCTGTTTTGTGTCTGCGCTAACCGGAGATTCGGTGCACGCGACGTTGCTGCTTTTCCGTATGTATGAGAATGTGCGTTGCGTAGAGTAGCATGACCACAGCCGTGCGCGATGTTGCCGCGCACCACCTCATATCCCGCACGCGCGTTGGAGTTCCGCCGCCACTTCGTTGTCGATAGTCGTTCGCGAAACACGTCTGCTTCAACTGCCAGCTGCGTTTCGCTTTCAAATCTTCAATAAAGAACCAACAAAACGTTTTTAAGGTTCAAGTTCAAAATAACGAGTCGAATTATTATTATTATTATTATCAAAATTATGACCATGTGCGGCCCGCCTTTATTTCAATTTGTCATTATGTGGCCCTTGCCTGCCAAAAGGTTGCCGACCGCTGCTCTAGCCCTTTCCCTTTCTCTTTTAGATGACGACCACTAGCATTGCACAATTTTATTTCGTTCCTATATTTCATCTCTACAGATTTGAGGATTTGGAACATCTTTGCCTATTTTACAATGTCGATTTTTTCCAAAACCAAAAATCCTGTAGGCATGCCCCTTCTTCTATTGTTTTCCCAAGATTCTCTCTATCCTTCCCAGATACTTCGTCTAAACCGGAACTTGTCTTCCTCCAACATTTCTTACGCCATTTCCTCTATCCTTCTTTGCACGATTCTAGATAAACTTTTTGTGTGAGAAAATGAGAAAAGAGAAATTAAACTAAGGTTCTAAAATTTTCGCCTCGCCTTTTATTTTTGGCGCAGTTATTATGACGTTCCGTCCGAAATGCAGCTAACTAATTTGGACTCAAATTTGGATAAACACTCTATTATCTCTTGTCCTGAGCACTGGGTGAATTACAAGAAACTGAGAAACTTGACATCTTCTATTCGCTGGGAAAAGAAAACTTCCTTAAACTACAGTAGTACTGGACCGCTCGAACAACTACTCCTCGGACAAATACCCTCTCAGGCATTGAATTATAGAACTAAATTCAGATTTTGTGTACTACAAGACCTCACAAAATGTCACACCAACTTCTCGTGAGTTTGGAACACTCATGATGTGTCTCTACGAATATTTTGTAAATTGCACTACAAATGACACGACGCAAAAAATCTTCCAATCTTAGTTGGTTTCATCTTGGTCTCTTTTCTACAGTGTTAAAATTTACTGCCAAAAATTTCTGCAGTGTGTAGTACTCACCAAAATAAGTTAAAAAGTTTATAGCCTAAAATAAAAAAGCTATGGGGTGACGCCCTTGCGCCTTCCCCTACATAGGATGCCAATGGTTTTAATAACCAAGAATGAATCAGCGCATCTTATTTAGCTTGAAAAACTAAGTAAATACCCAAAATTGTGTCTGTTTATCTTTTACCGTTGTTCAACCAATAGAAAAAATTCAATTTTATCTGTATCACTTTAAGGGGTTGTGTGTAACTCACTAGTGCTACGTTTTAGGCCAAATGTTTGTACGAACTTTTTAGCTTATTTTGATAAGTGCTACACTCTACAGAAATTTTCCAAAGTAATTTTTCAACACCCTATGTTCTTTTCTTCTATTTTCACATTCATTTATTTAAGGCAGCCGTTCAGTTTTGCTTGACAAATTTTGTCACCAGAGGTTCTGAGTGTAGGTCCAATTTATCCAAGTTTTGAGCAGTATGACTAAAAATATACTAGATGGAGCAATATGAGAAAATAAGCAGTCAAAACTACTTTCCTTCTCTATCAAATAACCATGACCTTCCCTGTTCCCTGCTTCCCTCTCTCAGAAGCGCCCTACCATCCTTAAATAATAAACATGCAAAAATGGGTACAAAGTTATGGCATTTTTATAGTTTTTATGAAGGATCTGGGCATCACTTTCATGTAGCGTTTTTGTTGTCCATCACTCGGACTCTTATCTAGGTACCGATCAGTAAAATTTTTATATTTAATATTTTGTATGCGTCAAACTGTACCTATATATTTAATAAATATACAGTCTTGTTTGCCTATTTGTGGAGTAATAAAATTACGGCCGATTTCCTATCGACACAAACCGGGACACAAAATATTATTTTTTTTAAATTTTGGTCACGTTTATAATTTTCACAACAGGAACTTCGGAAATTGGCAGACAGAAGTTAAGTAAAGTGAAATGGAGAAAGTATGTAGTTGAATTTTATCATCATCATGAAGTTTTCAGTCCAAAAACTGGTCGGACGCATACCTCCATCCTTTCCTATACCGAGGTAACATACGCATTTCCCCAAAAGTTCTTTTTTGTTGACTTTGACCCCCGACTATGACCTAGTTTCACTCATAATTTCAGATGCCCCACAAAAAAAAAATGAAGATTGGGGTGGCGATTATGATCGAGATTATGGCACTTTGCCTTTCGAATCCGGAGTTTCCTTTCAATGCAGAATATATCATTCTACAAAAACCCCAAGCGCTTACCCAGTACGGAATCTTCCGAGGAATCTTCGAAAAATTCTTCCAAACTTTCATCTCACAAACATTCGCCTGAAAGTTAGTTTCATAATAACAGTCCTATTTTAGGTTCATCTGATGGTAAGCTCGACCTATTCTAGAGATTCAACATTTAACCTTTTAAACGTGTACACCTCGGTGTGTGTACACGCACGTTTTGGCAGTAAACGTTTAGTTAATATTGCAAAAGTTTAATCCAGGGTTTAATCGCAAGGAAAAATAATTTAGGTATATTTTTAAAATAAAGAGACATCAGTCACATCCGGGGTTACATCGGTCCGCGACGATAATAAATTATAACCCTTTCTAATTTTGTTATTACATGTTTCGTATTTGTGTTTTTTATAGATAAACATACTTTCGCATATCCGCATTGGCGTTTAGGGAGACGTTTAGGTTCATTTTTTAAATTAAAATTGTTCTTCATCACAAATAACTTGCACAAGTAACTTACTTCATTGGAGTTGTGTTGGCAAGACAAGTTTAAACGTTTAGAAAAAATCAGTAAATGTTAAATCCCTGATCTATACCCAAAGGTACATAAATCACACGACGCACGTATCACTATGTTTCCTATCTGGTTTATTATTAACCGAGTTGTTAACAAGATTGCAATGAAGTTAAACAATTGGCTACTATTCATTTCAAACAAAAAATCTCGCAAAAAATGTAGATACACTAAACGCCCCAAAATATAATTCTTGAAACCAATAAATTTACGCTCATCAAGCACCACTCCTGCCAAAACTTCGGCTAAAACCGTTACTTACCCACTGCATAAAATTGCAAGTAACAATAACATATGACTGCTTTTCGAACTGATGAAATTTATTTTTGATCTTAAAGTCTAAAAGAAGTAACAAACACGCGTACTTTATAGATAGATAACCTTGCCACAGAGTACAACAAATAGCATAAAGTATACCTTCTATAATTAAAACAAGTGCATTCACATTCATACATATACATGTATGTATACACTCTGACTGGAAGAAGCGACAGGGGGCAGCAGTTTTTTGCACCCGATAGCCGAACGCATCAGGAGAATACAGCAATGTCCCGGAAAGTGTTTTTGTCATACACTTATGTTATGCAGTGGACTATGCATTTATTATTATTTGTGTGTGCTAAAAGACAAGTAGGCTTATGTGCAATTGTTTTGGAATTGAGTTTGACAGTAAATGCAAATTTTCAAGCGATAACAATGCCGTTAACTGTTGCGAACATTTCTCAAATTGTTGCTTTGATTGAGGATGGTCGTAGTCAACGGTATGAGTCTCGTACACTGGGAATAGCCCGTACCACTGTTCAGGATGCGTGGAATCCGTATCACTGGCGGATTTGAGAGGCAAGCAGGATCTGGAAGACAAAGGGTGACAACTGCCGTTGATGATGGTTTTCTTGTGCTCAACACACTAAGAGAGCGCACATCAACGGTATAGTTCAACTTCAACATCGTCTTCTAATCGACCTTCTGACAGTGCGAGGGGTTCAAACAAGTAGCTTAATTTCGCGAAGGCCTGCCACAGGATTACAATTGCTTCCTAACCATCGAAGAGCACGTCTGCAGTTTGCGCAGTTACATGCAGATTGAAATCCTCAGCAATGGAGTAAAGTTATTTTTACTCATGAGTCACGTTTTTGTCTGCGATCACCTGATGGTCGAGAAAGGGTATGGAGAAGACGAGGTGAATGATATTTCGACTGCACCATCTCTGTACGGTTATCTTCTAACGGTGGTTTTGGTATGGTGTGGACAGGCATTTCCACGGTAGCACATACCGTCCTCTTATTTGTGGAAAATGGTGCTTTGAACGCCCACAGATATGTGGAAGATGTTCTTCAAGAAGCTGTCGACCCATTTTCGCATTTTAATGGAGATGGATTTGTTTTAATGCATGAGAACGTCTGATCACATACACTGCACGAATAGTAACTGAATATCTGGATGAGGTTGGCATTCGTAGATTTGATTGGCCAACATGCAGTCCGGATCTTAATCCTATAGAGCACCTCTTCAGAGGCATATTCATCGTTGTCCAGCCATGCCAGAGACTCTTCAAGAGTTATGCTTGGCCCGTCAAGAAGAATTTGAAGCAGATTTGATTAACTCAATGCCACAACGGTTAAATGCTGTAATTCAGGCTCGAGGAAGACATACACGGTACTGATAGTAAGCAGCAGTTCTTTTAAAAAAACTGTCACAATTTTTTACACGTAAGAAAAAAACGTATTTGTTGTGTTTCTGTTATTTTCTTTCATCATGCAAATTACCTAATTTTGTGTTAATTAGTATTTTTTCTCCTAATCTTTGCATCCCGTGTCACCAATAAATGGTTCTTCAATCCAATACCACTGTTAAGTTGAGTTCGAGGTTGAGTTAGGTAATGAAAATTTAAGTGCTTTTTTCAAACATTTCCGTGTGGCCGGTATAAGTATAAGTACTTACATGCGTTAAGTACACTTTTAAATCGGATTTTAAATGAAGTCAAGGGGCGAACCGCGTTTAAATTTCATGTACACCTACTGTCATTTTCCTAGATACTGTCACGGGACTATCACCGGACTGTCATGGGACTGTCACCGGACTGCCACGGGACTGTCACGGGACTGTCACCGTACTGTCACGGACTGTCACCGTACTGTCACGTACTGTCGCGTACTGTCACCGTACTGTCACGTACTGTCACAGAACTGTCTCGGACTGTCACGGAGTGTCACCGTACTGTCACAGACTGTCACCGTACTGTCAAGGACTGTCACCGTACTGTCAGATAATGTCACAGACTGTCAGATACTGTCACGGAACTCTCGCGTGACTGTCAAGGAACTCTCGCAAGACTGTCACGTGATTCTCACCGGACTGTCACGAGACTGTCACGGTGTGTCACGATACTGTCACGGACTGTCACGATACTGTCAAAGACTGCCATATAATGAGACTGTCAGGTACTGTCACTGTACTTACATGGTGCTGTACACCTACTTACAACCGCGATTTGCCCCTCGAATGAAGTCATCTAAATATAAAAATAATAATTCAAAGAAAACCGCAGCGGTCGCAACTAATCTCGCAACTAATTTATAAGAACATAATTTATAACATAATTTATAAGAACTTGTGAATTTAAAATTGATTTCTTTGGGTCCACACAAATAATTTATATCCGTACAATGTACAGTAATAATCGAGGTAATAATATAATTAGGCATGTTGTTAAGTAGATAAGTACAAAACAACGAAAACGAATATCAAGTTATATTGAAGTAATCTAAGGTACAATCCAGTATTCACTAGATAATCCCTCCTTGGCAAACAGGGCATTCATTAAATGCCGGTCGCATCTACAAAAAACATAAATCAATGAAGGAAGAATCCATATAGGTAACTGCGGCATTTAGTCATCATATTCTACCTATACCTACCTACGAAAGTAACCAAAAATAATCAACTCCAAATTAATAAAGTCCCTGGCCCAAATTTTAGTGGCATTCTCAAATTACAAATAGCAGTAGCACAGCGCGTTTCCGGGAGTTTATTAACCCCAAGGCACACTCACAGACTCGCTCACAGAGAACCCCTATACGACACCATAACCATTAATAAGCACATGCATATACCTACTACAGAGGGCGCGTGCATGAGCACTTATACATATGGTGCATGATACGTTTTTATGCATCGCCCCCATCATAAGTGTTAACGGATATATTCCAAGAACTTGCGACTAATTTGTGGAAACTGAGGTTTAACCTAGAATTTAAGCCAGGAACAAGGACGAGAACAAGGAATTGTATAGGTATGTATTTTGAACAAATCTAACAAGAACAAGGTAGTGTGTGCATTGATTCTAAGCGTTGCTATGAAGGCAACCAGAAAAGAAAAAAATGTTCCGTCACATTACACATTTTCAAAATTTAGCATTTGTGTTCAGACCCGGATACGTAATGCAAAATTGAGAACCGACTGAGAACTGACCATACGAAACTAAGTACTACCTTTGTATTACAGCTGGTCGAACACCTAGATTCGGAACATGGTAGTTGTAACGCCGGGTACAGACAGAGGCAACAAGTAGCAACTTTTGTCATTGGCGACCTGCTTCCCGAAACAAAGTTGCCACTTGTTTCTACTTGTTCCTAGTTGTTTCTGTCGCCGAAGCAAATGTTTCCGAATGTCGCGTGTTTCTCTCTCCAGGCGGTAAACTTCAAAAGAAAATAGGTAACAGATGTCGACAAGTTGCGACTGTCTTTGGTTTGGACTGTTTGTCATCAGTGCCTGTATGACATGCGTGACTTCTTCGTCCCATATCACAAACAATACTGTGTTTTGTGGACACTAAGTTTCTTCATGTTTCATTTTATTAGGAACCTTAGTCGACTTGTTTCTTTTATGTGGACACTAAGTTACCTCCTTTTGTGACACGAAACAGAAACAGTCGACAAAGTCGCAATGACATGTTGCCCCTTGTTGCCTCTGTCTATACACGGCTTAAGAGACAAATGTGAAAATTGCGGGGAAAACTGTAAATATTTAGGAAGTTACATTTGGAATAAAAGACAAGAACAGCTTAGACCTTAGACGTGACAAATAGAAATGGAAAAATCAGAAAAACTACACTTGGAATAAAATAAATAATGGACGTAACCGTAACACCCCGCGTAACACAAATTAAGGCATTATGCTGCCCGCAATTCTATAGGAGAAATTTACTCGATTTGGGCTCGGATTTGGGGGTCTAAACGAGGGTCTAAAACTTAGACAAATTACAGAGAACGATAGGAGAAAAATATTTGCTATAGGAGTGAATTTGGAGTGGAAGCTTTTAAAAAATCGGTGGCTGAGAACGGTAAAATTAGAATAAAAAAAAGTAATGAAGCACCTCGAAAGCGACTAAGGAAACGTAATGTATTTCACGAGGTACCTATTTCATAAAAGGGAGGGGTTAGATTTAGATGGTAGTCTGGTGTTCACTTTTTAGAAAGGTTGAGCTATGTAGGTAGGCACGATAATATTCTCCATTTACAACAATAATGCACTTGTGCACCTTATTTAAAAAATATTACTTATAATAAATTAGGCCAGACCGGGTCAGACTTCTACTCGGACTTATGAGTAAGGGAAAACACTGAGGAAAACACCCGTTATTAAAATGTGCCCTCGAATGTGCCATAATGTCAAAAATGTTATCATTATCTATGTCTGCTGTGAACCCTTTCGAAATAAATTGATTTTGATCCACATTTTACTTTTCGACAGGCTCCCTCGATATAATGGAACGCTCGATGGAACGTCTTTGAGTGCATTGCAAACACGCAATTAAGTAAAAATATTTAAAAAAATATTTCATTATTAATTAAAAATTTTTAATTATGTATTTGTCGAGGTATTTGTATTTGGCTAAGTGGGGGACTTTTAACTTGAACTTTAGTCTCAACTATGATAAGATAACTTACTGGAACTATAGAACTTAGCTTCACAATATTATTTATACTCTCGTTTATACTAGCTTAATGTTTTGAATGGCGTTTTGAATAAAAAAATAACCCATACATTACTAGCAAAAAAGGTTTACAGCGTAATTTTTTATGCAAAGGGATTTAGCTTTTCTGTTAGGTTACTTGGTTAGTTAACTTTTAATAATACTCGAGGTAATACTTTAGATGTTTAGATAGTAAGTAGGTACTAGTGAAATACAGAAGTTAACTGTTTTTATTAATTAGCAAAGTGCGAGGCAAAGTGAAACTACAGGCTTCCATTATTTGGTAATTACCCACCATCAACAACCCCATGAACAGATGAACTTGAATTTTCCGAGGAATTTTCTATTTTTTCTCTTTCCCTGACCTATTTCCCGACAAATCCTATACAGAGTCCTACACTTTAAAGGTACAATTACTTGTGTGGACGTAATAAACTGGATGATACCGCAGAATTTAACATGACCGAACATGACATACTTACTTTGACACAAACACATGATGTGAGGTGCAAATGTTCTGTTTAATTCTCCGTTTAATTGTATAAGTGACTGCAATGTGTGTCAATGTTGTAAGTTATTTTATGCTGGTTACGATAGCATTGCTCTTCGTACCACTTATGAAGGTAAAAACCAACAATATAGCACACATGCATATTAGTGTAATAAATACACTTTCATTTTACAAACACACAACAAAATAAAATTATGTATTTGGGTAACAACTATATTCCCTGCATATTAAAAAAGTTTTGCGGTATTCTACATTATATACCGAATGGACATCGGAATGGACTCTACGCAAAACTGCTAAGAACAACAGTAACATTAATTTTAACTCGAATTTTAATGAGGCGTCAGAAGTCAGAGTCAGAGATAGGAATAAAAAGAGGTAGAGGTAGGCGTAGATTAGATTACTGCTCTCAAATAGTTAGGGATGTAGGATGTTCTACTTTTAGGGAAATGCGTAGGTTAGTTCAGGATAGAAAAGGATGGAGGTACGCGTACTACCAGTCTTCGGACTGAAAATCTTATGATGATGTCAGAAGTCCTTTCTCGATATTAATTTCCATACTTTCTTTACATTTTAATTGCTCTCCGTTTTTGACTATTGTCAATCACGCAAAAGTACCTCTCATGAACTTATGCCTGCAATATTAGTCAGAAAATAATCATAAACCTCATCATAAACTGATGCTCGTAAGGTATACCTACTCTCGGATATTCCTTGACCACATGAAGCCAAAATGAGAAAATGACTACTTCCACCAGATGCTACCTCGGGTGCTACAATTTGAGAAGACAACCAAACATTTCCGTTTTTAATTAAACCCACCATACAAAAATATGCTTTAAATTTAACGGTATACGCCAGATTTCAAATCAAAAGATTAATAAAACAATTAAACAATAGAAACGGCACGGGAACGGATCGCAGCAGAGATTATGCAAGGTCTAGGTCTAGGAATTTGAGAGAAAAGACCCCGAGAATTTCCGAACGTTCGTATTTAATACATGCCGTCAAGGGCTGGTTAAAATAACTAGTCAAAGTTTGTCCCTGCAGAAGCTGATGTCTCATTGGTCGGTACGGTATAAAGCTGTCGAAGTTTTGTCACCATTGAATACTTTTAACTTACCACATAGATACAATACATCTCCATACTATTATCGAAGCGTATTCAAACAAAATAGGCGTTTAATCCTCGGCTGGACTTGGCTTGGCTTGGCGAACGAACAAATTTTCATAAGTCTACCTGCATACTTCCACCAAAGTTCCACTTAATTTCCGGGGAATTACATTTTCATTTTTCACTATTATTTACAACATTACAAGATTACTTATTTTGAGGATAGAGTCGGGCCTCACCTATATGAATTAAAAGGGCTCACTTGCAAAAATTTGCAAACACTGTGAAGTTTCAAAGCGACCCAGAAACTATTGGAACCCCCGTACTCGCCCCCGTATTACCATCACACTTCCAATTCTTTAAACATTTTCAACGTTAAAAAAGGTAAATAATAAATAAGTACGCCAATAAACAGGTATTCTGCATGTGTACTCTTCTCGAGGCTCTTTTACTCCACTTTTCTGTCCAAAGTTGATCAGAAAATTAGCATAGGTACAGTGATTCAGAAATAAATGCTGGAATTTTGTGGAGTAATAAAGGCGAGGATAAAGGTGAGTATGGAGGTGAGTATAGACGATTATTTTTTTCCAAAATACTTGGAGCCGCTGCGGTGTTGACGCGACGCTACATTTACAGTGCATGTCGGTAGGTAACTTCTTGCCAACCTCGTTACCGACCAAATTGTGCCATTTTCAACGTTACTACGTTAGCAGGCTGTATATTTTAATTTCAACCGGTTATGTCCGACTACGATCAATGAATACCGTTAAAGATATTGCATGTCGCATCGCAACCACGCCTCAGTGGCACCAAGACCGAGTGTATTGGTAAAAATTAAAATAATCGCCTAAGCACTATGCTCGTCTTTTCACTCCACCATTTCCACCATTTATTTCTGGATCACCCTGTATAAATTATAATTGAACTTATAAAAGGTAAAGTTTCGGACAAAGTAGATACCTATACCTATTATGTATGTAGGTAATCGACTCGGTAATCGCTAGACGATAGTATGGAGTCGAGTATAAGGTGGTCCAGAAACGAGTCCAGAAAAGATGGTATTGCGGTAAGTGGCGATTTCGCTAGCGATCTTGTAGAAATGTGGCGATGCGTGGTGGTCTGATTGCAATATTTTCGGTCCACTGGAGTTCTGGTGGCAATAAGTGACGATTCACCCCGCAATTCACTGATGATTTAAGGCTATTCAGTTGCGATTTGAGATAATAAAGTGGTAATATACAGTAATATTATATAAAGTCGAGTATAAACTATAAAGTACATACTTAAATGGTAATATTTCGTATTCCAAATTTCGTGTGAGTGACCCTCCTGTCGAGACATTATCTAGATGATTTCTTGGCCGAAGCAGGCGGGAGCACTCGCGGGAGCACCATCAGGAGCAGAAATTCGGCAGGAATCCCCAAAAACGTAATTACTCATGTTAGTTCCCCACGTACACATGGAAGTTTGTCACTCTGTATACTCGGATATACAGAACCTCATACAGAACTTTATAACCTATTTCGATAATTAGCAGCATTTTTTAATGGAATGGATACATACAACGCTCGTGAATGGTGTACCAAAGTATTCTATGATTCACAGTCAAGATCATGTACTTGTACCTCGACTTGTACTGGCTACTGATTTATGCCCTGCAACCCAAAATTTATTTTTTCACCGATTTCAGAGAGGATCTTCCATACTGCGCTTGACACACCGTTAGTCCTTTGAATCTTCTTTTATGCAGAACCGATGCAGAACCGAGGGGCGAATCGCGGTCGTAAGTAGGTGTACAGCACCATGTAAGTACGGTGACAGTACCTGACAGTCTGTGACTTATATGACAGTATTTGACAGTATCGTGACAGTCCCGTGACAGTCTCGTGACAGTCCGATGAGAATCCCGTGACAGTATTGCAACAGTTTCGTGACAGTATCGCGAGTGTTCCGAAACAGTCCCGTGACAGTATCTGACAGTCTTGTGACATTATCTGACAATTTTTGACAGTCCGTGATAGTACGGTGACAGTTCATGACAGTACGGTGACAGTCTGTGACAGTACGGTAACAGTCCGTGACAGTCCGAGACAGTACGGTGACAGTCCCTGACAGTACAGTGACAGTCCATGACAGTCCATGACAGTACGGTGACAGTCCGTGACAGTACGGTGACAGTCCGTGACAGTACGACAGTACGATGGCAGTCCCGTGACAGTACGATGACAGGCCCGTGACAGTACGATGACAGGCCCGTGACAGTACGATGACAGTCCCGTGACAGTACGATGACAGTCCCGTGACAGTCCGGTGACAGTATGTGACAGTATCTAGGAAAATGACAGTAGGTGTACACGAAATTTGAACGCGGTTCGCCCCTCGTGCAGAACTCTTCCATTACTCTTATTGGAATTGAGTGAGACTCCACATGACAAACCCCAACGACTTAGAGAAGGGACTTAGCCATTTAGCTATTTACATTTACAGCAGAAGCAGCTGGGATACTCACAGTCTAAGCGTTTGTTTGTGGAAAAGGAAAAAGAACGCAGCCGGCCAAGTTGTGTAGTAAAAAGGTGCCGCGCCCAGTGCAGCGGAAACGGAATATCGCGGAACGGTCGCGGAACATTCGCTTGGTCGGTTGTTTGAATATAATAACAAACAAGGCTCCCCGCGATCCGCTGGCCCACGACCGTATAATAGGCTTCACGACAAAATCAGCTGTTACATAAGAAGGCTGGGTCCATTCTCCAAGTCTTTAACAAACCCTAGGTAGCTGTAAGAGTTTTGTCCGTGTACTTTTCGATTGGGAATTGAAAAATCACTTCATATAACTTTTAACACTGGAATTTATCTTGACGAATTCAAATAATGTTTTTTATAATTCACTCCGAGATTCATCCCAAGGAAACTTCGATAGTAAGGTAATTCACATATGTAGGTAGGTAGGTGTACATGTTCTTTTTCTCGTCTTTAAGAGGCGGTCAAGATAGAAGCATTTTTGGACTTATGGTTGATTTTTTCTTATTTTGAACCTCGTTTTAAACAGAAGAATTCGTATGTTCCTGAAAAGGCAGGTACCAGGGTGGGTATATGTAGCTTCGGTCTGGTTGTTCAAAGGCAGGTCTTATGATACTGATACCGCGTTTCTAATTGGATGTAGGTATCGTAATACGGGGTTAAATATTTAAATGCTAATACTTAAGTATTCTGCAAACTGTCAATAATTTAGGTACTTACACCGAAAAGTACGTACCTAGATAGGTATAACGGAGACTTTTATTTTTATTTGTACATATTCTTGTTGGCGATAAATAATTCGGTTCAGTCAATGTGGAGAAACCCCCATACGTTCAAACATTCCAAGTAATAAACGATAAACAAGGTCATTATAAAAGCACGTGTAAAATTTTAATTTATAAACAAGCAGACACCTAGATAGCATTTCAGCTTGTAGCTTCCTACAGTGTTTACAGACTGTTGATTCCACTGCACAACTTAAAAATGGTTAACAACTAAAAGACTAAATCCTCGACTGAAACATTGTGATCGAGATTGTGATTGAATATTGCATGGCGTAACATTGGGAACACAACAGATTAAACAGGAAACTGGTGTCAGCGAAAGTGAGGTTATGACCAAATTACAAATAAACCTTCAACATTTAGAATTTGCACATCTAATCTTACCTTTTTTAGAATAATCTGACGGTCTTATATGAGTTTCTAATTCATCCTGTGTGTATTCAATCCTTTCACACACTTTTCTATTACTGTCACTACTGCTTGTTGCAAAACCGTTAGTTCTTTTCGTAACTTTTTTCATTATCACAGCATCATTATCATAATCGCCTTCGAAGAACCCACTTTCTTTGGTTTTCTTGTGGCACCTCATTTTTAAAGCACCTCAGTTTGCACTTTCGCGAAAAATAATAACTTAATGATGAACATACAGTTTGCAATGCTTCAGTCAAGAATGTCAAAAAGGCCCTTAACACAGAGCTTACTACAATAAATAACTTGTATCCTTTCTAGCAGTAGGTAAACTACTTGTAGCTTGTAGATATTTGCATTCGTTTTCACATCAAGCAAATGTAGGTCGCAAGCACCATGAAAAATTTATTTACAGTTAACATATTAAGGTTAAGACACAAAGCTGGATATCAGTTGTTTCAATTACACAGAAACTGCACTTTATTATTCTATATAAACACTATTAATCGGTTACTTTTTATTACACTTCTCTTTACACAACTTTGAGGTTATAAATGTTTGTTCTGTAAAACTTTTATTTTCACGGTAATTACTGTACAATATAGATCACGTAAGGTTCTTCTTATAACTAAGAAATCAATTATTTACGAAACTGAGGTAGAATAAACATTTAAAAACAATAAACTAAAATAAATACAACCGCCGCACACGACTGCGAAGTAACTGTGCAAACTGAAAACAAAACACCAACTTCGGAATTCGGATTTCACAAGCTTGGTGTCGGTGCTTTTCGTAGATCCCCACTACGTCCTACCAAACAATACATACCTACTTGCAGGCAGATTAGGGATGTTTTAAAAAAACAATAGGTATCCCCAATAAACTACCCGTTAGTACCTACCCACACACACAAATATAGCAATAATAAATTTTCAAAAGCCAGAACAAGAAAACCTATAAGTATTTCCTGTAATAAATAATTCATTTAGGTACTTGTATTTAAATCTAGGAAACGATGTACCTATCATAAGTAGTATAGCTACTCAT
This sequence comes from Xestobium rufovillosum, assembly GCA_963966045.1. NCBI lineage: Eukaryota > Metazoa > Arthropoda > Insecta > Coleoptera > Ptinidae > Xestobium > Xestobium rufovillosum. The sequence goes on along the minus strand of OZ014493.1, from coordinate 16,708,698 downwards.
ATTTAAACAGGCTATTTCTGAATTTGGAGTAAAAGTAAAATAATCAAATTTAGTTAGGTACCTACTCCGATTTGACAAAAATAAGTAATAAAGTAATAAATAGGAAACCAACATTAAAGTGGAACGTTAACATAGGCAACCCAACTTGCAGCGGCTGAAACACTTGTAGCTACGGTGTCGTCGTGCGGCAATTTAAAACTGCCAGGACCGCATTCAGGAGTACGCGCATGAAATGTTCAATATTACAAATTGAAAAATCTTATACTATCTGGCACTTACTAAGATAAGGAAGCGAAGAATCACAATAAGGGCAATAACATGATACCAAATAAAATGTCTAAAGTCTACGTGGATTATGTTAAATGAAAGGGAATGTTGTTCTACAGTACTTTTAAGGCAGGAACGCACTTGTGGTTCTCGGTCTGTCTAGTCTCGCTCGCGCTCTAGATGAATACTTTCGATGCTTTCAAATGTGTTCACTCACATTAGGGGTTCGCGTTCTAGGCTCGGTCCCAACACGCTCTCTTCGCACACTTCCTCGAGAATCTCTAGAGAACGAGACGCGCCCGAGCCGAGATCGCGACCGTCAAGTATGCTCAACTCTGGCGGTCTCGGACGCGTCTGATTTGGCATTCGTCTATTTCCGGACGAAAGTCGGTAGGTGTCGAAAGCACAAAAATAAACTATAGGTACCTACTCTGCCAACAAAAACCAAACGCGCTGACTTAGCTGCCTTTTGCGGTTTAGTCCCATTTCGTGCGTTCCCGTTTCGGGCGTCCATAAAATTTGTGCCGTTTCGTGCGTCGACCCAAACCTCTACCTGGTTTGAGTGCCGTTTCGGGCGCTGACCTGCTGATAATGCAGTAAGCCCATAATTCCAGTTTATCTTTACAACACAACGCTGTCAATAACTAGACTTCAATGCGGAATTGTATGTTGATTTCGCTACTATTGCTGAGCTTGCCCACAGAGCAGAAATAGTGGGCCGTGGAACCACTTTTTTGGCCGTACGTTTTGTATGCCTTTATTGCAACAAGTACCTATAACGCACGAACTGGCACTATTTAATTACCCAGTAAATTCTTGACGCTCGAATCGGCAATAAAACAGGTAGAAACCCAAAAACGCCCGAAACGGGAACGCACGAAACGGGAAGATACCGCCTTTTGCATATGGTTACGATAGCGCACAAGATAATTTTTCTTTTCCTGCAAGATTTTTCTGGACAAGGCCATTTTGCATAAATAATTTCATATGTAATTTATGTGGTTTTGTATTTTTTGAATTTCAAGATCAAGAAATTCTTGAAACCTGTCTTGATCTTGACTATTTCTTCACCATACGAATCTTGTCTTGACATTTTAAAAGTCATTCTTGCCTTGAATCAAGACAAGATCAAGACAAGAAATCTTAGAAATCAAGAATCTTGTGAAACTCTACCCTCACTTCTTACTGTCCGTATAGGTACAGAAGTACATTTAGTCATGTTCGTATCTCGTATCTCGCCATTTTCGAAGGGTACAAAAACGAAATGAATACAGACCCAACAATACCCTCTTCGAATTCACGCTGAAGTATTTATTTGTTTCAGTATCCCGGAACTATTGTTCCCACGCAGCAAATACTGTTTAGTTTTGTTAAATCAATCTCGTCGATCAAGAAAAGTAGACCGGCTTTTCAGTTTTATTAAGATAAAAAGTTATTCATCAATGTCGTTGAAATGATCACATTATTCAATTTTCTTTCAATGGTATTGATTCGGTGTCATTGGTCAGTGAAGTAGATTAATGAGAATTGAGAACCAGGCGGAACCAGGCTTAAGTGGTCGGTTTCAAAAATGCGTTGTCAAGTTTCTGTCGGTGGCTTCATGAATTTCTTTGTTACAAGTTTTAAGACAATATTTAACACATGTTCGTAATTCGCGTGCTCCCAATTTTCAGGTCTGCGTGCACGTTAACGTGCACCTAGACTCAGCTATAACTTATCAAAATTACTTTGATATTTTAACAATATTATTGAAGACGAATAATGTTGATCGTTTAGGCCTTTCGGCGCAGGCACAACAAATTGAAAATAAACTGCATGTATCCACTGCCAAACGGCTGCCAAACTACTATTATTATATTGTTAAAGACGGGTGTGAAATATTATAATTACCGACTTATACTTGCCATGAGTGAGCATCGAGGTGAGCATATTTAATTGGACCTGTACGTACAAGAAATGATTTGCGGCCCGCGGGAGTTTAAAAGTCAAACGCCCGCCCGGAAAGTAAGAATCCTGGGTTCGAGTCCCAGTTGCGTATTGCCACATTTTTCGTGAAGCTTTTAATTAAACGTTTATTTTAAATGAAAAACAAACTACCTTTGGCGTCCATTGCGCAATATTTGTTTAGTGCATTCATTTTCTTTACCGCAAGGTTCGGTTGCTATTAACTCAATAGGTTTTCATGGATATACTTGGATATCCATATAATCAAGTTTTTCCTCAGATTTTGTACAAAATTATAAGGCATCATCAATAGTATTAAATTCACTAGTCATATTGTCACATCTAGATAGCCGATGCAGAAATAAATATTAAAACAATATTTGTGATATAAAATTTGATGGTATGGATCCTATCCATTACTGCGCAACAATACTGAGCAATATTAGTGTGCAACGTTATTGGTAGTCTATGGGTTTTAAGCGAAAAACAGCCCTTCTAATCTAATAGATTATTAAGCCATTCTTCAAGTTAGAAATGTTAAATTTTTCCAGTGCATAGTTAAAAGGTTGGAATCGAATCCCACATGCAGCTTTTTTCACTTTTCTCACTGGGAAACCAAGAAGAAAATGCACAAAATTAGCGCAATTTCAGCCACATTTACTTTCAACTACTACACGTTACTGCTGCAAGCTTGCGAGAAAAAACTCGTTGTAGGCAACATATGCTCAAAATTTTGGGATACCAGCAAGCGTTTGAAAATTAAAATCTGTTAAGAATTGGGAGCACAAAATTGTATTTTGTAAACCTCGTTGTAAACCCCTGCAAAGCGCCGGCAACTCGACAAATCGCTCGCGTTATAACCACCTCTTAATAGACAACTACAATATTGCAAGCCGGTACTGCAATGCAACTGGGATTAACTGCGGCGGCATGGTAGCCACTTCCCGCATTTAAAAATAATAGAGAAGGCGCACCTGCTAATATTATCAATTTTGCTTTATCGGAAATTATTGTCATGACATCGTTATTGCCGACTGACACGGTTTTTCATTAGAATTTTCTCATTCCAGCAAAATTACAAAATATGACAGGTAAGATTTAAGATAAAGAACATCTCCAAAAATCTGAAATAGGCATTCAAGGTCGCAAAAATTTAATTAACCGATAACTATTTCGCAATCTCAATAAAATTATTGCTAGACACTGCTCTGTTAACACATAATTTTCTTCAGAAAATTTCAATACAGTAACATTCACTTTATTACTTAAGAAAATAAAAAACTCCTACGCGCGTATTTGTACCAACGAAGTGGTAAACTCACCATAGGTAATATCATGTGTCACAGTCTCAGCTAATGATACGATCACAGTGCGGGTCATGGTGCGTATAGACGGTGATAGGCTGGGCGATTTAGACAGTGGCACTGGCGTTTTATTAAAGTTATCATTGTCATTTTCCAATTTTTGCACTGGCGTTTCCATTTTCACACTTAGAAACCACCTGTTATGGAGTAGCACATCCTAATTGGCCATAGAATATTAATTCACCGTATGAAATCACTGAGTTTATTATTTTGAACAAACAGCGGCATGTCGCAGTTGTTTAACTATTTGTTTATTAAATTTCAACATGTTAACTGCAATTGGTACTTCCGAAGCTTTAATTTATAATGTAAATATAAATAAAATATAAATTATGTGCCCATGTTTTTGAGATGTCAAATCTCACGCTCGCGGAGGCTTGCCGGACTCGAATAATTCATTCTAAATTAGTTGTTAGTTCTGTCTGCGTTCCACGCAAAATCCATACAATCTTTTTGGCCGGGAAAACTCGACTTTTCCTGGAAGGCTGAATTTATTATTTTACCTCCATTCTTTACACCATTATAAAAATTGAGTATAACATATTTGATTTAAACGTCATGAATTTTTTAATTTCACGGATAAATTAATTTTTCTTAGTACCTACCTATTAAATAGCATAGAAGAAAAGATATTTCTGTAAAAATTGCCGGGCATCAGCTGGTGGCATTGAAACTTGCTATTGTCAAGATCGCGTTATTTAAAGATCTAAAATCCACAGCAACAATATGTAAATATTTAGCTTAGCCTTGCGGTTAGATAAGAATAAATTTTTCTCTTTACGCCAAAGTTTTATATGCTTTTATAAACTACGAGAGTTGGTACCTACCTATTTAAATTAATTAGAAACAAACGATTTAACTGGCAATATTAAACGATTGGAAACGTCCGATCTCAAAGTTGATAAATTTACTTCAAAAAATACATTTACAGGATGTTCATAAATGAAGTAGCATAAATGCTACCAGTGAATCTAGAGGTCAAAATAGGTTGATTGAAGCCACCTTACCTATATCTAAAGTTGCACCTTTGCGGAATTACAGCCTCTTAAATGTTGCAGAGAAGATAACAGTTTTATTTATAAATCCAAAATTTCTCGACCCAGAATGTTCATACTTGGTACATACACTTGTGTATTGATGACAAATATTTTGTATTAATATTGTCTAAACTTGTGTATAGGCAGCGCAGCAATCAACAATGTCTAACGTATTTTCTCCATATATTTTATCTTATTGGGTATATGTATTAATTTATTATAAATAAATACATCTATTCAAATTGCATATTTTTTTTGATTTGAGCAATAAATTTTGTGAAAAACGCATAAATACTTAAACAATGATTTAAATGTTGTATGTCCAAGCAAGCCATGTTGCAAAAATCATAGGTTGCTTTGGCAAGAATAGGCTATTTAAACAGGTAATAAATAATTTATTGTAGTAACTAGTTATAACTTTATAACCAGTTTAACGTATGTAAGTTGTGGCATTTGACTTGTTTACTTCACTAGATTACTTTTTTTGCCAAAGTAACCTACGATTTTGGTAAAATTGCTTGCTTAACCGCCCAACATTTAAATCACTGCGTAAGTACTTATGCGTTTTTCACAAAAGTGGTTGCCCAAATCAAAAAAAAATTGTACTTTTAACCGATAAGTATATGATAAATTAATACACATATCGAATAGGCCAAGAAAAATTATAGAGAAAACATGGTAGACATTGTCGATTGCTGCGCCCCTCACACCTTCAAGGAGGTTGTTGAAACAATTCTGTAATTATTTCATTGTCTGGGTGTCCACATTTCCTTTTGTTAATTCCAATTTATTTTTTATTAATTTGTATTCTTGGATATTGTTTAAATATTACTATAAATTGTTTATTTTGGGAAATAAAACTAAACTAAAACTAAAACAAGTTTAGACAATATTAATACATAATATGTGCCATCAATACGCAAGTGTCTGTACCAAGTATGAACACTTTATGTTAAAGAATTTTGGATTTATAAATAAAAATGTCATCTTTTCCGTAACTTCGCCCAGGTGCAACTTTGGATAAAGGTATGTTTGGTTCAATCGATCTATTTTGACCTCTAGATTAGCTGGTAGCATTTATGCTACTTAATTCATGAACACCCTGTATAATGTAGTTTATATTATCTTCTGTTACTATTTTTGGTAGAAATTCATGTTGAAGTATTTTATTAATTCAAAATAAAAACATTATATATGTAGTTGTTCAGTTTGTACCAGTGTATAACTTATGTTATTTTAAGTTTGTGAAATTCTGGCATAAGGTAAATAATAAAGTTTTTTTATCGACGTTTCGACCCCGTTTGGGGCCTTTGTCAAAATTTATTTGTAGCATTAAAAGTAAAAAGTTGACAAAATTATTTGTCAATACAAATTTTTCTAAATAATAAAACGTGTTTATACGGTAACTGTGCATGTAAATATAGAAAAATAGGCATTACAATTTAGCAATCTTTTGTTTTCGAACAAATAATTAATTACCTAGGGTTTTTTTATAAAAGAGAAATAGAAATATGTATTTAACAATAATAATAATAAGTAAATAGCAGAGAGCAGGATTTATTTTATTATTTGACTCAAATTTTGTATGTCAATTCTGTCATTTATAGAGTTTTGTTCTATTTTATACAGGGTGATTCATAACGAGTGTAAAAGATTTCGAGGGCTGATAGAGGTCAAAATAATAAGAAAAAATCGATGAACGTAGGTATGTCCTAAAATTATTCCCAACAAAAATACGGGGTATTCAAGTTTCTCGAAAAAAACTGATTATTATTTTTAATATTTCCGAAACTAAAGTTAAATTAAAGTTTTAGAGACAATATCACCTCTCGATTTTTTTACACTTGGTATGAATCACCCTGAATAAATCATTTCTAAAAACAGTCGAGATTTTAAATTTTTCTTGCTCTAAAATTTTGGTATCATTAAATTCAAAAGTATGATTGTTGTTTTTCATATGTTTACTTATTGCTGAATTACTGTTCTTATATTTGTGTGGTTCCAGTCTGATCTCTAAATAATTCAAAAAAAATAAAATGTCAGCAGGTACCTATAGTTCATACCGAACTTATAGTCCCGCCTCGTAAGCATATAAGCATATCCTTTAGTCGTATGAGAATGCGGCAATTTTATTGGTTCCGTCAAAGCCACTTCTACCGATTTCAAAGTGGTAGTGCAGACTGCAAGATTTTACTTTCCAAGACAATGAATAAACGTCTGCAAATTTTTGAAGTGAAAGTTCCTGTATTGGCAAATGCGAGCGTCACGAAAAGTGAACTGAATGGAGGGGAGCAGTCTGAGAAGACGGGCAGAGGAGAAAGGGAATATCGAACGCCCCACTCTTTAGCCACGAGAACATGGAATAGATAAATTGAATATTTTGGCTCGGGTTTGGCTCACCGACCCGATGCCCCGCAGGTGTAACTTTTGACCTGCTTTGCCGGACTCTTAAATGATGGAGATCTGACTCACGCATTTTTTAAATAAGAAAAAAAGCTCGGCTATCGCAGATTTGCAAATGCCGAACTTGGCTTAGTTCGTATCGGACAACCGTGGTCGCAGAGGTATGGCAAATGAGTGGATGTCCCCTAGCTGTCCTTTTGAACCTGACCGATTTTTTGTTCAAAAGAAAAAAGAGAAATCATAACAAGAAAGAACTACTGCGAGGTGCGAACCCTCAACGTTGCTACTTGGGAGACTGACACATCGACCACTGAGCCACGAAGGTGTGCTGGCAAGAAAGCTTAAGAAATAAGTAGAAAATACGCCCGTTGCTGTAAGTCGACAGTTGGGGATGCAATACGCTACGCTCGATACGAATATGCGGCCGGGAATCAGGTTAATACGGCAGGCCATTTTTACACCGAGCCACCTGGCTGCTTACCGAATGCTTGTTTAATAGTATAAATAATAGTGTATATTGTATAATAAATAGTATAGCGGTAAAAATGAACGATGGTCAACGATTATACGAACGAACGCCGCAGGAAGATTTGTGAAATGAGTAAAAAGGGGAAATTGAGAGCAAGATAAAACAAGTAAAATCGCTGTTTTTTCCGACTTCCGAAAGATACTGAAAGGTACGCATCCCAGAAGAAAATTATATTTAAAAAATACAACCAGAATGATGGTGCGAAGTCAGGCAATGGGAATTTATGAAACAGAATTGTAAAACGTTATTCGAAAAATTCTACTATAGGTATACATTGCACATACCTGTTATTGAAGATGTATTGGATCCATGGATATCGCAGTTTGCCGGTGTGCTTGGTCCGTCATCATCAGAGCTTGACCGTGTCCTAGGTGTGTTGGGTCCTCCATCATCGCAGCTTAGAGAAGCTCTGGGGCCTATACCACAGTAGCTTGCAGGTTCGTCACCATCGCAGCTTATAAGGGTTCTAGGTCTACCATCATCGCAGATTGGTGGTGTTCTAGGCCCGATTCCACAATAGCTTCGCGGAGTTCTGGTTTCATCACCTTCTCCATCACCATAACTTAAAGGTGTTGCAGTTCGGTCATCAGAGTAGCCTGCCGGTGTTTCAGGTTCATCGTCATCGCAAAATGTATGAGTTCTAAGTCTATCATCATAGCAGATTGGTGGTGTTCTAGGTCCGATTTCACAGTAGCTTATCGATGCTCTGGTTTGATCACCATAACTTAAAGGCGTTCTAATTTTGTTATCGTCGAAATTTGGTGGTGTTCTGGGCCCAATTTCATGGTAGCTTGCTGGTGTTCTGGGTTCATCACCATCGCAGCTTAATTCTGTTCTAGGTCCATCGCGACTTAAGGGGGTTCTAGATCCGTCACTAACGCAGCTTTGTGGCGTTCTGGGTCCGATTCCATAGTTGCTTTCAGGATTTCTGAATTCGTCAATATCATAGCTCGGCTTTGTTCTAGGTCCATCACAATGGTGACTTAGCGGTGTTCTAGAGGCGTCACTATCACAGCTTGGGGGTGTTCTGGGACCGACACCGTAGCAGTTTAGCGGTGTTCTAGGTCCGCCACCATCGTATCTTGGTGGTGTTCTGAGGCCGATTTCTTCAAAGCTTGCCGGCGTTCTAACACTATCATCATCGCAGCTTGACGTTGTTCTAGGTCCATCACCATAGAGAGTTAGCAGCCTTCTAGATACGCCACTATAGTAGCTTGACGGACTTCCAGACCCGACACGACGGTAACTTAACCAAGTTCCAAATATATCACTGAACGTATCATCATTATAGTTTTCTGATGTTCCAAATTCATCACCATAGCAGATCGGTGGTGTTCTAGGTCCCCAACCGTAGTTACTTAGAAATGGCCCGTATCCGTTGCCACCGCTACTTGGCTGTGTTGTAGGTGCGACACCGTAGTAGTTTAGTGGTGTATCAAATCTGTCACCAAATCCATCGCCATAATAACCTCCCGGTGTACTGGGTCTTTCGCCACAATAGGTTGGCGGCGGCGGTTTATGTTCGTCACTGTAGCAGCTCGCCGAAGTGCAGGGTTCTTCATTATCGCAGTTCACCGATATACTAGTTTCGTCACCATCACAGTTTGTTGATGTGTTAGCCTCGTCATCAGAAAAGGTCTCAGATATAATAATTGACCTTTCATCTGAAATAAAATGTAAGATTTGCAGATGAGTGGTCAAGTAATCAAGTAGGTACAATACACAAAAGACTTGGAATCAATAGGGGAAACCGTGGAAAACGAACCATATATATTTGATTTTAGGATAAATTAATAGATATATCAGAAAGTTGAAAATCCAATATGGAGCCCATAAGACATAAAAACTTGACTAATGTTGTTCCTTTTATACCTTAGAGCAATTCTTAGCAATAAATTTCATGCAAATCCGTTAAAAAATAAGGCTATTATTAAAAATATACAGGTACCCCATTTTCCAGTTTTCTGAAATGTTTCAAAAACGACGAACAAAATTTCAAAAGACCGTATTAATTGATGAGCATAAAAATTGCAACAGTTTTTCCGTTTAACCTTTTCTCTATATTCAATGATAACCGAGCCAATAAAATTTAACACACATATTACTTAAGAACAGAGCTTAGTCAGGTGCGTGGAATTACCAAACTCATAATTCCCTTTAGTCAGCTAAACAATTTTCTCGCAAGAGATGTCGTGGAAACTGAAATGGTCACTGGTACCCGCGCCATTTTAAAGGCTGGGGAAACATTATATACTTTGCCAGTTTGTTTTTGTTTTTCAAGCCATTTTTCTATTTATTTTGATTTCTGCTTAGGAGAGGCTCAAGAACTCTTAACCGTTCTTAAAAGGTATTTGCATGTCTACCCAACTGGAGGTCAGGTAAGGTTATTCGTAATGTTCTTAACGAATGGGAATACCGTTTGGCTATTTTCAGGAAGCTGGCAGAACTTATGTCGAAAATATAATTTCGAGAAATCAATATTGTTAGTCTATTATTGCGAAGTGTGAAATCGTGTTTACGGGTTTTCTTTAAACAACCGACTTAAAAATTCTTATACTGCCCGTATTGGTTAGAGAGAAAAAGGCCTTTTCAACAAACGTATCAGCTAAGTCCTGTTTCATTTTTTTGTGCCCACTGGGTGGGATAAAAAATTGAGATATACCTACAGAACTACCTCAGCAGTATTCGCATTACCATGGACCATGGAACTAGAAGAGAACTGCACAGTACCTTTTTTGGATGTACCTACTGGTTCGTCGAAAGGTAGATGAAACATTAGAACATCAAGAGTAGATACAGCAAGCGTATTAACGCCGAATCGCACTATCACCCAGCAACATCAACACACTGGTTAGGAGAGCTAAGCAGATCGGCGAACCATTTGCGCCTAACGCTAAAGGAGAACGGCTGTATACTAGTGCCAACATAAAGAAAGTCATCAGGAGAAAACCAGAGATGAAAAACTGGATTGTAGATGTGGCTTCTGCATATTTACCTTTCATCAGGGGATGCACGGCGAAGATTGGACTACTTCTGAAGAAGCGTGGAGTATGCACCATTTTCAGCATACTATAGCATAGAAGATAGCAGTCGAATACAATACAATCCCGCTTGCGTTTAAGAATCACGAACAAAAAGAACTTGTTTTCGTGCAGATAAGCGAGAAGGACAGAAGCACTTTACCAGCAAACCAAGGACGTGAGTCACACGGAACAATAACAATTTGTTCAGAAATCGAGATCGTTCTTTATCCTCTGTTCACGCCCCCATTATTATATTTGAGTTACCTAACGTAAATAAAACAGTGTTTTTCCTATGTTACCTAAGAATGCTCATGTACAGACTGTCCTATTTTCGTTGTGATTTGGGGGTTTCTCATAGAAGCAGCAGAGATAGAGCCTCGGGGTTTTCGCGAACCTGAGCTACTTTTTTGAGTATAATAGAAAGCTGAAACCATAATTTTTAGTTTTCGAGAAAAAAAATAATGTTGATTTTTATCGTTTTTCGAAAACTCTCTCCAATTCTTTTTGTACTAAGCAGACTAAAACTGTTACGATTGACTCATATAGAATTTTCTCCAAGGAATTCAGTGGCGTACTTAGCTTTTTTCTAGAGAGCGTATTTTTTGAGTTATGACATAAAGTTAAATTTTTTTAATGGAAATCATAGTAGGCTTTGGTCTAGTTCGAAAGGACTTTTTTAAGCTATCAAAATATATATACTTTTATATTGTTATTTTAAAAAACGGCAACGATTTTGGTACTTTTTAAGTTTTAACTTTAGAAAATATAAGATAGGTAGGTACATCCAAGATACCTGTGATATTATGTTAACAACTGAATAATTATCTGTTGACATACATTAGCAAAAGTTGCATGCAGCTAGTTTTATTAATATTATATACATAACTAGCGGGCCCGGCAGACAGACGTTGTCCTGCCCGACATTAAAAAAATTTCCGTAAAAAAAATCCTAGAACCCGATTGCAGCGCCACTTACCTGGTCTAATTTTGAATGTAAACCATTCAGGGACCCACTCAAACACACACAAAAAATTTAATCAAAATCGTCCCAGCCGTTTTTAAAAATATTCCTAGAACCCGATTGCAGCGCCACCTACCGGATCCAACTGTGAATGTAAACCATCCAGGGACCCACTCCAACACACACATAATTACTAATGAAAATCGATCCAGTCGTTTAGGAGGAGTTCAGTAACACCCGATTGCAGCGCCACCTACAGGATCCAATTGTGAGTGTAAACCATCCAGGTACCCACTCCAACAAACCCAAAAAAAAATCATCAAAATCGGTCCAGCCGTTCAATAAAACTCCTGGAACCCGATTGCAGCGCCATCTACCGGGTCCAATTGTGAATGTAAACCATTCAGGGACCCACTCTCCAACACACACAAAAATTTCATCAAAATCGGTCCAGCCGTTCAAAGAAATTCCTAGAACCAGATTGCAGAGCCACCTACCGGGTCCAATTGTGAATGTAAACCATCCAGGGACCCACTCCAACACACACAAAAAATTTCATCAAAATCGGTCTAGCCGATTAGGAGGAATTCGGTGACATACACACGTACAGACTGTCAAACGCGTGAAGTTAAAATAGTCGTTACGTTTTCTCAAATTTTCCAATTTTCTGCGCAATTTTCTTAATTTTCCGTTCCGTAAGAACCTTCTACAGAGTATTAGAAACCATAAAAAAAGATGAATGAAATCGGTTAAGTCGTTCTCAAGTTATAGCGTGACCAAGGGAAATAGGGATTCATTTATATATATATAGATTGTTCATACAAAAATACTAAAATCGCGATTAAAAAACGGGGGGGGGTGGGGGTAGGAGGGTGAAAAATACTTTACGACCTATTCTCATACCTACCAAATGTACAACAAAAATTCAATTATTTGGATATTGTTCATACAAGAATACTAAAACCGCGACTAAAAAAAGGGGGGGGTGGGGGTAGGAGGGTGAAAAATACTTTACGACCTATTCTCATACCTACCAAATGTACAAAAAAATTCAATTATTTGGATGTTGTTCATACAAAAATACTAAAATCGCGATTAATAAATGGGGGTTGGGGGTAGGAGGGTGAAAAATACTTTACGACCTATTCTCATACCTACCAAATGTACAAAAGAAGTTTCAATTATTTGGATATTGTTCATACAAAAATACTAAAATCGCGAATAAAAATGGGGGGTGGGGGTAGGAGGGTGAAAAATACTTTACGACCTATTCTCATACCTACCAAATGTACAAAAAAAATTTCATAAAAATCGGTCGAGCCGTTTCGGAGGAGTGCGACCACAAACACCGTGACACGAGAATTTTATACAGGGTAGTCCACTACGCGCGCGTCGGTCAATAGTCACTAAACCGTTGGACTTATGGGAAATTTTTTTAAATAAAACTTGTAAGGTTCCATCTTCGCTGCAACTGAAAATTATTTTCAATTATACAGGTTGTCCCATTTCTTCTGCGCAGTGCCTAACTCAGTTTTTTTAAATGGAACACCCTGTATTTGATCGCATTTTGGAGTTCTCTGTTGAATTTAAGTGCCACTTTGTTAACCGTACATTGGGTCCAAGTCCCACAGTTTCAAAGTTATTTGATGTCAGAAATCGTCATTTTTCAAGTTTCGCCATTTATAACTTTTAAAAGGTTCGAAATAAAGAAAAATGACTTACGTGTCCCTATCTTAGTTTTTAATCGTCTATCTCATGGGGCTGGAAAATGGTGCTTCCTGATTGGTCAGGTCAGGTCAGGTCAGGTCAGGTCAGGTCAGGTCAGGTCAGGTCAGGTCAGGTCAGGTGACCTATCAGGAAGCAGTATTTTCGAACCCCATTAGATAGAGGATTAAAAACTAAGATAGGGACATGTAAGTCATTTTTCTTTATCTCGAACCTTTTAAAAGTTATAAATGGCGAAACTTGAAAAATGACGATTTCTAACATCAAATAACTTTGAAACTGTGGGACTTAGACCCAATGTACGGTTAACAAAGTGGCACTTAAATTCAACAAAGAACTCCAAAATGCGATCAAATACAGGGTGTTCCATTTAAAAAAACTGAGTTAGGCACTGCGCAGAAGAAATGGGACAACCTGTATAATTGAAAATAATTTTCAGTTGCAGCAAAGATGGAACCTTACAAGTTTTATTTAAAAAAATTTCCCATAAGTTCAACGGTTTAGTGACTATTGACCGACGCGCGCGTTGTGGACTACCCTGTATATTAGAAGATGACACTTCAAAATTATCAAAATTTCGAAAAATATGACATAATTGCTGTCAATGAATGTCGTGAGAATGTAAATGAATCAATGGATCTATATCTCAACAGGTACACAAAAAATTCCTAGTTACCCATTTCCAGTATAATACGTAATACCTATCAATCGATTTATTAAATTTAGATACCCAGAAAGTAGACAACCAAGCAAAATGATGTTTTCAAGATTAAAATCAAATTTAATTCACTATGGGTCATTCAATAAACCTAGAAACAAAATTTATAATAAAGAAAATAGGGCAGAGGGAGAAATAAATGTTTTATCGTTGGTTGAGGCGACACCAAAAACTTCTTGTCGCGAAATCGAATCACAAGTTTGTGTTTCCAAAACAAAAGTTCAAAAAATATTTAAAAAAAGCAAATATAGGCCATATAAAATTCAAATTATTCACCATCTCTTCCCGGGAGATCAGGAAAGAAGGCTTAATTTTTGTAGGTGGTAGGTACTTAAATAAAATTCAAGAAATCCAGAATTTGGGCGGTCTCTCATTTGGACAGATGAAACTCACATAAGCAGCGTAGGATTATTTAACAGACATAATGTGCGTCACTGGTCTGATACAAATCAGCACCAAACTTTTGAACGTCAGAGGCGAGGACGTTTTGGATTTAACGTTTCGTGTTTTATTTTGGGTGGTCAACTAGCATACCAAATTTTTGATGGAAACTTAACTGGATTGAGATACATTAATTTATTGAATATTAACGCAGAGGCGATAATGGAAAATGTTCCGTTAATAAACATAAACAGGGTATATTTCCAACAAGATGGTGCCCCTGCACACAATTCTGCAATAGTTAGAAATTATTTAGAAAATCATTTTCCGGGTAGATGGTTGGGTACAAATGGACCTATATTGTGGCCTGCAAGATCACCGGATCTGAGTATATTAGACTTTTTGTTTGGGTATTTTTAAAAGAAAAAATATACATACGAAGATACAACAATCAAGCCGAGCTAGCAGAGGCAACACATGCAGCTTTCCGATATTTGCAAGCCCATCCTATTTTTTTAATTAATGCCATCAATCTACTAACTAAAAGATGTAGATTATGTGATGAGAAACATGGCAATCAATTTGAGCAGTTCCTATAATTTTGTTGTTTTTTGTTTGATGTTTTTCTTGTTTTTGTTTTTTTGCTGTATTTCTGTTTTTCTGTTTTTGTTACTTTTATTTCAGTTGTTATTAAAAATTGCTAACATAAAATCACAGGTATCTTGGATGTATGTACCTATCTTATATTTTCTAAAGGTAAAAAATGCCAAAATCGCTGCCGTTTTTTGAAATAACAATATAAAAGTATATATATTTTTTGATAGCTTAAAAAAGACCTTTCGAACTAGACCAAAGCCTACTACGATTTCCATTAAAAAAATTTAACTTTATGTCATAACTCAAAAAATACGCTCCCTAGAAAAAACTACGTACGCCACTGAATTCCTTGGAAAAAGTTCTATATGAGTCAATCGTAACAGTTTTAGTCTGCTTAGTACAAAAAGAATTGGAGAGTTTTCGAAAAACGATAAAAATCAACATTATTTTTTTCTCGAAAAGTAAAAACGATATCCAAATTGGTTTCAGCTTTCTATTATACCAAAAAAGTAGCTCAGGTTCGCGAGAACCCCGAGGCTCTATCTCTGCTGCTTCTATGAGAAACCCCCAAATCACAACGAAAATGGGACACCCTGTACAAAGTCAGTAATAAATACATTATCATCACCAACTTTTTAATACGAAGACCGGTTGAAAGAGTCCATTACTTTGCTATTGAATCTAAATATTTGCCAAAAAATAGAACATCCTACGTTTGAGAACAGTAGTCTAATCTGGGCATACCTCTGACGTTCTTTATTGCTGCCTTCCAATCTGTACCATGCATTCGGAAGATGCAAGAAGAAATGTTCAAGTGATAGCGACCTCTACTAGAGAAATGCTAAACTTTTATTTGACTAAGACGATAAATCTCAACCTGTTTCTTTATATTTTTACCAAACCATATTGAACAATAATTCTCAAAATAAATAATTTACATGGTTTAATGATTGTTTGAAAATACTGAACGGATTTAGTTAGGGTTTTCGTGGAACCGTAGTTAAAGGTGCTGTCTGGGATCCGAGAGTAAAATTGAACTGATTTATTAAGACACACAAATTGAATTCCTTGATAGACTATGCCAGGAAGTTAACCATATTCACAATAAAATTATCAGTGTTTCCGAATAACATTGTAGCGTTGACTATAATTAATTGTCAATCAATGATTGTAGATTGCATTTCGAATATTATAGCGCTTAATGTTTCCATGTCTTTCGTAAAAATCTGCTCAGTACTTAATTTTCAAAATGTGTACAGAGTGGTGATAAAGTTCCGCACATAATACATAATTTTGTTATTTAGGGTTTTTTTAATTCTCGAAGTATGTACTTTCCGAGTTCCGACAGAAAAATGTAATTTTTATGGACAACACTCTTTAGGCTATGATGTTATATTTTTTTAAATGATATCTTCGGATATGGATAGGTCATTTCCAAAATTAGAAACTTTACAAAAAATATTAGTAAGTACCACCTATAATATTTTTTTGGAGAAATATGTACACAAAGTTCATAAACACAAATTTTATTTTTAACGGAAATAATCTTTAAATTCAGATCAGAAGAACATGAAAGCAGTACCTAAATGAGTAGGCAACTTATTATTTCTTTAAAAATTAGTTTTTTTCTAACAAACCAAAAGGGAAAACAAAAATTTCTGGCTTCGTCAGAAAAAGAAACAATCAACTATCTTCGTCTGTATAAACACAAGTTTAAATTAGGATAGAATTTTTTCAATTAGTGTAAAAATTGCTCGTTTATATGAACGAGCAAGGATAGAAATTTTGATGATGATTGGATACGGCGATAGAGTAGAAACTCACGAGCAAGTTAGTTTGTTAATTAGCCAAGAGCATCCCGATAGACCTATTGCAAGACCAACAGTGAGCAGATTAGTTGCAAAATATACTGAAACTGGTGGTATAAAAGATTTACTACTAGATGGAAGACATAAAATAAGGGAAAATGTGAAATTATAAGTGTATTGCTTGAAGTTCAAGAGGATGCTAATACTTCTACAGAGCAAATTGCCGCTAATACAGATACTGGACCATAAATTTGTGGTAAAGTTTTTGAAAAAGGAACAAACCACATCTAAAGTGCAATTGATGCATGAACTTAACAAAGATGATCCAGACCATCGCTTACAATAATGTAATGTACGCTGCCAAGAAAATCCAATTTCTTTAAATACAAGTGTATTTTCTGATGAATGGCTCAATAAATCGGCATAACTATGAAGATATTTGTCCCAAGGAAATCCATATTGGACTCAAGAATCTCATAGTCAGAGGCAAAGGGAAAAGTAAATATTTTGACAGAAGTGATCGGGCTTCATGTTCTGGGACCGTACTTTTTTGAAAAAAAATACTGCTGTTTCAGCTCTTGCAATTATTTATACTAAGAATTAAAATGTGGATGTGCCTCACCAAGACATTTTGTTTCAACAAAATGGAGCTCCTCCCCATTTTGGAGCAGAAGTACGGAATTTTCTTAACGATGTATTCTCTAACAGATGGATAGGACGACGAGGACCGATGGAATAGCCAGCATGATCACCAGATTTAACACCGCTGGACTTCTTTTTGTGAGGTCATTTAAAATTGCGAGTTGACATTAATAAACCTAGTAATTTAGATGATTTGGAGCAAAGGATACGCCCAAAAATGAACATAATCGGACCGGAAATTATTGAGCGTGAACTACAAAGCTTTAACAGACGTGCTATCCAATGCCAGTTGGTTTCTATGAATATTTTCGTGTGTAACGTAAGATTTCATAGTTTTATCATTTTATCGTTTTATTTTCGTTTAAAAAAATGCGCTTTTTGAAATTTGTGTGCATATAACTCGAAAAAAAAAGGCATCAGTACCTATGTTTTTGTTTTCCAATTTTGGAATTGACCTACTTATTCAAATTCGAAGAAAAAGTTGGGGTTGTCATAGAGAAACAATGTTGTCGATAAATATTAAATTTTTATGTCGGAAGGAGTTTTTTTAAAAACTCAAATTGACGTGTTTCAGGGTTTTCAAAAGAAAAACACTAAATAACAAAATTATGAATTATGTGCGGATCTTTAGCACCACTCTGTATAGTAAAAACATCATAAACCCCTTCCTCATAGAATTTTTGTGTGCAAATTCTTAGAAAATTTTATATTTTAATAAAGTTTTTGCCAATCTTTGACTGCTAGATTTTTTCTTGTTCGCCTTACTTGGCCCCATTCCTTAATAAGCATACCTAATAGAATTAATTTGATTTCATGAGTAATGGAAATGGGGCAATGGTAGGGTTAACACTGGCAAGGGGTTAGTCGTACACGTATGGAAAGGGAACTTAAATTTGGGCGTCACTTTATGTGAAATCGGCACGTTACTAAACATAACTTCCTGTTTTATTTTGTTGAATTGAAAATTGTCCACATTTTCCAATTATAACTCTTTATAGCATGGTGGTAGTATGCATAAATAATACCTTAAACCTCAATGGACGCACTGTATTACAAATAGGTATGGTGTCAAATATAATACTGATGTTAAAAGTTGCACCAAGCTGTTACACACCTCCAGAATTTGCTGATGTGCTAGATCCCCCACAATTACAGCACTTGCTGGTCCCATTACCAAGACCCACCATGCTGAATATCACTCCAGAATTCTGAAGACTTTAAAATATTTAACTCTATTTTACACGCATCTATACCGTTCTGTGCCGAAAATGCAACTGAACGTTAGACTTAAAACTACCCTTAAACGTTAATTCCTTGACCTGTAGGTACAAAAATGGAATTATGGGAAATACTTAAAAGTTTAATATTCAGGCAGGTAGGTACTTACTTCTGATATCTCCTTGACCCTTTTAGCACAGTAAATAATCAGACTGAAGAGTTGTAAAATGCAAATATTGTTCATGTTGATGTAATTTTAACTTGAAGGTTTATTGGAAATATTTTGAACCAACAAAAATTTAAGTTGAACAGTTTCATTTATGGGCTAGCATTATAGTGAAACAGGTTGATGCTACCGAAGTATTGAACTTCAAAATTGACTATTCAAGAAGTACTAAGTGGGATTTTTGCAGACTCGATGACTCAATGTTGAAAGGACGTTACTTTTCTTTATTTGTAAAAGAAAGTGACAGAACTATGGCGGGTACGACGGTTCTCGTTGAAATTTACAAACTTTGGCACTCTCTCCTAGGTTTATTTTTAAATTTGAAAAAAATAAAATAATTGAAAAAGCAATTTATCAGACATGCAGAAATCGAATTTTGTATTCCGCAATTTCAATTTTCACACTTTCTTATTGCAGAAAACCTAAAACAGAAATCAAAAATAAATTTGTTTATGTTTATACTTTATGTATTAGTAATAGCTTCTGTCTTAGGATCTCAAGTTTTAACACATTGCGAATATCTCTTTGACTAATAAAATGGTTGCAAAAAAGATTTTTCTCAAGAAATTTAAATTTTTTAACTGTTGTCCCAAACAGAACAATAGGTACACTTATTTTGTTATGTACCGGGTGGCCAGATAAGAATGCAAAGTGCTGTATCTCGGAAGCTATTCATCATAGTCTTGCGGTAAAAAAATTTATTACTAAAGTGGCCAAGAGAAGACCGTGGAAAATATTTTCAGATTTCCAAGATGTTCGCCAGGGGGCGTAACCGCCATCTTAAACTTTTAAAGAGATTTTTCACTGAAATCCACCTAGTAAATGAACCAAAAAAATATGTGTTTTTTAAAGATAAGCTTTATTCGAGTAATTCAAGTTTTACACTTTTTGACGTATCTATTAAAATGAAGTGGTGTTTTTCACATAAACAGCTGTAACTCCTAAACGACTGAACGGATTTTAACAAACTTGGTCTCGTTGGAAAAAGCATTTATTGCTCCATAAAACCCATCTTACCTGTGATATGTCTAATTCTTAGTGATGCCGCTAGAGCAGGTTTTTTGATATAATAACAGAAAATTGCAAGATTCTCTAAAAAATTAAATGCAATAATATGACTTTTTCCATAAAATGTAGTGAAATGATACCTAAATAGGCTAGTGAAGACCACATCTCGATATCTTATTCCCTAGCCAAAAATATCGAAGAAAGAAAATGTAATTATCATCATATTTTAGAGAGACGCTATTACACCAGTATTTATTCTTATTTATTTGTCTTTTTTCGAGATTCGGTGATAAAATTTCATATTTTTATAATTTTTAAATAATAAAAGTATTCTTAGTTCAAACAATTAAAAAAACGTGTAGGGGCATAAGAAGAAAGAAGGACCGATTTTGAAATAAAACTAATGCCTCCTTGGCCACCCCGATCCCAGGACCTCACCTGTATGGACTTCTATCTATGGGGTCGGTTAAAAGATATTGTTTACCAAATTCCACCAACAACGACATGAACATACGAATACAAGAGGCCATTCGTAGCCTGTCAAGAGCAGAAATTGAAGCAGCTGTAATGTCTACGCATGAGCGGCTCCAACAATGCATTGAGTGTGATGGAAGACAGTTCCAGCATTTAAGGAGGCATTAGTTTTATTTTAAAATCGGCCCTTCTTTCTTCTTATGCCCCTACGCACGTTTTATTTAATTGTTTGAATTAAGAATACTTTTATTATTTAAAAATTATAAAATTTTATCACTGAATCTTGAAAAAAGACAAATAAATAAGAATAAATACCGGTGTAATAGAGTCCCTCTAAAATTTTATGATAACTAAATTTTCTTCTTCGATATCTTTGGCTAGGAATAAGATATCGAGATGTGGTCTTCACTAGCCTATTTAGGTATCATTTCACTACATTTTTGTGAAAAAAGTCATATTATTGCATTTAATTTTTTAGAGAATTTTGCAATTTTCTGTTATTATATCAAAAAACGCGCTCTAGCGGCATCACTAAGAATTAGACATATCACAGGTAAGATGTGTTTAATGGAGCAATAAATGCTTTTTCCAACAAGACCAAGTTTGTTAAAATCCGTTCAGTCGTTTAGGAGTTACAGCTGTTTATGTAAAAAAACATTGAATCACCCCCCACCACTTCATTTTAATAGATACGTCAAAAAGTGTTAAACAAGAATTACTCGAATAAAGCTTATCTTTAAAAAACACATATTTTTGGTACATTTACTAGGTGGATTTCAGGGAAAAATCACTTTAAAAGTTTAAGATGGCGGTTACGCCCCCTGGCGAACATCTTGGAAATCTGAAAATATTTTCCACGGTCTTCTCTTGGCCACTTTAGTAATAATTTTTTTTACCGCGAGACTCTATGATGAATAGCTACCGAGATAGAGCACTTTGCATTCTTATCTGGCCACCCGGTACAACTAAACGAAGAGGCCAAGTCGTTGACAAAAAATAACAACATAAATGTTAAGTGTGGCAGAACGAAAGATAAATTAGAGCCATACTGGGGCCAGTAAAGATCGAAGAAAATCAAATGAGGAGAATGAATTACGAAATGGAACAAGAACTTGATTGTGAAAATATAATATTATATGCATCAAGTCGGCACGGATAAAATGGTTGGGACATTCCTGAGCGTGGAATACGAGTTATAATGGAGTGGCGATCAGGAAATAAACGCCGAAAAGGCAAACCAAAAGCCAGATTGCAAGAACAGCTCGGGAATAAAAAATGGAAAAAAAAAACGCAAAAGATAGAGAGTGACGATGAAAAATTGCAGAAAACATGGGGGATATCAAAATCACGCACACGCCTATGCGAAAACTGTGACTAATCCACCTCAAGAAATGGTAATAGATACAGATTTGGTTAAACGGGGAAAAAGTTGTGCAAGTAAAAGGACATTATTTTGCAAGCGAAAAAATTTCAATAATTTTTTTGGTTTTCAAGGAAACTCAAAAAACTGAATATTTCGATTTTCTATGTACAGGGTGTCCTATTTTCGTTGTGATTTGGGGGTTTCTCATGGAAGCAGCAGAGATAGAGCCTCGGGGTTTTCGCGAACCTGAACTACTTTTTTGAGTATAATAGAAAGCTGAAACCAGAATTTGGATATCGTTCTAAGTTTTCGAGAAAAAAATAATGTTGATTTTTATCGTTTTTCGAAAACTCTCTCCAATTCTTTTTGTACTAAGCAGACTAAAACTGTTACGATTGACTCATATAGAACTTTTTCCACGGAATTCAGTGACGTACGTAGTTTTTCTCTAGGAAGCGTATTTTTTGAGTTATTACATAAAGTTAAATTTCTTTTAATGGAAATCATAGTAGGCTTTAATCTAGTTCGAAAGGTCTTTTTTAAGCTATCAAAATATATATACTTTTATATTGTTATTTCAAAAAACGGCAACGATTTTGGCATTTTTTACCTTTAGAAAATATAAGATAGGTACATACATCCAAGATACCTGTGATTTTATGTTAGCAATTTTTAATAACAACTGAAATAAAAGTAACAAAAACAGAAAAACAGAAACACAGCAAAAAAACAAAAACAAGAAAAACATCAAACAACAAAATTATAGGAACTGCTCAAATTGATTGCCATGTTTTTCAAGACATAATCTACATCTTTTAGTTAATAGATTGATGGCATTAATTAAAAAATAGGATGGGCTTGCAAATATCGGAAAGCTGCATGTGTTGCCTCTGCTAGCTCGGCTTGATTGTTGTATCTTCGTATGTATATTTTTTCTTTTAAAAATGCCCAAACAAAAAAGTCTAATTTACTTAGATCCGGTGATCTTGCAGGACAGAATATAGGTCCAGTTGTACCCAACCATCTACCCGGAAAATGATTTTCTAAATAATTTCTAACTATTGCAGAATTGTGTGCAGGGGCACCATCTTGTTGGAAATATACCCTGTTTATGTTTATTAACGGAACATTTTCCATTATCGCCTCTGCGTTAATATTTAATAAATTAATGTATCTCAATCCCGTTAAGTTTCCATCAAGAATTTGGTATGCTAGTTGACCACCCAAAATAAAACACGAAACGTTAAATCCAAAACGTCCTTGCCTCTGACGTTCAAAAGTTTGGTGCTGATTTGTATCAGACCAGTGACGCACATTATGTCTGTTAAATAATCCTACGCTGCTTATGTGAGTTTCATCTGTCCAAATGACAGACCGCCCAAATTCTGGATTTTCTTGAATTTTATTTAAGTACATACCACCTACAAAAATTAAGCCTTCTTTCTTGATCTCCCGGGAAGAGATGGTGAATAATTTGAATTTTATATGGCCTATATTTGCCTTTTTTAAATATTTTTTGAATTTTTGTTTTAGAAACACCAACTTGTGATTCGATTTCGCGACAAGAAGTTTTTGGTGTCGCCTCAACCAACGATAAAACATTTATTTCTTCCTCTTCCCTATTTTCTTTATTATAAATTTTGTTTCTAGGTTTATTGAATGACCCATAGTGAATTAAATTTGATTTTAATCTCGAAAACATCATTTTGCTTGATTGTCTTCTTTCTGGGTATCTAAATTTAATAAATCGATGGATAGGTATTATACTGGATATGGGTAACTAGGAATTTTTTTGTGTACCTACCTGTTGAGATATTGATTCATTTACATTCTCACGACATTCATTGAAAACAGCAATTATGTCGAATTTTTCGAAATTTTGATAATTTTGAAGTGCCATTATGTTTATAATATTAATAAAACTAGCTGCATGCAACTTTTGCTAATGTATGTCAACAGATAATTATTCAGTTGTTAACATACGAAATCACGTAAAATCACAGGTATCCTGGATGTACCTACCTATCTTATATTTTCTAAAGTTAAAACTTAAAAAGTACCAAAATCGTTGCCGTTTTTTGAAATAACAATATAAAAGTATATATATTTTGATACACATTAAAAAAAGACCTTTCGACCTAGACCAAAGAATACTATGATTTCCATTAAAAAATTTTAACTTTATGTCATAACTCAAAAAATACGCTCCCTAGAAGAAAACTACGTACGCCACTGAATTCCTTGGAAAAAGTTCTATATGAGTCAATCGTAACAGTTTTAGTCTGCTTAGTCCAAAAAGAATTGGAGAGAGTTTTCGAAAAGCGATAAAAATCAACATTATTTTTTTTCTCGAAAACTAAAAACGATATTAAAATTATGGTTTCAGCTTTCTATTATACTCAAAAAAGTAGCTCAGGTGCGCGAAAACCCCGAGGCTCTATCTCTGCTGCTTCTATGAGAAACCCCCAAATCACAACGAAAATAGGACAGTCTGTACATATTACATTTTTTTCTGATGTTATTGTCATAGGTGGAACAAAAAAAGAGCACTTCCTCACAGCAACTTTTTACAGACTATCTCGAGGAAATATCAGTTTTGCCGCCCGACGTTTCGTTCTAAAAAATCATCTTCAACTTCATTGTCGAAATGGCCATGATTGACATCTTTATCTTGGACACGTTGTATGTATATGCACTATTGGTACGAAGCATAGAAGTGTAAAAACTCAGTTATGAACCTTGAATGATTACAATTTTATTTTTCTGGCAGTATTTACATATTTCACATAGGTACCTACACCTACTACCTACCGGCTCGGCACTGCCCTCTCGTCTTATTTTTTTACCAACCTTACCAAAGCACTTCTCTAATGAGCGTTTGTAAGCCCTACAGCTTCACGTTAGCTACGGACGGGTTGGCAAGGGGATCTGAGCTCAAAGACATGAATTTAGTTAAACTTATCTCGGCTTATTTAACGGGCATACACTTATTACCGGTCACCCATCCAACCGGAAACCGCGATGAGCACTTATTAACTGTCTTAAACGAAATACTGCCGATGTACCTATGATAATATTAATGATAATCTTAAATGTGCAAAATGCAATTTCCGCCGACATTATTTGTCCTGTATTTTTTAAATTTTTCTGTATAGAACCAGGATGCAAAATGCTTACCTATATCTCAAAGTCCCTGAAGATGTTCCGAACTTACATAATTGAATTTGCATATATATATACGTAAATTCAATGGTTATGTTTCAGATTTAATGCAGTACGTAGGTAATAACATATATGCTACAATCAGATTACCCAATCATTCATTATTTGA
Source organism: Xestobium rufovillosum (assembly GCA_963966045.1). NCBI lineage: Eukaryota > Metazoa > Arthropoda > Insecta > Coleoptera > Ptinidae > Xestobium > Xestobium rufovillosum. The sequence continues at coordinate 16,683,679 of OZ014493.1, read as the reverse complement.
TTCTGTAAATGAAGAAGTATAATATTTTTCACGTTTCATAATTATTATGAACGGAAACATAAAGGGGGAGCGAATTACTGGAAGAACCGGGGATTATCTTTACTAAGAAATTTGAGAGAATGGTTCAGGTTGAGTTCCATTCAATTACTTCGAAGCACCGCAAACAAGATAAGAATTATCATGGTAATTTCCAATGTCCAATATGAGATACGGACCCTCAGGAAGTAGAAGATATTTAGGGGTATTATTTATTTTAAAAAGGCTTTCACCTTTAAATTGTTTCCAGGAAAATTTTCTGGAGTCATTTTGAGTAGATAAGCTATGAGAGAACGGGCTCACGATTAACATTGGTTGTGCCATAAGAGCCTGAATCACTTCTTTTTTGCCCCCCCCCCCAATCGGTTCTTATAGCACAACTCATGTTAGACGTAAAGCTGTATGCCTTACTTTATCGGAGCGTGTATAATCGGACGGGCTTTTCGTCCACCAAGCAGCGTAGTACATGGGCCTTTATGGCCGCGATTACTATTGGTTGTGCCGTAAGAGCCGTAATTGAGTGTCAGATGTCAGCTGACGCCCCCGTCGGCCCTAATGTTCGTGTTAAATAGGCATTAACTAACGTAAGTGTGGGATTTTCGTCCACCAAGCAGCGTGGGCCTTTATGGCCGCGATTACATTGGTTGTGCCGTAAGAGCTGTAATCACCGGCCGATCCTAACGTTAGCGTTAACGCTAGCGCCAGCGCCAGCGCCAGCGCTAACGCGGCCCTAACGCTTGTGCCAAATGGGCATTAACTGACGTAATTACTATTGGTTGTGTCATAAGAGCTGCTCTTATAGCACAACCAACGTTAATCATGGACCTCTACTTGCGCGCAATCCTGACGCTAGCGCGAAGGCCACCCAAGATGGCCGCCATCGAGCAGCCAAGATGTAACATACAATGCACCGCGATTACTATTGGTTGTGCCATAAGAGCTGTCAAACGCAGACAGTCGGCCCCTACGTCAGAGCTCTAGCTCCCCTCAACCCCCCTGCCTACACCCACGATGACTTGAGTATGGCGTAACCAAGATGGCGGCGCAGCCCTGACGTCAGCATCCAACTTAAGGCTCACGCGGACACCCAAGTCACTGCTACGTCACCCAAGATGGCAGCCATCAAGATGGCGCCAACGTTTAGCTATACGCCGGCGCCAGTATTCAGCATTTGTGCATGTGAGAAGGTTAAATAAAACACTGTTGCATATTATCTTTATTGGAACATATTACACAACAGACCCTGTATGTCCTGACATGATGAAATTATATTGAAAATGTTTACGGGAATATAACACCCTGTATGTACTTACACAACGATGAAATTTTATCGAACAAAGTTGTATTGGACTATAATTAAATAACACCCTGTATGTACGTTATACGACTAGCCAACTTGCGGGGGTGAATCTGTTGGCGATAATTTGCAGATTAACGATGGCGCACAGCGCTCAGTCTGCAACACATAAATATAAATTTTAAAAAATTAAAAAAAAAATAAAAAACACTTTCCGAGAGGCGAAGAAATATTTAGCATCATACTAGAGTCGGAAATTGGAATAAAAAAAGGTATAGGTAGGCCCGGATTAGACTAATGCTTGGGGATGTACGATGTTCTACTTGCAAATTAACGATAGCGTGACAAAATAAAAGCACTATGGCACGTCGGTGGCGGTTACCATATAATATCGCGTGTTCGATGGGCAGGAGAAACGAAGAAGAATACGTAGACTACTAAGTCGTTTATTAGTCTGTATGTTACGTTACATGTGTTGATGAATGAATGAATATATATTTACAGTGCGTGTTCTAGTTATAATACAATAGTGCCAGGTAAGCGTTCTACATTTTATTAAGGTTACTATACTACAATTTCTACACACGAAAAGAATGTGTAGCGTCGGCATCTTTACTCGAGTTCCAATTCAGTAAAGTGGGTCGAGGATATTTCCAGTGGCGTAACTGACGCCACAGGAGCCCCCTTGGAGTGATTAACGATAGCGCTCTGGAAATCGGACTTGGCGCCCAGAGCGAGTCGTCAATGGGACGGCTGCTGGAGGCGTCGGCTGATCGTGAACGTGGAGCGGTTCTTGATCTGCAAGGGGTGTGCTGGTGTAGTCGGCGTCGTTCAAGACGTATGCGGGCTTAAGACGGTCGACGGAAACTGTTACGTCTTTGCCTCGGATTGTGACAGTGTAGGTTTTGTCACGGCGTCGCACGACAGGATAGGGACCTTCGTAGGGTTGCTGCAGCGGAGCTCGGACGGCATCTCGGCGGAGGAAAACATGGTCTGCTGTAGCAAGGTCTCTAAACATAAAAGTTTTTGAATTATTTGTGTGGCGTGTCCCCGGAGTAGGACGCAGGGCATTAAAATGGCGTCTGAGGTCCTTGATGAACTCTGTGGGGTCGCTGGATGGCTTGAATTGTTGCTGTGTGATGAATTCACACGGGAGTCGGAGGGGTTCTCCGTAGAGCAGTTCTGCTGCTGTTGATTTTAGATAATCTCGCCAGGCGGCTCGTATTCCCATTAAGACGGTGGGTAAAACTTGTGTCCATCGGTCGGTTTCGCGGCATTTAATGGCGGCTTTGAGTTGCCGGTGAAAGCGTTCAATCATACCATTCGCTTGAGGGTGGTATGACGTAGTTCTGAGGCGGTTGGTGCCTGTTAAGTAACTGAGATGCTTGAAAAGGTGTGACTCGAATTGTCGACCTTGGTCTGTAGTTACGCGCAGGGGTGTACCAAATCGTGTTATCCAACCCTCGTAGAACGTTCTAGCTATAGTTTCTGCCTCGATGTTGTCGGTCGGAAAAGCTTCTGGCCATCTGGAAAATCTGTCGGTACAGGTTAGGCAGTAACGTTTACCTTCTGAGATGGGCAGCGGTCCGACTATGTCGATGTGGACATGTTCGAATCTTGCGGATGTTACGGGAAATGTTGCAAGTGGGCTGGCGATGTGTCGGTGAATCTTCGATCTCTGGCATTGTATGCATGCTTGGGTCCATTTTCTGCAGTCGGCTCGGATAGAGGGCCAGACATAGCGTTGAGCTATGCATTTGGTCGTTGCTTTAATGCCGGGGTGCGAAAGTCCGTGAATAGCATCGAAAATTTGTTTTCTGAAAGACTTCGTGACAAACGGACGGATGCTGGACGTGGATGTGTCGCAGTAAATTGGTATGCCAGATGAGGGTAGGTGTACTTCTTTGAGTTGGAGTACAGAGTCGGGTCGAAGAAATTTTTGAATTTCGGAGTCATTCGCTTGTGAGTTAGCTAGTGACTCGAAATCGATGGGTGCAGGTATCTCTTCTGTGCGAGAGAGTGCATCGGCTACGAGATTGGTTTTGTCGGAAATGTGACGGATGTCAGTAGAGAATTGTGAAATGAAATCGAGGTATCGAAATCGTCGGGGTGAGCATTTTTCGGGCTTTTGACGGAAAGCGAAGGTGATTGGTTTGTGATCTGTGAAAATGACGAAATCACGACCTTCGATCATGTTCTGGAAATGCTTGACGGCTCGGTAAATTGCGAGTAATTCTCTGTCGTAAGCGGCGTACTTCTTCTCAGCGGGTGATAGCTTTTTAGAGAAGAAAGCGAGGGGTTGCCAATCATTGTGAATACGCTGTTGCAGGGCGGCGCCAATGGAAGTGTCAGAGGCGTCGCTGATTATTGCGAGCGTTGCTTGGGGTTTGGATGTGCAAGAAGCGTTGCACTGGCTAGACTCTCTTTACAGGCGTCGAAAGCGGTTGCCGAGGCGGAGTTCCAGACGAGTTGTGTCTTGCCTTTGGCGTTGCCGTGTAAAAGGTCGTTGAGTGGAGCTTGGAGTGCAGCGGCATTGGGAGTAAAACGACGATAGAAGTTTATCATTCCCAGAAATTGCCTGAGTTGCTTCACTGTTTGTGGGCGGGGGTAGCTGCGGATGGCATCTACTTTTGCCGGAAGTGGTCGTGTCCCAGTTTCGGACACTTGGTAACCCAAGAATGTGACGGATTTGGAACTGAAAACACATTTCTGAGGATTGATTAGAATGTTATACTGTTTGAGATGCTGGAATATCTGTGAGAGATGTGCGTCGTGCTCTTCCGCTGAGGATGATGCTACTAGTATGTCGTCGATGTACGCGTAGCAGAAATGTAATCCTCTGAGAACTTCGTCGATGAAACGTTGGAAAGTTTGGTCGGCGTTGCGTAGGCCAAATGACATGTACGGGAATTCGAAAAGACCGAAAGGGGTAGTTATCGCCGTTTTGGGTATATCTTCTTCAGCTACGGGAATCTGGTTGTAAGCTCGGACCAGATCGATAGTGGAAAAGTGAGTTTTTCCTTGAAGAGATTGGGCGAAGTCTTCGATATGCGGTACAGGGTAGCGGTCGGGGATGGTTCGGGCGTTTAGAGCTCGATAGTCACCACAGGGTCTCCACTCGTCACCGTGTTTGGGTACCATGTGAAGTGGAGAAGACCAACTGCTTTCCGAAGGGCGTGCAGTTCCAAGTTGTACCATTGTCTCGAATTCTTTTCTTGCAGTTCTCAGTTTGTCGGGGGGCAACCTGCGTGGTTTGCAGTATACAGGTTGTCCGGGAATTGTGCGGATATGATGCTTTGTTGAATGCGTCGGTTTGTGAGGAAGTCCCATGGGTTTGGTAATTTCTGGAAACTTCAGCAGAAGAGGGTGCTGAGGCGAGGTGCCAGAAACGGTTTGGATACATGTATGGTTGTCGTTGCATTTATAAGCGCGTGCAGAAATGCGAGTTAGGGGATCTAGTAGGCATTGATTTTTTATGTCAACCACCAGATTGTAGTGGTGAAGAAAATCAGCTCCGATAATGGGCTTGGATACGTCGGCAATGACGAATCTCCAAGGGAAAGATCTTCGGAGGCCTAGATTGAGATCTAGCGTGACGAAACCATATGTGTGAATGGGTGTGCCGTTTGCTGCCTGAAGAAGGTAGCTCGTCTTGATGCGAGGTGAACGAGAGATGTTTCGAGGATAAACACAGAGTTCTGATCCGGTATCAACCAAAAACTGTGCTCGGGAATCTCTATCGAAGACGAAAAGGCGGCAGGACTTCTTCTTGGCCATGTCATCGGTTGCCGTTACGGGTGACTGGCCTGTGCGTTTCCCGAAGACTGGAAATTGCACGGGGGGCGGCACTGCCTCGCGTTGGTACCGAAAGTGCGGTGGTACCGAAAGTGCGGTGGTACCAACAAACTGCGCCTTCGTTCCGTGGAGAAGAGCGAGATCGGGAGCGTCGAGAAAATGCTGGGGATCGTGAGCGTGAGAAAGACGCTACACGTGCTCTGGAACGGGGGAGGCGGGATGCGGCAGTGGCGTTTGTGTTGAGTCGCATGGCAGAGACGGTATTAGATAGTTCCCTTACCATGTCGTGCAGAGATGAAACTCTGTGAGTGGATGAAGTGCTGCGGGGAACGGCGTCGTCGATAGCGTCGGCTAGTTCGGCGGCTTCATCCAGGTCAGCGTGCTTCTGTGTAGCCATTATCGGTTGCATGTGGGCTGGAAGGCGTCCCAGCCAGAGGGTACGGATCATGGCGTCGGGCACGGTGGTTCCGGCTAGGGCACGGAGGTGCCTCAGGAACTGAGACGGTTTGCGGTCACCAATCTCCTCTGCCGGGCTGACGCGTCGCCGCTAGCGGTCTGTGCTATGATGACCTCCTCCGTGACCTCCTTCGAAAGCGGAGTGCCCATTAGTAAGATAAAATAAATTCGTTGCTTACTTGAGTTAATGGGTTCTGGAGGAGCGATCACTGGGTTGTGCGGCAGGCGGCGGTCAACAAATTGCCGACATCAGGACGGCAGTTTTCTTCGTTGTAGGTCACCATTTATGAGGGTGGCCTTCCATCACGTCGGGGAGTCACCAATTATGGCACGTCGGTGGCGGTTACCATATAATATCGCGTGTTCGATGGGCAGGAGAAACGAAGAAGAATACGTAGACTAATAAGTCGTTTATTAGTCTGTATGTTACGTTAATGTGTTGATGAATGAATGAATATATATTTACAGTGCGTGTTCTAGTTATAATACAATAGCGCCAGGTAAGCGTTCTACATTTTATTAAGGTTACTATACTACAATTTCTACACACGAAAAGAATGTGTAGCGTCGGCATCTTTACTCGAGTTCCAATTCAGTAAAGTGGGTCGAGGATATTTCCAGTGGCGTAACTGACGCCACAGTACATACCAGAATTCCGAGCCTGAAACTCTTCCAAAAACATTTGCTTCACCATGGGATAAATAAGTTTCTGTTTCAAAGTTGGTGAATTAACGTAAGTACCTGAGGATCCGCGCGGGAGCGGCATAGAAAATTTTCACAACGCATTTTCCCTACAAAATAACCTCTATTAGTTAATTGCAATGCGTAGAAATGAATAAAAAAATACATCTTCAATTAGTAGTACTAGGTGAGAAACATATCAATAAACCCTCGTATTTAATAAATGTAAATTATATTTTTCACCAAATTCATTCGGATATACATACGTCGTGTAAACATTTGACAATCCTCACTGTCCAAAAATTATTACAATCGTGTATAACATATAATAATAATAATAATAATAATAATAATAATGATTTATTTTCCATTTTTGGGATTAAGTACATTATAAATACATAAAAAATACATGTAAATAGGAACTTACCTGTGTAAAGGCGTCATCTAATTATTTCGGGGATCACTCATGCGAAATTTGGGGCACAACATTTGCCATGTTCTACTTGCAGATTAACGATGTCGTAACAAATTCCAAAAACATTTGCTTCGCGATGGGATAAATACGTTTCTGTTTCAAAGTTGGTGAATTAACGTAAGTACCTGAGGATCCGTGCGGGGCGGCATAGAAAATTTCCACAATGCATTTTCCCTACAAAATAACCTCTGTTAGTTAATTGCAATATGTAGAAATAAATAAAAAAATACAACTTAAATTAGTAAGACTAGGTGAGAAACATATCAATAAACCATGGTATTTAATAAATGTAAATTATATTTTCCACCAATTAGTTAATTGCAATATGTACATATGAATCAAAAAATACAACTTCAATTAGTAAGACCAGGTGGGAAACATATCAGCAAACCCTGGTATTCCATAAATGTAAATTATAATTTATTATTTTCCACCAAATTCATTCGGATATACGTACAACAAACATTTGACAATCCTCACTATCCACAAATTATTATGATCGTGTATAATATTTATAAATAGGAACTTACCTGTGTCTAATTATTTCGGGGGATCACTCATGTAAAATTTTGGGCACGATATATTGCCATGTTCTACTTGTACGAGTAGATTAACGATGACGTAACAAAATAAAAGTAAATAAAAAAAACTTTCCGAGACACGAAGGAATATTTTGTCACTATAGATTGCCTCATGTAACCACTGACCACCACTAGATCGAATCTCGTGAGTTACTCTCCGAATATTCATATTAGCACATCGGTTGGTATCATTTATGAAAACTAGGTGCAGAATGTTAAAAATTTACTAATCTGCACGTTCTTTTATAACGTATTCTTGCGCAAGTTCGGCGTCTGCAAAGCCATAAATTACACATGGGAATGATATTCTTTGATATAGGTACATGATGCAATGTGGCCAAATTAGTAGAATCGACGCGTTATTATTTTAATGAAACATAAACAATAATAAATTCATGTCCGAATTGAAAGTCTTATCAAAACAAATCATTATTTAGATTACCGAAGACACCCTGGGGGTAATAAAAATGACAATTTATAATGCTGACTCAATAAATAATTTCTGTTTAGGTATTTTATGTATGTCAGATCGAAAATTAATTCTGGAACATCATGAATCAAATAATGTTAAAATACGACAAGATCGTGTACTTAAATTCGGTGCGAAATAATAATAAGAAATTTCCAGAAAGTTATTAATATATGGAAGGAATGGGGTGCGAGGGGTTAAACGATTATTATAAATACTACAAGACGTGTACTTAAATTCGGAGGGAATGGGGTGCGAGGGGTTAAACGATTATCCATATGACAAGACCGTGTACTTAAATTCAATTCCATAGTGCGCGAATATATTTCTCTGTTCATGTAAGGACACGGGCAAGTACGGAGATACTAATAGATACTTCTATAAATAAAGTGTGTCCTTGTTGGAAGTCGGTACGTAAAGCATGTGGCTAGCTTATAGACAACAAAACTGGCCCCAATCTGTGGACCTGAGTAGCGCCATACAACGATTAGAATGCCAGTCTACCGATTTATCCTTCGAGGCGAGTCACGAAGCAGTGTATGGAAAAGGTGATCTGTGTTCGGAACAAGATCTAAAAGAGCTGGCTGAACAGTACGAATACTCCCTCGATACATTTTTAAATACCATGGTCACTGAGGGCAACGAGCATTTCTTAGAAGACATTGTCAAATATCTGCCGGGCGAAGTTATTGTAAAACATAATTTGATCCGTTTGCTGAAGCCGTAATTATTTAATGTATGTCAGACCGAAAATTAATTCTGGAACATCAAAAGCGGTTATGCGGAATAATAATAATAATAATAAGAAATTTCCAGAAAGTTATTAATAGGTATATGGAAGGAATGGGGTGCGAGGGGTTAAAGACTATTACTACAAGACCGGTGCATACACATATACACAACTAAATATTCCCGCTTTACTTCTGATACCCGAGGCACGAAGGCATAAATATTTCGCAACATACTAGAGAACCTCTATTAGTTCATTGCAAATACATACATGTAGATATGAGTCAAAAATGCAACTTCAATTTATTAGTAGGACTAGGTAATAAACATGTCAGAAAACCCTGGTATTCAATAAATGTATTTTATTTCCATCAAATTCATTCGGATATACGTTCTATATAAACATTCGACAATCCTCACTGCCCTATGACGTAACAACATTTCTTAGAAGACATTGTCAAATATCTGACGGGTGAAGTTATTGTAAAACATAATTTGATCCGTTTGCTGAAGCCACAGGAATAATCTTATGTAAATAAAATATATGTATACCTGCTGTATGTTTGTAACAAATAAAAGTAACTGCTAGTAAGTACCTACCGTGTATAATATTTTATTTTGCATTTTTAAATTGACCCCAAGAGATTAGTATAATAACCACTATACACACATACACATCCCACGCAATGGCTCTAAAGTAAAGTAAATAAATAAGGACGCCGAACTTGTATCTGTAGGTACCTACCTTAAGTTTGTCAACTTAAAAGAACCTCATAAAAATTAATTGTGTATAAACAGATCTGGAAATGCATAGTCTTATGTGTATATACAACTAAATATTCCCGCTTTATCTCTGTTACTTAATGAAGCCTGCGAAAATCTAAACAGAAAAATTCTTACGTTCACGTACCTCTATCTACTTACCTTAGCATCAAACCCAGAGAGATACTTGATTGTGTTGAATAGTCTCCATGCTTGCTAAAGGGATATCTATTTATTCCAAAGACTGGTTCGACGTACCCCACACTTTTTTTAGGTGGGTACATAGTCTTTTATAAACCGAAATTGCATTTTTTCTACTTACTAATAACTGAATATGAGTGTGCTTTTCTTCTTCTTATACAGGTAAATTCTAGGGAGCCGTCAAAGAAGTCACTCGCATGTGCGTGGGAAGTTTTAAAATTTGTGATTAGGACCCAATGAACTATACAGTTTGCGAACTATACAGTTTGCGAACTAATGTTTGTTTTGATAAAAATCGCCAAATACAAACATGATTAGGTATACCAATATAATTATTCTGTAACATCTGCCCATATATGGTAATTTAAAGAACTCGCGGACATTTCGCTTGACCACGCACGAAGTGTAATTAACATTCATTTACCACCGTGGGCTATGGTAATTACTAAATAGCGCTATTCTTGTGTTTTCAATTTTATGAGTTATTATAGCACATGGACAGACTTACGTGTTGGGCTTTAGGTGATCTGGGATTCACGCTTCCATATAATAATGCCTATTTATGCCTATTTAGATATATTTATGCATTTCAAATCAAAAATTCTAGAACATTATAATAATTTTCAAAAGTTTTCATATGAGACAAAGTAGGGGCGCCGAAATAATATATTAGAGTTGTCACCAACAGCAGACGCCACCGTCGCGTCGGGATGAACGTTCATGCTAAATGGGCGTTAACCCATAAGAGTAGTAAAATTATGTCATGTGGGGTATCAAATTAAAAGACTCGACGAGGAGAATCGGAATAAACAGTTACTTCGCCGAATAATGGCCGCCCACCCGTAAGCCCTGTTTCGGACAAACGTAGGACACCATCACGGCGTTAACCCATAATGGAGGTAAAACAATGTCATGTGGGGTATCAAATTATAGGACTCGACGAGGAGAATCGGAATAAACAGTTATTTCATCGCAAAATGGACGCCCACCCGTAAGCCCTGTTTCGGTCAAACGTAGATCATCATCATACCGCCCCGCCACTCTTATTCCCTTATGGTCGAGTGACGTCATGGGTTGAGATGTCACTTACAGCCAAACCGGATCTGCGGTTTTGCCAATGCACTTTACTTGCGGTTCCCAGCTAGGTTTTACCAATTACTTTCAGATCCCAACTAGGTTTTGCCAACGCACTTTACTTGCTGTTCCCAACTAGGTTTTGCCAATTACTTGCGGCTCCCAACTAGGTTTTGCCATTACGCTGAGAGGGCTCTTGCCCTGTGTACTAGAATCTGCAATATTACCAAGCGGACTTTTGTAACACATTGTATGTGTATACAGGTGTATACACCTGTATGTACTAACAGATGTAACACAAAGGCCTTGTATATACGAGCAGATAAAACACAAGTGTCCTATATGTACCATACTATGTGCCCCTCCGGAATCACATTACATGATTGACACAACTTTTGTTCCCAACCGCTGGAACAAGATGGCCGCCATTGCAACGTGACGTCAGCGGCCGACGTCAACGTCCACGCGGGCTGTAAGCCTTGTCTAAACTTGTCGCTACCGCTGGAACAAGATGGCCGCCATTGCAACGTGACGTCAGCGCCCGACGTCAACGTCCGCGGGGCGTTCAGTGCAGCGACAAGTTTAGACAAGGCTTACAGCCCGCGTGGACGTTGACGTCGGGCGCTGACGTCACGTTGCAATGGCGGCCATCTTGTTCCAGCGGTTGGGAACAAAAGTTGTGTCAATCATGTAATGTGATTCCGGAGGGGCACATAGCATGGTACATATAGGACACTTGTGTTTTATCTGCTCGTATATACAAGGCCTTTGTATTACATCTGTTAGTATATACAGGTGTATACACCTGTATACACATACAATGTGTTACAAAAGTCCGCTTGGTAATATTGCAGATTCTAGTACACAGGGCAAGAGCCCTCTCAGCGTAATGGCAAAACCTAGTTGGGAGCCGCAAGTAATTGGCAAAACCTAGTTGGGAACAGCAAGTAAAGTGCGTTGGCAAAACCTAGTTGGGATCTGAAAGTAATTGGTAAAACCTAGCTGGGAACCGCAAGTAAAGTGCATTGGCAAAACCGCAGATCCGGTTTGGCTGGAAGTGACATCTCAACCCATGACGTCACTCGACCATAAGGGAATAAGAGTGGCGGAGCGGTATGATGATGATCTACGTTTGACCGAAACAGGGCTTACGGGTGGCGTCCATTTTGCGATGAAATAACTGTTTATTCCGATTCTCCTCGTCGAGTCCTATAATTTGATACCCCACATGACATTGTTTTACCTCCATTATGGGTTAACGCCGTGATGGTGTCCTACGTTTGTCCGAAACAGGGCTTACGGGTGGGCGGCCATTATTCGGCGAAGTAACTGTTTATTCCGATTCTCCTCGTCGAGTCTTTTAATTTGATACCCCACATGACATAATTTTACTACTCTTATGGGTTAACGCCCAGAGGTTATTTTGTAGGGAAAATGCATTGTGGAAATTTTCTATGCCGCCCCGCACGGATCTTCAGGTACTTACGTTAATTCACCAACTTTGAAACAGAAACGTATTTATCCCATCGCGAAGCAAATGTTTTTGGAATTTGTTACGACATCGTTAATCTGCAAGTAGAACATGGCAAATTTTGTGCCCCAAATTTCGCATGAGTGATCCCCGAAATAATTAGACGACGCTTTACACAGGTAAGTTATTTTGTTACGTCATCGTTAATCTACTCGTACAAGTAGAACATGGCAATATATCGTGCCCAAAATTTTACATGAGTGATCCCCCGAAATAATTAGACACAGGTAAGTTCCTATTTATAAATATTATACACGATCGTAATAATTTTTGGGCAGTGAGGATTGTCAAATGTTTACACGACGTATATTCGAATGAATTTGGTGGAAAATATAATTTACATTTATTAAATACGAGGGTTTCCTGATATGTTACTACCTAATTGAAGTTGTATTTTTGATTCATATCTACATATTGCAATTATTAACTAATTGGTGAAAAATATAATTTACATTTATTAAATACCAGGGTTTATTGATATGTTTCTCACCTAGTTTTACTAATTTAAGTTGTATTTTTTTATTCATTTCTACATATTGCAATTAAATAACAGAGGTTATTTTGTAGGGAAAATGCATTGTGGAAATTTTCTATGCCGCCACGCACGGATCCTCAGGTACTTACGTTAATTCACCAACTTTGAAACAGAAACGTATTTATCCCATCGCGAAGCAAATGTTTTTGGAATTTGTTACGACATCGTTAATCTGCAAGTATGTAGAACATGGCAAATTTTGTGCCCCAAATTTCGCATGAGTGATCCCCGAAATAATTAGACGACGCTTTACACAGGTAAGTTCCTATTTACATATGTTATACACGATCGTAATAATTTTTGAGCAGTGAGGATTGTCAAATGTTTACACGACGTATATCCGAATGAATTTGGTGGGAAATATAATTTACATTTATTAAATACGAGGGTTTATTGATATGTTTCTCACCTAGTCTTACTAATTGAATATGTATTTTTTTATTCATTTCTACGCATTGCAATTAACTTATAGAGGTTATTTTGTAGTGAAAATGCATTGTGGAAATTTTCTATGCCGCCCCCGCACTGATCCTCAGGTACTTACGTTAATTCACCAACTTTGAAACAGAAACTTATTTATCCCATGGTGAAGCAAATGTTTTTGGAAGAGTTTCAGGCTCGGAATTCTGGTATGTACTTTTATTTTGTCACGCTATCGTTAATCTGCAAGTAGAGCATCATACATCCCCAACTATTTGAAAGCAGTAGTCTAATCTGGGCCTACCTATCCCTCTTTTTATTCCTATATCAGACTCTAGTACGTTGCGAAATATTCCTTCGTGCATCGGAAAGTTTTTCACTTTTATTATTATTTTTAATTTAATTTATATTTATGTGTTGCAGACTGGGCGCTGTCCGCCATCGTTAATATGCAAATTATCGCCAACAGATTCACCCCCGCAAGTTGGCTAGTCGTATAACGTACATACAGGGTGTTATTTAATTATAGTCCAATACAACTTTGTTAGATAAAATTTCATCTTTGTGTAAGTACATACAGGGTGTTATATTCCCGTAAACATTTTCAATATAATTTCATCATGTCAGGACATACAGGGTCTGTTGTGTAATATGTTCCAATAAAGATAATATGCAACAGTGTTTTATTTAACCTTCTCACATGCACAAATGCTGAATACTGGCGCCGGCGTATAGCTAAACGTTGGCGCCATCTTGATGGCTGCCATCTTGGGTGACGTGCAGTGACTTGGGTGTCCGCGTGAGCCTTAAGTTGGATGCTGACGTCAGGGCTGCGCCGCCATCTTGGTTACGCCATACTCAAATCATAGTAGCTGTAGGCAGGGGGTTGAGGGGAGCTAGAGCTCTGACGTAGGGGCCGACTGTCTGCGTTTGACAGCTCTTATGGCACAACCAATAGTAATCGCGGTGCATTGTATGTTACATCTTGGCTGCTCGGTGGCGGCCATCTTGGGTGACGTAGCAGTGGCTTGGGTGTGCATCGCAAAAGCACCCGCGAGTTGGATGCTAACATCAGGGCTGCGCCGCCATCTTGGTTACGCCATACTCAAGTCATCGTGGGTGTAGGCAGGGGGGTTGAGGCGGACTAGAGCTCTGACGTAGGAGCCGGCTGTCTGCGTTTAACAGTTCTTATGGCACAAACAATAGTATAATCGCGGTGCATTGTATGTTACATCTTGACTGCTCGGTGGCGGCCATCTTGGATGACGTAGCAGTGGCTTGGGTGCGCCGGCTGTCTGTGTTTGACAGCTCTTATGGCACAACCAATAGTAATTACGTCAGTTAATGCCCATTTGACACAAGCGTTAGGGCCGCGTTAGCGCTGGCGCTGGCGCTAGCGTTAACGCTAACGTTAGGATCGGCCGGTGATTACAGCTCTTACGGCACAACCAATAGTAATCGCGGCCATAAAGGCCCACGCTGCTTGGTGGACGAAAATCCCACACTTACGTTAGTTAATGCCTATTTAACACGAACATTAGGGCCGACGGGGGCGTCAGCTGACAGCTGACACTCAATTACGGGTCTTACGGCACAGCCAATAGTAATCGCGGCCATAAAGGCCCACGCTGCTTGGTGGACGAAAAGCCCGTCCGATTATACACGCTCCGATAAAGTAAGGCATACAGCTTTACGTCTAACATGGGTTGTGCTATAAGAACCGATTGGGGGGGGGGCAAAAAAGCAGTTTTTTTGCTCTTATGGGAGAATCAATGTTAATCGTGGTCCCGCTCCTCCATAGTATATCTACTATTTTGAAAAGACGCACTACTAATGTGAAAGTATTAATTTTCTTGCTTATGAATTGGGAGCGGTTAAATATTTTAGCGTGATTACCTCAAGAATCATTAATTAATTTTAGAGGCAGGGAGGGAGGGAGGTTAATAAATAAGCAATATTTTCATTCGGTACAAGCCATATATAAGAGAGTGGTATTGGACCGTTCGAACAACTACTACTCGAGCAAATACCCAGCAAGGCATTGAATTATAGAACGAATCCAGATTTTATTGTACTACGAGATATCACAGAATGTTATTCCAGACACTGGTATTGAAACATTCATAGCGTATCTCTACGTACATTACTTCAACGAACAAGGTTCGTTTTATAGGTTTTATTAAATATGTTGCGTGCAAAATGATTACAGAAAGCTGCAGACCACTGGTTTCGTCCTTGTGGAACTCATCAGTGCATTGTTTATTGCATTCATTTTATACGCAACTAACTTGCTTATATGCTAACATACGTTGACCTTGTATGAGCAATAAGTGGTACTGGCGAGGAGTAGTTGTTCGAACGGTCCAGTACCACTCATTACATCTAAACAATTCGTAAAGTAATTGGCGCTTGCTCATATATGATCAACATTATTGTTTAATACTCCTTATCCATATATAAGTATGTCGATAAAAATAGGAATTTAAATTTAGATAGAGCCTTTATTTATCTATACTAGACTGCATCCCCAAATAAAATATAAATTCAAATAATATGAAACAGTGGAAACATAAAATACATGCAACAAAATTCAAAATTTTAAATAACCCCCGACAACGCCTGAACAGATGTTCATAAATTATAGCTAAGAACCATCTCGATCACGTCAGCTTTCAAACAAAAAAAACCGCATCAAAATTCGTTTAGGAGCTACAGTGCCACAGACAGACACACAGTAACACAAACGCACAGATACACTGACAGACCCGTCAAACTTATAACACACCTCATTTTGCGTCGGGGGTTAAAAAATAGGGACAGCCAAATTTTTAATACCTAATAGTCAACAATCTTACTTAATAAAGTTTAGCTTAATAAACTCTGCAGAACGTATCTTATAAAGTTAAAGTTAATAGGTAATAGGTTTGTACTTTACAGGTTGATACTACGAAAACGTTTAATAAAACGCATACAATAATTGATATTTAAGAACAAATCTCTTCGTTGTCACGAAGAAACCTTTTTATTGAAAGAATAATATATTTTGTCCACGACTATCTTGTAATATACTCTTTATACTTGTGTTTCTTCAATCATAATTAGATACATTAATCACTGCAGTGATTAATGAATATTATTCACTACACCAATAGGAACATCGCTTTGACACTTTTTTACATTTATTTAGTAGGCCGCGATCGCGATGTGTCAGTTCAAATTGAAACGTCAAATCAGCATGGTTTGCTTTTAATTTGAAATGCATATTCTAAAAAAGAATATATAATGAGTAGTGAGAGTGAAAACGAGGTTTCTTTAACAGCACCAGCAATAAAAGAAGCTGCAGAACTTGCCTCATTAGATTCATTGCCCAAAAAAACAAGAACATTATACCTGAGAGCGTATGTATGAATCTTTCATACACTGGAGAAGGGAAATTAGGTAAATTCTTTCTGGGAATCTGTTTTGATAGTCGTGGACAAAGTATAGTATACAACTCGTTATAATGATGCTATTATTACCTCGGATGATTACAAAACTCGCTCGTTTCACTCGCTCGTGTTGTAAACTTCATCCTCGGTAATAATAGCATTCATTATAAACTCGTGTATAATATACTATTATTCACTATTCAAGCTAATTTACACGGTGCGAGTAACTCGTACCGAGTACTCGCTACAGTAAATATTATTGCTTTCTATTCACTCCACTCGCATTCATGTGCGTCGCATCCAAAATTTCCAGGGGGGGGGGCAAAGCAACATTTTCTCAGCATATATCATTCATTGGTTTTCATTATAGTAATATAGTACCTACCATATTTCATTATGTACCAAAAGCTGGGGGGGGGGGGGGGGGGGGGGGCGACGCCCATGCTCGCATTGGCACTTGGGCGAGCACTCCACTCGAGTACTAGAATACTCGGTTCTATAGTCGAGTAAATCCACGCCGCTAACTCGCTTAGTTCTCGAAAAAAAATTTTTCAACGTAGAACCAAATAAAATCTATATGGTTGTATTCCTTGTATTATTTTCCATATGAATCTTTGGTTTACGACATTTACGGCCTGTGCAGAACTTTTTTATTTTCGAAAAATGTAAAATTTCGCATATGTATGAAACAGTTGGTTTTTAAAACACAACACGTCATATCTCAGGAAATATTTGAGATATCGATTTGATTTTTTTTTAAATTAAAGTAGAAACATGAACTCCTCAAATAGTACTAAAATATTCAAAAATATCACAATATTTTTTGCGGAAAATAATTAGAAACTTCATTTTACTTCGCTTGTGCATTATAAATTTCGACATGCCACAAACTTTTTTATTTTTGAAAATATGTCTGTATATGCTGCGAATGAAATGAAGAGAAAGGTTGTAAAAAGTTTTTGGAGAAATAATTATTGACCTATGAGTAATAGTTTTGAAGTTATGATTTTTTTGTCAGACGCGGCCTAATGAGCGGACGGGTCGTGGCAATGCACCATCAGGGTAACGCGTAGCCGACCGATAGTCGGCTGCGGATAACGACGCATAAATGAGTCAAAACATGAAAAGAACTTAGTTTATTTTTATTCCTATTTTATACAATCAATATTGAGTGTCAGATTCAGTATCTGATTCTTCCTCTTCTAATTTTACTGCAGTATTAACACAATGTTTGCACTTACAGTCTATAGAATATTTTAAACCTTCTTTTGCACAGTTACATCTATTACTATTACAGTTTTTATCTGAACACAAAAGTGATAAAGGCTATCTCGCAGATGGAGGTATGGGGTCGTGATAACTAAATAAGGGTTCCCAGTGGTCTTTCTGGAATGTCCATCCGTATTTTTCTGGACTTTCGAAGTCGATGTTGTTAATGTGACTAGAATGCCATGTTTTTAATTGGTACATACGTCTAAATTGGGAAAAAATCAAATGCGATTATATCTATAACAAGATACGAATTCGAATACAAACCTTTGCAAATGCAATTTAAAAGCATCGTCTGTAGGCGGGATTTCAGACTCTAGCCTATTCGTGTTTTTGGCCAAAAGAATCTTAATTCATTTAATGTTCTGACGTCTTTTTGTTTATTTTTGTATAAATTAATATAAAACTTACGCAACTGCAATCATATGTGCGTTCAAATGGCAGATTTAGTAAGACCATCATATCCTTAAGGTTGTCGGCGTTTTTAAGTAATACATCAAGAGCGGGTTTCTTTCCAATTTTGTAAAACGCACCCAGTGAGACAGTGTATTTCCAATAAACATTGCGATACAGTTTTGTCAATTGTTTATAATCTTGTACCATTATAGGTAATACGTGTGTTTTTGGTATGGCCTAACTGCATAATAAGCACGCCCATATCTACAGATTTCAACAAAATATTTTTCCTGTAGGTACATTCTTACAATGCATATAAAATTATGTATACCATTACAGATTACATTCCCTTTTTAGCAATCAGGACGAGGCAGACAGGCGCATAATTTTACATGCATTGTACGAATGTATCTACAGTAAAAATATTTTGATCAAATCTGTAGATACGAATGTGCTTTTTTTGTTCATTCACTACTGTAGTAAGGTACCTGAATTATATAATTGTGATCTCTTTATGCAGTTAGGCCATACCAAAAACACACGTATTATAATGGTAAAATATATTATAAAAAAATTGGCAAAACTGCATCGCAATGTTTATTTGGCAATACACTGTCTCACTGGGTGTGATACTACCAGTGCGTTTACAAAATTGGGAAGAAACCCGCTCTTGATGTATTACTTAAAAACGCCGACAACCTTAAGGATATGATGGACTTGCCAAATCTGCCATTTGCCTAGATCCTAGAAGAATACGGCTGGACATTTCAGAAAGACCACTGCAAACCCTTATTTAGCAACCAGGACCCCATACCTCCATCTGTGAGACAACCTTTATCACTTTTGTGTTCAGATAAAAACTGTAATAGTAATAGATGTAACTGTGCAAAGAAGATTTAAAATATTCTATAGACTGAAAGTGCAAGAATTCTGTTAATACTGCAGTAAAATTAGAAGAGGAAGAATCAGATGCTGAATCTGACACTCAATATTGATTGTATAAAATAGGAATAAAAATAAATTAAGTTCTTTTCTTGTTCTTGTGAGAGGGCACGAAAATTTAATAATTACAGGAGATTTCAATGCAGTCGTAGGCACAGGGCGAGAGGGCGGAATAGTTGGCCCCTTTGGATTAGGCAATAGGGACGATAGGGGAGTTAGACTGATAGAGTTCTGCGATAAACATAACTTAACGGTCGCGAACACTCTATTTCACCATCATGTTAGGAGATGCTATACGTGGAAGATGCCAGGAGACTTAGGGAGATATCAAATAGATTACATTCTCGTTAGGCAAAGATTTAGAAATCAAGTTAGGGATTGTAGAAGTTATCCAGGAGCAGATATAGATAGTGATCACAACATAGTCGTTATGAAAGCCAATCTTAAATTTAAGATTTTGAAAAAAAGAAGCGGAAGAAGGTATCTTGACCCAGAGAAACTAAAAGATGATGATATGCGCAATAAGTTCGAGAAAAAGACAAACGAAGCACTAAAGGGCACGGGTGGAAATATTGTTAGGGACATAGAGGCAGAATGGAATTGCATTAAAAATAGTTTAGTTTCCTCAGCTAGGGATATTTTGGGTCATAAACAGAATGAAAGTAGGAAACCCTGGATAACAAAACATATTGTGAGTCTAATAGAGGAAAGGCGAAAATATAAAAATAGGTTAGATGAAACAGGGAAACAAAGATATAAGGCGATCAAGTGGGAAATTATTCGGGAATGTAGGAAAGCGAAAGAGCAATGGATCGATAATAAATGCAAAGAAGTGGAAGATAAATTCGAAGTAGGAAAGACTGATGAAGCATATAAAATAATTAGGAGAAATTTTAGAGAAATTGGATCTAGTACCAAAAACATTAGAAATGAGGCAGGAGATATCCTAATCGGAAGTGGGGAGAAGGCAGATAGGTGGAAAGAATATTTAGGAAACTTATATGCGGGACAGGAAGTGCAAGATATATTAGAAAGCGAAAGCAGTGTAGAGGGGGATAAGCTAGGGAGTCCTATAATGAGAGAAGAGTTTGAGATAGCACTAAAAAGTTTAAGGAATAATAAAGCACCAGGTATAGATGGCTTGCAGGCAGAAATCTTAAAGTGCGCAGGTCAAGAGGTAATAGATCGTTTATTTAAACTAGTTAGTCGCATATACCTGACAGGCGAGATTCCAGAAGATTACAAACGGAACATCATAGTAGCTTTGCCAAAAAGAAAAGGCGCGGATAGATGCGAAAATTTTAGAACTATCAGTTTAACTTCCCATGCGTCAAAAATTTTAACTAGAATTGTGCAAAGAAGGATGGAGAAAAAGGCGGAAGAAATATTAGGAGAAGATCAGTTCGGATTTAGACGAAATAGAGGAACGCGCGAGGCCATTCTAGCTTTACGAGTAATTATAGAAAAAACGATAGAAAAGAGAAAGAGCGTCTATATAGGATTTGTAGATTTAGAAAAAGCCTTCGACAACGTAAAATGGGGGAAGATGTTCGAAGTGCTGAGAAAGGTAGGGATGAAATACAGGGACAGAAGAATAATACATAATCTCTACAAAGAGCAAAAGGCAGTTATAGAATGTGAGCAGGAACAAAGGGAAGTAGATATCCGGAAGGGAGTGAGACAGGGATGTGCATTGTCACCTCTATTTTTCAACTTATATATCGAAGATGCGATTAATATTGTTAAGGAAAGAACAGCCTCAGGGATCAATGTACAGGGCCAAACTATTAACATGCTCAGATTTGCGGATGATATAGCAGTGTTAGCATCTAGCAAAGAAGAATTAGGAGCGGCTTTGAATGAAATGGAAGCAGTTTTGACACAGGGCTTCAGCATGAAAATCAATAAAAAGAAAACTAAAATTTTGGTATGTAGGGGATGTGAAAATAGAACTAAAATGGAAATACAAATTGGAAATGAGAAGATAGAGGAGGTCGCGGATTTCTGCTACTTAGGAAGTAAAATAACTCAAGACGGTAGGAGCACTAAAGATATAAAACAAAGAATGGCGCAGGGCCGAGTTGCGTTTAACAAAAAGAAACAACTGTTATGCTCGAGAACGGTTAATATAGAGACTAGGAAGAGACTCTTAACGTCGTATGTATGGAGTACGGCATTATACGGGTGCGAAACTTGGACAATAGGAGAAGCGGATAGAAAAAGAGTAGAAGCGTTTGAAATGTGGTGCTACAGACGCATGATGAAGATACCGTGGATAGATAAGGTTAGCAATAGGGAAGTATTAGAAAGAGTTGGGGAAAAGCGACAGGTATGGAAAACAATAAAGAGTAGGAGAGATAGGATGGTAGGACACCTTCTAAGACACGAAGGAATAGTTCGTGACATACTAGAGTCAGAGATAGGAATAAAAAGAGGTAGGGGTAGGCCTAGATTAGACTACTGCTCTCAAATAGTTAGGGATGTAGGATGTTCTACTTTTAGGGAAATGCGTAGGTTAGCTCAGGATAGAAAAGAATGGAGGTACGCGTCCAACCAGTCTTCGGACTGAGAACCTTATGATGATGAAGTTCTTTTCATGTTTTGACCCATTTATGCGTCGTTATCCGTAGCCGACTATCGGTCGGCTACGCGTTACCCTGATGGTGCATTGCCACGACCCGTCCGCTCATTAGGCCGCGTCTGACAAAAAAATCATAACTTTAAAACTATGACTCATAGGTCAATAATTCTTTCTGCAAAAACTTTTCACAACCTTTCTCTTCATTTCATTCGCAGCATATACAGACATATTTTCAAAAATAAAAAAGTTTGTCGCATGTCGAAATTTATAATGCACAAGCGAAGTAAAATGAAGTTTCTAATTATTATTTTCCGCAAAAAATATTGTGATATTTTTAAATATTTTAGTACTGTTTGAGGCGTTCATGTTTCCACTTTAATTTAAAAGAAAATTCAAATCGATATCTCAAATATTTACTGAGATATGGCGTGTTGTGTTTTAAAAATCAACTGTTTCATACATATGCAAAATTTTACATTTTTCGAAAATAAAAAAGATTCATATGGAAAATAATACAAGGAACACAACCATATAGATTTTACTTGGTTCTACGCCAAAAAAATTTTCGTCACAATTGAAGGTTGATTTTACTCTACTACTAGTGACTCGTGCGAGTTACTAGCACCGTGTAAATTAGTTTTTATATTTTTTACTGAGTTTCTAGAAAAATAATAGGTCGTCTGTAGGAAACCATCTTATATCCACAATTTTATTTTTCATAACCTATATCATTATCAAATATAATACTGGGTGTATAGTGTATTGGCATTTAGTACTCTCAAATTTTATGTAAATAACACTTTATTGAACAGAAACACAAAGTATGTACCAGCAGTTTGTAAGAAAAATTAAAAGCTGCTTCTTCAATCTTGCTTTTTTCTGCTTCACGTTTTACCTCTTTATCATTCTTCTTTCTTCATCAATCCAATTATCTGAAAATAAATAAATAATCGTCTATCTTGCATAGCAGAATAATAATTATTTTATACCAATGAAGTGTTGGAGGTACTATGTATGCATCATCGATTTGAGTGAATTTTACGTTACGGCCCCTCATAGTCCATGCCCTATAAGAGTAAATTAATATTGTTGTAGATATTACCTACCAGTAAAACCAACTCTGAGTATTAAGTAGATAGGTACCTATACAGGATGATTTTTTTTTTGATTTTCACTACAGGGATCTTGGAAATCAGCAGAGGTAGAAGGTAGGTTAAATGAGGAAAGAAGTGCAGTTTTTTGAGCTTAATAAATAAGCAAATTCAAATTTTCGAAAATTTGCCTAGTCTGCTAGATAAAATGGAAAAATGAAATTTTTCGAGATTTAAAAATATTTTCTAGCCGGTATAAGACTTTTTGGCAAGGTGGCACATTTCCGTCCGTATATATGTGTGTGTGCGTGCGTGCGTGCGTGAGTATGTCTGTTGGCACTTTTGCGGGAAAACGGCTCCACAGATTTTGCTGAAATTTTGCATACGTATATCAGAGATGGTGCATAGGAAACTGACGGGGCGGTTTTTTTTAAAGCACTGTTGAGCCAAGATATGGCGCCATCGAACATTTTTTTCAATGAGACCGTATATATATATTTTGTATTTCATCGGATAGAGGGTATTTTTCGCTACACGATGTGCTAAAATCGTAATAGGTTGTATAAGGAAAAAATTGAGAAAAATAATACGAAAAGAGGGCGCGCGGCAAGCGCGCCCTCTAGTTCAGTTGGGGCCAGGCACGTAACTACGGGGGGGCTGGGGTGGGCCAGGGCCCACATAAAAATTTATTGGCCCACCCCTGTGCCCACCTCCACAGTAAAACTACAATTATTACAGCACACACCAAACATAATGTACTGCTTATTTTTTCGTTTGTTGGCGTCGGTTGATATATTTTTTTATAGTACTATTTTTCTACGAAACTTATTTGAAACTTACTTGAAAAAGGCATAATTTTTACGAAATACATAATTTTTAAGATATTTGACTGAAAATTTTAAGTTTCCAATTTTCGTGAAATTTCTGGCAAATATTTTATTAAATAAGCGTGTAATATTCTTTGTTCGACGTTTTAATTTTAACCTCTCATACCCTTCTCCCCCACCCACATACGGGCCCACTTTTACATTCAGTGGCCCTCGGTATGCCCCCTCAATTTTGTAGGTCTAGTTACGTGACTGGTTGTGGCTGTGGCTAGGAAACTGTTCTGTCAATGCATTGACAACTAGTTTTTAATGGAAACCATATGCGACTATAATAGCACCACTGAATAGGATATCAAGTGATTGAAGTTAAAATAATCGTTCGTAAGGAGTAAACTCCAGTCCGTAGGCCGTTTAACCACTTTTTTGGCCGCATTCAGTGACGGGCAACTATAAAACGAAGCAGTACGTTTTGTATGCCTTTATTGCAATCGGTACAACATGTTCAAAGTAAAGGATATCGTTGTGCAACACACGAACGGGCACTACTTGTAAAGTAATGCGAAAATAAACACCGTTTACTTTCACAACAGACTTTATTAATAATAGTAATACAGTTTACGTAATCCACTGATTGATTTAACCCAATAACCCGGACCGATGCCTGTGAGCGAATGCCGCGCTGTCGGGACCACCTCGCGCAACTCAGTCTCAACTTCACCCCCGGTTCCCGGTAATCCCACGACATCAGGGGATAACATTCGGCCTTTCCTGACACTTCGAGCGTCCTCGCTCGGGCAGAATGATCCAAGACTGAAACTTATACATATCTTATAGTACGTTGACACACAATCAACTGAATGTAAAATTCAAATGCAAAACAGTACAAGAAATCCAGATGTTTCCTCGAAAGTGGGCTCCAGCAGACCTAATCCTAATTACAATAAGTTTATGAACGTGGCCACGTTATACATAATTGTCAATAATAATATAAGGAGAAAGAAAATGCATGTACATGAAAGAAATTTATAAGCTTAACATAATACTACCTGATAGTCACCGTACTGTGCACTAGTACAGGTGACGGGTGTACCTACAACAGAACTTTGTCAGAGGCATCGTGGCTACTGCGCTGGTCACTGATCAATGCCCCAACGAGTAATCCACCCTGTTGTACTAATGACTCGCATCAACCTTTCCCCACCGCTCGTGGACTCATTTGATATTGATGCTGCAGTCATCTACCGGTACACCCTGGTCATTGCGGGACTCACAACACCCTGACCGCTATGTTGTACCCAGTACGCAACAACTTGTTTTCGCCATTCCGCATGACACGCTCTGTTGTTGTTACCGTAACTATCTCTACAACCTGGTTGTCCCCAATGACACGCAACAACTTGTTATCGCCACTCCGCGTGACACTCTCTGTTGTTGTTTACGCCACTATCTCTACAACCTTTCCCTAACCTCTGAACTTTCATCCAACCTCTCGCTTGCCTCTCCAATATGAATCCATGGTCTCATATTGTCCACGCCAGCTATGTTCTTGTACCGCAAACGAGAGCGACGACTCCCCAGAATATCGGACACTTCGTACCGATCGTTTCCAACAACCTTGGTAACACGAAACGGCCCACGCCATTTAGGCAACAATTTTTGACTCGTTCCTGTTGCCGGGTTACTTTGAACTCGAATCAACACCAAGTCCCCTTCCATATATTTCCTGGGTTTACTTCGTCTCATATTAAATCGCCATTTTTGATGCGTTTGATTTTCAGCTATAATTGCTTCCATTTTGGACCTTATATCGGTAACATCTAAGACACGCCTTTCGTCACCTTCCACTAAACCCTGAAACAAAACTCGATATCCCATTAAAGCCTCGCTGGGCGTTACACCTATGGCTTGATTAATTGTGCCATTCAACCATAGCTGTATATTTTTAATATTGTCATCACAGCGGAAAGTAATGCGAAAATAAACACCGTTTATTTTCACAACAGACTTTGTTAATAATAGTAATACAGTTTGCGTAATCCACTGATTGATTTAACCCAATAACCCGGACCGATGCCTGTGAGCGAATGCCGCGCTGTCGCGACCGCCTCGCGCAACTCAGTCTCAACTTCACCCCCGGTTCCCGGTAATCCCACGACATCAGGGGATAATATTTTTAATTACCCAGTAAATTCTTGACGCACGAATCGGCACGAAAACAGGTAGAAACCCAAAAACGCCCGAAACGGGAACGCACGAAACGGGAAGATACCCCTCTGCCACCTCGATAGTTACGTCACTGGATCAACATCAAAGCAAATCTTGTTATTGTAAATTTTACAATTATAAGATTTTAATTCTTTTAATTACTTGCTTACTTTCATTTCACTTTATTCGGGGAAGCAAGAAAGAGCCTAGGTATACCTACCGGTTTAACCGGAAGTAATTAGATTAGTCAAATATGATAAAAATATCAGGTTTTAGGAGTATAATACTTGCTGCGGATTGCCAAAGTTTATTTAAAAAAGTAAACAAATGGCGGGATGTTACATGCTCTCGTTGACAGGTTGACACCAGGTATATATAAAAATGAATCCCTATTTCCCTTGGTCACGCCATATCTTGAGAATGACTAAACCGATTTCATTCATCTTTTTTATGGTTTCTAATACTTTGTAGAAGGTTCTTACAGAACGAAAAATTAAGAAAATTGCGCAGAAAATTGGAAAATTTGAGAAAACGTAACGACTATTTTAACTTCTCGCGTTTGACAGTCTGTACGTGTGTATGTCACCGAATTCCTCCTAAACGGCTGGACCGATTTTGATGAAATTTTTTGGGTGTGTTGGAGTGGGTCCCTGGATGGTTTACATTCACAATTGGATCTGGTAGATGGCGCTGCAATCGGGTTTTAGGATTTTTTTTACGAAAATTTTTTAATGTCGGGCAGGACAACGTCTGCCGGGCCCGCTAGTATACATATAAAAAATAGTCTCAATACGCCTGTGTAACTAAGGAAAATTAATTGCTAGTCTTCAGGGAGAGGGCCTTCAACAGATCATGCTCCCGAACCTAAATTTTTAAGTTACGCCACTGTATTGATCTAGTTGTTTGTATCTGTTTTTACATAAAAATGGGTTAATGTTATCCACTATTCGTCTGCCCGTTTATTATTTAATCAATTTGTGCTTTAGGAGGCGTGTCATGTGTGGTGTGTGCATGTGTGTGTGTACAATAAGATAATTGCCTTTTCAGTCCACAGACGGTTCGAAGCAGTCTGAATAAAAATTTGATTGTTATAACAAAAAAAACATTTGCATTTGATAACCGCATACTATATCTTTTGCGTGTTCGAGTTTATATTTTCGCACAACTGGTTGCTTAATTTGGGTCAAATAATCCAGTTTTCTACGTTGGTATATCAGTTATCGCGATAATTTAAGTGGAAACCAACAGTCGCTAAATTCAAAGATAATGTTTTTTGAGTTGTACTGGCCTTATTTTGCTGCAGGATTAGCAATTTGTGTAGTATCAAGAATTTTATGCAGTTTTCTTGATTCAAGATACCCAAAATCATCAAATGAAGAAATACTGGATGATCAAAATGACAAATCTCCCGATGAATGTAAGTACCTGCAAGATAAATATTTCATATACTTAAATGTTAACCGTAACTACAGGTCTGATTAATTTGCAAGTTACTTTGAACAAAATAAATACCTAACTGCTTATTAAAAATCTTAATATGGTTCATACAAATACAAATGGTACCTAGGTATAGGTACGTTACCTATATGTCTTTCTACTGTATGTATTGTACAAACATACTTACATACTTTACTATCATTACAAGTACAACCTGAAAAAAGGAGTAACTGAAATATGAAGCCGAAAGACACTGATTGTTCAAAATTTCTCAAAATGTTTGGACAAGCAACAACAGGGAGTTGAACCTTGGGTTACCGGACGGTTGCTCTAACCAAAAATATTTTGGCGGAAATCACGACGTTTGTGTTGCTATTAAAGTTGTGGGGTAAAAATAAAGTAGTTGCAGTTTCAATTTTTTAAGAGACTATTACAGAAAGTAATTGAACTAGGTAAACAGATTTATTGTTAGAATATTGCTGGACATGAAATTGGGAAATTTTGCTTCCATTTAACAGGCTCTCTAGTCTATATTTTCAGCGAGGCGAGTTCCCCATTTGAAACAAGTGGAATGGACGGGCGTATACGTACCTACATACATAATTTACATTTTACGTGTTATTTATGTGTTAATTTATGGTTTTTATTTATTTCCATTAATTAAATATTTTTTAAAAATAAATTTAGTTATCCGGACTCCATAATATCCGGATTTGGTTAGCCCGGACAATCGGGATCTGCTGTATTGTATGAATTCCAGTAAACTATGATGTATGTACATAAAAATTATTAAACTGGTAGGTACCTACAAAACCAAAAGTGGATAGTTATTCTACCTAGTAACTTAGGGAAATACATGAATAAATTTTGAAGCCGGAAAATATTTAGGCGAAAACCTGATAAGAGATAAGGAATGTTGTCCTTCTTCAGGTAAGAAAGGGTAGGGAAAGAGACTCCCCAATAAGTAAATAAAAATATCAGTTTTGTAAATAAATGTTTCCATTGTACTTACTTACTTACTTACTATTAAAAGGAATCCCAGCAAGGTATTACATATAAGTACCTGTATTCCGCAATTTATAGAATTGAAATATGCTTTTATGGGACTAGAAGTAATTTTACACAGTAAAAAATGTGCAAATGATGTAAACCTTTGAGAGGATAGTAAAAATATTATACTGAATTCTTAGTATTCATAATATTCTATATTCTACCCCAAAAGAATCAAGTACACTAAAACTTAAGACACCCTCCTTCCATTTACCTACATATTATACATAATACCTACCTACATGGGTACAGATTTATAACCCGAATGGTAAAAGCTGTACCCGGATACAAAAATTTGACAAATTCATAATTCGAATACATTTTTAATGTGAAGGCGAATTGCGGCGCGGCATATTTTTAAAGACAAAAGAAAATGTTTGAAATTCGTGACGTGTTTTACATGGGCGGCACATGCCAATGAAAAGTAGGTACTATTACCGAAGCCACCGTATATTACGGTGGCTTCGCTATTACCCGTCGTCCGTTGCTCTGCTGAGAATATGGAATTATTCATTTTAATATTGATCACAAAAGCAGTGGCTTAGTTTTAATTCCATTTCTATTCCGTCTACTTTATTGTAGTATATGCCATCTGATTGTCTAGCGATGCAGAGAAGGGGTTTGTTTGGAATGAAAATTGACAGTTATGACAAGCCACTTTTGTTGTCTATTAGATGTACATCAGAATAATTCAGTTTCGGTTCCATATATACGGATTATGGAAATCGTGAAAGATATGAAGTACCAAAGTTAATAAAATTATTTGTTGCCGAGTTTTTTTAAAAGAAGCCGATTTTTTAGGAATCCGATGTTATTTTTTGTTGCGTTATTCATTTTGATAATGAAAAGGAAAATAAACTTTCCAGTTGCCCACTTGCCTACAACGTGGCATTTTCAAATTTGGATTCAAGAGGTATCATCTTTGATCCACCAGCATCAACAAACTTGAATAGTATCTTCAGGAAAATAATTAACATGACATTTTTCTCATATTTATGAATTATTACATATTATTTTAATTTTTTAAATTTAATTTTTCCAAACAAGTGGATTGGAAACGATGGTACTGTGCATTGCCCGCCCAAGTGAGCCAACCTCACCGCAATCGATTATTTTTATGCACAACTTTACAAAATTAAGTTTACCAGAATCCTGCTCATAATATACATGCATACCTATATAATTTCGAGTGAGGGTTTTAAATACAATCGCAAAAGAAAATCTACTACCAGGGCGATTTATCAGGCAGTCTTCAATATAATAGAAGGCTTTAATAACAACAAACAACCAATTGGAATTTATCTTGATCTGAGTAAGGCTTTTGATTCCATCAGTGTTGTTACAGAAACTGGACAAATATGGTATTAGAGGTATGCCACATAAACTCCTACAAACCTACCTAGATAATAGAAAGCAAGCATTAACACATAATTTGGAGCAAAATATAACAATTAAGTCAAGCTATGAATACGTGAAGAAAGGCGTCCCACAGGGATCTATCCTTGGACCGCTATTATTCATAATATACACTAATGATTTGCCAAATTGGATAGAAGAACACTCTATTCTATATGCCGATGATACCTCCATCATCTACAATGAAAACAGCTTTCAAGAGAATCAGACAAAAATATTGAATTCCTTTGAAACTTTAAATTACTGGTTTACAAACAATAATATGAAACTAAACGTAGACAAAACCAAATCAATACTTTTCAGCCCTAGTGGTTCATCTGATAACATTCAAACATAAGTCGATAACAATAAATTCGTATAAACACAAAACAGTACAAATTTTCTGGGGATAACTGTTGATGCCCGACTGGATTGGAAAGCCCATATAGATGCCCTTGTCAGCAAATTATCGCAAGCTTCATACTGCATAAGAAATGTAAGTTACCTAGTATCCCGAGAAGCTGCACTTACATCTTATTATGTGAACATACAATCCAGACTCCGCTATGGAATTGCCTTATGGGGGAACTCTGTGGATATAAAACAGACTGATAGTTAACCATATTTTATAAATCATGAAATACTTACCGGCTTTTCAATTTATGTAGTAGAAAGTGTTAAATTCATAAAGGAGAATTATGATCTTTTCCAAGAATACCAACAAGCGCACAAATACCCAACTGGTTCTGGCCACTGCTTGGTTCTACCAATACCTAGATTGACACGTGTATTGAATAATGTTCAATATAAAACTGTTAAAATTTATAATAAGCTGCCCAAAGAATTTCTCCAACTATCCATCAAAGAAATCAAGAAGAAGTTGAAGAATCTATTATATCAGAGAGCCATCTATTCCCTAAAAGAATTCCTAGATATGGACACTAGTAACATACTTAATACTTAACATACTTATATGTATATATTTTTTATTTTATTTTTTTTATATAATTTGCTATATCTCTTTTTTTGTATTTCTATATTTCTATGAATATTTTGTTTATATTGACAAGGACTCACGCCCGTAATGGTACCATGTACATTTTCTGTATATTGTGATCAAAAATAAATCTAAATCTAAATCTTTCGATTTAAGCGAAACGTGTAAATTAATGAGAAGAAAACTTCGAACATGTATTGCTGTAAATGGATAGGTTTATTTGAAAATGTTTTATAAATATTTATTGTGAATATCATTTTTCGAATTAAATTTTTACTACAAAACCGATTTTAATCTAATTTATCCTTTGATTGCTTAATGATTAAGTAATACAATAATTATATCACATGCTTATGCCTAAGAAGAATTTTCATAAATTAGTATTTTATACAATAAACTTGGCCAATCTGATGTATCAAAAGTAATTTTGATGAATAATTTTTCCAGTGGCGGAATTCAACACCGAGAATCAAACAGATCCTGAGAATTCTGACGAAGAAGAATTTTCACCAGCATTACCAAAAAACTTAAAACACATACCACTTACCTTTCAAAAGTTTCCAGCTGAAGAAAGCATCAAGAAATCGATACAATTTTACAATTTAATGAACGCACGAAGAACTATAAGACAATTCAGTTCAGAAGAAATACCCACTAAAGTAGTTCATAATATCATAAAAACTGCAGGTAAGTAACGTTTATAGATAGGTATTAAATAAGTAACTTAAGAATGTAAAAATCTTCTTGTACCTATGTCATTTTGATCTAACTTTCTCAGCTTCAGAACAAATTGAAAAATTAAGTTCCCTACGTTAGGTAGGTACCTACTAATAATTATTCAACAGGTTGAATAATGAATCCATTATAGGAACTCAAAAGGTTGTGACTAATTAAATAATTCCTAATGCAACATTATCCGAGCTTGCTGTAATGCAGAAAATGCCAAATTCATATTTACTTATAATAATAATAATAACATTAATACTAAGAGACTTTTTTGGCAAATTCATAAAAAATATTTCCATCACTGTCCAGCATTCACAATCGTCCAGCAAAGCATTGAGGTCATAGAAGATTAGATACACATCTATCTCGACATCTATCAAATGAAATCTTTAACTATTAGTACCTACTGTACCTAACCCCTTTTTATTAAAGGTGGCCTTCTAACAAGAACTTTTCATTTACATTTATTAATATATTTCTTGCCGTCCAGCATTGACTCAGAAAATATGGTCACCCTAGTTTAATATACTTAACCTTAAAAGTGCCTATGAGTCTTTGCAGAAGTCCAACCCTCAAGTTATGATGAATTAAAATACTCACCTATGACTCTTATTTCAACATTTTCGTTAATACCAGTCATCATAAGAGTCATAACTCACACATACCATCATTTAATTTTCTATGGGTACCTACTTACATAAATGCACATTATTGAACACCTCGAATTAAACGTAGTTTTACCTCCAGCTTGTTATTGCAATTCCTTAATATGTTTAATTTGTTGAAAGGTACGGCTCCTAGTGGTGCTCATACCGAACCATGGACTTATGTAGCTGTAAAATCCATGGAAATAAAACAAAAGGTTCGTGAAATAATCGAAAATGAAGAGGAAATAAATTATAAAAAGCGAATGGGAAAAACATGGATTACAGATTTAAAACCTCTAAAAACAAACTGGATAAAAGAATACTTAACTACAGCTCCGTATATAATTTTGATTTTTAAACAAATGTATAGTTTCCGAGAAGACGGAAAGAAAAAAATGCATTATTATAACGAACAAAGTGTTTCTATAGCTGCAGGCATCCTACTAACTGCTATTCAAGTAAGTTGTTTTGTAATAAGACCTTTGGCTCTTATTATTATTTATATGGACTAGCTGGTCTAAGTTTCAAATCTATACATTAAACAGCAAAGAAAAGGCGGAGTGTTCAACGTTTTCATGAGCACCCAGTACCAGTATATTTAAAGAACAAGTACTTCAACATTAATTTTTAATGGATGTTAAGTAAAATATAAATGGCTATAAAACAAAATTTACTCCCACCATTGCCACCTTTGGGATACAGTGGCATTAGCAAAGTCAATAAAAAAAAAAACTAAATATAGACTTAATGAAGATGATACTGTTTATACATTGCGGAATTTTCTAATGGAATAAATTGTGTAAGAAAAGTAACCGCTTACTTTTTAACAGTCTTTGGACACGTCTATTTTAGATTTTAATTGCACATGTCCATTTCCTTCCGTTTCAATCAGATAATGCTATAAATTGCCACTTTACTGTCAACGAGCGGTTCTCCACAAGTTTGTCCACTTGCGCAGGAAAATCAGTTCCCGGAATGACCAACCATGTTCAATACTAAACCAAGGCGCCTTTGCCAATGTTGCTGCTACAAGAACTCATTTTTTTCACGAGCGTCTCATTGCAGTAAACATTTTTGGGTCCATGACGTCAAACCGTTGCATGAAATGCATAAATAAAGTTTTGATAAGTGCAAGAATTTTTATATCAAATAACCAAATTTTTTTGGTCTTAACTGTTCTTCTTCAGGGTCCGTAAGATCCCTTATTTATTAAAATATATTTTGAAAACGTAATTTTTGTAATATGGATTTTTAAAATAAAATAGGTAAATAAGCTAGAAAATACAAAAACTTTTGTTCAGAATAGTACAAAACTCATTACTAAATATTTTTTGAGTTCGATTTATTCAGGATTGAAGTCCTTTTTGGACTCGAATATTGGCATCAACTTCCTAGACTTTAACAGATATAAAACCGTTCCGTGAATCAAATCCGCAAACGGCTGACACAGTTTCTGTTACTGCTTTAACATATCGTCCTACTGCTTGACTGTGATGGGGGAAAATTCAAATCAGGAACATTGCTGCTATCCTTTATCAATTGTCGTAAGTCTTTATCAGTTATGCTTTTGAGAGTAGGAAGTTCTGTTATATTTTTGTTGTTTGCCAATTTATTAGATTAACATAAGATTCTGCTTCAAAGTTAATTTTTGGGACCAAAAATAATCTTCGAATATCTGATTTATTTTTTGACATTCTGCTTTTGAGGATTCTACATATTCCTAGCTCTCTAACATGTTGTTGTGGATCTGTTACCATGGACAAAAGCACATTCTCCGGATGAGCAAAATGGATGTTTCTTCGTATAATGGGATTAATAACAGATTTTATCTCAGCTGGAAGATCACGAAATGACGAAATCATGTGACATAAATTTCTTGCTCAATCTTTACACGATATATGTGATTTTATCACAGCATATACTCTCATACTAAAAGTAGTTAATATTACTAGATTTTCAGATGGTTCTTCTGAACCAACGTATAATCGTAAAACACGATTGGCAGTAGTCGGCCATCTGGCATGGGACATTTTTCCAGGATTTTTGTTTGCCA
Source organism: Xestobium rufovillosum (assembly GCA_963966045.1). Classification (NCBI taxonomy): domain Eukaryota; kingdom Metazoa; phylum Arthropoda; class Insecta; order Coleoptera; family Ptinidae; genus Xestobium; species Xestobium rufovillosum. The sequence continues at coordinate 16,649,593 of OZ014493.1, read as the reverse complement.
AATCTTGACAACAGTAGGTAACCACTTGAGATTCCAATTCAGATTTCTGTCAAATATTTTTATTTTATTCAACAACAAATTCTTGTTGCGCCCGGTTTCGAAAATAAAAAACGCACACCTCAAAATCAAAGTGAAATAAAGGAAACGTAAACACTAGTATGCCTTTATTTTAAACTTATAGTAATCATTAACACTATGGAAATGAACAAAACAACGTGCACTGGGAGACGGACGATAATCGTGTTGAAACACGTACGGCAGTGACAACCGTGACGTCATTTTAGAAGGGGCATAATGACCAGCAATAATATGCAATAATATCTTGAGTTCGGATGTGACGTAGAACAGATTTATAATTGCGTAAAAACGTATTTCTTTTCATTAATAAAATAGCGATTTTTTTTATTTTTTAAAAATTCAAAGCCGATGCGGACCCTGAAGATACTGTTTTAGAGAAAAATCAAAATAGGGTTTTTATTAGAGAGCATATATAGGCAACTTTTGAGGAATTGGTGGTAGTTCCGTACATCCCATTTCCGTACAAGGCAAAATCAGTGGCAGTTCCGTACACGATGCACGTGTCGCGATACTGGGGGTCATTTCTAAGAAACTATCATTAGCATAGTGGTAGTTGCGTACAGGTACAATCCTTTAGCATTCTAAGAATCACCAGGGTTGTTTACGTAGGTACCTGAACATAGAATTTTGTGGAGCAAAACGGAAATTACAATATTGTGCGTTTAGTTTGCATTTTTATTTTTTATGCATAGTAAAGAGATGTGTCGTATCATGTAAAAATTTAAAAATGATCTATAATTGCTGCAGATTATTTTTTAGCTTCCCTTCGCACTTTTTCCAGGCTTAGGACTGGCAGTATAGGTATAAATACGTAACTGGTAACTGGCGTGTTTAAAAGCTGGTTTTTACACCAATGTCATTTTTATTTTTATGATCGTTTTCTTTACCTATTTATTGTTTTTTTTGGTTTTAAGCTTTTATGGTTTTTTTGTGGTTTTGTCTTTAGCCATCATTATTCGAGTTTTGTTATGTATGCCAGAGAAACAAGGCATTTCCTAATGTCTCCATTTTCTTCATACTGCAATAAATTTCGTTTTATGCGATCGTCCAAATGCACGTAATCACGTTTTCTTCTTTTTCCTTCCAAATTAATTTCTGTTCGTCTGTACAAAAAATCGCTGTACTCTGCTTCGTTTTTTAGGGTTTTAATTAAATGTTGAATTTTTGGGTGAGGCCTTCCGAGCAACTTTATGAATTTATGGTTCCAGCCTTCGACAGAATTGTTAGTCCCTCGATTACTGTTCGAACAATTCCACATATCTACAGTTATTGTAGGATTCTCTAGCCACTGGTCCACAAAATAGTCATAAAACTGTTGCAAGCCGTCATGTATGACTGATTCTTCTTGAATGGACAGCCACCCATCGTCAACGTCTGCAACTGGTAGATAGGCTAACGCAGCACACATTCGAATATGAAGCCGAATTTCGTTATTGTCCTTATACTGTGTAGCCAAACCCAAATGTTGCACTTTTCTCCAAAGACACTGATTGAAATGAAAATTGCAGCCCCTTATCAAAGCGTCAGGATATACCTTCTGTACAGCCAAAATTTGTGCTTCCTCAAAGTCCAGATGAATTGTTTCCGGCATCCATTTAGTGGTCTCCTTTATAATAGAAAAAAGTCGTTCATACGTTTGACGGGTTTTGTTTGGCAATAACGCGAATGATACTGGGACGATGTTTGTTTCTGTCGATGTGCTTCCTATATCACAATGTATAGTGTACAGTTGGTAAAACTGTTTACTACAGCTCTTGAATGTGCCATCGACAAAGAACGTTTTTCTTGTTGCCAGTATTTCCCTACCCGTCGTTGAAGCAAAAACGATGATTCTTTTGTCATCAACATTGTCGCATACCAAAAAGCTGGAACCATCTTCCATTCGTAAAACCTCTTCTGGTATCGAAATATCTTCAGCGGTTTTCGGTTCACTTGTCTCGCCTTGGTGTGCTCTTCTGATGCGATAAAATGCCAATTTAATAGAAGCACACGTAGGAACTTTGGTAACAAAATTATATCCACCATTAAATAGAGGGCAAAGTTCTTGCTGATAGATTTTGGAAATCGGGACTTCTTCTTCTCGAATGCGTTTCTTCACGCTGGAAATGTGCTTCCTGACTTCCGTTCGGGCAACATTTCCTTTGCAACTATGGGTTGATACATGAAGCACTCATCCATTATACGTTTTCATCGTACTTCTGCAACTTTCACGTCGTTCGTTTGTACACAACCAACTCGCAACATTTTCTTTATTTATTCGATGTTGACGATATTCGTATCCATCAAAAACAGCGGCTGCTTTCCTCTTTGATGTCTCAAAAACTTTGATTGTCGTCATTATAAACTCAGTATGCAAAATATACTTGTACATAAACACTCACTCTCTCACAGCAAAATAGCATATAAATGAACAGCGCTAATCATTCGGGTCCCTACACCTACAATAATCGTATTATCTTCAAGGGAACCTGTGTTTTTGGAAACATAAATAGAGTTCAGTGAACGAGTCTGAAATACTGAATGATCGTCAAAGAAGACCGCACACCATTCCTTAGTACCCTTAATTGCAGGCCGCTCCGGTGTAGTTGGAGAAACCCACTTTCAGTTTTATTACCCCTTTCTTTCCCAACGTGTTAAAAACCAAGGCTTAACCAATGATCACATAAAACTTTCATACAGATACGATGTCGAATGGCGTTATAAATCATATAATACATATTCCGTTGAATGGCCGTGGTGATGGCGGCGAAAGTCCTCAAACGGATGCAAACAATAAATTTGAAAAGTACCTACATGACGGTTTTGCAATATGTATTTAAGCGGCAGGGTCACTTTTGCTCTTATGCGGTGCATGCCTAGCACTAGCCGTGGCTTTGTTTACATGAAATTTAATGATATCTAAATTTTACCTGCATTGCGTTTAAACGTTCCCCTAAACGGGTAGTGTCCACACGGGCGGTTAAACGTTAAAACGTTGCATCCCTACAATTAACGGAGTGCAATCATCAAAAACGTCATATAATCCAGAGAATCTCGTAATTGTGAGCAGGTTACACAAGTAACAGTCTACTGTATTTAGAAACCCTTTGGTTTTTCAAATAATTATCAATTCTTATTTTACTTTTTAGAATGCAGGCCTTGTTGCGTTAACATCAACTCCTTTGAACTGCGGTCCAGCACTTCGCACACTTCTAGGAAGACCGTCATCTGAAAAACTAGTTATGCTTATTCCTATTGGATATCCAGCTAGGGACTGTCTTGTGCCAGATTTGGCTCGCAAACCACTGGAAGATATTCTGATCGAATTCTAATTAATTCTCTCTCAATAAAAGCACAATATATTTTCCATGTTTACCAACAAAAACAAATAATATTTACTGTAATAATATATTTAATTTTTTATACATACATATACAATTCCAACAGATTCAAAGGACACTAAATAATTTACAAAAAATACGTCGAGATTTATTCATAAAAAGTATGAAGGAGAATTAATAAACAATATTATCTGATAGTTTGCACAAATTTCGCATTTATCGTAAATTATTTAGCTATTTTACTTAATTTGTGGGAGTAAAGCAACAACTATTTCATGTTCTATAAATATTTTTGATTTATATATGTCATAAGGCAACTTGCTATGTTCACATTCAGTTCCTTTATTAAAGTGTAATTTAATGTTAATATTAATACTGGTACTGCTTGACAAATAGACAGTACACAAAAATATAGATCTTTAATAATTTTAAATAGGTAGTGAAATGTGGAATAGGCACTTTCTTTACACAGATATTTTCAAGTGGAGATGAGCGATTGGGACAGAGTTCGAAATATGAAGGATTTTCTCAAAAACAGGAATTTTACTGGGAACACGTTCACTCAAAACTCAAATACACCTTGCTGCATTACAGATCAAGAAGAAACAGACATGTCACTCCCCAAAATAAAGTGATTTGTTTGCAAACATTATAAGTTGTACAATTGACATATTTTCGTGTCTGCAAAAGCAAAAGCAACACTATTTCCCAGGTAACATACAGAACTGCCATAATCAGCTTCCGCAGGTTTCACGTCTGCTCCTCCTTAGTCTGTGGCCGTATATTTCTTGGATTATCAAGTAATATTTATTTTACAAAAAGTTGGTTTTATTGCCAGAATAAGCCGAAGGTATGTGTTTGTCAAGCAGTGTTTTACTCAATAATTAACTGGAAAATTTTTCATTTTTAACTTAATTGTCGTAACTAAATTACTTTACAGATTAATAATTAACTTCTTACGAAAAAATAAGCATTTACACTTTATATTTTAAAATATAAATACATTCACATCACACAAGAAAAGAAATTATTTACAAATATGTACTAAAATCTTAATTACCATTAAAATAAAATCGATCCCGAGAAACAAATGTTTCGGAAGCACTTTCGGTATTTTTTACGCTGCTATGGGCTACTTACATAAAAAAATGCCTAGTAAATGAATTGATATTGCGTAGTTTTCATATTATAACAGACTAGACAAATCTAACTAATGGAAGTCTTCATAAAATGAAAAGAACTACAATGACATAGCACCTAAAAAATATAAGTATATAGGTAACTACTTGAATATTAAGAGTAGCATTCTCTTGCAAAGTTTAACAACTAATTTAGTAAAAAATAAATTACTCCTGGATTTCTGCACCTTAACATTATGTGTAATAATAATATGGCATCGCAAAAATGCTAGATTGTCCGAGTCGTAACAACGAATTGGGAATCGAAACATTTGGCATTTACTGTAGCATACAATATATTTTATGCACCAATATAAAGGTCTACCTTGCATTTTGGGAGGAAAGCAAATTGTCTACAAATGCATCGCCAGTTAATGTAATTTTGGTATAAAATGTCAGTCTTCTTGCTGCGTAACAAGGCAGGTGTAAACTGGGCTCCAAATTTGTGGATTTACCTGCACTACGAAAAGGACCGCTAAATCTGACATGTAATCTGGGCATCATGTACCCTTCGAGTACCTAATAAAGTAATAAAAAGCAAAAGCAACTTACAACAATTATGGAGATCTCTTTCGTGGACAGTGACAATGGAAAACGTTTGTTTGTTGTTAACAAGTACACCTTTTCGAAACAGAAAGTGTTGAAGAGTGGCGAAATTTTTTGGTGTTGTACAAAAAATCTTTCAATTGTGCCGCAAGTGTTTACACTTGGTGCTGGAAATTTAGTGAGCAGAACATAATCAACATAATCATGGACAGAATGGGAGTAAGCTAAACCGAAAAGTGATTTCAAGTGCATGTAAGAGAAAAGCCGTTGATGATATTTCCGAAAAACTAGCAAAAATTATACATCGTGAGCTGGCTAAGGAACTGCCAGGAGCGATTACAACAGATTTGACATATATATCTGAAGAAATATAACGCAAGGAGAAAATTTCTTCCAGAGCGGTCCAGGCTGTGTATTGCCAGCAGCAAAAATCAAAGGGTGCCGTTTTCATTTACACCAATCGCAATCGTGATTCAGGAAAATTCAAAGTTTAGGTTTAACAGGAGAATTGAGGAACAAAGATTTCAAAGTAGGAAGATGACTGCGACATACATTCGGATTAACGTATTTGAATACTGAAGAAATAGGCGATTGTTTTGTCTTCGATTTGTTTGGGGAAAAACCAATTCATGCAGAGGTTGAAAAATATGCCGATTATTTGCTGGAGACATACATAGAAGACGATGCTCTTTTTTCCTCCATCTATGTGGGCTACTGCAACTCCATCGATCATTAACACCACAAGCGCATGTGAATCGTTTCATTCGAAATTAAATTAATCATTTTATGCAACACATTCATCTATTTATCCTTTTATCGAAAAGCTCAAGGAATTTCAAATAGACACATGTTAAAATTCAAATTGTACACCCACCAGAGAAAGTTAAAGACACTCACAGAAAACAAAAATCAAGAACTCTAAGTGAACTGTGAGAACAATTAAATAATGAAACAATGTCACAATTACACTTTGTGAAGTGTGTATCATTTTATTCATCAGTGTAATGATGCTTAGCTTTTTTACTTTACAATGTATATCTAAATTTTTGTATGACTAAATATTTTTGGAATTTTCTGATTTTTATTTTCTCTTTTGTATTTAATTTTTTACGTGCCGGTTGGTAATATGTAAGTACATTAAATTGGAATACAATAAAATAAAGAGTACATATTATTTTAAACCATTTGCAAAAGTATGTATTGAGATCGTATTCCCTTCAAGTTACGATTTTAATTAAGTACGGTGCATTTTTGGCTGGTGCCCAAATTACCTACAGAATTAAAATTGGAGGTAGGTAAGTGCTCAGTTTACATCTGCCCACGTAAGTCTGTTCAACATAGACCAGTTAGAAAAAAGTAGGCACTTTATAAACCAGTTTTTATTTGAAAGTGACCAAAGGGTTCTTCTTTTGTAAAACCTAGCCAAGGAACTTTTTATGTTAATAACCATTACATTTAATTATAGACCTGAAAAGGCACAATAAAGTTCATTTAAAATGAATTTTAACAAAGACTATTCTCTACCCCACCCCCTGTTCTGAACACCACCGTTATAATCACTAACCCATCTAATACAGCTGCAGCAGGCAACTACAGGTGAAGTTTATTTAGAATGAAAATATTATATGCCATGCTTTCCAAATACGAGTAGATTGTTCACACAGTTATGATACAGTTTGGGACTTGACTAAAATTTAAAAAAAAAACTTTCATAGTTGATGGTTTCTGCCATCACTTGATGAAAATCCACAATTAACTGAACCTGTCTAGACAAATTTGTCTTTTTACTATCAGTTCATTTCAGTTAATAACTTTCATCACAAAATGCAAAGTTAATGTCCAAAAGACCCATTAACATTAATAGAACACATCACAGAAATATAGGCATCCAAATAACGAAATTATCACGTGCCAAGATAATATTGTAACAAATAAATTATATTTTGCCTATATTTGAAACAAACATAATTTAAGAAATTTGAAATCAATGAGAGTCAATTTGATCATACAATACAAAATATAATTAAAAAATTCAAAATGCAAAGTACAAAGTACAAACACATAAAACATAATTTACAAATCAAATAGAATTTTTGTAAAATTTAGTAAAATTATCGGCTTTGCATCATTTACCTATTTCTAACATAATTAAAATACTTTGGTTTTACTTGTGTTAAGCTACCAGTGCATGGAAGATTTCTGTTGTACATGATGATTTGTTATTTAGTATCTAAGTAACAAGATTGTTATACAAAGTAGGGCAAATGTAGGAATAACTGTTGATCCGGATGATTTACTTTTGACACCTGAAAAATACATATTTACGATTAATAAATCAAAAATTATGTAGGAACGTTTAATTATTACCATTTCATGGTTATTGCTTATTTGCATATAGATACCTAACTGGTGAATTTAAGGATTGGGACTAAACTATTATTATTACTGAGATAACTAAATTTGCATACAATTTGTGTAGTCAACAAGCACTTCTAAGTTTTTGGTACCAACTTAATAAAGAAATCAAAAATTACAAAATATGTGATGCGAAATTGCAGATATTGATAGAAAAAAGAAGGCAACGGAGTGCTTAGCAGCTTCACAGTTCATTCCTGTTTGCTGAGTATGACTGCCTTTTTCATTTTGTGGTAGAGGTGGGTACCTACCAGTTATATAATTTCTTATAAACATGTATGTACGGTCTTTCTATGAAACTAAGAAAAAAATTTGTGTTGAAAATCTATGATTTTAAGAAATTATTTTTTATTTACAGAAATTCCACAACAGCAAATCTTTGAATCCATTCATTATTTAGTATCACTTTGTCATATTGTGTTTTCTCCTGGTAAAATTTTATATGCTTAAATCAACATACGAGTATTGAGTATTGGTATTCATGGAGGTATGGCATTTGTCATTGCTCTGCTCTATTTATTTACAAACTGTTTAATTGAACCTGTAGCCTCTTTCCTAGGTTATAGTTCCGACAAAAATACAGTTCCACTTTACTTCTTTCAATTTAGTTTCATGCTGAATCCAGTTTCTGTGGGATGATTTATGTATGCACATATTTATGTTATGCGCCACGCTCAAATTTCAACATTACACGTGGATGGAAATGGTGACTTTGGAATATACAATTACTATATTTCTCTGAACTGGGGGAGGCAAGATTTGAGGCTCAATGACGTAGATACGTGACCGCGCCTACTCAGCGTCCACAGCACTCCAGTTGATTAGTTGGGAATCACCAGCCAGAAATTCCATCATAGGGTATCGACTCGAAGATATAGTTTTTAAAAAATGTGCACGTTATCTGGAATAACCTTGTGGATCTAAATATAGGGGGCGCCTTTCGATCCGTGATTGCAAAAAGACGTAAAAAACCTGTTGAATAAAATCAGCAGCTACCTAACAGAGAGATTTATGATAATCGACAGAGTGTGTAAACCAGCAGTAAAGCACCGCAGGGCTACCTATTGGGCACACTGCCGACGAATATACTGCAATGGGGCAGTGGCGAGATATGATATCAAGTTGGTGGACCTGCGAAGCACTCAGGGTGAATTGGAAATGGCAGACAAGCACTGCGAAACAGCACTTGAGAAAACCAAGGTGGTAATGTTAAAAGGGAGAAAAAGTACAGCCTAAAATAACTTTCAAGTTAGAGAAAACTAAAACAGCGTCAGGAAGGCATATCGAATATCTGTGCATGACCATTGACTGAATATACATAGACGGTTCATCAAGAGGTTTTGTTTGCTTTTGGGAGCGACGAGCGTACAGCCGTTAATTTTCAGAGAGCCCGTGTGATGGCAGTAGCAGTGGCGGCTCGTGACTTGGGGAATAGGTGAAGCAGCTTCGCCGCTCCACACCCAACCCTTGCGACCATCAACAAGTAAAATTACATTGTTAGTAATAATACTTTTTTACCCACAATCGGTCTGTAATCAGAGACTAATATAGAGCACCGTGAAAAGAGGATCTAAATCTAAATAGTATTTTACCGCCCCACTGCGCTAAAAATACTTTATTGCCCTAAGGACGTTTGTTTGCAAAATTGAATGAGTCAACAAAAACTGCTTGTGGCGCAGCTTCTTTTATTTTCGCTTGAAGACCATGTAATTGCCCTGACGTCATGCTTGCACCATCAAAACATTGTCCAATAAGTTTTATTTTATAGCCAAATTTTTCGAGGCACCTTGATGCAAGGTTAAACAATGTTTCGGCAATCCTGCTGAAACCGACATCATAAAATCCTAAAAAATCTTTCCGCCAACTGTCCGTCGGGATTAACAATGCTACACTGAGATTTTTGGACAATATCTGTGGAATCATCCACATGAACAGAAAAAAAAAATTATTTCCCTTTCAATATGCTCGTCCATAGGTATATTGCGAAATGCAGTCAATTATGTATTTCATTTTGAATAGTCTTAGAATTGGCAGTAAACGGGTGTGATTTTTTATAGTGCTCTTGAATGTCTATGCGGCTTATCGATACATAGAATTCTAACAGTTCTTTACAGTTTCCGCGATTAATTCAAAACACATCTTGGCAACTTCCCCGAAATGATAGACCTTGTTTACCCAAGTAAAAAACTGCAAGAATTCAAAAACCTGCAGCTGCATAAAACGTTAAGCTACTCATTTTCATTGAAATGTTTAATATACCCCTATACGGCCTATAATTTTCTTTTAAGAAAGCATCCTCAATAATACTTACATTCTTCTTCAACTTTGAGAAACCAAATGCACGTATATGTGCTCAGAAGATCCTTCATGTTTATCATTAAAACCGCTCTTATTCGACACACCTGATTTAACACTAATAATTAAACACGGCATACAAAAATCTTATTCAAATAGTAACTGCCACACAACTACTCGAATTCGGAGTACCTACCACCCCTTTTTAAAATTTCGATTGTACACTTTGTTTTTATTTTTGTTACCACCTAAAACTGGCACGTTTTTCACAACTTAAAAAATCTTTCTTCCACGGTGAATAAACACATACGAGATCACAAAACGCATCACAGTGCGCAGCGCATGATTTCCAAGATACAAGTTTCCATCAACAAAACGTATACCACGTGACATGCAGAAACTGAGGGTATCGCTTCACATATGCTAGAATAACAATATCTCTTAGCCTTGTTTATATACATAAGATAGACAAGGCTCCTAGCTGGGTTACCATGGCAACCACGATTACACACGATTATTACGCTGAAGCAAACAATACTCTATATGTTGGACGCGTGCACGGTGCCGTCAACGCGTAGAACTTGGGAGTTGCTGTTTCACATGAGCGCGGAGCGGCGGAGAGAAATTATAGGACGTCGGATGAACATAAGCTAAAAAGATTAATGCAAAAGGTGATATTTTATAATTTTAATAATATAAAAGGAATTAATTTTGAGATCAAAATAATATTTGACGAAAAAAATTAAAAATAATATTAGAGAAAAGAAAAGTTATTCCGGAAATTTTAGGTGAAGCAACGCTTCACCTGCGTCATGGGACGAGCCGCCACTGGGCAGTAGTGATTATATTTTGACGCATTTTAACACCTTTTATCTGCCAAACCGCTTGGGGTTTCTTTCACCAATGAGTTATGAATGACTTCAAGTTTTCTCTCAACTACTTTGAATTTTTTTCTATTTCCGGTCCATAAGGACCAGAAAAGGTCACTTTTCAAATTACTGTAACTGCAATTTCTTTAATGGGATAACTTGTATACATATAATTAAATGTTCAAAAAGTCGCATCTTTTGGCTATCCAACGGTATGCTCGATTTGAATATCGGTGAGGGGATAGCTGAGAAAAAATGCTAGCCGGAGCATTCTTATAAACCAGAAATAGCAAAAAAATGATGTAAACCGCAAACCAATATCTCAAGCGGTTTGGTAGATATAAGGTGTTAAAATGCATCAAAATATAATGAGGTAATACCCTCTATAACGTATTTACATTACACAAAATGTATCAGAATTTATAGTCTATGTGTTATAGTTAGAGAGCTAGCGTCATTTTTGATGACAAAAAAGTGTCCGGCTGGAACTTTGCCAATCAATAGTTCAGAGGGAGGCAGACACTTTTTCTATGAGACAAAATTTTCGCTTGCAGTCATTTCTATTTTTTGTTTTTAATAAAACATGTACCTGTTGGACAGGTCGTGTGACAAATTTGTGTCAAGCTCATATCTTTTGCACGCATTACTTGACTATCGATGAACCTGAATTTAGAGCTGGCAGACATTGTTTCATGTCTTAGGATAGAGGCAGATCTGTGAAACTGGAGAACTAATGAAAATGCGATGACTAATTAGTGTCAAGTCAATTTTTCTTCTACGCATTGTTGTCTTGTACTATGATAAGAAAATGCAACTGGCAGACATTTTCTGCAGTCAAGCGCAGAAGGCAGACTTACTGAATTGGGGGGTTGGTGAGGGCTCGGTGACAAATTAGTGTCTACATTAAAATTTTTGTGCATATACTTTGATCCCTCTATAACACTCCTCTGTTTACTTGACAGACGGACACTAATTTGTCACCGAGCCCTCACCAACCCCCCAATTCAGTAAGTCTGCCTTCTGCCCTTGACTGCAGAAAATGTCTGCCAGTTGCATATTCTTATCATAGTACAAGACAACAATGCGTAGAAGAAAAATTAACTTGACACTAATTATTCGTCACATTTTCATTAGTTCTCCAGTTCCACAGATCTGCCTCCATCCTAAGACATGAAACAATGTCTGCCAGCTCTAAATTCAGGTTCGTCGATAGTCAAGTAATGCGTGCAAAAGATATGAGCCTGACACAAATTTGTCACACGACCTGTCCAACAGGTACATGTTTTATTAAAAACAAAAAATAGAAATGACTGCAAGCGAAAATTTTGTCACATAGAAAAAGTGTCTGCCTCCCTCTGAACTAGTGATTGGCAAAGTTCCAGCCTGACACTTTTTTGTCATCAAAAATGACGCTAGCTCTCTAACTATTATGAATATAGAACAGTTGTCAAAACTGGTCAAAAACAGCACCTTGCACGTGTCATCTGTCAAAAGTAACAAAAACCACACTTTTATTGAGCGACATTAAAATAGGTCACATATGTACAGTTGCGAGCAGATGAAAGTTGTAACGATGCAAAAGAAAATGCAAGAATTATTCAAATAAATGAATAATCATTTTCCCCGTTCGTATTAATCGTGATCCCCGTTGTAAGATTTTTGACGAGGATATGTTCGCGCTGCGCGTCGAAGTCTCCTTCCAAAATCTCCTACCACTAGCCTCTCGATACGCACTAACAGCGAGGAGGCTCGGGAGCAGAATTCATACACCGCTCACATACAGCAGAACTTTGACAGGTAACTCCGAAGACGAAAACATTTATGAGATTAAATGTTTATTGTCGTACCGCCGATATAACTGTTAAATACTTGATAGTTATTAACCGAAACCGCTGCTAGTGTGTCGTCGTACGAGTACTAAATTAAATGTGGACCTGAACATACACGTGAGGGGACATTGTTTATTAATATGTAAAAGCAGGTAATGGGTTAGGGCTAGTCAAAAGGCAAGCACAATCCATTACAATCCTAAGTTGATAGGAGGTGAAATACCGCCGCTCTTGGGGTTAAATAAAGTGTAGAGTTTTTTGGCATAGTGTTTAATTGCTATTACCCAATCAAATACCGCCATCATTTACACTGAAGGGAATTGTGCCAATCGAAAGACGGAATAATTCTCTTCTCCGCCCACTCATAGGAAAAGCTTGCGTCGAAAGGCTGCGAGAGTCCCTGCCACTACATTACACCGAAACAACATTTACTCCCAACGAATAGCCATAAGGTGTTACGATTTACATGCACCCGTTGATTTTGGTTTGTGATTTTCGGAACTGTGTTCGATTGATAACTTAAATCGCCAAGCCCGAAATACGTTATCAGTGCTGCCAGGCCTACCGTTTTTGCAGTAGATCTCCCGGTTTCGTACTTCGTCTACCGCCCTACCGCAGAGCGTCATACATATACCGCTTTTTACATTGCTACCAGGGCTGGGATGCCTATTACAATCGTAACAGATCTATTACATTTCAAAGTCTGTTGTTACGTCGTTACTACATTTTCAAAATGCCCTTAAATCTATTACAATTACAAAAATGTATGCAAACGCGAACTCTTCTCAAAATGCAGCATTCGGTGACCATGACAGGGCGCGGCCGCGACACAAATTTTATATAGCTCGTTTCTATCTTTCTATGGTTTCTTTTGGTAATTTTTCTTTGTGATTGCGCAAGGCTGGTTAACAAGCCTTGGTGATTGCGATACTGTCAATTGTCAAACTGCGAATTGCCAATGCGAATTAGGGAATTACATCGATGGTTAGCGGAGGCCATGTCATGTCACGAGATGTGTCAACTGTCAAGTATCAGTCATGTACGTTGTACGTGAATAAATTCATGTTGATATTTGATATTAATATTTCATATCATCATATCAGTTCATCAGTATCAGAATCAACAATCAAATCATAATCATATTGGTGGTGTCAACTGCCAAGTACTGGCAAATGGGCATATTTGCTTGATTAGGTTTTTCCTACGTTTAGTTAGATGTGCAAAATACCTACTTTGTTTTATTATGTTGTTTTATAGAAATTTATTGTTATTTTGTTTCTAGACAGAGTTTAAGTAATGTATTAAATTTTTGCACGAAGCATTTATTTCTTATTATTCTACCCTCTCCCCAGTACTGTACTATATTTTAATATTTTACTAGCACAGGTCTTGTAGATGTATAGATAGAAATCTGTTACAATCTCTATTACATTTTCACCACAGATGTCAGTACAAATCGTCCATGTCAGAATCCCAACCCCGATTGCTACATTTCAAAAGTAATAAATGCGGGACATAAGTACCTCCGTCATACGTCAGATTTTAATTCCAAACAAAACAAAAGCACGTGCCATTTGTCGTTTATCGATATTATTTACAACGTCCTAAACTAGTTTGTCCACGACTATCTTACAACATACTCTTTATACTTGTGTTTCTTCAATCAAAATTAGATACATTATTCACTGCAGTGATTAATGAATATTATTCACTAAACCAATAGGAACATCGCTTTGACCCTTTTTTACATTTATTTAGTAGGCCGCGATTGCGATGTGTTAGTTCAAATTGAAACGTCAAATCAGCATGGTTTGCTTTTAATTTGAAATGCATATTCTAAAAAAGAAGATAATATAATGAGTAGTGAGAGTAAAAACGAGATTTCTTTAACAGCACCAGCAATAAAAGAAGCTGCAGAACTTGCCTCATTAGATTCATTGCCCAAAAAACCAAGAAAATTATACCTGAGAGCATACATATGTATGAATCTTTCTTACACTGGAGAAGGGAAATGAAGGTAAATTCTTTCTGGGAATCTGTTTTGATAGTCGTGGACAAAGTATAGTATACAACTCGTTATAATGATGCTATTATTACCTCGGATGATTACAAAACTCGCTCGTTTCGCTCGCTCGTGTTGTAAACTTCATCCTCGGTAATAATGGCATTCATTATAAACTCGTGCATAATATACTACTTTGCAATATAATTATAGACGTTTTGCAGTGAAAACAGTTTATTTTCAATTTGTGTGTTGGGCTTACGTGTAAAAACTTGAAAACAACTATAATTATATTTCAGAGGTTAGGTTAAAACGTCAGAAAGCAAGTGGATTTGTTTTGTTTGGAATTAAAATCTGACGTTTGTGACGCGCCACTTATGTAGTCCATTGCAAGTCGAGCACTCAAAGTTCGTAGGTGACTTAATCTGTTATCAAAATCAGCATTCCGAAGCATCGCATTGCCCTCTCTGGCTGAATATTTTATTTTAACAGTTAACTTTAAATTTGAAAGCTAACTGTTAGAATAAAGCGTATTGTACCCAAGTTTTATCCATTTTTTAACCTACCGTTTTTTGCTTTGAATCTACCGCTTTTTCTGGTGCACAACTTCCGCTTTCAATTTTCAATGCCTGGCAGCACTGTACGTTATCTATGTCATATGCTCCGTATATAAAGCAGTACCGAATTTGACCGCCAGATACCGCTGGCTATCACTATTGTGATTAAATTTGTATACATATATCTTTTTACTGAACCGGGTGTCCAAATAAGAAAGGATGCCGGCCATATTTAAGGAACCATTCATGGTACAGCTATGGGAAAGAGAAAATTATAATAAAAATGGCAAGAGAAATAGCTGGAAATTATTTTCAAGTGCCTAAGTTTGCTTCTAGAGGGAGTAATAGTCATAGCTGACAAAGAAACATGGTTTTCTCTAAAATATTCCCAGGTAAAATAGATAAAAAATACGAATATTGCAATCTTGAATATATTTTGTATAATTTTGGTTTACCACTTTTTGCTCTAGCTCATCGAATAGCAGCGGCGGGGGAAGGGAGACGATTGATTGTGAAGATGCTTGTAACTTCGGTTTGGTTCAATATAATTAGAATTGGGAGGATGGGGGCAAAAATTGTTAGTAACACCCGGTACAACATTTGCAATTATTACGTAGTAGTGACAAACTTGTGTATGCTTTGATGCCAATATACAAATTATACAAATATGATAAAATAGCTTTTACTTTAGTTTGGAGAAAGTCCCCCATTTTCCGAAAATTTAAGGTATTTGTAGATATCAAACACTTGACATTGTGCTGAATCTTTTTGTTTCAACGCCAACTTGTTTTATAAATATATTGCGCACACAGTGGCTGGATCAGCAACTTTGGCGTAAATTCACTCTGAATTCTTAATAAGTTAACCTCACACGCCAAAAGACAGTTACACAGCGCACTCCTGAGGACGCTGACTTTCTCAACGAAATATGTGTCGAGTTTAATGACTGCCACTATCTTTTGGTGTGTGGGGTTAACTTCTTAAGAATTCATAATATTGTAATTTACAAGAGTATATTTTAATATCTAAAACGTAGGTATTTTAGGTTTTTGCTATAAAAAACGGTCATTTCCACATTTAAAACGGTCACGAAGAAGCAACATATAATTTTAATGATTATGATATTTTCAAAAATGTCTTTTATTTTCGTTGGCACATATAAAGGTTAGTAATTAACCCGTCCTCCCACCCCTAAAACTCTTTTGTCCATATCTCCGGTTAGAAAAAAGATATCAAAGTGCGGATTTCACTGTTTCTCTCGTTATTTTGCCCTCATTTTAAATAATTTATAATTATTATACAGTTCCATTTAAAATTTTCAAGAAAATCTGAAAAGTTTGCTGATCTTTCAAACAACGCCCTCTAGCGATCACCACAGAACAAAAATGACTTAAATTATAAAAGTATCTGATTAAAGGAAGATATAGCTCTTTCCAATGAGACTAAGTTTGCTAAATTCCATTAAATCAAACCGAAGTTTCAAGCATCTCCACAACCAGATGCCCCCCTACCCCCTCAGCTGCTATTTGGTGAGTTAGAGCAAGAAGTGGTAAACCAAAATTATACAAAATATATTCAAGATTGCAATGTTCGTATTTTTGATCTATTTTACCTGGTTTTTTTTTGGAGAAAACCATGTTTTTTTGTCGACTATGACTATTACGCCCCCTAGCAGCAAACTTAGAAATTTGAAAATAATTTCCAGCGATTTCTCTTGGCCACTTTTATTATTATTTTTTCTTTCCCATAGCTGTACCATGAACGGTTCCTTAGATATGGCCGGTATCCTTTCTTATTTGGACACCCGGTACATTCGTTTTGATTTTATTCTAATTTTTCTGTACATATTTAAAGTAATAGAGTTTGTTTAATTTGCACCGAGAGTATTATTTTTGTTTTTGCAATAGTTCCAGAGAACCCTATCTCTGACTAGAGCTTAAGGTAATTATGGACGACCAGAATTCCACCGTCCGACAGACTGAAGCCAAGTGCTGCAGAAAAGTTAGAGTAACGGAGGGGAACAAGCCACGAATTCGCTGGTAGCAGTGTTGTTTGGAATGGAAAGAAAATTTACGTCATAGCTTTTAGCCTCCATTGGCATATTGGAGATTTCAGTGTTAGTATTGTGACTTCAAAGTATAGTCCGTTGATATAAAAAGTGAAAATAGCGATAGGTTGGGTTTTTGGAGTAGGCAATGCTGGAGGACCTGAGAAATTGAAATGCAGTGGAATGCTCGATTTCAAAGATAATGTGGTGGAAGGAGGAAGAAAAACAAATGAAAATGCACAACGAATCCATAAACACCTCAGAATGAAAGAATTGATATACTGATCTGCCCCTCCCCACCCCCTGAAATAATGCAAAAGCATTTCCAAGGCAGAGGTCTTTAAAAAGTGGGCAGGTTTTAGTGGATATACCTATCTTGTCCTAACATTATTCCCCCTGACAGGCAACTTCACCAATATACAAAAGCCATATTCCGCTATCTATCTTTTACTGCCACAAAGTTAACTAGAGAGCTGCATGTATCTCAGAAAGTCTTACAAGGATGTACCACAAACATGCGGTACCTACAAATAATTCTCTCGATTACTTGAAATGTCATAGTAAATCTTCATGTATACATCAAAGTTGCTAGATTTTCAGAAATTTAATAAAAACATTTAATTTATTGGAATAATTGATCTGTATTTTTGGGGTACATATTTTCTTAAATTCACCATTAATTATTGATTTAAGGGATTTTCACGGTGTGCTAAACCTTGAAACTCTGGGTTAGAAGTTACTAATTCGCCAACCGGAAATGTTTAAACACAAACAAATCAAATGACTGGGTATATTTATGATTTTTGTTTTAGATTTTCAGTTACAAAAAATGTGAAAACTGAAATGGTGAAATTCAAAATTCAGTTCCCGTCATTCGGTGAAGCTATTTTCCTCTAAATTCCTTAAATTTAGTATTTTAAATGTTCAGAAATAAGCCCAGGAGAGCGTACCTAAATTTGTAAATTTCAACTTGAATGGAGGTACCTGATATAACTGCCTGAATATAATTATTTAATAAAAGTAAGGTTTGTTCAGCATCTGTGAAAATCCCCTTAAGTTTCATCATTCATCTACATACAAAATCTATCTATTCTGGTTAGAGGTAGTTATTAAAATACCAACAAAGTCAAAATCACACTCAAAAGAAAACAAAACAAAAAACAAAAGAAAAGAAAATATCACTGATTTACATTTGCCGGTCTCGTAATGTTTAGAATATTAAGAAATGAATATGACGGAAACAAAAACAAAATAATAATTACCTCCAGTTTTCACCCCATCTGTGGGTTGCGGATCTACTACTGTTACGTATGCTTGTGTAGTAGCTGTGTAAAAAATTAAAAGAAAATATAAAAAATGTGCAGTGCTGTTCATATAATGCATATACTTAAAGAAGTATTATAAAAAGTAGTGTAAAGGTAGGTTCTCTTTAATATATTATGTATTAAAAAAATAAATGAAGTATGAAGTAATGTTATTTAAAAAAGTGAGCAGAAACAAATAAAGCTAAAAAAGTTATCAACACACAATGTACAATAAATAAGCTGGTATTACCGTGTGAGGTTTCTCCGTCATAAAACATTTAAAATTATTTCAATAACATGTCTATGTAAGCTATGGTGGTCAGTTCACGGAACACCCTGTATGCTGAACGTAGAGAAATAATTTGTAGTACTTAAGACTGTTTAAAAGCTTTTATTAGTATTAAGCAATTTGATTTCTAACAATTTTTTTAATTTAGATTTCTGATCTTCATGTAAAAATAAAAGAGATAAAAAGATGTAAAATAACTTATTTGGTGAAAAGGGTGAAATTTTCAAATGGAATAAATTCCTTAAAAAATTCAGGGAAAATTCTTGGGCATGTCGATTTTCTTAGTTATAAATTCACCTTATACCCTCATTTCACATTTTACCTGCCATCTTTTAAGGAGATATAGAGCAACACAGCATTTTTGTAAATTGTAACATATTTTTATGCCTCTGGATCCAAATTTAGAAAGAGAAAAAATTATATTTCCAAACACCTAGAACTTTTTTCTGGTGGAAGAGCAATCTAAATAAAATGGTTTGAAATGTACCATAATATCCTACTCAACTCACAATGTTCAGGCTAGCTTTAGAAAATTAACTATACTTGGGCCGGCCAACAGACGGAGTGATCACACTGCAAAAACATGCTCTAGCGGGGCCAATAGTAATTTATGACGACCGAATTGGAGTGATGCGACTTCGTTGGGTCTAAAGAAAGCGCATCACTGCGGTTCGGTTGTCCTAAATTGATAGTGGTCCTGCCAAGAGCACGTTCTTGGAGGGTGATCACTCCGTCTGTTCGGCGGCCCAAGTATATCAAGCAATGCAATAACTTGCCGGTGGGTCGACAACAAAGCTATTATATATGGAAGTTTTCTCGAAGTGTATATTTGAATGTTGGCAATTTTGGGTGGAATTAATGATGTACACTGCCTATGCCTACCGGCTCAAATCTGTCAAAACTTCTGTGAAATTCGTAATTTTTTCAGAGACCTTTTGTTCTTTTTTAATAAAGCTATTTACACCAGCCGAAGTTTCTTCAAGTCCGCTTTATATTTCTACCTGTCCATTTATTATGAAAGTTTTTCCTGGGATTGCAAGGCACAGTCAAAAGTAATATGTTTTACGAGGTCGTTCATTACCTTAATCTGTTGAGTTAGAATGTTTCTTGGTGAAAAATACTTTCTCTAAAACCTGCTCTTTCGAAATTCTTTAAAATTAGAATTGGCCAACTTTTCCAAAGGTATTAATGAAGAAAATGATCGCAAATCAAAAAGGATCGCAAAGCATCTGCTGATCCTTCGGAGACAACTATGAACACATCAGTCAATCAAGCATACTAGTTGCATTGCCTCCAAAGGATCCGCAGACACTTCTTGTCAAATATTTCTGTATGCAGCAGCCTCACAATTTCAAACAATAACGAGTACAATGAATTAAGTCATATCGAGAAAACTTCTATACAGTGTGTTTACACACTATTGCTATCTCAGCCATCGTTGAAGATATACAGAAGGTTAAATAAATGGGGAAGGCTATGGCATTTTTGATGTCCATTAATACGGTCTTTTGAAATATTGTTCCCCGCCAAATATTTTCTGAAATATTCTCAATAAACTGAAAAGTGAGATTTTTCTGTTTTTAAGGCTGGGATATTCGAATACCCGAGAAGCGTTCTCCTCGCTTCTGAGACGGTGTTAATACAGACAGTCCAGCGCAAAAACTGTATTACTTATAGACATGAATTATGGTTTAAAAGAAATATGAGGGTTGGTAGAATACGCTTATAACTATTTTATTTGCTATATTTACACTGTTGTTAAAATAATTGAGGTTGAAAACTGGCAAATTTTAACGGAAATCTTAGCATTATTCACACACAAATTGTACATTCGGATTTTAGTTAACAGCCAAATAAAATATGTGAGCATATTCACAGATCTTTTAGCTTTATTTTAAGACTACATTTGGGTAATTTCGTTATTTCAATTTTCTGCTGGACTGACTGTACCAAACGGTTGCTAAAGATATGTCTATTCCTGTCTTACACATGTACTACCGATCTCCTATCCTGCCGTTGCGTATCCCACCCTTAATAGCAACATTATTCTTAATAGATTCACATGAAATTTTGGCAGTCTGCAAGAATTAAGAGTCCGGCAAAGCAGGTCAAAAGTTACACCTGCAGGGCATCTGGTCGGTGAGGTATCCGTTAGAAATCAGAGTAAACTGTCAGCTGTGTTGTAACACCGTCGCGCTAAACACATTTATGGACACATGAACAACGCACATTCAAAGCCCGCACTTTCGGTACCTAATGAATGTGACAACGCCGCTCTGAGTTTATGCTTACTTGCTACGCGGCAGTAGCACACACCAAGGCATATTTTGCATTTGCAGTGGTCTCGCTGTACCACGATTAAACCTTCATCCTAGTAAATTGCGATTTTCGTTTGCACTTTGAGGTTAAAAGCTGAAACCAATTTTAAATGATTTCTCATCATTAAATATATCGAAACCCAGAAGGCGTCAAAAATCGTCCTGTACGGGGTGGCTGTAGGGGGTAAAATGTAAAGAACACCCCAAATATTTTTTCTTACAATCTGAATCTTCACAATGTGTAGTTTGCACTTACCACAGCTCAGGTGTGTAAGACCGAGAAAACTATATAATTTAGCATATTTTGTACGACCGAAAAGCATGGCATTAAATGGACAACCGCAACTTTTGCCTGGCCCTATTGAAATAGACCTTAATGTTTAGAAAGATTAGCGCTCTACACCGTCATATCTGTTTTATTCGCACTCTGATCGAAAATTACACATTAATAACGTTTTAGGGTGTAATCTCAGCATTCTAACGCACTGATTATTTTTCATTTTACTTTATTCTATAAATTTATATCAATTTTTTCGTGAGCGCGCGCATAGGGTCGAACAAGGTCGACTATCGCTTGCGTTCACGCTTAGGCGAGGTTCATTACGGTCGAAAGTCGCCTATTGCTCTCTCGTGGCCGTGCTCGTATTATGTATAGGATTTTATTGAAACTAATATTACACAAACTCCAACTTTATTAATAGGTACCTAGGTACCTACTTAACTAAATAATAATAATAATATTATTAATAAGTTTATTTTTGCATTAATAAGTAAAAAATATAAAAGATTCATATTAATATCATAATTATTAATATCATAATGCAAAAAAGGAGCTACAAACAATTAAAATTGATACAGTTCAGCCCCTAATCTACTACTAATCTACTATCGCATCTACCACAATATTGATACAAAGAACAAGAAGAAAAAAGCAAACAATCGCCAACAAAATACCACAATTAATTACGTACAAATCAGACTCTGCATCACTTCTTTCTTCTTTGTGCGGAGACACATACGAAGCCACAGCTAGTTAATAATTATTACATCAACTCTACGGAACACACGATGCAGACGACACACTGCTCAAAATTTTCTAAGGGACGCAAATCATTTTCATTGTATGATTTTGATCATACAAGTCAAAGTGAGTAGGTTACATTATTTATTTGACTATCTTGTCTAGTACAAAATTGGCTAAAAATAAACTTGTAATGTTTTGCATTATTATGTGTTTAACAATGAAAATAAACATTTAATTGGACAACAATACATTGTGCATTAAAATAAAAGTGTATTTCTGATAACGTTAATTTTTTTAAATTTGTACGATGTATTGCTTCCTCGGGCATTAATGACTACCCGGCACAGCCTAGGCATACTTAAAATTAGCTTATCGATTGCATCTTGTGGCAAAAGGGCCCACTGCTCTCTCAGTGCATTTTCAAATGCAAAACGGCCTTGAATCTTTGCCATAAATGGAAGAAGTTGTCTCTGCAGCATGTCCTGCACATGCTCAATGGGGTTGAGGTCAGGAGACTGAGGAGGCCATGGTAAAAGGGCAATGTTCTCTTCTTCAAAATAATTTTGTACCTGATGTGTAACGTGAGGACGAGAATTTATTGTCCTGCATATAAACCAAATCTGGACCAGCAGCATATGGATATGGTTGCACAACAAGTAGAAGAACTTGTTCAATACAATGCCGCTGGTTCATGGCTCCATCCAGACAAACGAGGTCCGTTCTATGGTGCAAATCGATTCCAGCCCATACCAACACAGACCCTCCTCGGTAATTATTGTG
Organism: Xestobium rufovillosum; assembly: GCA_963966045.1. Lineage (NCBI taxonomy): Eukaryota > Metazoa > Arthropoda > Insecta > Coleoptera > Ptinidae > Xestobium > Xestobium rufovillosum. The sequence goes on along the minus strand of OZ014493.1, from coordinate 16,626,742 downwards.
AACTTTCTGAAAGTGCCTAGTCATCTCCAAGGCTCCGCTTCTTCGCCACACTCTCGATCTTTTGCTATCAGGTTGAAATCCGAACCGAGATTCGTCGGTAAACAGAACATTGGACCATTCTGTTTCACCCCATTGAGTATGCTCTTCAGCCCGTTCAAGACGAGCATCGCATTTGCCATGGCGAAGTGCAGGTACTCTAATTGGTCAACGAGAATGAATACCAGCTTCATGGATACTATTTCTGATGGTTTGGTCAGAAGCCGCTACGGCATGTACAATTTGGAGATCCGCAGAAGTTTCTCGTGTCGTAATAGATGCATTACGCCTGGCTTGAAAAATAATACATAAATCTTTCTTAGGCAGGTGTTGTTTCTCTTCTACGGCCTTCGTGTCTTTCGGCCACATTGCCAGTCTCCTGGTATCGTCCCCACAATCGACAAGATGATTTTAAGTATGCCTAGGCTGTACCGGGTAGTCATTAATGCCCGAGGAAGCAATACTTCGTACAAATTTAAAAAAATTAACGTTTTAATGCACAATGTATTGTTTTCCAATTAAATGTTTATTTTTCATTATTAAACAAATAATGCAAAACATTACAAATTTATTTTTAGCCAATTTTGTACTAGACAAGATAGTCAAATAAATAGTGTAACCTACTCACTTTGACTTGTATGATCAAAATCATACAATGAAAATTATTTGCGTCCCTTAGACAATTTTGAGTAGTGTGTCGTATGCATCGTGTGTTCTGTAGAGTTGATGTAATAATTATTAACTAGCTGTGGCTTCGTATGTGTCTCCCCACAAAGAAGAAAGAAGTGATGCAGAGTCTGATTCGTACGTAATTAATTATGGTATTTTGTTGAGTATGTTTTGTTGGTGATTGTTTGCTTTTTTCTTCTTGTTCTTTGTATCAATATTGTGGTAGATGCGGTAGTAGATTAGTAGTAGATTAGGGGCTGAACTGTATCAATTTTAATTGTTTTTAGCTCCTTTTTTGCATTATGATATTAATAATTATGATATTAATATGAATCTTTTATATTTTTTACTTATTAATGCAAAAATAAACTTATTAATAATATTATTATTATTATTTAGTTAAGTAGGTACCTAGGTACCTATTAATAAAGTTGGAGTTTGTGTAATATTAGTTTCAATAAAATCCTATACATAATACGAGCACGGCCACGAGAGAGCAATAGGCGACTTTCGACCGTAATGAACCTCGCCTAAGCGTGAACGCATGCGATAGTCGACCTTGTTCGACCCTATGCGCGCGCTCACGAAAAAATTAATACTCGTATAAATTTATAGAATAAAGTAAAATGAAAAATAATCAGTGCGTTAGAATGCTGAGATTACACCCTAAAACGTTATTAATGCGTAATTTTCCATCAGAGTGCGAATAAAACAGATATGACGGTGTAGAGCGCTAATCTTTCTAAACATTAAGGTCTATTTCAATAGCGCCCGGCAAAAGTTGGGGTTGTTCATTTAATGCCATGCTTTTCGGTTGTACAAAATATGCTAAATTATATAGTTTTCTCGGTCTTACACACCTGAGCTGTGGTAAGTGCAAACTACACATTGTGAAGATTCAGATAGTAAGAAAAAAATTTTGGGGTGTTTTTTACATTTTACCCCCTACAGCCACCCCGTACAGGACGATTTTTGACGCCTTCTGGGTTTCGATATATTTAATGATGAGAAATCATTTAAAATTGGTTTCAGCTTTTAACCACAAAGTGCAAACGAAAATCATTTGTAGACGACTTTGACGGAGCTGTGATCTCTACTAAAGAAGGTGGTATATTTTATGTCTCTATTGTAACAATTTTTCGAAAACTGTAAATCTCTTGGTGCTAAGCACGCGTGAAGTTGGTCAATTTCATGAGTGAACTGACACTTTCTAAGATAAAATTTTTAACTTTTCTTTCTATAGAAACATAAAATAAAGTTTCGTTTATAAGCTGTCCAAAATTCAACACTTCAATTTTCACCGTTTAGAAATGAGCATAGTACTACGAAGTCAGTTTTCAGGTTCATTTTAAAGGGGTTTGCCGGACTCTTAACATTCTCTATCTAATGGAGGCATAAGAATTTATTGTTCTAGGTACAGTGAAAAACCAATGAATAACAATGGATTGGGTGAGCATTGTGTGAATTATAGAAGATTGTAATCTATATCTATAAAACACAAAAAATGTTTCTACCTACCTACCTATGTCCGTTATAGACTTTGAAACGGCTGGACCGATGTTGATGAAATTTTCAGGGAATCTTCAGATTAGCCCAGCGAGTGTTCCTATGAGGTTTGGTAGCGATCGGATCAACAGAATTTTTTTTCCTTGGTTTTGTGAGAAGCCGGGGCTTGATATGACACATATCAACTGTCAGATTTGACAAATAAAATTCAGACCGTCAGAAAGTATTAAATAAATTTTATTTGTCAAATCTGACAGTTGATATGTGTCATATCAAGCCCCGGCTTCGCACAAAACAAAAAAAAAATTCTGTTGATTCGATCGCTACCAAACTTCACAAGAACACTCGCTGGGCTAATCTGAAGATTAACTTACAGTAGGTGCCCCGCGTGTCGTACTGGGACCGGGCAGCTAATAATTTATAAAGTGAAAATTAACAACAAACGTCAAACGGCATATGTACTTCGCAGTTTATCAAGTTTAAAACGATTTTACCACAATTATTTCTTCTGAGGCAGCAACGCGCCGGGTACCAGCTAGTGAAAGATAAATTGGAAATTTAAATTATTTAAGCTTCATTTACATTCAATTTCACATCGGCTTAAATTTGTGGGAAGTGAAGAAGCATTTACATTGTCAGTTTGTTATGTCAAATTTGTAGGTTATGTTCGTATTTTTTACAAGATGTTTTATGGAAGATAATAATTTGTATGAAAAAATAGAATTGAAGCATATTGAAAGGAAACTTAAATGCACTCAAGTCTTGCATTACCAAGAATTCAAGAAAATTTTGAAACCCCTTTTTTTGGATTGTGCGCATTGCGTGAAATATCAACTGTGCATGACAATTTCAGAGCGAATTGGCGTATTTGCTTGCCTTGCAGGAGCTTTCACTTGCACGACTTCAAGGTCAAATTGAGAAAAAATATCAAGTTGAATTTTGAATGTAAATGGTAAGGTATAAAAGCGTATGACAAGCAATGAAATTTCGAATTCAATTTGTGATGAAAGTCAATGTACAGCAATTGTCAAACGTGATGGCGAAAGCCCGCACAGGCAAGGCCACGCCCTAGTTTCAGGCAGTGGCGCGAGGTTATTTATTATGAAGTTAATCGTGCGCCACTGACAGTTGCGTACGTCCACCAAAAACCAATTCCGGTCGAGAGCGTAGTGGATGAATAGTGGGGATTACTCAACTGCACATCTCTGTTGCTCGCCATCACGTCTGACGATTGCTGTAAATGCTACTTAAATGAATCATATTTGACAGCTGCGATTTTTTGGTTTTGACATTTGGCAATTTTACAAAATTATACGAAAATATTCTAAATATGAACCTCTCCGCTCGCTAAATAAATAGTACACTGTTCTGTTATAAAACTTAAAGCCTGTTTACAGTCGGCAATTTTCATTGCGTGCAACTTAGAATTGCTGCAATTCCCACCATGCGCATGCGCTGTGAGCAATAAACTTGCAATTATTGCTCATGGAGCATACGCAAGGTAGGAATTGCAGCAATTATAAGTTGCACGCAATGAAAATTGCAGACTGTAAACAGGCTTTTATAAATAAATAAATAAATATGGGCCTAATGGACGCCATATATTAGATTTTTATTTTGAAGTAATAAAATACCTTGCGTACTACCATTGAAAAAGGTAGATATGTATTATAATATTGACCGGTTTCAAGATTTAAAAAATCTCATCATCAAAGCACTGTAAAGTAATTTATTAATTTAACAAGAATTGAATTACTACCAAATAGTAACAGAAGATAATATAAACTACATTAGATTTTTAATTTTTCTGATATATCTTTTTAGTCTGAAATCTAAAAGATATATGGTTTGATGGTCCATTGACGTAACTGGTGGCCGATTGCTGGCACTGGGCAAAAATTATTGGGCCAACGAATAGAGAATAATGGCTATTCTCCCGAATTTTCCAGTTAAATAAACTGGAAAATTTTGATTATTCATTGAAATTCTCTGAGGAAAGCGAACATTATGCAGGTATTTTTTTTCAATTTTTCCCGTCAAACAAAGTATATATCATATTATGCATACAGCCAATATTGGTTAAGCAATTTGGCCATAAAGAAACATCTCCGGCAGAATGACTATGGTTGGCTGGTGAAACACCGGCGAGGTGGGCCGCCATTCAAGTGCCAGTAGAAATTGTAAATGACCATTACTTTACCAACTGTCTGTGATTGCCCATAAGGAATAAGAAACTTGGTTATCATTCATTTGTTTTTCACTGAAGAGCAATTCTGATCTCACCATTGGATGGAGAATGTTCATTTATGCATACTTTGCAATAAAAATGCTGATTTGCCAAATAACCTTTAAAGAGAGCAGAAAAATGTGAAACAGTCAGTATAATCTGCATTTTCAACAAAGAAAATCGACATGTCCAAGAACTTAACCAGAAAATTTACTGCTAATTTTTTAATGATTTTTTCCCATTCGAAAGTTCTATCTTGTATGTATGTACCTACTACCTGCACAAAATAATTTAAAATTAATTAAAAAAATGTTAAGAATGTCCTGGATGGTGCAAAATATTGGATGTAAACAATCATTTCATATTCGTTTTTTTAAAAATGGAACCTGTGGAAATAATGTTCGAATCATCAGATTCAGAGGTAAGATACTGGGATTATGTATGCTAACTTAACAACTAATATAAATTAAGCATTGCCTCATCATGAATTTTTAATACAAGCAATTCAAAATTACCTCTAACAACCAAGAATTAAGTGTGAAAGTTAACAAACTCTCAACTATCTGGATTAATTATTAAAACCAAAAACCATAATTGGGTACTTGCATAAATTGAAACTTTTTTATCCTATTTTGAAAATATGTGTTAAGTTTATCGTGACCGTATAAAATGAGACTATTTTGTGTAGTAATAAGAATATAATTTTATTTTTAGTTTCAAATCACGGAGCACGCACTAGTAGGCCATTTGGCCTTGAGCAGTTGTATTGACGTCACATAATCTATCTGTCGTCACAGCCTGACATGCTACCTTTGCCTATTGGCAACATTTCGCGTCTGTTGTCTCTACTCGCCTAACTGTATCACTTGTTATCAGCCCTTCCATTTGATGTTTTACTTTACTGAGGAGTATCAATCTTTTATTAACGCACAGTTAAACACTAGAAACGAGTTAAGAAGAATAAACTAATTATTATTGTATTTCAGGATCATTATAGTACATTTTAATTTTTCATAGTGGCTGCCCTGAGCCCTGTCACGCAGTGACAGTTATAGGTTAGGACGTTATATAGGCATTAGGCAAGTACAGAATTTTCGTTTCACTCATTTGTGTCCACGTTGTTGTTATTTTACAACTAGTATGAATATCACAAATCCATCTGTAAAATGCCCGCAGAAGGTTCTTGCAAGCAGAATCCTATAATAACCCAAAATAGCCACGTTCATGATAGTAGAGATTAGAGGTGTTTTTGTTCTACCTATTTACAGTTGCGAATTATAACAACAAATTGCTACTGAGCTCCACCATAGTTCTAATTTCCCAGCAAACACCATGAACGTACACACGAAACTTACAAGGCAGCTGTCAACTGAACCGGAAGCAGCCATTTCGATTTAGTCACAGGCTGTGTCATATTGACGTCACTGTATAGTTTATCAATAATTCACACATACCTAGCGCCATAAGCATATTTAGCGGGAAATATTTTTTCCCCAATAATTTGAATTTTACAGGGCTCAGAGAAAAATTACTTGGGGAATGTATTTCTGACCTCCCAAAGATTACAATTTCACAAAATCCCAAATTCATGCAAGTACCCAATTGTACAATACATATGCCAACTGTATCTGCAGAACTGTCAGTACAAATTTTATATAATTTTACACCTACATAACCGTAGGAGAAAATATGGTGTGCCTATATGCACCTATCTATGTCTATTTCTCTGTGGCGTTATACAGTTTTTTTTCCCAAATACAAATTCTGTGTGTGGAAATCTTATATCATAATATTACTTAGTATTATTACGAAATAATAATATGTATATGGTTAAGGCATTCTATGCATGTTATAATAATTATTGTAGTTATTATTCTTATTTACAAGTGTTTGGAACTGTCGAATTCTTACAACTGCATCTGATTAAATACTAAAGTTTAAGTTTATTACGTACATATTTGTATATAGCATCAAAAGATCGCCATCTATCACTAGTATAGTGTGAAATCAAAACAATAGTCTCTGACAACGGATTCCGTGATTTTATACGTACTTGCTGGCTTGCTGCCTTTTGGTTTGCCCAACAAATGTCCCAGTGACACCATATACACAAAGGTATTAGTTCCCTGAGTAGTCAATCAAATAATAAACTCCTACTTAATATTCAATGTCTGTTTTAGAACACATAGGCAACTAAGAAATTAAACGTAGGTACATTTTATGCTACACACAGATGCTAAATGTTCAATCTTAGTTTCTAGCTGAAACAGAATTCTTTATTTGGTATAATTGTTAGTGGTACATAATTTTTAGTTGAGTTAACTTCATAATCCCAGAATTCAGAATTTACTTATTGTTGTCACATCTTTCCAAAATTTTAAGATTTTAGATGTCACTTTTATACCATATTTATGTACCATCCCATAAATAACAAATTAATGAAATAATCTCAAACAAAATAGTAAGTAATGAGAAATAAAATAGATTTTGTATAAAGAAATACAAAAAAAATGTAATATATAAAATATATAAGTACCTTCTGTGGTTTTTTTATGGTGGGGTTTATGATGTCCATGTTTTTTAGAAACTGTCCACAAAAGCAAAAAACAATTAAATAAATATAAGCAGTGAGTGATGTAATTAGTTAGCATTTTGCAAATTAAAGCAAAATGCAAAATAATACAAACATACCTCCTTCAAATATAATTTTCTCCGACCATTTTGACCAGCCATACGTATTTTTCGATCTTGCTCTGGCTTCATATTTTCCTGGCTCTAGTTCTGGAATAGCATATTTTATGGTGTACGTTAAGCCCTCTGGGCCGGTTATTTCGGGATACAGCGTCTTCCACTGGTCAGTCTATAGAAAACATCAATTTAATGTAGGTAAGTAGTGTGAATGCTTACAATATTAATTTGTGAAACACATTTCTCAAAATAGATAATTTTAATGGTTTAAAGAAATTCCTGTTATTGTTGAATTAAATAATGTTATTTTACTTATATTCTGTTCTTATCAAACTCAACGAAGTTTTAAAGAAAGTACCCATCGATATAGCTGCGCCCCCTGTGGACAAGTTTAGATAAGATTAATACAAAATATGTGCCATCAATACACAAGTGTTTGTACCAAATGTGAAAATTGTGTGTCAAAGAATTTTAGACTTATCTTCACCGCCACTTTTAAGAGGCTGAATTCCGCAGAGGTGCAGCTTTAGATATAGATAAGTTGGGTTCAATCAACCTCTAAATTCACTGGTAGAATTTATGCTACTTCATTCATGAACACCCTGTAGAGAACATATAAATATAATTTCGGCAAATTCTCCAACTGATCTTGCGCGAAAAGATTTAAGGGGATATTTAAAAGTTCCAACTGTCTCGCTCATGCACATTAATATCCTCTCAGAAGTACGTGTTCGTAATTCTTAGATTCCTCAAACAACTTTTGGAACTTTTACACGAAATTTTGAACGTTCAAGCTGCTCGTAATGCAGAATTATGCTACATTCTCAGTTGTTTCTTAATTTCAGAGAAAAATTGCACATTTGCTATTTTAAATTGGAAGAAAATTGTCCATTTCCAATTAATCAAAACTGCACTTTTCCTTGCAATTACGAGAAAACTGAGAACGTAGAGCATTTTTGCATAAAGAGTAGCTTGAGTGTTCAAAACTTCGTGTAAAATTCCAAAAGTTGTTTAAGGAATCTAAGAATAATTACGAACACCTACTTCTCAGGGGATACTAATGTGCATAAGCGAGGCAGTTGAAACTTTAAATATCTCCTTCAATTCGGCAATTCTCTATTTTTGGAATAATGGTTTCCGGGCTGGTTGCCACGTCGTCGTTGGTAATCTATAACACTAAAATTAACATTAACGCTTGACGTTTTGACTCTCATATCGGAGTCTTCTTCAGAAGCTATTCTGAAACTGAAAATCCTATCGCAGGTAACTCTATTTATACTCGCCGGTAATCACTGAAGCGCGACGTTTTCACGGAACAGTGATTTCCAAGTAACCGGTAGATCCATTCCTCCATCTCTGTTGAAGTTGGGTCTCTTGAAGATCTCTATAGCCTCCCTTCGAGACCACCGCCCTGGACACAGCGACTCTGAAGCCGAAGTGTTGGTTCAGGTATGTGGATGATACCTTCATCGTATGGCCCCATGGATCGGACGCCCTCGGAAATTTCAAGGACCACCTGAATGGACTGCACCCCAACATACAGTTCACGATGGAAATGGAGAAAGACGGCGCCCTCCCATTCCTAGACGTCCTCGTCAACCGCAAGACTGATGGAACCTTGGGACACAGAGTATACCGGAAGCCCACGCACACGGATCGCTATTTAAATGCCGCTTCCCATCATCACCCGGCACAGAAACAGGGAACCATCAACACCTTGATGCACAGAGCCCGCCAGATCAGCGAACCGGAACATTTGGAGGAAGAACTAGCGCATCTGAAGACAGCCCTAAGGAAGAATGGATATTCTCTACGAGCCATAGAGCATGCTATCAGGAAGAGCGACCAACGGCGAAAGGAACCAGAAATCTACATTGCGACGGCCTACCTTCCTTACATAGATGGATGCACGGACAGAATTGGACGCCTACTCAACAGACACAAGATCAACGTAGTGTACAATCCGCCTGGAAAGATTGCTGCAAGTTTCCCTAGGACCGTAGGAGCGCAGAAGAAGCATCAAGGACCAGGAGTATACAGCATCCCATGTATCTGTGGTAAGGAATACATCGGAGAAACGAAGAGACACATCAGCACGAGGCTGCAAGAGCACAGGAGGGACGTCAGGAACCAACGGACGGAGAAGTCAGCAGTCGCGGAACATTCCTCTTTGCCAGGACACGAGATTCGTTTCGAGGATGCTAAGGCGCTAGCAAGGATTCCCAATTTTTGGCCCAGACGGATCAGGGAGGCTATAGAGATCTTCAAGAGACCCAACTTCAACAGAGATGGAGGAATGGATCTACCGGTTAC